>CM035592.1:99584033-100784033 GCA_020423425.1 Chrysopa pallens | reverse complement strand
TAAAAAATAGACATAAGATTCAGATAGACTAGTATTCAGATGAAAATGAGATATAAAGGTCAGATCAACCAAATAAATTAAATTTACTTGTCACTAATAAATTTCCTTTTCATGGAAGAATCCTTAACTCTACAGATTTTTAAAAAGCAGGAAATACTTGATACCATGTTATAGTTTTGAACACTCTATTCAGACATTATAATATTTATGAAACTATTTTAATGGTTTTTTTCTTTTAGGTTTGTTACTTCTCGTTACAAAAAATGAAGAAACATCATTCTGGTTATTTTTAGTTTTAATTGAACATCATTTACCCCCTAATTATTATTCAAAAAGTATGCATGGATTAATTACAGATATCAATACGCTGGAACGTCTTGTAGATTCAATTGATCCACGTATCAATCAACATTTTAAAAGTTTGGATGTAACATGGCCAATAGTTGTCACTAAATGGTTTGTTTGTCTTTTTGTTGAAGTTTTACCAATTGAGGTTTGTTTTCTCAATGTTTTACAGAATACACCGGACCCCCGGTAATCCGACAAACGTTTTGCAGAGCGTTGTCGGTCTATCGAATTTTTCGGATTATATAGTACTGCTATAGACCCTCTATAGTCCAAAATTTTTCGAAAAAGAGTACCTTGTAATTCGACAAATTTCCGATTGAATTATAAATTAATGTTATTATATTCTATTAAAACTACTTACAAATGCAGATTAAAAGCGTTCGCATTGTGTGAAGTCATGTCGGATTATAAGGGGCGATGGATTAGACAAAGGCCGGATTACTGGGGGTCCACTATACTTATATTTGTTATACTTACGAGGATATATTTTTATTTTAGACAGTACTTCGAATTTGGGATTGTTTATTTGCAGAAGGGAATAAAATTTTATTCAGGGTATCGTTAACGTTAATTAGAAAAAATCGTGATCAACTATTAGCATGTACGGATTTTCCAGCGATTATTTGTTGTTTTAGAAATATGATAAAAGATAAAGAAGTAGTTAATTGCCAACAATTCTTAAAGGTTTGTAAAATTATTTTTTAATAACACTTTTTTCTAATATAAAGGTACTACAAAATTTAAAACTTATAATTTGTTTTGTAATTTTTAAGATGTTTAAGGCTAAATTCCTAATAAAAATGTCCTTTTAAGTCTTGTTGAAATTGATTCAAAAATGTATAAAATTGCATAAAAAATTCAATTTCCCATTCATTCTGATTCAAAATATTGAATAAGTATTTATCGTAATGAATAGGAAATTGAATTATAGCGCCATCTTTTTTACTACATAAATATTGAGTTTTGGACTGAAAAACATGTAACATTAGATTTTCTGACCCCTACCCATAAAATTAATAATATTGAGTAAAATATTTTGTGAATCTACTACAGCTTATGGGATGAGTTGTATGATATTATTCATACTATTATTAAAATTTGTTTTTTATTATTTCAGAGCATGTTTAAAGAATCTCTAGCACGCAAAACAATCGAAGAATTACGAAAAAATGTTTCAAACAGAGTCAGTTAGCAAATCGTAAACGCAAATTAAAAAACATTTTACATTTGACGATTTTTATGTTAAGTATTTTATTTACTTATAAAAAAACAATATAACACAATTTTCATAAAGAAAAAAAACATTCCCAATGACAAGTAGCCGTTTTTTAAAAAGAAATGATTGTTCAGATCACAAATTTAGAAAAATATTCGTGATACACAATGAAATTTTTGAAAAGTTATTGACTCTACTTCGAATCAACTGTATTTAGTTGTATGTCTAACAGAAATAAAGACCTTAATTTTTAGTTTGAAATTAAAAATTTTAACGGTAAGCATATAAAGCTCTCTAAATAATATGTCGAATTTAGACGAACAAGACCTTTTAACTGTTAAGAACAATATTCTGCAGAAATTTGAAAATTTATGTACCTTAAAAAGGTAGTATCGATTTCAAAATAAACATTCTTTGTTGATTTTAAAAAAAAGTATACTGTTTACTTATTTATCTTAAAATATCAAAAATTTGTCAAAACAAAGTGTTCTATTACGAATATATTAAGGGGTTAGGTGTAGTCAGGAGCGTGAAAAAATGCCATTTTTTTATAATTTTTTTTTACTAGTAATTAAGTTTATTTCACATAAGTAAAAACATAGTATCATTTCATCATACTTTAACATTACTTCACTAAAATTTAAATTATTTTACAAGTTATGGCGGTCTAAGTTGAACAGGTTTTAATAATGGATCCTTGCGGTGACCATCACATCTCCTTGGAGATTCATCTAAAATCAATGAAACAAAAAAAATTACTTTTATGGATAGATAATCTTGTGCCTGAATTTTTTGTTTTCAAAATTAACAAAATGGCGACCTCAGGAAAATTTTTTTCTGATTTTCGGGAAATCACAAGAACCAACAATTAATTGTTTATAAAAAATCGGTTTAAAAAAAAAAATCCTTAAGGTATCAGGCACTAGCTTTTTATGTTTTCTAAAAGCTGTATAAATTTCATTCAAATCTATTTCAAAAAACATACTTTTGAGAAAAACGCATTTAAAGTTTTACAGTCGATTTATGTACAGTAATAAGAATAATTTCAATACTTACACTGAGTCATCTATTCCTGGACCATATAACATTTCTTCAGCCGTTGTAGAACTTTCTAAAACATCAAAAATCAAAAAACATCGAACCGGTCAGATATTCGTAACAACAGAACCCAAGAAACGTTTGCTTGCAGCTGCCTGTTCTCGGAAATACCAGACCGCTCGAGAGCCTTTTATTCTTCGCTGAATAACTCGAAATATATTTGTCGGATTCACTTCAAATTTTCAGAGAATATTTATAGAATACTATACTTTAAGAAAATGCAAAAAAATAAAAATCGATTTTTTGAAAATTCTGACTACCCCTAACCCCTTAATGTAGAAAATACTTAAAATTTCGAAGAAAAAAACATTTAGGAGAAAGACTAATTCAGTTTCACTGATTAAAAATAATTATGAAACTGAATTAATTCGTAAATAGTATTAACAAAATATTAAAATCCAAATGTTATTCTAGTCAACAATATATTTTGAATAAATGTTGGGGTTAGTTTAAAATAATAACAAAATAGTCTTGGTAGTGTGATAAAATACTAACTTGGTAGTGAAATCAAATACTAAACATTTGTAAAAAAGCTAATTTTGTCTTGTAAATGAAAATAAAGCATGTGAAAATACGTAATAAAAAAAGTAAATATATCGAATTCTTTATACATTTATAATCAATTATTTTTATTTTTGTCTAATAACTTTTCGATTATTCAAGCAATGTCTATTTCACTTTTTCTTTAAGAAAGTCGATGAACTTGTCATTAGCTAAATATAGCTAAGTTTTGTCCTTCCTTCTCGAGAGGATTGGGATCGATATGTTTCTAATTTCTCGCTTACTCCCGAACTCTATGACTATACGGACATCGAGATTTTATCTGAAGCGGGATTTTGTAGAACAATAGCAAAGGAAGCGATTATTTTAGGTCCGTATCCAGTCTCTTGAAACTTCAGGATTCCAATCGATGATTGTTGTTTCGGACCACCTTGGCATAAAAGGAAGTACAACATAGTGGATTCGCTAGCGTCGAATTGGTCGTCTCATTTGCTATTCCTACAGCAAGAAGCTCGTTGATATTCAAAATTAGGGAGTGACTTCGATTATTGGATTTCGTGAGTGCAGTGCAGTAGGCTAAGTTGAGAATATCCACATCCAAACCTACTGTTCTCGGTTGAAAACAAAATGGGTACAATTGCACTCTTAAATATTAAAATTGCACTTTTTAATAAAATCTTATAGTTTCATCTACTTCTGGTAGTTCTATTACAGCACTCTGTAATAAGAGGTATCTTTGTCTTCATGTGATGGAGTGTTCTATATGAGCCTAATAGGTCTTGGTGCTAGAGACTCTATTGCAGTTACACTCTTATTGTATATTATTATTATTGCTATTAGATATAGCTGAATGTCAGCCACTCAATTTGAGTTATAATCGATAATCACACTAATAGATAAGTAATTCATCTTTATTTTATAATTAAATACCATAAACGAATAAACGCGAATTAAAAATGAACATTTTTGAAAGTGTCTCAATATTTTTTGTAAGAAGATGTGTTTAATAGAATGTCCTAGCTATGAGGACATTGAAATGTTTGAATCATTCGTTTTAATTATTGGTAGGTACTTAGATAAAATAAACTGTATATAATGAGTTAGATACAATTTTAAAATTTGATAAAACGAAATTGGTTAAAAAGTTTATTTTTTCAGTAAAAAAGGTGAGTAAAGTTTTATTTTCATTATAATTTCGTTAATATTTTTTTATATTAAACCAAAACTGTTTTGAGGGTTTTTTACATGCTTGGACAAAATTCTTAATTGTTTTTCCAGTATTATTAATTTTTTTGTTTGTTATTCAATATTAAATGCTATATATTTTCGTTTTTGAGTTATCTTGATGCCGACACAGACGGGCGGGCATGCTAAAATAGACTAGTAATGTAATTCTGTGAATACATACTAAAATTTTGCTTATGGCTTCAATATTTTCTAGTGTTACAAACTTAAGACTAAAATGAGTGACATATTGTATCTATGTCAAATATAAACATAATTTTGTCTAATTGAATTATAAGCTTCATTTTTTACTATAAAACATTAAATTTGTTACGATAAGGTTCTCGAATTTTTCGTTGAAATTCGTTCAAAAATAATTTAAAAAGTATTTGATTAAATTTTCCGTTAGGAAATTTTAAAATATATTGTTCTTATTGAAATTTTATTTAAAATATATTATTCTCACTGAAAAATATCGACGGCAGACGACTCTTGTGCCAGTCGCGTTGCCCCCTCCCCCACTTCATGGATGGTAGGTATTTCGAAATTCCTGCATGCAATTTTAGGTATAATCAATTGCATTTGAGTATCCGATCACTGTCTCTTAAGCTATAATTTAAAAGTTTAACATCAATACATCCATTCTAATATCTAGATAAAAACTTTAATTAAGGTACTCCATGGTCTGATGTGATATTCGTGGCGACACGGTTTTTTTATGAATTTTTGTAAAAGAAGCCAAAATAAGACGAAAATGAAAAATACCAACTTTCACCTAAATTTCGATTTTTTGTCCCAATTTCCTAGATCATATTATTTTGTATTTTTATAAATACGTATTTCGATTACAAAGTAGTCATCATCAGTATGAATTAGCTAGTTGTAATGATTCTCTGATGAGATGTTACTCGTTGCTAATTTAGTGACGGTCTGCACTTTCACCTATTTTTGGAGTTATCGACACTTTTTTTAAAAGAAATCAACATTTGTATATTTAACATTGGCGCCTTTTCCAATTTTCAACATGTAATTAAAAATAACATCTTCGGTGTTTGTAAAAAAATTTGCTAGCTGATTACTAAACAAAAATAAAAATGCAACGACTTAAGTCTTACATGCTTATTTAAAATTATAAAATTCAACAAATCTAGGCGCCATGGATATCGTTATCTCCCCTATTCCACTAACTCTATAGGTAGATTCATATCCACCGCTGTAGAACGGACAACGTTTCCACAGTAATTGCATTAATTTTTATTTTTCGATAAGGCACCCTGGAATTGTAAGAATTGTGTTCGAGCTTGCGTGAATGTTTTTCAATACTGTCAAGCGACGCAGATGCATCGTACATGTAATACAAAAATTTTTAGTTCGTGTATACATTTTTGATTTTCACCAGGATTGTAATACGATTTAAAATCAGTTTTATTATATATTCATGTCAATATTATTAATACGTTAAGATTCGTGAATTCTATTATATATAGTTTGTACATTTTCAAACTGCAATATCTTTAGCCTTAAAATAGTCATTTTTATTTATATTTAATGTAATGTCATGAATCCAGGATGACCACTTGGTGCTTTTCCTTTAGGTAACACTACCTGAGTCTAATTCAAGTAAGGGCTCCCCCAAGTAAGTATAAGTCTAATGCAAGAATAAAAAAATAAATCGTTCCAAATGATTCTTTACTTTACTAAGGGATATGATCACGAAAATATTTAATAAAAAAATAGACATTTAACCTTGCAACTTGTTAGACTAAATATTTTTTAGATTGTAGCAAATAAATACAAATTATTAACAACTTTATTTTTAATTTTTCTCTATTAGTCTTTAAAGCTCTACTTTCCCAGCAATCAAAGGGAAGGATACACACGTCCGCAACAAACCTGCACCGAAGCAGGGTCGTTCGTGTGTTTACCCGTTCCTATCAGTTTGACGGCGATGCTGTGCTTCGGACTTGTGTGTCCCTATCATCATTTTTTAAAAATGAGTTTTTTCTTCATTCAAAAAAGCTACTAATTTTTGGTTGATAAATAATATAGTATATTTTCTTAAAATTTAAACCCAGTCTATGTTATGACAATGTTTCAACCTAGTTTCACACATTTTACTATTAATATTTAGTAATTAAAATAATTGACTCAAGCAAAACTTATTGACGCGGATTGTAAAAGAATGAAAATATAGCTATAAAATAAAAAACAGAACAAAATGAACTTTTTACCTAAATAGAAAATAAACTAAGTATAAAAGTACATTGAGCACTTTAAGTTAAGTTGTCTTTTATTAGAATTTCTTAAGACTATTGGACATTCACGCTAAGATCTCAACGCTAAAATAAGTAGGAAAAATAATTTCTCATAACTCACTCAATTGATTATTTTCCAAAATGTGATTAGTTATTATCACATATTAAACACTGGACATTATAATGAAACACTTTATCTTTTATAAGTTTTATGGCTAAGGTGTTCAAATTCTAGCAGGTCTAAATAGTACATTATTATACCGGTAGTTGGAGTTTCATTAGCCTGAATATCCTAAGATAATATATAAGATATTATCTTAGAATATCCTAAGATAATATATAAGCAGGTATTCCAATCCTGCAATGCATCATGGGAAATGTTCAGTGTCAAGCACACTAGCCATCTAGTACATCTAAAGTATTTTCATGCTAACTCTCGGAATAATAACAAATATTGTTTAATAATTAATTACTGTCTAAAAAAACTATTCTCACCTTTCAATAATAACAATAAATGATAATAATTATTTTAAAACCCTCAATTTATTGTTTTTCTTTGTTTCCTCAATTTCTCCGGTTAAACCGGTTTTCCCGAAGCGTATTTTATCAGTTATATCTGATCTATACATACTAAGATGATTAGCAGCGCGTATTATTTTTGCTTGCTTTCCAAGTAAGAAGGGTTCGAATTCCAGCACATGAATTTTTTTTTAAATAGTTTTCGTTATAATTACTTATTAATTAATAAAAATAATAATATAAGTAGTAATTAAATTAGACTTAGGATTCTAACTGATAAGTAATTAAGGTACACAGTCATTTTAATATATTAAAACAAATTTTTCAAAGTTTATTTCTTAAATTGAGGAAACAAAGAAAAACAATAAATTGAGGGTTTTAAAATAATTATTATCATTTATTGTTATTATTGAAAGGTGAGAATAACTTTTTTAGACAGTAATTAATTATTAAACAATATTTGTTATTATTCCGAGAGTTAGCATGAAAATACTTTAGATGCCGGCTAGTGTGCTTGACACACGCGTGGTGGCGCGACCGCTTGACACATTTCCCATGATGCATTGCAGGATTGGAATACCTTCTTAAATATTATCTTAGAATATCCAATATTGAATGTTCTATTTAAAAAAAATTGCTTAATACTATTTGGTTACTAAATTTTAATGCGTAACTTGTCTAAAACATTATTAACAAATTATAAATTAGAAATAAATCTACAAACACTTTTTTTTAAATTTGATAATTAAGAGTACATGTGACGCAATAATTATTACATTCATTATAAAACAACTTAAATAATTACATAATTCAATAATTAAATTATATTAAAAACACATAATTTTTTATATAATCATTGTTAACCATCCAATTATTAAACAAGTACCTCCAAATGGAGCCAATTTTGAGAATTTTGTATCACCGGTGAATGCACGATAATACAATGTACCACTAAATAGAATAATACCAGCGGATAAGAATGTTGCACTCTGGAACAAAAATAAAACATTTTGTTAAGAAGAAATATAATAATGTACCAAATTATTTAAATCATTTTGGCCCAATCGTTGAATTTAACTCAAATCAAACACAGTTTAAAACAAGTGAAGATAACTAACAGAATTAATTGTTTATTTACTCGACATATAATTGAGTATCAATGTTTGAATTATTTTTAATCATTAGCATTCATAAAATACTTTAAATGTGCAGTGTATATAATTATAAATACATAATATTAATAAGATTTTTTATAAGCAAATCCAAATATTTTATGACAAAATGTTTCAAACAAAAATTGTTTGTTTAAAAAAATAAACATTTTTTGTATTTGAATTTTTCTTTTATCTTTTATGGCTTAAAAGTTGGTTCATGGGACCATTGGACTGAATTAGTGGACCGTCCAATTTGCTCATTGAACTTGATCTTACTTTTTAGGCCTAGAATACACCACCAAAATTTCAACTCGTATACTATATATGTGAAGTATACAAAAGAAGCAGAGCTTTATAAAACACGACATTTTGCAAGATTTTAGCCAAATTCTGGTAGGAATTCAATAAATGAGAAATAGGCAAAACATCTTATACAGATGAATTTTTTAAATAACACGAAATTTTCAGTCGCATTTTTTAACAGTGAAAAATTATTAATGCTGTCAACGCCATAAAGATGCTATGTGCCCATTTGGTTTCGAAGAATTGGTTTTGCAAAATTAATTTACTGACAATCTCACAAAACTTACACTTTCTCAACTTACGTACCCAAAATTTCCTTTTCAGTTTTAAGGTCAAATTGGCCCTAGTGAGTATATCTTAAAGGAGTGAGATCAATTTATTCAGAGAGTAATTATATATTATTTTACCAAAATAAATTTAATATAATATTAATTCTACCAACATTTGTGAAGTAAGCTGAAGTAGTCTGAAACGAATTTTAATTTTTACCTCTTATGGTTTAAAACACGACTGAAGAATCCAATGGACTCAATTTCGTCAATCAACAATATTTTCTAGTTTTAGTGATCGGATTAATTACTTAAGGCGGTATATCAATAGCTGTTCGAAGCACACTCCTTTATGTAAGGAGCATGCTTCTAACAGCTGTTGACTTATATAAATAACATGTAATATACATTGTATTTTTTCAATTTTCCAGCACGAATAATTCAAAATATACTTATTAAAATGTTATGAAACTTATGCACAATATTGACATGAAAATTTAGTGCTTGTCAGAGTTTTTTTTGACAAAAATTTCTAAGGTAAAAATCAAAATTTGATTTTATATTTAGAAATTTTTATTAACAAAAATTATTTAAATTATTTGACAAGCACTAGATTTTCTTGTCAATATTGTGCATAGTAAAATTTCATAACATTTGAACAAATATTTTTTGAGTTTTTGAAAATTGTTTGCAGCTAATAGCTGTTGAAAACCCCCACAATATATTCCATGCAGCGCTATATACAAAATTTCATTAAAAAAAGTGGTTACCGTTTTTGGTGCTCGACAAAGTGGAGTAGCCAACAATGCTAATGTATGAATAAAATGATATCGATTTGCTGTTTCAAAAATAACTTTTAAATCAACTTCCTCCTTTTCACTTTGTGGAAACTTTCGATGAGAACCATATGCACCTAAAATAACAGCTGTTGCACCACTTAAACCTGCTAATCTAACCATTGGTCCAGCATTTCGCGCCAGTTGATCGAGTGGTATTCGTTCGGTGATTATCTTAACTGTTTGAGTTGCTGGTTCTCGTGATTGTAAACCCAAATTTGGTAAAATTGTCTAAAATAAAAAAAAAGGTAAAATTGTCTAAAAGTATTTTAATCGCTGAAAAACTAAATTTTTTTTGGCATAAAATTAATTAATTTTTAGATATTACTTTTAAAACTTACAATACCGTTCTTTGATTATTTGTCACCAATAAATTTAATAGGGGATTTAAATTTATTTTAAACGTCATTAAACCACAAAAATTTATACATGTAAGGAAAATTTTGGCTAAAGTTTAAATAAGCTACACTAAAAAATTAAAAAGTGTGTAATTAATAACACTTGCCAAATTTAAAATTAATTGGCAATAGCTAATGCATAAATGCAAATTAATGAATCGAAGTTTGAAGTTATTTTGCTTTCTTACTCAAAATCATATAAGTTTGTAATTAAGAACTACAATTCGAAAATTATATTAAATTATTATTAAATTTATTATATTAAGAAAGAAAGTCTTTTTAAGACATTTATCAGTGATTAAAAGCGAAACAAGCAAATATTTAAATATTTTATTATCTCTTTGAGGAAAATTTCTAAAAATGCCAACGTTTTTGTATACATACTAGAAAGTTACGAAAATTATATTAAATTATTATTAAATTTATTATATTGAGAAACAAAGTCTTTTAAAGACATTTATCAATGATTAAAAGCGAAACAAGCAAATATTTAAATATTTTATTATCTCTTCGAGGAAAATTTTTTAAAAATGCCAACGTTTTTCTATATATACTAGAAAGTTGCGATTTTTGACATTGATGATGTTTTCATTGCATCACCTTATCTTCCGCTTTTGAAGACAATCTTCAAAAATACACAATTGTTTTCTATGCAAACTAGGAAGACACGGTTTTCGATGTGAAAAAATCAGGAAAAATAGGAAAACTAATTTTTTACTTCACCTTCCCCACTTTTGTACAATCAAGATATATGCGATTTTTCTATTTATTTTAATTTTATTCTTTATGATCGGAAATTTTAAAATGAAAATTGCGACAGTTATAATTGTTTTTACATCTGTAATGGCTGCTTATCAACAGCGATCTCCGGCAAAACGTCTGTCAGTACCCGGTGTTGGCGAGCGCGGTTGCTTGTCATCTCCTTAAGTTCCAGAATTAAGTATTATAACTTAAAAAAATGTTTTAATAAGCTATTTGTAATAGTAACAAGTATACCTAATGTAAAATTGTTTTTATTAAACTAAACTTTGAACAAACTGGATTGTAAACATCGAAAAGTTCTTAATAAATTTTAAAATAATTATATTAATACAAATTTGTTTGCTAAGTTTCAACTTGGTAAGCAAATCTATTAATATTATTTTGTATATACCTATTTTTCCAATTATTTGACAGACATACAGAGACTGAGCGCAACTCGACATGACTTAGATGAAAAGCATCCAGTATATCGTAAGCAAAGTAAGCTTTGCCAATGTTATCAAAACAACTGGGTGGACTAATGTTTTTTAACTTGCATAAAAAATTGAGTATTTTAAGATGTCTTCCAAATGGGTGGTGGGTAATTTGTATATATAATTGTAGTTTTTCTATTTATTGGAAAAATGTAGATACAAAACTTATATTTTTGAGATTTCCCCCAATGGAATGCAATAAAAACGAAACTGTTTCAATTTTTTCACATCGATAACAAAAAAACAGCAACTTCCTAAAAAGTATAGAAAAAATAGTGGCTTTTTAAAATTACTTATGTTTAATTCATGGTGGCAGAAACATCATATAAATATACCTGAGCTTATCTACATACAACCAAACCGGGAATGACAATGTATTTACACAATACCATAGAATATACTACCTAACACAATACATAGATTTAACAATACGAAACCATCACAATTATAAATAAATATAACTGTAAATAAATTTAAAATGTCTAAATGTGAAATACAATCAAATCTTAGTATGTCAAGCTATATTTAACTTCATTGAAAGCTGCAACGTCCATTCGACGTCCGCTAAAACTAACGTCCATTCGCTTCGACGTACTTTGAAAAAAAACTGTAGTACGGCATGGTCTATTTAACTCAATGGAAAGCTGAAACGCAGGTCGATTTCACCGTCCGTTGCTTCGTTGAAAAAATCTAGTGTGGCACAGCGCTTATATATCCACATTCTGTTATTTTAATTAATTTTTTTTAAAGTTTAAGTAAATTAAATAATGCGAAGTGGGCGTGAAGCATCTAGTATTATAATGAGAAATGCGGTTCGATTACGACATCCGTGGCGCCTCGATTTTTTGATGGATTTTGGTAAAACAAGACGAAAATAAAAAATACCAATTTTCGAGTTTTCGTCTATTTTTCGAGTTATCCATGGGTAATCCCCACAAATACTGATAATTCCCTATTTAATCAACAGAAATATAAATCCTATAGATTTAATTATAAAATTTTCTTCCGAGTACGTTGGTTCCAAACGGATTCATTATATCAAACTACCGTTATTATTCAACAAGGCACATATACAAACTTGTAAATTTGATTTATATGAATTTTATTCAAACTTAAAATTAATGATTTAAACCATAAAATAATAAATATTTCGAAAATTATTCAGAAAATATCTCAAAAAATTACATACGTTACTTGTACTTTTTGCAAGGTTTATGACACCAGTTGATATGGGATTTGAGAAAACTATGTAATCAATTACACTCGGTAAACTCATGATTAAAAAATAATTTGTATCCAAAAACTTAAGTTAATAATTATTTTTTTGTATTGTAACTTAAAAATTGATTTTTTAACAAGTCATATCAATCCTATATATTATTAATGTATGTGGTACCAACTGAATAAAAATTTGTCCAGTTTTTTATTATTTCATATTCAATTACATAATTGAATCTATTTTACTATAAAGGCATGTCAAAATAGATAAAATAATACCTGTTTTTTTAATTATATATATTTTATTTATATAGGTATCTATATTTCGTTCTGTCAAAAGACTAATTTTGTTTTTCAAATACTTACCTTCAACTGCGCAGGATTATTAGGTTTCCACAAAAAGTATAGCCAAACTACAGAAAATAAAGTTAAATGTCATTTATTCGAAAAAAAATACATGCGTTTTGGTTTGAGTACAATTATTTATTCTATATATACATAGTACATATTATGGCATGCATACGACTATAAAAATTATCGAGTATTTCATTTAAAAAAATTTAAAACAGAAAATATTTATTAATTTAAAACAAAAAAATGGTACGTATAAAGACAAAACACTTTTCATGTTTCATAAAAATTATGAATTGTCATTTAGATTTAAAATTTTGTACAATGATAATTTAAAACTTTTTCAAAAAGAATGTATAATAAATTATCTGTTTTTGATTTCTCTAATTTTTTAACAATGGGCTTTGTAGGTAGGAGGTATTTTTATTTAATTCGTGTCTTTTTTTGTTCATTTAATTTAGGCTAGTAGTGTAATTGCAGCTGGTTTAGGATTAGCGGTATTAGGTTTTGGAGGACGATATGTGCTACGTCAAATGCCAAATGTTGCTAAAACTATGCAAGAAGCTATGAAAGCAATTCCGAAAATTGATGCAAACACCGTTGCTGGTTCTAAATATTATAAAGGTGGTTTTGATCCGAAAATGTCACGGCGAGAGGCGGCTTTAATATTAGGTACGTAATTTGACGATTGATACTCTTCCGTGATAAATCGATTTATTGGCGTGGTATATGTACTTATGATACAATTAGATTAATTTGTTTTGGAACGAAATAACTTTTGTTCGATTGCATCAAACTTTGAACCCAGTCCATGCCATGAGAAGTTTTATATGCTCAACCTTTTTTATTATATGTACTATTTAGATTCTTAATTAAATGTTCAACGCAGATAATGCCTGAGCTGTTCGTTATTTAAGTTAAAGTATGCACAGTAAGCAGAAAAATCAGATAAAGGCGTATGTAGCTCGGTTAAAGACTTTCATAAACTAGAGTTGTAGAGTGAATGCCGTTAATTCCCTAAACAAAGAATATTCATTTAATAAATTTAACGATGCAGTAAATTAAGGGAAATTGAATACCTAATAATAAATAAAAAACAGTCAAATTTATTTGAAAATTAATATTTATTATAAAGTTAAAAAATTGAATGTTCAATTAAATATTAATTCTTAAAACTTATTAGTAGGGAAACTGTCCAACAATTTTTGCTTACATCGATATTACTTCCGTAGTTGTATAACCATGCTTAAAATCATATTGGAAACTTTGTAGTTTTGACTTGTAATTTGTGTTTTAAATTGGACTTATTATCGATTTTTGTAAGATATTTGTATTTTTTTTTAAAGTGATCGGATGGGTTTACTGTGGGTGGTGGACACAGTGAACCACTGTCCATTACACAGTGAACCACGGTGTAAATTAAACTGAAATAAATTTTTTAAGTTCTTTAGACAATAAACCACCTAAAGTGATCGGTGGAATATCTTTTATCATATAATTCTTAAAGTGTTTTCGGGAAACACCTAAACAGGAAGACGTTTCTGTCCATTAGCACAAACAATAACAATTATAATGTTTCGTTCTCACTACTTGTTAACTCTTACAAACATCGGATTCCCTTGATGATAGGATTTATTATGATTTCTGAACAGATATGATTACATGACGTTTTAGTTATTATAATACAGTATCTAATATAGCCTGTTTCTTAAACTAAGATGCAGGTTTCTTGTTGCTTTAAACCTCAAATCTATTTGGCACTGCCGAAAAAATCTAAACCAATCAATACCAGTGTTTATATTTTTGGTATAAAAGTTTGGGATCTTTGTTTAATTGAATATTGTCGTCTCAAAAGCTAATTTTTTACACTATTTTCTTGTTAAATCAGAAAATATAATCTATCATTTGCAGCTTATCTTATTTTCTCCACAACTTTAATAAACTGGAGTGCTGTTGCCATGTTCGTAGGAATATGTAAAGTAGCGGTTCACTGTGTACTTCATGCTCATGGTTCATTGTTGGACATGCGACATTAATTATTTTACTGTCAAAAATTAAAGATGTTTTTTATTTAATTTACATGCCTATGTTAAATGTTTAATACAAAGTAATATTTGAAAAAATAATTTGACATTACGATTATATAGTATGCGTGAGGAACCGAAACAGTAATTTGTAAAATTTTTTTATGAAATATACACTATTTGGCTGCCCGTTCGAATTACCACTGGTGGACAATATACGTGCTATGTAAATGTTCTTTAACTGGTGTGTATGTTTTGTTATTATTATACATAGTTTAATGGTAAATACTTAAGGTTCACTGTGGGGCGTAGTTCACTGTTGGACAAGTTTCCCTTATAGTCTATTTTGGAATATAAACCGAAAAAAATTGTTAAATCTCTTGTTTTTCAAGGTATCAGTCCAACATCAAATAAGGCAAAAGTTAAGGATGCTTTTAAAAAAATAATGTCTGTAAATCATCCGGATCGAGGTGGATCACCATATTTAGCAGCTAAAATTAACGAAGCCAAAGATTATTTGGAAAATAATAAATCATGAATTTACCATTGTTAGTTAGATCTTAGATTTGTACAGACAATATTTCTGGGAATTTTCAATAAGAATAATTTTAATTTAGACAGATGTATATAAATTATTTTTTTTAGTGAAGTTACAAAAAATCAATAAAAATATTTGTATATTACGTAAAATCTAACATACTTTTAATAATCAATTTCCCAAGTATTGGCAAACTAACATCTAAGATTACATTAATTTAAGGAAAAGATAATAGCTTCGGTATTAAAGAGGAAGGTAACTTTATAATATTGATAAATACAATAAATACAATTCGTGTGGCTGTTTTTTTAACGCTTGAGTACTTGTTGAAATTTTTGGCACAATATCATTAATTTGAAGTTAAAAACGTCAATGTACAAAACTGTACAATAGATAAACTTTGTTATTTACCCTCATCATTTTATATACAATAAGACTTGGAGGGTCTCTACATTACCTCAACTCATTTTGATATAGTGATTGATATTTCTCTTGGAATCATCAATGATGAAGTAAGTAGCTAATACCAGTCGATTTACTGCAAAAGAAGTACACATTTATGTCCGATTAAAAAAAATATAATTTTTTTTTGGCGCAAAATTTTTTAAGATAATCATGAAACTCGTATTTTTGTATACAATGCCATCGTAAAAAATAGAAATTTTTCAGTATGATTTTTTAGCTGTAATTTTTTTCGACACTAAACTAATTGATTGATAGTCATATTTTTAAGACTGTACAACCGTTTACAGCAATTTTTTTTCCTAAATTTTTTAAATACCGAGTTTTCTTTATTTCATTGAACGATTTTTTAAATAAATGAAGATGCTTGATGTAACGCATAAAATTCCAAAACACTGACTAATCAGACACTGCTGGTATTCCAATAAGATCCTGCGTTATAAATAATTTATAACAGATGCGGATCGCGTTCTTGCATGTTATCACCGGGTGTGATACAGTTTCTTGTGTCTATAAATAAGCCAAAAACAAATTATTAAAAGCTTTTAATAAGCAGGAACTTGGTATATATTTCGGGTATTTTTATGAGGCGAATGAAGTTAGAGATATAATCGTAAATAATGGATACAAAATTATCTCTTTGTTGTATCCCAAAAGCCACCAGATCATTGAAGAATAGTCATGGTTATCAGCAATTCTTATGAAGTTCAGCGAGAGCAACGTTCCAACTTCAAAATATTTTATCAACTGAGAGAACAGCGATACAGATGAGGTTCTCATTCTGTCTGATATTTTGGAAAAAATATGTTGCGTTTCAAGACTGACAACAAGTCCAAAGTTTGCAGTTGCGAAGAGTGCGGACTGAAATGTAGAAATCTATGTTTAAATTTCATCACAACCATATGTTGAAATTACGCACGCGCAAAAAATCGATGATAATGGGAGGTCGCAGAATTTCTGATCAGAAAATCTTACGGTGTACGCTGGCCCTAATTCTTCTATACGCTCATTTTTTTTTTTGTCATCAATTGCCTGGAGCGTTTTTGTAGATTAATTGAACATATAATTGGTGTGTAACGTATATGCAGATATACCCATAGTTTTGTGTTATATGTACAATAATTTGATACAGTGAATACATAAATGCAAGTCTGTGATTTTTATCAAATTGTCTTTTTTACTTTATTGGCGACATCTAAATTCAATACGATACATAAATGCAAGTCTGTGATTTTTATCAAATTGTCTTTTTAACTTTATTGGCGACATCTAAATTCAATACGATGATGATGACTATGTTAAACTGTTAAACTATATGGTAAAATAGGACAGACTGTTTGCAAAGCCATCTATACTCCCAGGGACGGATATACATTTTCTGTCGCTCGGGATAAAAGTATCATCCACCACCTCTATTCCGTCTAAAAATTACAAGATAACCCATCATATAACTAATACTACAAACCATTGTCGCCCCCTACTGATTGGAGCCAAGTGCAATCCCCCCACCCTTAGATCCGTTGCTGTTTACTATAATTCAATACTATTCATCGTTATGTATTTAAATAAATGTTAGTTAAATAGCAAAAAGGCATTCAAATTTTAATTATAATCATAAACACATTTAATTTGATAGCCACATGTAGATTCTGAATACAAATTTTATTTTAATGAGTACTCTCAGCTAGTGCGCAAAAATTGATTAAATTTGCTAAATTTTCTTCGGTTATTTTCAGTGATTAAAAAAACTACACTATAGTCAAGACTTTCCTGAAAATGACTAATGGTAAAATATGATGAGGTAAAAAAAACATTATTTTATAGCCTAAGATTCCGCTGCAGATTTCTGCAAATATTTACCTTTTTAATGAAATTTATTTTAAATGAATTATAATGTATTATATTGCTGCCGGGTTGCTTTTAAAAAAATTAAGCCAGTTATCGCTAATTAAAATATAATTAATAGCCTAGAGTAAATTACATGTATATGTTTGCTTAATGAATTTAACGTCAATTGAAAGAAAGTGATGTAATAAACATGAGCTGCTAACTCACAAATAGCCGTAACCGCCAGGTTGTTAGGTTTGAACAGGTATGTAAATGTATATTAAAATGAAATTTTTATTTATTCTCAACAATATATTGCTGCCTGTAGAAAACTAGCCGAAAATAGCGGTTCCCATTATTTAATTTATTTACTCTTATCGTATTTTAGCTACAACGATTGGTTTTTTTGTAAATTAAGAACGACTGGGCAGACGGAGAAATATTTTTTAAAATATTCGCAATACTTTTATTTTATACGGAAAAAGAAATTGAAAAAAATTCCCAAAATTTGCATAATAGTGCTTTTTCTATAGGAATTTTTAATGAACCCGAAATCCAAACTCAGGATTGTTGAATGATGCCCTTTTGAATAATAACCATGTGTTTGGGATGAATAAATATTCAAAACTATGTCACTATTTAAATTTCATTTTTTGGCGAAACAAAAACACGTTTTCATTTTCAAAATCAATTATAAAAACAGCAAAAAAGTTGCAAGGATAATTTTTTATCAGCTTATAACTGAATAAACAATTTATGCGTATAGCAATATTAACTTGTTTTAGAGTATACTTGTTGCAACCGGGTAGTACAATAAAAAATCCAAAAAACATAATGAATAAATAAGGCAAAAAACCTGGCGCGGAAACTTTCACTAAACAAAAAATTAATGAGACAGGAATTTCGAGTACAATACAACCATATTTTTGAGCAAATTCTATGACAATATTTTCGAGAAACCTAAAAAAACGTTCCCATAAGCAAGCATGCAGGAAATTAAAAATTATCTGGGAATTTCGAACCGATTTTATATGTTAAAAAATTTCTTTTTTTTTGGATCAAAATCTGGCGAAGCAACTTTTTTCAAATGCAAATATAACAATTGAAAAGCATGCCATAATTTCGAGTTGATTAGGGTTATTTTTGAGCAGTCGGTAACTAAACGTTTTCCCTGGAAAATCAAGGAAAACCTGTTTAACACAAAAATACACCCCGGACTGACGTAACGTAATGGCAGGCTTAGACCGATCTATAAAGTTAAGCAACAACAATCACAATCTGTATTTGGATGGGTGACCACCTAGCAGTGCTGTGTACTGTTGTTGTATAAATAATAATAATAATCCCCTTTGGTTACTTATATAGCTGAAAGTAGCTAAAAAGCCAGAAATTAAAAAAAAAAAAAAACAAAAACAAAAATAGATGGTTTTGAATTAGTTGTACCTTTAACACGATGAAGTCATGGTAACCGACTTTTAATATTTTTATTTATTTGAAATTTTTTGTCAGTCGCCTTGAAAATGTTTTCAAGAGAAAACGAAACATCTCGGCTCTTGTAATTTTGTAATAAACTCATATTTTGAGCGAAATTCGAGCTTGTTGCCGGTATTTTCGAGCAATTTTTATCACGAGGTTTTCGTTGGGAAATCGTCAGGAAACGTGTATACATTCTTCGAAACTACTTTTAATTGAAAAATTTAAATAAAAATTGTAATCTATTTTTGAGGTGAACAATAATATTTTCAAGCAATCTGTTTATCAATTTTCTTAAAAAATTGAGGAAAATCATATATTTCGGTCAAATTAGACCAAAAAATAAGAGTAAAGCTACTAAAATTTCCACCAAGCTGAAAATCAGTAAGATTGTTTAAAATATAATTGAAAATAAAATTTGAAAGTCCCCAATCTTTCCCCTGTATGGAAAAATTTTTATTCAAGATTAAAGGTCAAGAAATTGAGTTTTTCGCGATTTTCAGCAAAACGGTAAATTTATCATGAAAATTGTAGATCATAAAATTATCTACAAAAAATGTATCAATACTTTTTTTCCTACTCAACCCCTTAATTTATACGCCATTGTAACCTTGAGGCAACATCCGCCCCTTGTTCAATTGTTTACGTGGCTAGGGTCTTATACCTGTTATAATAAATGAAATACCGCTAGTCTTGAATGCCAGTTGGTTTCCTTATGCTAAGCCTGCACACATTTACTTGCAGGATATGCAACAATTATAAAATTCCATAAATCCTGAAGTTTACGAAATATTTTCAGAAGCATTTTTCACAGTTAGACGTTCATACAAATTAAGTTGTGGAACTTCAACAGACATAGCAATCGAGCAGTCTATGATGAAAGTTATGAAGACAGATGGAGGTATTGCTCGAGAGAGAAGTACAAAAGAGAGTGTCATATGGGTTTATAGTATACATGCTATGATTACAGTTTGTGAAAAATTAGATCTCGCTAATGTTAGGATGGATTCGACCGAGCAGCATGTTGATGCAAGTGATTGACGAATGAATAAATATGATAAAAATATACGAAAACTTGTTTTTCAACGCATGAGGCTTTTCCAGAGGTTAACAAAATTGTTTCTATTGCGTGTGGTGTCGTTGGTGATGATAAAATTAACTGTTATAAAGCTCGTAAAGTTGGGCTTGCGTCTATGACAAAAATGACATTCAATAATATTAAATTAAAACTCATTGACAAAGTTGTTCCACTTTTAGCTATGACTAGTACCATAAAAGTTCATAAAGAAAAAGTACCTGTTGACCCTATATTGTTGTTCCAACGCATGAGTAGTACTGCAGCATTTCATGATGAAATAGAAAACTATTTTGAATATGAATACCTACCCTTTATCATTGTTTGATGACGTCGGGATGCGTAATACACAGAACTCAGCTATTTACGATTGTTTCGAAAAGGTAGATTTTGATATTAGCAACACAAATGCGACATATATCATTAACGGAGGATACTTACTACATCGCGTTGCGTGGGATAGCGAAGAAACATTCAACGTTATCTTAGATAAATACGTGCAGTGTGTACGTCGACATTTTGGTTCCAAAGTTGCAGAACAACGTCGTCGAACTTTAACAATATCTTCATCAATTGATATTTTATTTGATGAAAATATGACAGTTCCAACCAGTCTACAAAAATTTCTTACAAATACTCACAACAAGTCTCGGTTCATTTCAATGTTGAAAGAAAAATTTACTGCTGAAAATATATTGGTAAATCAAGCTAATAATGATGCTGATGTATTGATAATTGAAACAGCAATAGAGCAATTCAATTTGACAAATACAATAGAGCAAGAGCTGACTGCAAAAAACCTGAACTACCGAGTAACCGGATGAAATATTTTTTAAATGATACTACTCCCTGTAACTATTGAAAAAATCATTTAGTGCCAAGGCAAATATGGTGCATAACATTGCTATATTTTTTCTACGGTACATTTTTTGGACATAAATTGTACCAATCGAGTAACCGCATGAAACTGATTTTAAAATTTAGTTTCTAGTGAGTAGAAAATAATTATGAACAAGTGCCTCGTGAAATCTGGTGTTAAATCCATGGCACGAAACTTTTTTTAATTCTTTTGTTGTTGTGTACAAAACGAACAAAAAGAAGAATATGAAAGTTACGATTCGGGCGAATAAATTTCACTACTTTTTTTTAACTTAAATTGCTTTTATCTTTCCAATTTCTGCTAATATCCATTATTTTGCAAAAGTTTCAAATTAAACACGATTACAACTGACTCATGGAATAGGTAGGCCTACTGGGGAACCACGTTAAAAACAACGCGCTAAGTACACTACCTCATAGGTGGCGTGGAAACGTGTACATATTATATACGATTACAACGTGTATATACGATTACAACTTTTACAACTTTTTGAATCGTTATATCTCAAAACCGGTGGTTCGTAGGAAAAAAGTATTGATACATTTTTTGTAGATAATTTTAGGATCTACAATTTTTATATCAGGTATTTTAATGATAAAACTTACCTTACATTTTCTTGACCTTTGACCTTGAATAAAAATTTTTCCATACAGGGGAAAGATGGAAAACTTTCAAATTTTAATTTTAATTATATTTTAAACAATCTTACTGATTTTCAGCGCGTACGTCTAATTATTCGTAATGTATTCTAAAACGATTTAACTATAAGTTACAGCTTAAAAAAATCGAATATATTTTTCTGTTGAATTCAAGTTTACATACTGAGACAAAACTTTTCTATAAAATATTGATAATTTTATTTATTATAAAAAAGCGTTGAAAACAAAAAAATTTATTATAATTTTATAATTTAAGATTTAATGAAACTGAATTGGAGCATTTTTTTTAATTTTATATGACTATAATCGACAATTGTCTATAATGAGTTCCATACACTTTTTCCACCACTTGTATCTCCCAAACATCCAAAAAAATATTGTTCATTAGATATTGAATCAATTTTATTTGCAATTATAAAATAAACCATGTACTTGCAATTTGGAACAACAATCATGAACCTTGACATTATTCAGTTATGAATAGATGAAATATTTTAAAACATGAGTACCTGTTTCAATTGGCAATCAAAATATTATTTTATATAGACAGTTAGTTTTATAACTACAAAAATAATTTTAATTTATAGATATCTTAAAATATTAATACAATGTAATAATATTACACTGCGTTAGAAAAATAAATGTATTTATTGGTATATTGTTTATTTTTATATAAAGATTGGATTAAAGTTTAGCTAAATGTAACTTCTATTGATCATACTTTGCGTCAATTTCCATTTCTTGGATAGAGAGAGAAAGAGAGTTCGTTGTTAATGAACCAACGCTTCACGTAATATATTTTTACACCATTACCTTCACCTTCCGGACATTCTCTGTTAACAAGACTCTAAACTGATTATCCCAATAAAACCCTGGTGATGAATCAGGAATCCCAGCTCGAGTATGTATGTTGTAGATTTACTTTATTAAGATATCTTTCGCACCATGCCCAAGTATTGCACTACACATTGCATCAACCGTTGTGCTATTGATAGGAAAATCAATTCCAAAGAAGGCTTCTAATTCCATTTGAATAATCTTTTGCCCTAATACTTTGAGAGAATCTCAACTCCTAAGACTTTTCGAAGAGCACCCACTCTATGAACGTGTTGGCTGGGTAAGTAAACTGACAATTTGGCAACGATCTCTCTACATGTATTTGAATATGCTAGTCTATTAAGAGTATTGTGTACGGGATTCTTCCCATTTCCTTAGTAATAGACTACAGTTATTCAAGTTTTGAAAATCTCTTTGGTCTATCGAACTATTATATGTAAGCCCCGCTGTAACAGAGGAAAAAAAATTGTCCTCAGTATCCGAAAACTTGGAAGGAGAAAATCTTACGACGTCCCAGCTCACTTTCGCAATGCTTAAGGTAACTTCCTGCCCTTCGATCATTGATACGTAAATTAAAATTTGAATAGCCTAAAACTTCACTCAAGAATTGGATTATCAAATGAAAAAAAAAAAATTCGTATTTCCAAAAAAAAGTTGACTCGTATTTCCAGAGATTAATGCTTCCAATCAATAAAAATCGTCTAGTCCTTGTCTTCTACTTGTCCTTGTCTGTTTGAGTGCTCAAAATTTTCTTGTCTTACTCGTTATTTTATAATGTGGTTAATAATTTACCTTTTTATTAAAATAAATTTTAGAAAAATTAAAATTATTACGTTAATCTTAAATTGTTATTTAAAATTTTAGATTAAAGTATTAAAAATTTCTCTTTAATAGCAATAATGTCAATCAAATCAAAATTAAATTTGACTGTTTAATAAGAGGAATACACAGTAATTTATGTCTTATTAAATCTTATATCTTTAAATGAGCAATTCTTATATATATATAAGAATTGCTCATTTAAAGATATAAGATTTAATAAGACATAAATTACTGTGTATTCCTCTTATTAAACATATATAGATATATATATATATATATATATATATATATATATATATATATATATATATATATATATATATATATATATATATATATAATTGGAATCTCGGAATCGGCTCCAACGATTTTCATGAAATTCGGTATATAGGGAGTTTCGGCGGCGATAAATCGATCTAGCTAGGAATCATTTTTAGAAAATGTCGTTTTATTCGTGTTTTATCGATAATTTTTTATAATGTAATGATATATTCGTTTAATATTTATAATCATATAGTCATTGGAGTGCCTAAGTGTTAGCGTGCGAGGCTCTTATACAGTGATCCCGCGTTCGACCGTCTCGACCGACAAGTAAAATTAGTTTTTTTTACATTTTAAACCCAACCCACCAAAACAGCACAATAAAGTGAATAATATTTTTCAAATAAGATTTTATTATTATAATTGTATAATTTTTTATAATGCAATGATATATTTGTTAAATATTTAAAGTCATTGGAGTGGCTAAGTGTTAGCGTGCTGGGCTCGTCTTCCGCCTCGACGTAATATAATTTCCAAAAAACACAATTTATAAAAAAAAAAAATATCGAGCAAAGCTCGGTCATCCAGGTACTTATTTGCTGGTAATCGGAAAATGAAAATATGTACATACGATTGATGTTTGCAAATTACACATTTTTCTATATTGGAAAATCAAAACAGTGTACATAAACATGAACTGTTAAATTGGACTTTTGATATAACATTAATGATATTCAAAAAAACTTTTTAATGAACCATGAGTGTAGAATTCCGATTGATAATGAATATAAGATTTTCGTAATAATTTAAATGTATATTTTTTGAATGAAGTTAGGTCTAAGATGCAACTAAACGATTTTGCATTTCGTTTGCCTGTATGTGTGTATTTGTCTATCTGTCTATTAATGTTTGTTACGTTATAACATCTGAACGCGTTTTCAAATTTTTGTAATTTACGATTAACACATTCAGGACATTTACTGTATAGTTTTTGTGCTCCACTGAGCACTTAGTGCCTTTGTAATAACCGATATTCAAAAATTATTGTTTATTCTCACTTTATAGACTAATTACTATACAGGGGTGCGGCCTATATTTACTTATTATTAAGAATGGGGTGTCACCCTGATTGAGGTCTACTGTTGAATGGAGCTTTTAGTGAAAATAAAAGAAAATATCTCTTTTGACTTTTGTCAATGGTGTGATGACGCTAGTTCAAATATGTTCATGATAATAGAAATTAGTTTTTATGGTTCATAACGTTTGTTTTTTAATGTATAATAATTTGAATAGTTTGTGATATAATATTTCATGATTAAAACCAAGAAAATATGATTCAATTTGAAAATTTAAACCACCCTGAAAATTGAAACAGACGAATAATTTAATAGCTATGAAAAGTTAATAGACAAATTAGAGATTTATTTGAAAAAGCGCGTATTGCTCTTCTAAATGCTGGTGTTTATTTTTATCAAAAAATTATTACATATATAAGAGACATTAAATTTAAAGTATTCTAGCACATAATATATAAATCAATTTTAGCATTTGGACAAGACGTTATTTATACTATAGAGTACTTTAGACTTAGAGTAATAAACATTGCAAACAATACAAATTATTCCAGTGTATTTAATTTTTCCCATCGCTTAAATGTTCCATACATATATTATGGGCTATCAATTCTTTAAAATTTTTGTCTAATTTTATGTTGAAAAATTATTGTTTTTATGAGTAGTTATCGTTGAAGAATTGAATAAATATAGGTTTAAAATCACATTTTTTTGTAGATCTGTCAAAATTCATATCACAGAATACAGATGATAGATAACGACCAACTGCCGCTTATGAATAAAATTACCGGCGTTGGCAATTAGGCTTAGCGCACACCATCAAATCTGATGTAACTCATAACATGTATTTTATATTAGACCCAGCACACGGTAAGAATTCGACAAAAGACATCAGATTTTCTGATCAGAAAATCTTATCTTATGCGAATCATCTATTAGTAAAAAAAGTAATTTATAAATTTAAAATATTTGAAAGTCCATTGATTTGTCGTACGTGTCCGATAATATCCAATGATATGCGCCTGTTTAAAGTTTTTGTCTGATGTATGATCAGATTTTCTTGAAGACTGTTGTCCGATGGTGTGCGTTGACCATTAGATTTTCAGATCAGAATATCTGATAAAAAAATCGTACGGTGTTCGCTGGCCCTTATATTCGATATTCATTTTTGTGACGCGGTCACGGAGACAGCACCTTTTATAAATACCAATAATATAATATATTTTTACGTAACTCGTTCTTCGTATGGTATAGTAAACACTACCTACACTCTTTAAACCACTCGCCTACCTCAAAGAACCAGTTTAATAATAATAAAAGTAATTTTTTAAGATTTTACCATTTATAGATGAGAATGAATATAAGATTGGAGTCTACGTCATAAAATATACAGTCATGACGTATACATGTACCTACTGTTGTTACAAACAGTCTTAGTATGGTATTTTTGATGAAATAAAAAAACTACAATGTTCGAGTCTTTCAGGGATTTTTAAAATTTTCTTAAAAAGAGCACTGACCGTGCGCATTCCGTATTTTTTTAAGAGAAAAATGTATAGTGCACACTCTTAGTTCCCGTTTAGATGAAAATCTTCGGAATGATACCAAAAATATCCAATGTTATATTAATTTTATTAGCTGATGGCAACCTCCTAAATTACTTGAATATTGGAAAAAATTTGTGTAGTTATAGTTCAAAACATTAAAGAACCTACTGGAAAAATCTTGAATATCCGAAAAAATTCTAAATCATTAATTCTTATCCAATTTTAGAGGCATTTAAAACAATATTAAGTTTAAAATGTTTGACTTTCTAGTGCACATTATTGTAGCTTGTACAAGACAAAACCTAAGAACTTAAAACAATCTGACGAATGTTCGATAACGTCCGCCCATAAAATCTTTGAAAATTCTAGAAAAATTCAAGGTATTCGAATGTTTCTAGAAATTTAAATAAATACATTTAATTATTTTCGATTCGTGATTTATTAGTATTTGTTCTAAACGTTAGATTTATTACGATATAATCCAATCCCCCTCTCTATGATATTATATATAGTCAACACACCATCTTTTCGTTGCTAAATTTTTATAAACCTAATAAACAACAAAATTTGTAATGAAAATAAATTTTTTAATTTATTTATTATTTAATATAGAAATTCCCCCTTAGCAATGGAAACAAATTTATACATTTCTTTGTATACTTGTTGATTTTCATAGAAAATTTTGGCAATCAAAACAATTTGGCACATATCTAGTTATGTCATAATCTTTTGAATAATGATTATCTTGTCCTGAATCGATCTTAAATGATAAAAATCAAAAACATAAGTGACATTGTTTCATTTTTGTGTTTTTATATTAATTTTATTGTTAACGGCGGCTATTTTCAGTATTGTATTATGTATATTTGTTTAAATTTCAATTCTTATTTCTTCCAAAAATTTCTTATAGAAAGTTATTGTAAACATGCCGAAAATATTTATTTTAATAGAATGTGAAAATTCAAAACATTCATATGGTGTGTGTACCGTATACAATACGAAAGTCATACTCAATTTATATTTATATTTAAAACACAATGTTTACAATAATATTGTCTTTCCCTCTATTTCTACTAATATTAGAGATATTTTACTGCGGAATAAAAAATTATTATTCCGTAGTACTATTAAAATTTTTATTCCTTTTTATTGGTAGAAAATCAAAAGTAAATCGTTTAATTTACAAGTACAAGACACTTTTTTTTGGAATTTATGTCTTTTGAAATTGTTTACAACAACTGATAGCTAATAAGAGGTTGATAAAGATTCGACACTCCAAAATCGAACTTTGTAGGCACTAACTTAAACCAAATACAAATTTTCAATTCCCTTCCAGTCATCATCAATAAAAATAATTTTTGGAAATATGTTATTTATAACCCATGATGTATACAGTAAATTTTAATAAAAATCTCAAAACTCGTTTCAGAGTTACAGTCGAAGAAACATAGGTTTTCATTAAAATTTACTATACACATCTTTCGTTATATAATAACATATTTCCAAAAATTATTTTAGTCTCATTTGCAGTATGATGAAGTTTCGTAAAAACTTTTTGATGAAGTGTATAGGTGCTTAGGTGCGCGTAATCATATCAATTCATTGATAATTCCATTTCTAAAAATATGTATATGGCTTATTTATTATTAATTGATTAGTGTCACAACTTTTTCCCCTACAAAATTTTCCGTAAAATTTTCGATTTTCCCCACAGGTTTCAAAATGATATAAATACTTTTTTTTTATTGTAGTACGAAAATCATTCTTAACAAATGTAAAAACTGTTTTGTCCGTCACGCAATAAAGCCAGATGTTCATTGTCCATAAACCTAAAAATTGTGAATAATAATAATTTTGATATTGTTTGACAAAGGACATACCGTTTTATCACATGTTGGAGAAAATCGTTTTTGTATTTGTTTTTAAATTCTCTTCCGATAACAATAACACCAAAATAGATTTTCACCAATTTCAAGCCAGTGGAGGCAATCGAAAATTTTACGGGCTCCGAAAAAAAACGCCTTCTCAGAATTTTGTGGAGATAAAAGTTGTTATACTAACGATAATTAAGCCATATACAAAATTTAGAAGTTTATCAATGACTTGATATGATGAGGTGCACCGGGTGTAATAGTATATATATTGGAAGATACAAACCAATTACGATAAAGAGGTGTCACCTATATTTTGTTCCTTGTGAGAATAGAGTTTCACCATGAGTAAGGTCTATTGGTCAATGGAGCTACTAGTAATGATTATCCACACACAGTTAAAAATGAACTAATTATATGTAGTATTATGAAAACCTGTAGTTTATCCGTACATCGAATATTTTTAAGCATTATTTACCAAATTTTAATATAACGTCATTTAATATATGTGATGTGTTTAAAATTATTTCTATAATAAAGGATCAGTTCGAAACTCTTGTGGCATCATTGGCACGAACTTTTTGGAAAGTTTTGTCTGCAAATTTTACATGCGTGGAGTAAACTTAAACCCAAGGTTTAACAATCTCGTCCATTGGTTGTAAAATAGCATATAATAGTAGTTTTATTGCCTTGTAAATGTTTGTTTTTGGTGAAGAAATGTTACCTTGATTAATATTTGTCTCAATTGTATTCAACAATAATGCATTATTGTTCGATTTGTCATATTTTTATCATTGAAATGTCTTAATCAGTTTAAATAGCCCGACTTGTCCTTAAATGGCGCCTATTGGAAATAATTTGCTTCTCTGATCAAGTAAAATTACCCTAATATTCAAAAATATTTCCAGTACTGTATTCGTAAACAAAAATGTTAGAGAAAAGGAGAGTTAGTACTAATAATAGTAAAGACTTTAATGAAATCCATTTGAAGTACAATAATTTCATGCATACTGGATTTTTTAAAAGTATTCAATTGATTTTTAAAACTTATACAGCTTAAGAACAAATCTAAATATTCTAAAAAATACCAAAAAATACTCCCGTAAATAAAATAAATTATAAAATATAGAAAAAATATAAAAATTCAATGTAAACTGCAGAAAGCTTGAAGAAACCCGTTGAACCGTAAGGAAAAATTTATTTCAATTGTTCAAGATTTTATATTGACTGTATGTATTTTTTCTAAATTTTATAATTTATTTTCATTACAGGAGTGTAAATATTGTTGGTAGTTTTTAGTATATTAAGGTTTGTGTTTAGTTGTCGAAGATGATTGTGAAAACAACATGCATAGCAAAATATTAACTTATATTACGCTTATTTAAATTTAAATAATTATCTGCAAGGTTATTTTAAGTTCAAGTTACTTTGTTTTTCAAAACCGAAATCCTCTTTCAAAAAATTCAAACGTCCATTTTCGAACGCATTAACTCTAAATTTATAAACAAAAAAAACCCATAAACACTTAACTCCAAGCTCAATACTGTATAAATAACATTGAAGATCAATGTCAAGGTCAAAATAAACATTTCTATTAAAATCACATTTAAAAACCCCATAACTTTTGCCTAAATCTTTTCGACAGAGCGTATTTTTGCAAAAATGAGGAAAGGCGTCCAGTGATATATATTTGAAAACTCTGCATATTAAATTGACAGACAAAAAGCCGATAGTCATGCATACACCGTCTGAGCGAGTACCTCTATAAAAATTTTATTCAAGCAATCTAATTAAAATACGAATCTAATCTTCATATAGCAATAAATAAAAAAATTTTATAAAATATAAAAGTTTAAAAAATTCAACAAATATTAACCACAAAAAGATAAAATTTTACATTAAATATTGCTGTATACACGTAAGTAAAATTTTTGACACCTACACTAAACACTTAGATTAAATAGACAAGCAAGTGAATGTAACAACTAAAAGTTTTAATGTTTTAGGTAGTCGATAGATGATTGAGTATCAAGTGTCCTAATTTGGTACACTCGTTTATCATATTCAGGAAATTCACTGTATTTTTCCTCAGGAGTTCCATAATAATAAATTTTCAAAATTATTGTTGTCTTTGCTCGCAGTATGTTTGTAGTATAAGTAAATTTACATTTCATCCATTGGTGGTTTAAATGTTAAATATAATTAAAATTTAAAAAGACGTAGATTATATTTCTTTTAATGCTTCATATAAAAAGACAGAGATCTAGTTACTTTTAAGTGCTGTGATCACATTTGCTATGCTTAGCTGAAATTGATTATAAATTTAATTACCGATTAAATATTTTTTTGATTAAAATATAATAAAATCTTATATATATATATAATATAATATAAGTCGGTTGAAATGAGAACAATCTGCAAATACAAGAATACATTTTCCAAATCCAATTTTAAAAAATATTTTACAAAAATTTCCCTTAGATTTCAGGATCAGATCGTAGCTTCGTGAAAATGGGACCATCTTAGCCATATGCCTTCAAACAATTGAAAATTGCATAAAACTTCGAAATGTACGAAAAAGCTCACTTAAATAGCTATATGTCTGGTACGTCTTCAACGAATGTTATGCAATTGGGATATGATTGAAATGTAAATGCATTATTTACATTTCAATCATATCAAACTTTCGTCATTAAGCTAACGAGGTTAATTTCAGTCGCTGGATTATTTGGTTCATAAATAAAAATCAGCCCTAAGAGTATAAGAAAAGTGAGTTGTGTTTTTTACCTACCTTTTGCACTTCTTACCTGTAAATTGGCCGTCAGCACAAGATTCTAAGTGTATATACCTTGAAAGTACACAAGAGCACTACCTTGCCCAACACATTTTTTGTGTGAAAAAATAAGTGGCGTTTGGTGGCCCTGTGATTTTGCTCTATAAATATTATAAACGTGTGATGTAATAATGTTAAATTTAGTTCAGGAAATAGCGCGGTGCTCCGTACTGAATCTAAAAATTTTTTTTAATTTGAAAATTTGATATTTTTTAATGATAACGAAAAGATATAAATAAAAATTGTTTTGTTATAAGACTAGGTAATCATGATTTTTCCATTTCTTACAAAAAATTTTTTTTCAAAGCCTAATTATATGTGTAAGCACTTAATTATTTTTCCAATTATACTAATTGGTACAACGAAGCTTTGTTCATGTATAATAGAAGGACAAGTTGTAACTTGTTAAGCGGTTTGCGGAACCATGACTTGTTTATTTGTTGGATTATCAGGAACACATTTTAAAAAACAGCACTCATTTTCAAAATATTTGGGGATTGTCACGACGACTGTACTCATAAAACAGTCACATCAAAGCACATTTACAAGATTTTCATATCCATAATAATTTATAAAATATAATTTTTAATTTTTAAAAGGATACGGAATCTGAATTAAATTTTAAATATATATATATGATGTGAATATAAATCATTTTGTACTTTTTAGTCCATTTTCAAAAACGTGGTATATTAAATATTTAAATTTTTTTGTTAATATTTAATTTTTTTTAATAAATTTTGTAAATTTTTTTATAAATTTGTTAATCAAAGTTTCAATATTTATATTGATAAGGAACTCATTAATTGTTATTCTTATTTATTTATGTATACAACTGAAACCATTTATTTATATTATGATGAGGTAATACAAATTATGATGAATGTTTTATCATAATAAAATTCAAGAGAACAAATAATATTGTTTATATTAACATGTTGTTTCAATTAGGTGTGAAATACTCATACCACCTACATATATACTGAGAAAAATTTTAAGATTATTTGTTGTATGAAAAACAAAATAAATTTTCCATTCAAGTTTGCGTTGCCTTAACAATTTTTTTAATTAAAAATCAATATCAGCAAGTGAATAAAGCAACTAACGAGTTAATTGTTAATATACGCGATATTTGAATTAGTATCAGTGTTTAAACTATTTTTAATTATTAGCATTCATAAAAGACTCTAAATATCCAGTCTATACAGTTATAAATACATATATAAATACTTAATTTGAGTTAAAAATTCTGGCGAATAATAACTTTTACAGTTCTAGAAATTTTCTTTTTCTCATGAAAAGAGCTTTTAGAAGTTTTCCACGAAAAATTAGACTTATATATCGAAAGTAACCGAGGAGAAGCGGGAATAATCTAGAAATTTTATAACCCGGTGACATTCGATACAGTGCATAAGTCTAAATTTCTGTGGGAAACATGACTAAATGTTTTAGTAAAAAAGTTAAATTTCAGCACCAAAATAATAGAATTGTTCGTGAATAAAAGTACTAGTAGTTGATAGAAAGGAAATTAAAATCAGCTTAAACCCGAGCACTATCAAGTTTACTAAAAAGATAAATTCGAGTTTATCGTTTAACATAAATTAACGTTCAACATAAATTGCTATTTAAAGGCAACATTCGATCTCTCGCGCTACAATTGGGATCGCTACACGTGGGGTTGCTACATTATTCTACATATGGAGGTAAAAAATAAATTCATAAACAGAAAAGTATTAATAACTAATGAGCAAGATTTATAAATTTTTTGTGATGAATTTTTTCTACTCCTACATTTTTATCTATTCTAAAGAATAGTTCAAATTCCGTCCTTTTACGAGAATATTCAATTGCTTTTTTAGTTTCAAACAAAATTGTCTAAACATATAGGCATGTATTATTTTTCTGTTACCGATGTCGTTTTTAAGTAAAACCTACGCAAGATAGAACGATATTAGTCATCAAATATTGTGGGCTAATTTTACAACAAAACAAATCTATATTCTTTTATTATTTCAATAAATATTTTTTTTTTTAATTGAATAGTGACGTTGAAATTTCTTCTTATAATAAGAAAAGAGAAATAACATACAATGACGTGTTCATATTTTTCATTATTATTCACAAGGTCGTAATTGTATTTGTACTAAAAGACACTGTATGCTCTTGCACAAATAAATGTGCATAAATTGTTGACGTCACAACTCGCGGGAACTTTGAAATGTCAATATTTAAAATTCATTTTAAATAAGCACATGTTCGAACTACCAAAATTTGTCTTTCTGCAAATTTTACTTTTATATGACTTTAACTTTGCAATGCCAAGAGCATACTGGAAATCATATTTTACAGCAGTTGGGCCGAAACAATTGAGAATAGAAAATCAATCTTTTGATCTATGTATATATTAAGTCACACAACCAAATATTATATAAAAAAGGGAGACTTGTTTTAAATTACAGAGATTTATGTTTTTAATCTGACTGAAAGTTTTATGATTAAACCTTACTGTCTGCGTTAGGGGTCTTTCATAACTTTAAAGAGATTTAATACATCAGTTTTTTGTAGCTAATTTTCCTTCCCTAAAAAATCGAAATTTATTAGAAAAATCCTAGAATTCTCTCTGATTGTATTCACAGAAGATTTTAGTACAGATAAGAACAAAACGGAATAAGATTTTGGCGAAAACATAGCTACATCAAAATCCTTTGTGTCAGTAAAGTAAAAGAAAACATTACTGACAAATACTTACTGATAAAAGTAACCCATGATCAATGTACCAGTTTCATAACATAACTTCGATACATAATCATCAACACGATTTTCTAAATATTCAATGTCGAGGAAAGGCTATTTGCTAGCGTCGTTTTTAAGAGCGAAAATACTACACAATTTTGGTTTATCCATTTCCTCTACAACTTAAAAATTAATAATGTTATGTCAATATGTTTCCTTTCATAAATGCGAAAATATTGAAAAATTTACAAAAGTACGGATCCTCTATCACCTCCCAGGCATCTTTCTTAAACACCTTTCGAAATTTATGAATGTCTTACTATTTTAAAAATCAAATCCTCTCGAGATCTTTACCACTTATTTGAAGTTTGATTTGACATAAATTTTTGCACATGCGAAAAGGATGACGAATAAATTTGATGTATGAAAATAGAGGAGTAATTGTTAATTAATCATAATTATTTGATTAACGTTACAATTATTTTGAGTGGACACATTTTTTTTTCTTTTTATAGTAATTAAACATAATTTAATAATGAAGGCATTAAATGCTTAATGACGTCGCAATAAGAAGCTGCGCGATGGGTGAACAATACTGAACGTATTTGAGTGCGATACCATGTCTAGTTCGTAGTTACATCATATAATATACAGGAGGTTGTACATATACCAGTGATGAATTCATAATCTATTTATAAACAGAGACCTTATGTATGAGAAATAACACAGTATTTAAATTAATTACATTTGAACCAGCGACCGCAGTAGTAGTCGTGCGTTTTTGTTATAAACAGTGAAGTGTAATACCATTTATAAAATAAACTCGTTGTGTTTTATTTATTAAATAAATTAATAAAAAATGGCAAATAGTGGAATTAAACGTAACATCCCAATAAAATTAGGCGATTTTAGTGTCATTGATACTGAATTTAGCAGTATTCGCGAAAGGTTTGATGCCGAAATGAGAAAAATGGAAGAAGAAATGAGTCGATTCCGGCATGAATTGATGAATCGCGAATCAAATAACTTCTTTAAAAGTACAACCAGGTAAATATTTATACTATTTTATTTTAAATTCGGAAATTAATAATTTTTAACAAATAAAATATTTAAGTATGATTATCGGCGTTTTGCAATTGAGTAAACATACGACTTACACGAAATATATCTAAATTTAGAAATTCTTGGCAAAATATCAAGAAATTGACGAGCATTTTGATTTAAAATAAATTATTTCTCGAATCTTCTTCAAATATTTTACGTTAAATTTATAAAAAAGGTTTTTTAACTAAACAAATTTTTATTTGAAAAGAATTGCATTCTATTGTTGTGCGTTTATTGATTGAATTTTCTAGAAAAAAAAATCAATAGCGTATGTATGCTTTCGAGTAAAATTTATTTAGAACAAGGACTTATTTGAAATAAGTTTTCTAACTAGAATTCTCGAATAAAATTAAATTTTTTAATTCATAATAATAAAAAAAATAAAAGAATGCTGAATTTTAGGATTATTTGCATAATCCTATTATGAAAAATTATAAGATTTTAGTGTGATTCTTTTTATGAATGTTGTTTAATTTAACTTCAACGTATACATTATTATTTTACCAAGAAATTTTATTTTTGAGATATGTCAACAAAAAAAAATTATTTTAGGTTAATGGAATTTTACATCTAAATATTAAAAATAATTTCCAAGGTTTTTCAATTTAATTAATTTTTTTTTTACCAATTGGAAAATGAATAATATAGATAATTAATGATGAAAAGTGTAGGAGGGAGAAGAATTTTCCATGTTATTTGAATAGAAGTATATCGAAATACAAGGTCTTTAATTGAAATATGGACATGTATTTATATACTACTTATTGGATGTTGATTTGTGTAGGTTTTTAAATGTTATTCATAATCGTGTTTTAACAGGCGTTAAGGGTGTTTTACCACTTATGGGTGCTAGGTGTGACTTTATATATGTAAACAATTTTTTATAAATGAAGAATACAATTTTCTATTAATAATCATTCAGATAATAAATATTAACACTGAAATGTTTTGGTTAAATATTTAAGCAGCGTTCATGATATATACTATAATAATTTCTTACCGAAAATTTGTGATTTTTGATTTAATTTGTGTAAAATTTCTTGCCGAATTTTCATGGTTTTATTGTTATATCTTGAAATAACATTTTAATTTTAGTATCATTTTAAGTTGTCAAAAATTTAGAAATGTTTTATCGGGAAAAACTCGTAAATAAGCCCAACATTTTCATGTCAATATTGAACATACAAATTTCATAATATTTGGATAATTATTTTTTGAATTATTTATTGCATAGGTAACAATCCCACTTAAGATCGGTACTTTGAGATACGTTATTTAACACTTAAAACTAAGTGTTAATTACAATAACGTATAATAATTGTGAGTTGGAAGTGTTAAGATTAAAAATACGAATATATTGTACACAAATTGTTTATAATACGAGCTATATTTGTTTACTACCTGAATTTAGTTTTACAAACTTACTTTGATTAGACATTGTGATATATTTTCAATTAGATTAATTGAGAATAATAGATTTATGATATTTAAATGCGATAGCCTCGAAAGTAGAGTAATATATTTGAGTAATTGTAAGGAGCTGTATTATTATGTTTAGTTAAAAAAAAAAAAGTTAAATTATATACTATTAATATATGAAGGTTGGATATTGATAGTTTTGTGGGGAAAAAATAGTTCAAGTGAAAAATAAATTTTTTTGCTCTTTTTCATTCCATAATATTTATTGTATAATTCGGTTTTATATTCGGTTTTTGTCTAGAAAATTTAATTTTTGTTTAGAAAATAATTTTATGTCTAATTGGTTCGTGAATATTACATAAATTTCGTAAATTTTATTCAGGTTATTTTGACTTGATTTTATGATAATATAAATGAACTGATCTATAGAAGGAGACCAATTTAGTAAAAGTGTTCTAGAAGCTCCTACAATTTACTAGCCTAGGCCCCGTATAAATTTGTATTTTTATTTTTGACTTTTTATTAATTTTAATTAATTGTTCATCGTATTGTTCTTTATTATTCGACAATAAAAATTATTTATGCGTTTTTATTTGTTTATAAATACATAAACAAATTATGTTCCTCTGGTTAATCTCCATAATAAAGATAATTACTTTTTACCCCTTAAATCAATGAATTTTAATCAATTTACTTCTCTGCGATCATATATGGATTATTTGTTAATTATTTAATACCTGTATTTAATAAAAATACTTAACCATCATTGTGATACTGTGCATCTGTTTATATAGAGTACAAGTTTTATTGTAATTTATTTATTTTATTTTTATTTTCATTCTACTCTTGAAGAGTTATTTTTGGTATGAACTTAATAGTAAAAACAAATATTTTAATTTAAATGCTTAAAAGGTATAGTGTCGGTTTAAAAAAAATGCACCTACCTGAAATGTTCATGTTTTTTAAAATTAAAAAATACCCGATTTTTATGATGTAATTTATAATTTATTCAGTTTAAAATGTAAATTATACTTAGATAAATAAAATTAAATCTGTTAAAGACCTTATAACACAATATTTTTTTATTTGAAAAAATATGAAATTTTCTGGTAGGTGCGTTTTTTTTTACCGGGATGTAATACATTTAAAACTGATGTTAATTGGTAACTTCTAAAACTTGTACAAGAACAACCACCCCTCCCCTCCCAAACACGACAAGGTGGTGCTATCAAATGATTTTTTTTAAGCTTTTTGGGGGAAAACGCTAATTGTTTCCTTTAAAAAGTGACATATATTTATTTTTTATTTTCTTCCTTTGAATGTTTTGTTTATTTGTAGCCGGTAACCAAGTATATATAATTAATAGTATAATATAGATGTATGTCTATCTAACTCTTGTTAGTTTGTATTTCTACTTCTCTTCTTACCCCTTGCACTGTTAGTGATTCAACACATTATCATTAATTAATGTACAAATTTATGTAAACAATAAAATAAATATATATTTTATGTACCTATATAACATTAGCAGATTGCAATTAGAAAGCCGTACCAAGATACTAATTAACAGCGTACATATAATTATTTTGCATTTATGTGATATAATTAAATAAACTCGATAAAAATTTTGTTATTACGACATACGTTCGTACTGTACAGGGTCGGATTATGAATGAGTAGAATTTGACAACAGTCAATTTAGTTTTTACTATAACTGTTGTAATTGTTGTATTGGAATCCAACGTGGACAATGAGACATCAATAACAACGACACTATTTAAAAAAATTCTTATCAATAAGTAAAATTAACTTTTAGTGCCAGCGCAAATCGTAAGATTTTCTGATCAGAAAATCTGATGGTGTGCACAGGCCTTAGATCCGTTTTTGTTGCGTAAATTTAGGGGGAGAGTGGTAGGTTTTATTAAAATTTTCATTTTTTTTTATTGAATGCATAATATCTCAAAAATATGAAGCCAAAATTTCATAACTGAAAAACTACTGCACCGATTCTTTTAAAATTTTGAACACTATTTTTGTGTATATAATTTACGAGTAATTTACGTACCAGTACATAACCATTATAATGAAAAATAAAAATGTGCCGTTATCATTCATTGAGTTACCGATTGGTTACTCTATCGTCGACTGAAGGGCGGACAAACGACATTATAAACTTAAAATAGTATATTATAGGATATAAAAATAAATTCGGTCCTGTTCACATTGTTTTTACTGATTGTGAGTGTTATGATTTTAGTATGAAGTTGAGAAGTATTACATCAACAATTCTATTTTTGGTAATGCATAAGTATACCTACCTCGTTTCAAAATATAACATTTATATTTATTTAGGCTCTTAAAAAAAAAAAACAGTAGTCCTCAATTTATAATATACAATCTTTATATTTTAAATAAGTATCGTATGTTTCTGTTATAATAATAAAAGTCGATATTTTAAAAATATCACATACGTATGGCAAGCCCTAACTGGCGTTGGGTATACAAAACTTGATCCGTATAAACTGATATTCCGTTGGTAATGAGTTCTAACAAAAATTAGATCCGTGGTTCTTTTTACATCCACCACTTTTGGCTAAATTTAGTTTATTTTATACATTATATATATATATATATATATATATATATATATATATATATATATATATATATATATATATATATATATATATATATATATATATATATATATATATATATATATATATATATATATATATATATATATATATATATATATATATATATATATATGTATATATATATATATCCTCATGAATCACTCTATTTATTGATAAAACCGCATGAAAAGATTTTGTGTAAATTGATGCCAGTCTTGAAAAAATAAAGCTGAAAAGGGGGCGGGTACCTTAGGTCGACCAAAGCGAGCTTTTTGGGCTCAAGGTATTCCTTAATACTATCCTTGCGAGAAAAGCTAGCACTTACGCCGGAGGCTAAAGATTCTCCCTCATTTATATCCTGTGTAAGCGTTTGATGAAACAGCAACAAAAGCGAAATAAGGCAATTAACTAAATATTATTAAATCTGATATTTTTTTGTACTTCTAATGTAGCGAAGCGGGTGGGTACCAGCTAGTTTGTAAATAACTGAATCGTAAATAAATAATACATTTAAATATTTCCCTTCAAATATATCGATAAAAATTTAATTGATGTTATCCATAAACGAAATCGTGAGTGGTTTCGATATATGGATATAATTTTAATTTGTAAACTTGTATGTTTGTATACTCAACTTCGACTAGAGATTTATTACATGTATGATGTATATTAGCATATCTACTGAAGTATATACAACATCCGTTCGTTCGTCTCTAAAAAAATCATGCTTCATTATTTAAATTAAATGAGTCATACACTATTTTTCTATTATTATTATTATTATTTATATTACAAAATATCTTTTTATTACAATGATGATGTAAACTTTATTTGATTTCATCTCCATACTTTATGTTCAAAATTGTACAAAATACATATGTTGTGCAATTTTTTATGGTAAATTTTATGTTGTCAATGGTCAAAAATTTGCACTTGACGTTTACCGCTGTGATTTATTGAAGTGTTGATAACATATTTTCTTAATAATATTTTAACTAGATATTAAATTTATTATTTTATTAGATTTGAGACTATTGCCAGATTTCTGTCAAAATTTTTGGGGCAGACATCATCATAATATCTTTACATGAATATCTATATCTCTATCTCTATATGCATGAATAGTCAGTTTTCAATAAAATGGCTATAATTATTAATAATACATTTACAAAAAAGGTATTTTGCAAATATTAGTAATGAAAACTAAGTTCTGTTTGTTGATTTTAATCATTGAAACTTAAGCATAAGGAGGTCTTATAGATAACAAGACGGTCTTATAGATAACAAATTGTGCATAAGTAATTCTTTGAATTTTTTTTTTTATATAAATAAGCACATGATAAATTTTATAAACACATCTAAAAATTTGTATATGGCTTTAATTAAGATAAGTGTAACAACTTTTTCTATAGAAACATTCTGGAAAGTGAGCCGTTTTTTTCGGAGAATGTATAATTTTTGTCTGTGCTCAATTACATATATAAAATTCATATTGTCCTATATGTGATAAAACCTGGTGAACGTTGTCCGAAAACTTGAAAATTGCAGTTTTTAGCTTGTCGGACAACGAACAATCTGTTTTATTACAAATTGGATTTTACATTTGTAATTGAATGATCTTGCTATTTCAATAACATAGAAACGGATATCCACCAGTTTGAAGCTTTTTTTTTCTTTAGTAACCAGGTTAATTTAAGACCTGAGAAACCTGAGAAGTCATTGAATTTCATTCTTGAGATAAATTAGACAGTCTGTAATTTTTATCAAATGATGGGTCATACTTACTCAAAATATTGAATAAGTTCTAGCAAATACTAGCAGGAATACAAAAATAAATCACATAATGTGTAAGGTGTCAGACTGCGTGCGACACTATTGAATTAGTTTTCTAACCATTATCACACTTAACTTGAATGTAAACAAACAAAATGAGATATCCCCACTTCTAATTAGCGGTTATTCATTAATTCGATTATTATTTATCATTAATGTTTATTTTATGTCTAACACAATTTTTAATTAGCTCATAAAACTCGGAGAAGTGATGTCCTTCAGCCTCCGAGGCTTTGGGTTGCCGACTCCACCTTACACCACCACTATGTGTCAAATATTAAAATATTTTAATTACATAGCCCAGGCAGATGCAAGAGCCTATTAGAATAGTTCTTGTTTGAAAATTTTTTTGTTTCAAATTTACCAAAATTTAAATTGAAGTTTGCCTTAAGAATGCTGACGATTCGCCAGTACATTTTTATTTATAGCTGTGATAATTATATACATAGTGTTTAAACGATATTCATGCTAAGATTTCAGCCCCATGGTAGCATAAATATGATCCGCTTATCATTCAGTAAGCTGACTATTTGTCATAGGCTACAAATAAAGAATTGATTATTGAAATATATTAAGCCGAGTATATACGTGCACATTCGCGTGTAACGTAACACCATAACGTAACTTTGAAGCGAAACAGCAACCTTTGCGTGGATATGCGTAACACAATTGTGTTACAAAAGTTGATACGCGACGATATTATATGTCATCCCACAAATTGTCGGTAATTTTGAATCGCATCAAAATATGTGGCTAGGTGGGGTTACGAATAGTGTGGACTCAATAACGCAACATTTGCAAAGATAAGAATCATTTCTAAATTTAGCTTTCATATAACAACGTTTTTGGAAATTGGGAATAATAGCTTTAAGTGCATGTTCATTGATAGATGGTATTAATTTATGTTAAAATTTTATTATATGACCTTCATTATTTACAATTTTGACAGTTTGATTTGTCAATTTTCAAAAATGTTTATATGTGAAGCATCTCTTCACATCAGAACTACTAATGAAAATGAAAAGATTTGAGTAAACAAATATCGAGGATATATGTAATATATAAATATATCATACATGATTTGTTTTATGTATTTACATTTGTCAAAGTTGTCACTGTCTATTAATGTATCTATCAATATTTGTTATTTTTAATTAACAAATGACATAAAATGTAGAACATGACCACAAAAATGTATTTAATGTATGGCTAAGCTAAGCTATATTTGAAAAGACATATTGATACAAATTAAAACATGAAGAATCATTATATATATTGAGTTCCGCAAAAAAGATATTTATAATAAATTTAGTTCAATATTCATTGTTATTATTGAATATTTTCTAGGGAGACATAAGGTTCCAACAATTTCCTAGCTCTGTAAACGATTCTGGATTATTGCCTCCCTCTTTCTACTATCAACCGATCTTCTCCAGGCTATAATTTCAGAATTTTTAGAATCTTTTTTCCCTGTGTATTTTATTTTAAGGCAATGCGGGCGGTTAATGCTATTGATAGATCTTCTTAAAATATAGTTTGTTCTTCCATGGCTCACTAGTTTACTAACTATGAAATCAAGTTACCTAAATGTGATACCAGCTTAGTCGGATTTCCAAGCAGAGATAAATGAGGAAATTTTGCCAATAAACAATGGAATCGATTTGCTATAAATGGATGCTATTATTTATTTGATAAATATGAATAAAAACTGTTAATAATATGGTGGTCTTTTAGATCTGGAAGAAAGGTTTCCTATTTATGAGTGGTTTTAAATTTCTTTTTAAAACTGGGATTTAGTATCCAGAAACTCTAAAACAATCTCAAAAGCTGCATAAATATCTTATCAATAAGTCTTCTTACAGGTAGCATTATAGGAGTAATTGCTGAAAATTATCGACATTTCATAAAACTGCGTTAATAGTCCCGTATTCAACGCTTTATCTTATATTGTAAAAAAATTATATTTTTTGTATGTAGATTATTCAATTTGTAAAAAACCATAGTTAAATGCACGGTCTGCTAAAATAAGATCCTCATCTTTCGTTAACAAACCCCCATTTATACCTCATGGTCCTCCTTTTGTTTTCCGCTTACACGAACTCTTTTAATAGTATAGAATATAAATGATCAAATAATCTATCGATAGTGTTTATGTTTTTCGCCTCGATAATTAATAAGAAACGAAAACCTATACAATGAAACTTCGTGAATAAACAAAATCAGATAGTGAATCTCAAGGATTTATAGGCTATTCTTTTTCATAAGATTTGACACAATTTTATTAATATATTACAATAAATACATCAGTGGAACCCACCGACTGACGTAACTTAATTATTGATCTTAGCCTTACTACTTGGATGGGCGACCGCATAAAATTGCTGTGTGCTGTTGTTATATAGAAAATCCTCAATGTAGTGTCACTATATGTATGACCTAAGACGTTGAAAAGTCACTTAAAATAAAGTATTAAAAAAATTAACTGGTATACTTCTTATTATCACCACTTGTTTATTACACATTTTTTGTAAATATAATAAAAAATTTATTTATTTATTTCTTAAATTAGTTTATTTCAGCGGTTAATAATTTGAAAATAAAGATAAGATTCCTTTCTGCCAAAATAATCTATTACTTATTTTAATATATCATAAAAATAATTAAAATTGCACGAAAACGGAATTTGTAATATAAAAGCAATTGCAAAATGATTAACAAAAATGTACATAGACAGATATATATTTATGTATAATTATTCAAAATAACGTGAATCATTTTTTAATAATCAAATTTCAATTTGGCAAAAATAACTTTTTATAAAAATAAAAATTACTTAAAAGTAAAACAAATATTACTTAACTGTTTCTGTTTATCTTACAAATTTTATATTTATAAATAAAATAAATATGCCTGATAGTCATACTTAAACAGCCAACAAAATTTTACTTGATTTTTTTAAATAAATTTTAACTGAAATAAATCATGTTCAAGAATTTATTATTTTATACAAAAAAGAGTATTTTTTTGTATATAAAAATTAAAAAAAAAAAATTAATACTGGACACAATTATTTAGAATCGTAAAAGATCTGAAAAATTTTAATATAATATGATTGTTATATACATATTTATTTAACTCGAAAACCTTTAGAAATATTTTAATTTTTCAAATTTATTCTTTAAGCCGCCTCTTGTTCGATTGCTTAGAAAAAATTGCACCCAATATTTAATCGTCAATTTTCCAGTGTCAGGGATCCACACTGTAGGTGTGAATCATTTCTCTTCAGTATCTTTTGTGAGTTTTATCGATAAGATCCTCTATTTACTCAGTAGTAGCGGTGAGTTTAAAAGCTTGCCCGGTTCCATGTTTCTTTTCACATCTTTTAGCTTTAAACGCAGCGTAAGCAGACTTTACAGTTGGGTGTATCCAGTACAGCACGTTTCCATCGCTCATTACTTTTTCTTGGCACATTAGATGCCAGGCTTTTTATTGCAATCCGGATGTTTGAGTAAATTATGACATTTTCTGGTATTATGTCTCTTATGTACATATCATATCCATCAATATCGTCGTGTGTTCGCAATTATCTAATTCGCAAAAATTATTCTCCGTGAGTCTTAGAGCATTCTATGCCTTCAATTCTTTAACGTACTAATTAAGTACATAAAAGTTATAATGTACATCACAAACTACTATGTACTTTACTTTTTATAACTAGAATACGTTTTCAAAATTTCATATCTCTCTTCTATTTATTTTTTTGTTATATTTATGACTGGTGGAAATACAGTCAGAATAAAATAGATTTATTTGGTGATGCTGGATACATCTATGTTAAAGTTATGCTAGTTCTCAGAATAAAACAGATTTATTTGGTGATGCTGGAAACATCTATATTAAAGTTATGCTAGTTCTTTCATTATTTTCTAGTGTTTAACTTTAATATATCCTCATACATGCGGATATAAAAATCACTGATGTGAATTATAATAATTTCCATAAATAAAATTTAATTAAAACTCGTATGAAAAAACGAATCTAATATAGCGTCCAGTATTAGTTTTATTATGTAATTTTTTGCTTTGAGTGAAAGGGTGGACGATTTGAAATTTTAAAACACTAATCAAATTTAACCATCTATAATAAAATAAAAAAAAGATCCAATAAAATATTTTTGTTGATCGAGTTAAACATTTGAATAACAATATTTGAAAGCACAGTTAACAGAGCTTTTAATGGTTTGCATGACTTACAATTTCGAATCGATCTCCTCCGGAGGATCCTCCTCGTCCAAGACTAACACCAGCCACAGCAGGTTGGTAAATATTCAGTATGGTAATACCTAATTTTCATCATGTAGTTGCTGCTGCCTGTAGATAGATAGAATTTAGACTAAATTTTTTTCTTTTCGAATTTTCTCACATCATTTACCAAATTTGCTTTTCATTGGCATTCGATCTTTATTTTTCAGTTGAAATCATCAAAATTTTATTTGTTTTAGTTTTATCTAAAGCTGAAAAGCTTACCTAGAAAAGTGATAAATTGAATCATAACATTTTACAATAATTTCGCGAGACAAATTCATTTTAAATTCTTTTTTTGAGAATACTTGGTGGATTTTCTGTTCGTTGAGTTGAATTAAATGCATGTTAATATAATATTCAATAGTGCAGTTGCAATTTTCTTAAACAAACAAATTTAACTAAACTTTGGATATTGTAAAATCAGTGATTTTATAAAATTAGTCTTCCATTTACCGTCTTGATATTATTTTGTGGCTTAGGTTCATCATATAGGCATAATATCCATATAGAGACTAAAATAGGATTGGTTGACCCACGAAACAGGACAAAAATATAAAAATACTTTTGTGTTTAGCATACTTTTATTTTTTATATTTTCACAAAAATAAGTCTTTTCTTCTAGGAAAACTCCAAATTTTCATTTGAATTGAATGTTTCACAAATGGCTATAACTTTTTATTTCGCATGTTGCTTTGAAAACTTACGTTTAAATATTCTTTGTTAGATGATAGAGCTGAGATGACGTAATATTTCTTCACGTCAGGCCTTGCGATATGGTATAGAAGTAACTAACGAGTCTCTTCGGATTCGTTAGATTATTGTTGAATTCTCACTTAAACATTATCGAGAAAATTATTCGTAGTAAAGTGTCCCTCTCACCTCAGACAAAATCTGCATTCGCCTTCGATTATCATTTTTATAGTGTACCATTTACTTGTAACAGAAAAAAAAGACAAATTTTGCTTAAATTCGATTCATTTCTTTGTTTTAGATTCATTAGTGCAATAAAATTTTAAGTCAATAAGGTAGTTACAGGTACACTGATCACGAAATAATTTTTATCCCATCTTAAATTATTGTGACTAACCGTTGCTTAAGCCTAGTAATTTAAATGACTTCAAATGCGCTCTCTAACCAGCAACCATCTATTGAAACTATCGATGCCCAACAATTTATGTGATACATCATTATCTATTCTCGGAAATTGTTCTATCGTTTTCTTTAGCACTGGCAAATCTTAAAAGTTTATAAATTTTCGTCTATAATTCGTTGCTTTTTTTATAGTTCAACAACACAATCATCAACACAAAACGCAACCAGTGACTTAAAACCAACGGAATCTAATACATGGTTGGATTCATTGAACTCTCCATTAATCCAAGATGAAGGTGACAACAAATGCCTGAAACTACGATTTGATGTTAGTCAGTATGCACCAGAAGAAATTGTCGTCAAAACCGTTGATAATAAATTACTTGTAAGTATACATAGCCTAAATTCTAATTTTTATGAAATGGGACTTTGAAATCTGCACTTCTAAATGGACAATTTACATTTGGTTCGAACAAACGATATTTTCTTAACTTTCACCCCCCCCCCACGTTTTTGTCTCAAGAAATGGAATCCAGGATTTAGTACAAGACAAACTTACTCTGCTTGATGGATAGGGCATAGACTATACAAATTCAAAAGGCATAAACTTCGTATTTAGCATGTTTACCGGTTACTGCGAATTCGATTGTAAGTAGATACAAAACACGAACATTTTATTTATCCATCGATTAAAATGGAATGATGGAAAATCAACTTGAGAGATATCTGAGTACTCTGTCATTACTATTATATAAAAAAGAGGAGATAAATCACAAAGCTTATAAAATCTTCCTAGTTAAGCTAATTTTCGATAGTGAATATAATATTAATTTTGCTAATTTTTAATGTACAATATTCTTTTTTCTAGGTTCACGCCAAACATGAAGAAAAATCAGACACAAAATCAGTCTACAGAGAATACAATCGAGAATTCATATTACCAAAAGGTACCAATCCTGAAACAATTAAGAGTTCATTAAGTAAAGATGGTGTTCTAACAGTGGATGCCCCACTTCCAGCATTACAAGCTGGTGAAACTCGTATCCCAATCGCCCACAATTAGTGTCTTTTTTTTGTTTTTTTTCTATTTTGAAATTTTTATTTAGAATTGTATAATTTCTATTTAATTTATATATATATATATATATATAAAATTTAAAAAAAAAAAATACCAAAAAATGTATGTCATTTTTTTATAATTTAAACAAATTTGGCCTATAACACAATTTTTCTCGCTTTTGCGCGTAAAACGTACTTTTCACTGCACTTGTGCGCAGCTCTTCCATTCTGTTTTTAAATACTCATTATATTAATTAAGAAAAAGCTATTATAGAAATGTATAAATTTAACTTTCAAGCGTTTTTCAAGGTTCTGAAAAAATAGGAAAAATATTTCTAACGCACATTTTTCAGTACTTTCGAATCCTTCTGATATGAAAGTTTCATGCACGATTTCTAATAAATAACTTTAGTTGTGTGACTTATAAGAAGTAAAACAGTTAAACATCTCTTTAAGCATACGGTGCTATACGCTTGAAGGTTTAGCTATTCAAATGAAATTAATTGTAAGCTCTATTTAACTTAATTTCGAAAGCTTTTTACCAATAATTTGTACTACAAATGAACAAATTTATAATTTTGAAAAATACAAATATTACAAAGAACAAATTTTAATAAAAATTGCCTTAGATAAATGTGAATCTCATTATTATTCTTGGAAAAACAAAAATTATTGTCATTTAACAATGAAAATTTAATGTTATTTGTTATTTCACACGTTGTAGGGATTTGTTGTAAAATATTAATTTTAATAAAAATCTAATAAAGTTCTATTCATTATTTAAAATTTTCCTTGTGTTTTATTAATGTTTCTGTAAGTTGGAACTAACATATATACTTTTTACAATAATAAATTATTTTTAAATTTTGTTAAAGAAATCAACAAAATTTAACGTTGCACATACGCCTTGATAATTCTTGACGAAAAGTCATGTATGCCTTCATATTATACAGTGTTCTGCCATTTATTCAAATATATATACAGATATTTTTTAATGGCTACTTACCACTTCATCAATCAAATTTTATAATTAAAAAAATTATTATAAAAATCGATTCCTTAATTCAAGAGTATCTTTTATCCTTGAGCGATAATATTTCACGAGCTGAACTCTGCTAACACGTATATAAATAACTTCACAAAATTGCGTTTACAAAAAATAAGGTAATTTAAGGTAAGTTCTTTAAGGTACACGAAACAGTAACTTTTCGTTTTTGGGAATGATGGTGTGTTTAAGTGCAAGCGACCAAGCGTAGAGGTAAGTGTTTTTTGCAGCCTATAATAGAGAAGATATATCTTATCAGAGCGGATTTTTCAAATTTACATTATTATTACATAGGTAATACAAGAGAACAATAATAGGAATTTTTCATAAGTTTGTATCATTGGTAAACAAACAATACAACAATATTTGCTGCTTATCCAATTAACTCTAAATCATAATTTTTGATTAAAAAATGTTTAGTGCATCGTTCAAATTTTTTAAGTAGTAGGACAATCACTCACTATTCTCTATTAAAGGCTTCCAAAAAACGCGTTGACGCTTCACTTTAAACCTGCAGCCCCGGCTATGGTAATGTTTCAAAAAAATAGTGAATAATTTAATAATTATTATAATTTTTAATAAGTTGAAGAAACACCTCATATTAATGTGAAACCTTTTATAACGTGTTCATTGTGTCTTAATATCATTACTACTCTATACAGATGTTGTGCGATTAATTCCAACAGCCGCAACATTGCGTGCAAATGTCCCAAAATGCTAAGTTAACTTCTACGCATGATAAAGTGATACGGTTTTATTTAATTTGATTAATTTATTTAACATTGATAAAAAAACCAGAAAATTTGGTTTTTGTAACGAAGCCATCCCAAAAATGAGTATACCACATAAATATACCCTTTACATAATTAAAGCTTTTTTTTTTGTTATATAATTATTAATGAGAACTCTAGGATTTTTCGAATAAATTTCGAATTTTTCCCCAATTTCCTAGATCAAATTATTTTATATTTTATAAATACGTATTTCGACTACAAGGTAGTCATCATCAGTCTGAATTAGCTAGTTGTAATGATTCTATGAGGAGATGTTACTCGTTGCTAATTTGGTGACGGTTTGCACACCTTTTAGTTTTAGTTTAATAATTCTTTATTTTCATCAAAAATATAAAATACAAATCGGCTTATAACTGTAGCACCTAGCCTAAGCTTTATCTATAATACATCATCTTATATACTAGTTACATCGAGATAACAATTTTTCATTACATCGTTTTAATAAAAATGGAAAATGAAAAAAAAAAAAAACATTTGAAAATAGTTTGTTCATTCGTGTATGCGCAATTTATACTTTCCAAGTATCTATCAAATTGCTACGTCAACCAATCAGCATCGATCACGTGTTTAGTGTTCAGCCAATGAACCACATGGTTTTTGTCAATTAAAAAATCTCAAACTAAAAAAGAATCATGAAATTAAATAATTTTAATTTCAAATACTGTTTCAATTAGTTCAACTTCAATTTTGAAATCTTTATTAAATCAGAATTTGGAATAGGTCCTTTATCTAAGTTCATCGTCTCTTTGTCATATTTTTGAATGTAGATGCTTTCATATGCATCTAGTTCGGTTGGATTGGATACCGATTTTAAGACTTAAATTTTATTTGTCGATTTTATGATTGTTATCAATGAAATGAGCAGCTACACATGATTTATCGGTTCGTCCAAATTTTATGTGTGCCATGTGCTTTATGAATCTAGTAACAATTTGTCTTCTATTTTGTCCTATATATTTCATCGAGCAATTTTGACATCCAATGCTATAAATTCCTGACTGCTGTTCCTTGTTAATTTTGTCCTTTGGATTTCCTAGTAGCTGCTTCAATTTGGATCTGCTGATGGGAGCTATTTTTAAATTATGTACTACAAGTTCTTTTCCTATTTTGTTGATGCTGAAATTTATTATAATTAAAGCTATTTCTATTGACGTTAGGGGTGCTATTTTTTACATTTGACGCTATTTACTTTTATAAGACAAATAAAAAATTCAATTTTCCGAACGTAATTACCCCCATTAAGCCAACCCGCCAAAAAAATATCATACACTTGAAGCCATCTTGAATTATGACATATTGATGCGATGCACTGATTGGAATATCTACAGGTAGGAACTACTGGGTGAGAGAGTGAATAGGTTGCAAACAGAAGGTAACGTGGAACTTGCGAGCAAGCTTCAGGATGCTATATTTTATCGTGTTGCAACCGGTTATAGGGATGTTCCATGATGGAATTGTAATCTGGAAAAATTACGCTATGAAACAAGAGCAACCTTCAATAAAGCGAAACTGACTGGATCGGACTCGGACTGGCTTGTTAAGGAAAAGCAAAGGGTGTACAGACGGTCTCAAATTTCTGACCCTTCTTCCTTCACGAGCACATCTTTACATGGATGGGTCGAGGGCTGGAACTTTATCTGGACCGAGGGTTTATGAATCATTAAGAATAAAGTGAAGTAATTCCTTTAGGTTAGCAGGCGACAGGTTTTCAAATAGAAATCTTCGCTTTGTTGAAGGGTTATAGTGGTGTGCACATTAGCATTTTCCCAGACAGCCGGCAGCTCTTCAAGTCTTAGAGGCTCCAAGGCTCCAGTCGTTGATTGTTCTTAAATGCTTCGAGGAACTGAATTTTCGGCCACTGAATAACAGCCAGACTGATCTGGGTTCTCGGTAATTCCGCATAAAAGGGAATGAGGTAACTGATTCATTAGCTCTAGAGAGGTCGTCACACCCCTTCATCCAAAAAGGATACAGAGGACCAAAAGATCTAGGTTCGAAGGGCGCAGCTGCGGCTACTCTATTATTTTTATCTGATCTTAACAGTACGAGAAAATATAATGTTATTATATTATGCTACATTAGAGACTAATTCTGCACTTTAAGAAGGAAATGAAATAAGTATAAAATGAGACATCTATATAATAAACAGAATCCAAAATGCTGTCTATATTGCCTCTTTATTTTTTTGAATAAATACTCAAAAAATAATTACTTTTCCAAATGAAATGAAATTAACAATTAAAGCTATTAATTTCTGATTTTTTTTTGTTACAAATATTTTTCGGGAAAGTTTCATGTTTCGGCTACGTTTTCATGCCAGAATTGTGTATGTTAAATTTCAACAAACGTTTTTTTTTTTTTTTTAATTTATAACCCGAAAATTAAAATGGAAAATACTGCATTAGATTATGTGAAGCATGATAAAAAAATATCTAATACACAGCGCCTGTTACCGTTTTGGGGAATTTCAAGTCTTGCAAACACGGATATTGTAGTTATTCCCAAAATACTGTGCCCTTCATAGATTATTTTTCAAAAAACGCAACTCTATGAAGTTAGCGAACAAAATTTTCTTTTCCAGTTTTTTATTTTATTGAATTGTTAATCGTTTGTTGATGCAATTTTATTATTTGTTTTGTCAATTATAATTGCAATTTTATTATTATTTGATAGTTATTTGATGTGTTATAAACAATTTAAATGTTGTGTGTGAATTTGGCGAAAAAATTTGTATGTCTAGGTTTTTCAATATTAAATTTTCTTTTCTAGAGTCAAAAAGCGTGTTTGTCCGTTATATAATCAATCCCATCTATAGTTTTTTAACTGTATTGTTAATTTTATTTAAATTTTCGAAAAAAAATTGTAACAAAAGAGTGAAAGTTATTGAATTTCTGAATCCAAAATGTATATAAACAAAATAATTTGGCACCTAGACGAATTTGTGATACATGCCAATTTTTTATTTATTAATATTAAAATTGGTCTAATACATGGTAAAACTTAAGTATTTGCCAAATTTTAAATATGATTCGTGGAGATATAAAAATAATCGATATATAAGATTTCTTTTTAGCATAGCAAAATCATTAAATATTGACAGAACTTTAATTGTAATGTGATGACTTTTTCAGCAGTGAAAGTAACAATAAGTTTAATTCATCAATTTTCTTATGAAATTAGAGTATTGTAAAAAGGTTATCGATATTTTAAATACTACAAAACGGAAGTATATTGTTATCGATGATTCAGGCGGATACTCCAAAAAAAAAATGCTAACGAGGATAATAAATTCAAAGGACCACAGGTGTACATATTAAATTTTGATAGCTAGTTTTGACTATTTTAATACTTTTTTCAGTCTCTATAAATAGAGTGATTTATATTAACGTGATTGTCTTATTTTTTTGGAATTATTTTGTAGTGAAAATATTTATTTTTATAAAAAATGTGTTTACCAAGAACAAATTTTTATACAAAAATTTTAGAATTTGGATTTTGAGATTCAATTTATTAAAAAAAAAATTTCTAATGGCATAAAATTTTTATTTAATTACTTTAAACTGCAGTGTGAAGTAATATTAGAATTTCTTCTTAAAAGAATTTTTTACGATATTATCTGAAATAGGCCACCTGTTAGTCAACAATAGTAAATAATAAACTTAACTAACTTGAAAGTTTATTGGATCGTTATGGTTGTACGTATCCGATTAATTGCGCTTGTTTAAGATTTTGGTCTGAAGTATGATCAGAATTTCTTATAGGACTGTCTGATGGTGTGCCTTGACCATGTGTGTGGTTTTCTGATCAGGATTTCTGATTTGAAAATATAGATTACTAAGAATAAGAATTCCTTAGGGCTTCGAAATTGCAGACAACGGATCAAAAGCAAAGATGTAGACACCTTGTCGATAAAATAATCATTTAATACTTACTAAAAAAAAAGTATTTTTATTAAAGATACAAAGTCCAATAGTTTTAGAAAATCTAAACAAAACGAACATTTTGAAAACCCGTATCAGATTAATAGATAGACTAGGGTAGAAGTCTTTAAAAATGGTAAAAAGTTAAAAAAAATTATAGTACGTTGAAACCCATTGGAAATGGAAGAGAATATAACAAAAATGGAAGGATAAATAAAGAAGAAAGTGAGTTTTTAAGTGTAAAACACGGTTTATCTCGATTTCTGGCAAACCTACAAGTGTTATGGAAAAAAAGTTAAATGGCGAAGTTATACATAATAAAACGATCTACAACTTTTGTATTTACACTTTTTCATATAACCTCAAAATTTTCGATTGGAAATTAGAGTGCTTTTTCGATACTTATTCAAAATAAGGTGGAAAAATAAATATTTTAAATTAAAAAAATTACAGTGTATTTGGAACATAAAAACGTATACACCAAATTTCGTGGAAAAAAATTTTTTTTGTAATACAAATAAAAAGGTTATATCAATTTTTACATAAATTTTGAGGTTATGTGAAAAAAGTTTAAATAAAAAGGTTATAAATCTTTTTATTACCTACAACTTTGTCATTAAACATTTCCATAAGACTTGTAGTTTTGCTGGAAATCGAGATAAACCTTGTTTTACCCTTAAAAACACACACCCTTCCTATACCCGACCTCAGATCGTCCGTAAATTATTTTTCCTTTCATTTTTGTTATATTCTCTTCCGTTTCCAATGGGTTTCATCCTACTATAATTGTTTTTGGGCTCGAAAATTATCGACCTTGTTCTATAAATCTTATTCCGTTTAGCTATTTAGAAATGGCTTGTTTTATTAATTTAATTGTCTAAAATGGTTTGCAATGCGGTTGCATACGATTAAATGACACGCGAATTGGTCACGATAATCTCTTCAAATCGCCCTCCGTGTTCATGTCAAGATTGTGGATTGAAACGTAGCATTTTGATAATTATTTTTTGAGCAATTTATGCACGCAAATTAAAAAAAACACAATGTACAGTACATTATAATACACCAGCTATTTTGTAAATATCTCAATTTGTATTTTAAACACTCTTAAATATTATATCCTCTTAATACATTTAAATTATACACACGTTATAAGTTCATTTAAAATAAAACTAAAGGTTAATGTATTGATATGTTATTGAATTTTATGGGTCAATTTTATTACAATACATCAACCACTATTAAATAATTTTAATGGCATATTATATATAATAAAAATGCGTTTTCTGTTCATATATCATCCATGATTGGTCCAGTACTTACAGGAACTACAATCCAAGCACAGTGATCTAAGTTTATTGTAGACATTTATGTATGTTATTATAAATTAGAGGATCGTAGAGTATGTGTGCGTGATGCGAATACCAGTGATTTGATTTTACTTATGGCGACTGTAAATGACAGTAGTGATGAAAGTGTAGCTCCAAAAGATTTTCACTTATCATCGTCGTTAGACAGTGGCAGTGTATTTACATTTAATCATCAAATTTGTCAGTTATGTAATAATTTTAGAAAAACATTTTATTGCAAACAATGCATTCGTAATGGTGATTTTACATGTTCTACCTCTACTTATTCAGAAAGGTAAGTTACCATTGTGAATACAAAAACCAGCTGTTTAATGTCAAAACAAAGGATTTCTATTATTATAATTCGAATATATAATGAAAAATGGGCTGTTTGTATTTTGAAATGTTTATTCTTTTTTCAGGTTTTCCGAAAAACAATTACGTCTTCATAGTTTAAGAAATTCAAAACAACTTGTACAAGAAAAATGTGAAAAGTTACTGAAAAAGAAAATTAATTATGATCAGTTGGTAATTATTCTAATAAAGTAATTTAGTATATAAATAATAAGCGAATTTTATTTTAAATTCAAACTTTTTATTTAGATTACAGGAAATATTTCGTAATTTAATTGCTTCTAAACGCGTATAAAATCGAACTTTATATTATACATCGGGTGTAAATTAAAGACGTGCATATAATTTAGTAATCAATTATTTTGGCTATTTTATGAAACTTTACATTTTTTTTTAATTTTACTTAACCGGAGATAAAGTTATTAAAAATTCTGTATTTCCGTGGATATATTTTTTTCTATTGGAGATAATCACATCAAAATTTGTTCATAACATGACTTAATAATAAGAATCGTTGTCACTAAAGACTTATTCAAAATATTTAGTTAAACTAAAACGGGGTGACCTTCAGGTAGCTCGTATTAGAAGATAGGTTTTATTTGCCGGATAAATAAATTTAGCCATTAAGTCATTTTCAAATGGCCTTACAAAAATTTAACTATAAAGTTTCTAGTATTCAAGATGAATTAGTTAATTTTTCACGAAACAATTATAAAATATACTATACATAATAATATATAATTATTATATTATTATTAGTTATATAATTTTTTTGTATTTAATTTCCTCTTGCGATGTAGTGCATTAGAAAACTTGTGATTTAAATTCATTCAAATTAAATTTGCCTATTAGTTTCAATAAATGAGAACATGTTACAAAAACTTGGTATTTTTAGGGGAAAAATATCCGCAAAACTAAATATTATATCATGAAATATAAAAGTAAAACGTTTCCTAAATATATTTTCTTCAAAATGATATATATAAATAAATATGAAACCAATTACTTGCATCTTTTTTTTCCATATAGATACTTTTTTATTTTTTGCACATTCAATGCAAAATTATAACGCTTATTAGGGATTAATTTTACAATTAACGAAATTTTAAATATTGGAAATACAGCTAGTAGAATTTCCCTTCAGTGAATGCATTGATATGAACTCTTCTGAACTATGTATTATAAGTTTCATACTAAAAAGTTTTCCTATTTATATTATGTGTTGCTAACTTCCCAATCTTCTCACTTCCATCCCAATGCCACTCCATCTGTAACTAAAGGATGGAAGTTTTAGCATTAAAAATAACCGATAAAGCAACAAGTTTAAAGCAAAAAATGTTCTTTAAAGTTTTTTCACAAATAAGTTGAAAATCTTGCATTTATGGAAGAACGTGTAAGTTAACAGAATAAAACTTATAAAAAAACAAGGACTTAATATTCCTTTCTTTATTTTTGTAGTTTCAATATTAACCGATTATTATTAACCAAGTTCGTTGAAAGTGATGTTTCGTCTGAGAAATATTGATTTAATCAAATATAACGTAGAATAACAACATAAAACGTAGAACATAAGATATAACGTTCTTCTACGTTATATGCGTAATCGCATATGACGTAGAAGAATGAACAATAATTCCGAGAAAATTTATTGAACCTTTATTATTAAACTAAAAGAACTTTCAAATAAGTTATTGTAGTAGTCGTTAGATCGCAAATTAACTGAGTTATAATTATAATTCAGAATTTTAAAAAAAAAACTAGGAGTTGATTTGAATACAAATCGAATTTTGTTTCAAAACTAAAAACTAGACAAATTTTGAAAAAGGAATACGGAAGTTAATTGCTGTTTTAGATTTAGGTATTTCAAATTTTCTAGAATGATTTAAGAAGAATATGTACTTTATAACTACACCATCGCTGGATGTTAGGAATAATATACGACATTTTCGCGCATTAAAAGAGTCGCACAATTATGTCGTTCATTTTTGGTTGGTATAGGAGATTTCTAGATGGAGACGATTAGAATGTTGTCTAGTAAATTCTTACAAAAAATATTTTAGAATATTTTTTAGACAATTTTTTACCTGATAGAAATTTATTAATTACACGTTAGTTATCAACGAAATATATAATACCTAACTTTTAAAAATATGTTATAGGTAATCTAAACTCTGCGCTGTACGCAATTACATTAATTTTCAACCTAAAGTTAATTTTTCCTCCCTTGGGATTGTTTATTTAAGTATATAATTTTAATAAATTTTTATAATTTTAAGATCTCCGAAACTAAACAATGTAACCAAAGAATTGTATATTTACGAAAATTGATTGATGCTACAAAGAAACGGAAGACAACAGCGGTTGAACAATTAGGACAAATTAAAAAGAAAAATCATGATTTGAAAATGCGTTTACCTCGTTATCGAGATAGAGTTTTAGTTTTAGAACGGTAATTTTTGGTTTCTTTTATTTTTTTATTAAAAATATATAATTTATAATTTTCAATAAATAAATTTTTTATAGATGTGTGGAAGATTATCCACAGGGAATTGTTGGCAAAAAGAATGAGATTGATCAATGTTTGAAAGAATTAAAAAAATTGACGCATAAGCATATTGAAAAATTAATTAAATATATATTTCCAATTTCAAAAGTATTACCTACTCCTACACAAAGGTAAGTTTAATTAGTTATATCTGATGTTTAGCGTAAAGTTTGAAAGCGTCAAATAGACAAGAATAAGATAATAACCTATGTTTCTGACATAAGTAAAAGAAATGCAGTTTTAATTTATATCAGTATAAATTGTATTGCCTCATTCAGCTACGACGTATTCACTGTTACATTCTAAATACATATTATAATTGCGAATTATGCATGATCGATATAAATTACCAGTAACTATTTAATTCAGGCTTATTTGAGTATGCTTCATTCGTTAAAAATAAATAAGAGTGGGGTTGATAAGGGGAATAATGTTAAGTAATAGGTTCCCCAAGTAATAAGTAACAATGCTAAATGAATAGTTGTATGCATACTATACGAAGGTTTAGTAGATTATATTAGTTTTATATACGTCTGATATAACTTGTGTTACTTTCTAATAGATTCAATAATTATTAAATAGTTTTAAGTAGTTTTATTATAAAATAATTATAATATCAATACATAGGTCATTACATTTCAACGGATTAAAATAAACTCTATCTGTCACTCAAGTAAAATAATTTTCTAATGCTTAGCAACTAACAACTCACCCCTACTTAATAAAATACTTTATTGCTTTTATTTCAACAACTTGGCATTATAAATTCTCAAACGATAGATTTTTTTAAAAGTATACAGGTTATTTACAGATATAAGTAGGCACTACGGGCTTCACATAAGACTTTCTAGCATTCTATATGGATAGCTCTAAGCAAGAATAGTGACAATCGAGTGCTGAAGAAGTTAATGTGGAAGTTATCTTTAAGATGTCTTTCAAATAGATTTATGTCACAATCTCAGAGGTAAAATCGAAAATAAGAAGTTCATAATTTCTATCTACTCCACCAAAATAATATCTCCTGGGTCTAGAATTCATGAAATCACTCGAGAATATATTAATGACCAAAAATGTTACTCTTGTCAGTGATCAGAACCATAAATGACAATTATTGGTAGATAGTGATAGAAGATACAATGGCTGAAGAAAAGTAAACTAATGATAACTGACTAAAATGCCCCAAGGTTATTCTAGTTAAAGTGTGTACTGGTCACTGCGGATTCAAAAGATATCTGTTCCTAATGTGGCTACATGATAACCCTGCCTGGACTGCGATGAGACAGATGTCGATTTTACTTTCTCTGTCATTCGGCTCAATGAAAATGAAATTGAGCAATATAAAATGGTTCTTTTAAAACGGAGGCGGTAAATTCCCTGATGACTAAAAGGGAGAAACCGGACTAGGTGGGAGGTATTACACGGGCATTTATCAGATTTCTACTTTCTATTACTATCACTGTGACTTACAATGTGTCACCTCTTGGAGCTCTTAAAAATTCTGCTTCTCTTCTATCACTGTCGCTACGAGCTATAACGTGTCATCAGATATCGCGTAGTACCAGAAATACGAATTTTTATTACATAAAGTACTTAATTTAGAAATTAAATAAATTAGAAATGAAATAAAGTTTTTACATAAGTGTATCATTGTAATTTTTTCTCAATTGTATGCAGCAGTGTCGAAAGCACATTAAGTTCTCGCAGTAATGAAGATAGTGTTAGTGAAGTATTAGCTGAAGCTCAACAAACCGTATATGTTCGTGATAGATGGATTCAACTCTCAGATCATGAGACTTCTGGCGGTATCCGATATCGAATTGTTGCACCAACTTTACCTGGTTCCGGTGATTTCTCTAGTTATAATGACTGGGGTAAATTGTTTATATAGTTTGTATGCGTGTTACTTAATTTTTTAATTGAATTTCTATTTTTTTTTTTTTTTAAATAGTTGCATCTCATAAAGATTCTGAAGGCAGTATGCTTAGTGGATCTGGTGAAGGTTGTGTTTCAAAACTTGAACAAAATGTAGCATTTACTATTAGTGCTGCTTTAACATATACAGCACAATTAGTAAATGTTTTAGCATTTTACTTAGATGTGCGTTTGCCTTATAAAATGACATACAGGTAAGCAATAGAATCAGCGTAACAACTTGCATATCATTTTGTTTCTGCTTTAATCTCATAATGGATTAAGAGCTATGGTCCGTCAGATCTACCTCATAATATAAAGGTTGAAATGTTTTCAATGCGTTTTCAGTAATGCAGTAAACAATATTTAGGGGTATAAATTTGGAGACCCTGCTTTTGGGGATGAGGGGATAAAAATTGGTTAAATAAAGTGATTTTTTATTCATAAAGGATAAGAGCTGCAAAAAAATTCAAATAAAAACTTAAAGAAAAATAATTTTACATAATAAAGGTTCATTATATTTGTTTTCTATTATTAAAAATAAAAGAGCTTTAGAGCGCCTTGAAGTGTACACACACACACACAACCACATAATGAATTTACGTATATAATATGTATGTAAATTTTGTGTATGTTTACATAATATACATATAAACTTTAAATTTAATATCTTATCACATGCAATTTTAAATATCATTTTCAAATTTGTAAATCTTAATTGTTTGTTTTATTATGTTTCCACCATATTTTGATGTACACTTATTTAGTTATAAAAAAAAAATTAAATAAAAACAAAACTTTGAATATACTACGTTTTTAAAACGAACTAAAACTGTAAATTAATTTATTTTCGCTAAAGACTGAAAATCTGTGATTTTTAATTTTAAATAGCTATCTATTTATGTTATATAGCTTATTGAACTGATATAATAAATTGATGTTACTCATTTACAAATATTCTTTATTATTATGTTTTGTATGCGTCCCACATTTTTCATCTTAAATCATACACAAGTATTTTCATGGTTCTTCGAATAGAGTCGAATATAAATTATTTTGTATTTGTTACTAGGTTTTAAAAACATGATATATTGAAAATTTAAATTTTATTTAAATATTTAATTAAATTAATACCTTATACCTATAAAAGTATTGCGAGTTATATAAATTTAAATTTTGCACAGTATATACCATATTTTCTGAAGAATTGATCATTTGGATGTAGTTACGAAGAAACACAATATTGTTTAAAAAATGTATAATAAATATACATATTTAAATCGTTTCTATGCATATGTATAGAGATTATAAAACATTTACAAACAAAAAATGGCAAATTATAGAAAGATACGAGATTAAAGCAGAAAAAGATTTGAATGATTAGATTTTTCTTATTAAATAAATTCAAATTTTTCAGTGATTTTAGTAGTGGTTATATGTCAGAAGGACAATTTGCACGACGTGTAGCACGATTAAATGCAAATGTCTTACATTTATGTTTTTCACAAAGTGTAAACCCATATTTATTACGACCAACAGCTACCATTCATAATATTTTATGTTTAATTAATCCAGAAGTTAGTGATTTGGGAAGGTATGAGTAAACAAAATTACACACGATGCGATTGTTTTGATATGTAATTGATCTGATATTGGCTGTAAATTAGGCTTTATTTGACTAATTATGATTAAATTGATTAAACTAGACTTTGTTCGACTGAATTTTTGCTACCTTCATCTGTAACGTAGTTTGCTAAATGGATAGATATTCGTATCTGCAAACTACTGTTGAAATTATTTCAAACTATAATTGTTTCACTAAATAAATTAAAGATTTTCATGACTTAAATTCTAGTTAAAAACTAACAAAAAAGTTTTATTTCATTAACTAAAAAGTTTTATTTCATTAAACAAAAATCCCGGGTGGATTTTCAGAAATAACAAAATGGCGGTCGGTTAAGTTAAAGCCGATAAAAAGAGATTTTTTGAATTTATTTCAAATTATCTGCTAAACTAATCTTTTAAGAGAGAAAAATCAAGCCAGAGTTATTGTTCTATTTCACACTTTTGCTGTACTCTATCAAATTTTGTTGTCTGTTTGTAGTTAGTATTTAAGTCATGAAAATCTTTAATTTGCTTGGTGTATGAAGCCAATTCCGATAATTTTATTTGGATATAGATTTCTTAAAATAGTCACATCGTGTCTATTCTGTGACGAATCTAATGTGTCTAATTTTTATTGTAATTTTAAAGACGAGGTCCAGTGGAAATTGACCCGAAAGAAGCATTTTTTTTAGAGCAACAATTAAGTCGAGATTTGGAAAATAGTGAAGAAGATTCTGGATCTGAAGATGATATTTTACCATGGGAATGGGAATCTGTAAGTAATAAATCTGCAATTTAATTTTAATATATATCTATATCTATAATATTTTTGATATTTTAAGACATTTTCCGTTATTGGACATTTTCTGTAAAATAAACATGCGGCTAACAAACTCAAACATTTAGTAATAGTTAATAAAAACAAAACTGTAACAACCATGTTATTTCATCTTTTTTTAAAAGGGTCATGAATTTAGTAGTGAAGTTGCTTAATTACCTTTAAGTAACATATTTTTCTGGAGACAATATATTTAATTTTACTTACTTACGGGTATCAAAATACCGATTTGTAATTAAGATTCTTTTTAATTGTTGGTATCGAAAATTTTTGCAAAAAGTTTGATCGAAGACCATTTCCCAAAAGCAAGTTACAAAGTTCTATAGTTCATATAAAAAAATTACAATTTGAAAAAGTCAAGCCTGCGTGTATTCTGTTTAGAAAAGATAACAGAAAAATTTAAGATTTAGAACTTTTTTATGTAAAATTTTATGCTCTACAAATCTCAAACTTTTTTTTTAATAACTATTACCCTTTCGACCCAACTCAACTCTCATCCCTTTCAAGTGTGTAAAATCTGATACGGATCAGTAAATCAGAATAAAGTTTCGATACTGCGCATACTATGATTCATTACTGACAGCCTACACAAGCTCTTAGTGTATAATCTCTGTATAGACTATAGAAATATGCTGAATAGTTAAACAATTCACTGTTAGTTATCTTCACCTGTTGTTATAAATGTCTTATGATTTTCTTGACATTCATAGGTGCCACATGTTCAATGCCCCGAAGTTGGTATATTGGCAATGGGATCAAATAATAACGGTATTGCTGGAGGTTCACAAGTTTCAACAGTTGGTACTACAAGTATTGCTGGCGGTTTGGTGACAAGCGCTGCGGCAAGTATAGCATCTTTGTGGCGTGGGTGGACAGCTGGTGGACGGTAAACATTCAAAATGATGATACTAACAATTATCTAATAATACGTTGATAACAAAACGTAAAGGTGCTTTAATTAAAAAGAAAAATCCATCATTTTCTTAAATGAGTTAAAAAAAAGGAAAATGTACATATTTTTGTATTAAAATAATCAAGTAATTACACGACATTGTATTTTATAAGAAAAATAAATGATTTGACATTATCAATTATTTCATTGTAACAATTTAACAAGAAACAAATAAATAATAATAATGATTTTTTGTTTAATTCTTTTGTGTTTTATAGAGAAATATTTAACTACTTAATCGTTAGAATCTCTCGCACCGTGGCTTATTGATTCTTTTTTCTTTTTAAATGAGAAAACTTTGGCACCTAGAGATTACATGACTGATGAATCCAAAATTTCGAAGCCAAAGATTATGTATAACTCTCCTAGAAGTTTCTACAAAGTGGAAAAGATGTTAATAGATAAAATAGAATAGGGATTTTGCACAGTTTCTTGTGAAAAAAGACCCATTAATTATTGTTCTCAACTGCATTCTGACCAGTTTCACCATAGACATAATGGATACAGGTGATGCAAGTATTCTGCTGGCTTAAAAGTGGTAACGATATAGTATGGAGAAAAAGAGATGAAAAACAAACCGTCTCTAGCTTTGTTACATTCGATAAAGAGAGATAGAAACATTAATTTCTGTCTATTTTTATTATAATATAACATTTTCTATTACGTTTCCCCCTCCACATGTATTATATTATCTCTATAGTTTTAATCGAATACAGTTGAATAATCTAGTTGTGATTATACTCAGTTTAGCCTATTGCGTTCCATGATTGAAATTCCAATAGTCGAGGTGTGATTATTGCAGCTACTTCATAATACAAGAAATCATGGATCATCTTGTTATAGAATACTCATATCAGCCAAACCGTGTTATTCAGTGATAGGCGGCTCAATTTATCGAAATATTTGTAAACATCGTCAGGAATTTTGGAGTTTGAAAGGCCCGAGGTGCAACCAGGCTGTTAGAAAATACTGATATGTGTTCTTCACCTTATAGATCTAAGCATTTCAGCAAAGTGTAGATATTTTAGGTTCGTAAACCCCCTATCAGAAAGAGATCTGACTCTTGAACATCTCGATTAAAATTTTCATCTAAAAGAAAGACAATCCGAAATTGAAATGGTAAATCGGAACAGTTCAGCGATTTCAAAAACCCCCGAGTAATTGATTTAGGTCAATTATATGATAAATTGTCACTCCAGAAGAAGACGTTTAGAACACCTGCCAGGTACTCCGTAGGTTTTCTTTGTATTCGTGTTCAGCGAACCCGAGTAACAAAATTGGATTCATTTTCACCATTATTATTTACCAAGTATCACTTTTTTAGACTTAAAAATTCATTTTTCTTATGCACAATTGCAATTTGGAATTTGTATATAATTAGACTAGATCTAGAGATTCTCACGAATCCAATGTACCAAACCGCATGCCCAAAAAATTGACAGTGCACTGCTTTAAATCCTCGACTAAATAAAAGTCTTTTCGCATGTATTACAATAAAAATGTAAAAACCTTAAAACGTATTGTTGAAAAACATAGCCTAACTTAATAAATCAGTCAGACAAATTGGATCTTCAGATTCTTTTTCGATGACAAGACTGGTGTCAGAAGAACTGTAATTAAATATAATAAATAAATTTTATATGCACGCGCTAGTCTTAAAAATAGAATAATTTAAAATGCTTACCTTGATCTTGACTCAAATAAACGGCTAGTACACGCTAGTTGGGTCATAAAAGCAAAATATTTCAAAATTTGAATATAAGTAACAAAAAATGCATGATACGCACGCTGTTAGAATTTTAAGACGATTTATCGTACTCAACGAACGTAAGAAAATGCCAGATTTGTTTATCTTTGCCCTAAAGAGAATGTTACCATTTTGATGAAAATTAGTATTTGTTGAATGAATATGTTCTGTTCTGAATAACTAAAAAATGGGATGAATTGACCACGACGTATAGATAATTAATAATTAAAATAAGTAAACATTTAAAAGATTATTTTCATGTATGTACATACTAATTGAGTGAGTGTATGTGTGTAAATACTGTAGTGTCAGTTATAAGTACAATACGTTGTAAAAATATAGCCATCGGTCTTGTTACTATGTGTCGTTTACATACATAGAATGCATAGAAATACTTTTGTCACTGGACTTACGGGAAAGAAGTTGCGATTGTTAGAAACATTATCTATACTAATAATTTATAGAGGAAATATTTGTATTTTTGTATGTAACGAAAACAGGCAAATTATATTATACAACCGTGGTAACGAATAAACTTAAAAACTACTGGACTTATTTGAAAAATTCTTTCACCATTAGGAAGCTACAGTATCCCAGGGTAACATAGGATATTTTTTACTCCTGTATTCACACGGGAACGGGAACAGCGAATAATTTTAAGGGATAATAAAAAGTAGCCTCACTTTTTCTGTGATGCGGAGCCAAGGCCGAACACCGCCCCGAGGTTCAAGGGGCAGAGATAACAGCTGTCCCACAACAAATACCGGTCATCCACATCAATTAACGGGTGTCTCACATCAAATACCGGTTAATTTCGTGTCACAGGTTTCGTACATTTCTGTGATACAGAATTAAGGGTGCAGGCCGGCCCGGGGATGCCGGGTATCCCATACCAAATACTGGTTGAATATATAAAAATTGATATCGTTACTTATACACCAATGGATGGCCTTGGTGAATAGCCCCTTCACACTATCCCCCATACCTAAATAATAAACCTAATTTAGCTCACTTATGCGTCAATTGATGACACATACGCTCCAGTTCACCATATGACCCCCCAAAGCGAATCCACGTGAAAGTTTCTAATATTGTATTTTCGAGGAAATCTTATGTAAATGAGTCTTTTACATAAATGCTCCGGAGGTGATGCTAATATAGTGTCAAATTTAATAATTCTTATTTATACTTGTTTTTTAGTGCAAAAAAGTAAAAAAATTGTATATGCATTGAACAGTTCTTTCTAATCCATTATTCTTACTTAAAATACAAATCTATTAGATTGTTTAATATATTAGGCATATTTTGAAACAAACCATTTGAAGGTAAGTGTTCTGCCAGAAATACACGGGTGCCATATATATCAGTTATTATATGTATTATAACGATTAATAAACAAATTAATATTGTGCACAAAATTACAACGAATATATGAGGAATGTATGGAAATTATAAATAAAAATTGTTTTTTGTTTTAAACATAAAAATTTTATTATAAATTAATTTTTCGCGACAGAAAAAAAAAACAAAATTGTCTAAAAAATAAAGATTATATTGTAGTTATCCAAATTTTGGGTTTATTTTATAATCCGGTAAGGAGACGTGGTATACACTTTAAAATTAATGTGCGTAATAAAAATTATTAAATTAACTAAAATTAATATGTAAGAAAGCCCTATTTTCCAAACAAATTTTTATTGCACATTACAAAACAAAAAAAAAAAACTCTTTTTTCTACTCACAAGTTTGTTTTCATTGTTATATAGATATCTACACTAAACTTTAATCGCTTAAGTATTTGGACTAGGCAGCTTTATTATTTCTTAAAAAATTTTATCTTTCAGTCCACTCTATCAAATAAAATGCTCAGAACATAAAAAATGTTGATATTAACAGAAACAAATTTGTTTTTTTCTATGTTTAGCATACACACCTATGTGTTTGTACACCATTTATTACCATATTATTCATATTCTTGGATCAAAATTATTTAAGATCTTTTTTTGTGCGTATAAAATCTAAAAGCACCATTTTTAAGAGATCGAAAAGTTTTTAATTTTGCGAAATTTTTTATCGAGTTTATAGACAAAAGCCAGCGATATAAAAATAGTATTTTTTAAACTCACAGAAGGTGTGAAACTGGAGGTAACATTTTTTAAAAATGTTCAATTTTACTTTACTCCATTAAAATCAGTTGCCTTTAGATTGTTTATTTCTAAATTTTTTATGACTCCAAAATTATTTTCGATAAAATTCCAAAATAAATTTAATTCGTACAAAACTAAAATATTTTCTCTTAGTTTGTGACTATTATTAAAATAAAATTGGCAATTCTACTAAACTCCCAAAATTTATTGATCCAAAACTTACAATTTAGTAATAAATATTTTAATACAATAATAAAATTAATTTTATTATACATTGATCATCGTTGAAAATAAGACAAAGTTGAGATTTTAAACAATTTAAGTAATTATTTATTAAAGAGTATGATCTAGGGTTGAACGAATCAGTCTATACGTCAGAAGGCAAAGTTATGTCTATCCGTATTCTTTAGCTGATTATCTAATATTCTTGAAATAGAGAACGAAAAATAAAGAACACTTTTTGGTCATGTTAAAAGGTTTGCATTAGAAAATCTTTCAAAAACACACAGGATTGATTAATTACTGGATTATAGGATTATATACGAAAGTGCCTTTGAGCTGAAAAACATCTGTTAATAATTTCTAAAACTTAAATAAATGTTGAAGTAAGAGTGAATAGTATTTTTTTTTGTCAATGCAAAAATTAAAGTAATTGATATCTCAATTAGTGGAGATAAGGTAGTGAATACCCAAATAGAAATGTTTAATTTTTTAATTAGAAAATTTTTCAAGGAAAGTCAATTAATTGTTGCTTAATAATATATAATTATTTTTTTGTATTTTTAAAACTGTCCCACTTTCTTTAACAATTAATGACTTCTACTCGATGTGTCACGTCAAGCATAAGTTATTGCAAATGTTTATCTAACTATTAGTCTTCAAAAAAGTCATATTTTATGACATAACGTATGTTAGCTATATAATTATAGTTAAGCAATTGAATGTTCAAATACGGAGCACCGCATTCTGACAATGAAATTGTGTTAAGAATAGCTTATATATTAAGGATCCGAATGTTACCGCATTAATTGTTAGTCCAAATTCTTTTTACGTTCCCTTTTCTTTTCATTTAATTATTTTAACGATTGTTTAATGTTAAATGGATAATATTGAATAACTAAAGATTCTTATGATTTTTTTAAAAAATACTCTGTTTTCGAGATATAAATGATTTAAAAATCGAAAAAAGTCAAAATATGTCATTTTTAAATATACACACGACTTCTACTGAATATTTTTAATGTTCATGTTTTTAAAATACTTTAAAAAATTTGTTTTTTCATGCAATAATTTTTTTTTTTTATCACAAAGTGTTTTATTCCTCTTAGAACTTTGGTTTTTTATGTTACAAATGAATCAAAAAATCACACGAATCCAGGTGATCATTTTTCTTTAATATATATAAAACAAATACTTTCTTCTGATTATTTCAAAATACCTTCATTCTCATACTACTCGCGATTTTCGAATTATAAGTTTGAAATTAATGTGCCAAAAACCATAATTCGACGTGGAAGAAAACACTTTGTGAGAACAAAAATATATAGCATAAAAATATAGCTTTTTTCGACCATTTTCTTAAAATGTAAATTTAAAATATCCAATAGGTATTAGCAGTGTAAACTATATTTAAAGGCGTGTTTTTACTTTTTTTGGTTTTAAATCGCTTATAGCTCGAAAACGAAGCATTTTTGGAAAAAATTAGAATTGGTTCAAGAGTATATTTTTTGTCCATTTTATATAAGATAATCATTAAAATTACTCCAAATCTTATAATCCATTGAAAAAGGAGAGATGGGTCATTAAAAAAAATTAGTACGGCAAAAGCTGAATCCTTAATATTTGAGCTATTAACACAATACGGTGCTTGATTTTGCATACTCAAGTACCTCCAGATGTTTGATCGAAATAAAACTTTCAATAAGACAAGGATACATTTTTGTTTTTAATTTAAAACGCAAATAATCGCTACGTTTTATCAACAAACTCCCGTCGAGTAGAATTTTTTTTTTAATTGTTAGGTTTTTATTAAATTGGAAGTATTAATTTTTTAAACATGTATTTTAATAAATAGCCTGTTTATTAAAAAAATAAAAATAAATATTTGTATTGTTTTTAAAATTCATTATATCAAAAAGTATATTATTTCATTCGTCTCAACTTGAAAGTCATTTTACAGACTTCAAAGTTAAGTTTTCTAGGTAATGAAACTGATTTAGTAAGAAACGATAAAATGTCTGATTTTTAACTATTTGAGGCATTGAATGAAAACACACCACCAAGCTATCTGTAAAATAGAGTTTCACAAATTTGTGATTTCAATATTCATTATTTAAACTAATATAATATTAAGTGTATAGTTTCAAAATTCGACAGATATTCTGATACTATACACAAAACTAATTATAATTTTGGAAAAATTCATTGGATCAATTCATTGTGTTACATTTGACAAACTTAGTAAAATATTATAATAGATTTCATATAAAAAAAGGAAATCAATGGGAAATTCTTTTTCCGATTAATTTCTAATGAAATCAAAAATTTTGAATCAGAATGAATAGAAAACAAAAAATTAATTTTCGTTTTAATCCAATTTTTTAAAGGTTTTCAAAAAAACTGTAAATTTAAATTTCGTTTAATTCCCGATTAATTTTCAATTTAAATTTTACTATAGGTGAAATATCTGATATTAAAAAAAAAAAATAGTGCAATTACATAAATATACCCAATATTTTTGGTTAACTTTTTTGTTTTTTTAAATTAGAATGTAAACTGATTAAAATCAATATTAATTAACTGTTAATATATTTGATTGTACCTTAAAGACGTAATAATTTTAAGAACGATATAATTTTTAATAATGATAATAGTGTTCATTATCAAGTTTGATTCAAGAAATTGTTCAAAAATATTTTATAAATTATTGTACACATTTTTATAAGCGAAATATATGATCATGATAATAGAATTTTAGATCCATAACTTTAGATCTTTTTGGAGTGAGATCTTTTTGAATAGAGAAACGTTGAACGTTCTGTATAGCTTCTATTCTACTGGAGACCATTCATATGTTATATACGCAATGGGAGGGTTGGTCTGAATTCTTGCAAGCGATAGAGAATAGATTTTTTCAACGCTCGTTTTTGAAGATTTTTATTTAAAAATTTTTTTATTTTTTAAATATTTTTTATTTTTATTTTTTACAAAACTTTTTTATTAGATGGGGAGGGGCAGCAATAAAAATCTCATGATATCACAACAAGAACGTGAAGAGTCAAATTAGCTACAAAAACGTTTTATGTTATCAAATGCTTCTTGGGAAAATTTCGATTAAATTTCTTTATGTCGAGTCACTTTTAAGAAGAGCATAGAAGATCTAAAGATCTAGATTATAAATATCAAATTGTGAATTCCCTTTTTATTTTTGGTATTGTAATTCAGATCTAAGATAATTTTATGATACTTGAATAAATTTCTCCATAAAGAGAATCTCTAAAATTGATTAATTTTTTTTTTCGCTACTTATTTTAATATATTAATTTCGTTAAAACCGATGGATAATAGTAGCCGCCGAATAAAATCTGTTTTAAGATATTTAATCAAATTGATCAAAACTGTGAAAATATTTTTGTTTTGCAAAATAAACGTTTTAAAAAACTGAATTCCAGATATTTTATAGATATTCATTTAATCAAAAGAAAAAGATCTACTTTTTAATTTACTCTAGAACATGGACACACCATTTTACTTTTGTATGAGGTTTAGTTTTTAAATTATGAGACTCTAAAGAACTGACATAATTAATTGAAACAAAATTATGTCAATTCCTTATAGTCCCAAAATTTAAAAACTTTCTAAAAAGGTTGTTTTTTTTAATTAAGCATATTTAGTTATGATTTGAAATATTACTTCCGATTTTGAAAAGCATAAGAAATTTTAATTTCGAATCTAGTTTAAAAATTGAAAAATTAAAAAGTTATATAAACTACCAAATTTAATCCGTTATTGTAAATGTGCTGCATTCAAAAACAACCAATGAAAAATCCTTTAATCAATAATGTCAATTCTTTAGAATTCCATATTTGAAAACTAAACATCATACAAAAGTAAAATTGTGTGTTCACGCCCATATCCTCTAAAAGCACATTCATATCATCATGTATAGGTCTTATATGAAACAAATTCAGAACTTAACATTTTTTAGTTGTCCGCTTCAGGGGTCCTTACTTAAATAGTACATTAAAAGCACTCTCTACTAAGTTATTTTACATTATATATAAAGACAAAGAAATTCTATGTTAACTGATAAGACTGTTTAGGTTATTATAAGTCTTTGACTCAAAGAATCATTCTTTAAAATTTTAGCACATTTTTAAGGTACATCTGGTATATATATATATATATATTATATATTATAATTTATATTAGCAACTATAACATAGAAATATCTATTTTAATATTATTTGTTGATACTACAGGAGGTTCAGGAATGACTGGTAACATTGTTGATGAATTTGTCTCTTGTATACCTCTACTACTTGTTGATTCTGTACTTTTATTTATCAATTGATTACCGCCATCGGTTGATTGTTGTGTTGAATTCGAATGAAAAAATAAACGTCGTAATGTTGCAGCAGTCGATATATTACGTGTGGGTTTATGTTCTTCCATTGGTAATTCAGTATCGATAACAATACTTTCATTACTAGAAATATGATCAGTACGTGCTAATGCCACTTTAACAGGTCTCGGTGTTAAATCGGATTCGAGACTATGCTGTTGAATACGCCAACTTCGTGAACTACCAATACTTGTTTTATCGGCAAAACTATGCGGAGCTATAAAACTAACGTTATCATCAAAACGGACACGTTCTGAACCACAATCTTCACCACCGCCGTTTGTTGCTAAACTACAGGTTTCACTAACACTAGGCTGAAAAAATTTAATATTTTACGTGATTTTTTCATAAGAACCATTTATAAACAAATAAAAATATCTGGTATAAATTTTTTTGTACCAGAATAATTTAATTTTTGATCAAAATGTCCTATTTTAACCATGTTCACCGAGAAATATACCTGTATATTTCTGAAAAATGTAAGTTGAATCATTTGAAAGCTTCGATTCACCTAAAGTGCATATTATATTGGTTAATTAATTCTGGGTTAAATTATTATGAAACCCCAAATTTTTTGTTGGTGATTCAAACATGTTAAGGTGGAAAAAATTAAATATTCGCAAGAAGAAAAATTTTTTTAAAGCATATTTTTTAAGATATGAGAAAAACTTTACAGTAGTTTTTGTTTAAAAATTATATTTTTTGTTTTACAAAAACTAGAGCTTTATTGTTAATTTTTTTGACATTTATTAACTAATTTCACCAAGAGCCAATAAACTTAAAAATAACTATGCACTTGAAATTTTAATAAACACGTGAAAGCATTCCAGTTTTTGAACTTTATTTTAAAATAATTCTCGATTCAAGTCATTTTTTTTGCATTAGTCAAGTTGAAAAAAACCATGAAATACAAAAACAGGGGGGGGGATCATATTCGAATGATAAACAAGCATATAATCTGGTTAATATTCTCCGTGAAATTTATATGGCTACATCACAGAACGTTTTCTGTATCTCTTGATCACTAGCAGATTTACAAATTTACCGCCATTCAAATTTTGTAGCCCCTACCATTTTCTACATTTCGATTCCAAGTTCACAATCATATTAATTATAATTTTTTTGAAAATGAAGTTATAACTTTATGATTTGTGCAATATCGTCCTAATTACATTATTTATACACACATTAAAATATTTAAACAAATACATTTATGAAGATACGATATCAGTGTGGATCAACAGATTTGTCGTGTTATACCTCATTATTTTTATATTTAATAACTTAAAGTCGTAATGTATAACACACAAATCTGTTAACTCACACAGATATTTCTTTACCATTAGACGTATTTGTTTAAATATTTTTATGCATTTATAATTGGTTAAAGATATTTTATACTTGTTAATATTTTCTTATTCGAAGCACATGTGTTTCTATCGGAATACTCATTACAACCCAGATTAAGCTATTTTTTTGAATTATTTAATGACAAAGATGTTTCTCTTAGACAATAAAAGTTCCATGGCTAAAAATAAATTTTCATAGTAAAGCACATTTCAGATATAATTATTTGATTTGAGAGAAATAAGATTAGCTTCAAAAATTTCAGATATTTATTTAAAATTTAAATATGTAATTTATTTAAAAAATAATTAATGATGATAATTAAAAAGTTAAGCCAATATTAAAGTGTTACCAAAATATTCTTATTCTTTAATTTTTAATTTAAAATAATTCAATCTTACCTTATAATTAAGAACAGATCCGGCTAAAGCTCTGGTAGATGCGCCTCCATCATCTGGTAAACTGGCATTCACTGATTTCTCAGAAAGACTTGTGGTTGCTGAAGCAGTTTCACTACTCATACTAAATCGTTGGCCAGCCAAAACATCAACTTGTATTTCGAGTCTAAATGATTAGTTTATTATTATTAATCCCCTCTCATATACAACTATTTTAAAATACCCACCGTTGACCACTAGGAACACAACTTGAAGTAATGCTCCCGGCTAAACTTGCTCCAGCTAGAGCAATATTACTAGCGGATTCACGGTCTGTTTCTTGGCCAATACGCAAAGTTTGACTACCACTAACCATCGACAATGAAACTTCACCAATGCTTGGATTCACGCCACGATGACTTAGTGCATCTATTGAAGAAGTATCTGAAATAAAATTCTCTGTAAGATCCAAAAAGGTAATACTCTTAAAAATAAATTAATTTCTGTAAAAAAAAACCTTGATTTCGAGTTGTAAGTTGTCCCAGTTGAGTCATATAATCATTTTCATCATCAAATTCGAATTTAACACCAGCTCCACTGGTTGTAACACCACATCCTCCAGATCTGCATAAAGATACTGGGACAACGCCGTAAACATAAAATAGAAGTATTGGAACTCCAATTCCAACGGTAACTGCTGCTAATACGGGAGATACTAATATCTGGAATTTAAAAACAAATGTATATTAGAAATCTCTTGTGAATTTTTGACAAAAATATTATTCGACTTTTCGAGATTAGAATTATAGTTGTCTCAAGTAGTTGACACGAACCGTACGTTATCAAAGAAAGAAAAGTACACGTATTAAACATTGGGTAAGTAATTTATTAAGTAAGTAAATAATTTATTAAACGTTAAGTAAGTGTAGCATTTATTAAACGTTAAGTAAGTGTAGTAAGTGTAGACATCTTATAGATTTTTTTAAAAATAGTTTCAATATTAATTATTAAGTATCAAATATAAATTAATTAATTGACTTTATATATACCGAATACTGATGTATTAGTAAACAATGTTTTATATCGAAATCAATGATGGAAGGAAATCTGTCTGACATTATGCGAATGATGAAATTATTTTATTTGGTTACTCTTTACACAAATTGTAATCGTAAAATATGCATCGAAAGGCGAAAGTAATGCAATAATTTGAATTTTGTATCTTTTAGATGATGTAAAATTGACTGCAGTAATTTGAAAAATGATATCGACAAATTAGCTCATCCTGAATTGATAAACATTTGAACTCGCTTTATGAACTTAAAAATTTTTGCTCGCAAAACTTTTTGCTCTAAATTGATGATTTATTATTCAATATTTTCTTCCTAGGTTTGCAAACATTGTTGTTTTTTTTTTTTAGTAAAGAAAAAGACTAATGAGCCCTTAGAGAAGAACCCTGGCGCCATCAGATCGGATGATCTAACTATTTCACGGGAATTTGGTGTTTTAACGTCTTCAATGATTTTTATTTCTCGTTTTGGCAATTTGAATTAGCTAACCAGATCACCAAATCAAAATTTGCAAACAAAAATTTTTTTGAATCATTCAAGTATTTTTAACCGACGTCAACAAAAATAGGCATTTCGATGATTTTTTTTTTTACTGGCAAGGGGAAATCCCATTTTAATTTGAAAAAAAAAAATCATTCTTTTTAGGAGAATGGAGCATTTATTTTCTTGGTTTGTTTGTAAGGGCTAGGTAATCTTTGGGACTACTGAACCGTTTCTAAACATTAAATGACAAATGAAAAGTTATCACTGTTTACCAAAGCCAATAAATACAACTTCCAAACTATAGTGAGGGATATAAAAAATTGTAAATAAAAAAATTTACTAATATAAAAAATATTTTTTTAAAACTTTATTTCGTATAACCTAACTATTGGTTATTCTATTTAATATGCAATAATACTTAGCAACATCAAGAAATATTTTTGGTTGTGATGTACTTGCTAAGATTCCAGTACTTGTTGATCAATTGCTTGAGATCATCTTCCTCTCAAGTGGGACATGTTCAAAAATTAACAATTGAAAATAACATTTTTGAATCAAACTAAATTCAAGCGGTAAAATAAAAGTGTGTTTATTTAAAAAGTCACTAAGTCAAGTTAATTCGTTTAATTACTTAAAAATGGAATTTAATTTTTTTTATTTAAATGTACATGTAGTATTAAAAAATATTAATTTACTCCTATTTAATGCCATTTTTAAGCAATTAAACGAACAATCTTAATTTTACTTTTAAGTTTACCTAAACATGAGTAGAATGTATGTTTCCAAATAAAAATCGGATCACCTTGAACTGGGGAATTAATGTTTTTTGTGAAGTTTATTAAAGAACAACTTCTCTGAAATTTTCTGGACTTTCAATAGAATATTACAATTTAAAAAATCGCCATATTGTGGAAGGTTTTTAGTACTTTCGACAAAAATTATGAGCTTATTTTAATTTTGCGAACGTACTTTCGTATATTTTTTTAAATATTTCTAAGTATTTTTTTTTTTTTTTTAAATTTCTGGCTTTCGCTATTTTCAGCTATACAGCCATTAACCAAAGTGGATTATTATTATTATTATAGAACAACAGTACACAATAATGTTAGGTGGTCACCCATCCAAATACAGATTGTGACTGCTGTTGCTTAACTTGTATTAGTTGGTCTAAGCATGTCATTACGTTACGTCAGTCCGGGGTCTATTTCTAAGTATTGTACGAAATTTTTTTTCATTACTTTAATCGGCCACCATTTTCTTATTTCCGAAAAGCATGCCTTGGATTTTTATACCAAAATTTGGTATCCAATTGTACCTAGTCAGTATTTAAATCATGAAAATCTTTAAATTTCTTGGGCAACAATAAAAAAAAATGATTCTTAAAAAAAAACCAATATTGTTAATAAAAAAAAAAAAAAAACTTAATAATAAATTAGAGTCGTCTCCAAGGATCTAAGAATCTTTAAAATTCATAGGTTATAAAAAACATGAAAAACAAATTTAATTATTGTAAAAACAACAATGGAAAGAGCATAATGTTTCACATCATAACAAGAAACTAGACAAAAATCTATATCGAACAGATGAAGAACGACGATGTGCAAAATGCATTGTTCATAAAGAAGGCGCACACATCCAGACGCGCAATATATTATATACGCTTGCAGTATTATTTTCCTATAATACCGCGACGTCGCAATACTTTCATTGTGAACACACCCGAACGTTCATGTTATATATCTTTAGTGGTCTGCTCTCATTTCATTGCCCCAATGTGAGACGACCCGTTTAAGTGCTTATTGTAAGAAAAACATCACTTAAAAACCCAAGTACAAAAGAAAAACATGTTTTATGAAAACTGAAAAAAATATTATTTTTCATTTAAATGATAAATTTATTTAAATAAAAAATGTGAGTAGTAGTAATTCAATAAATATTTAAATTATAATCTAACAAATTAAAATACATTTGAATAAATAATAAAAATGTGATAATTATTCAGAGATAACAATAAAAAATTTAGTAATTTAATAAAAATTTATCATTGTGTTTATTTTTAAGGTGATTGATTTTGTTTATGGAATTTTAGCGATTTTTCTTTTTGAACGCGTATTTCGAATTTAACTTGGATAGCGAAATATAAATTTTATAGAAAACAGTAAACAAGAAAGTGATTTCATTTAATTTCAAAATGTAATAGTGTTAAAAGTCAATACAGGGTGTTTCAGAAAAAAAATTTCTCAATAATTAAGCTAGAAAGTTGGATAATTTTCAGACAAATTGAACTGTAAAGTTTCATCTGTTTATTTAGAATTTTCCAATATCTAAATTTTTATTATAGAATTATTTTTAAATTATTTCGAATCTGAAGGAAAATTCATCTGTTTATTTAGAATTTTCCAATATCTAAATTTTTATTATAGAATTATTTTTAAATTATTTCGAATCTGAAGGACAACCCGACTTTATTATAAAGAATTTCATTTACTACACTTTATCTACCGTAACGAAGAAAACAATAATCGAAATTGGCATAATATTATCATTTATAATTTTGGTTTATCAAAATTGTAAAATTTAAATGCAAGATTATGACAAATCTCTTGCTAATATGGGATTATCACCAAATTAATGTTAATTAAAATTAACCTTACTCATGAATTCTTGACAATTACTATTTTAATTAAACACAAAAGTACATTTAGATCGTGCGTCAAGAAATAAAATTTGAATATATAAAAATTAAAAGTAAAATCTCGTTATTAATTTGAAGCTTGGAATTTTTATTTTTAGTTTATTTTAAGCCAATTATTAACTGCTATGGTCATCAGTTCGTACATTATTCACTTAAAACAACACAACACAGCTTTCCCAGGCTGTCGCTCATACAAGTACTGACTGTGACTAATGTTGCTTAGCTTTGAATATCGGTTTTGGTATGATTTTTACATTGTGTTATCGGCGGGGTACTATGAATTTGATTTCTAATTCGAACGCCATATAATGTGATAGAGTTGCATTTTATTTTTGCGTAACTAAAACTTTAGAATAAACTACCGTAAAAGACGCTAAGAAATCCCTCTACATTTATTTAATCAGCTTATTTTGTATTCATATTCTACATTCAATGCTTAAAAAGGATTTGTAATCTAATACAAATTTTCGTTGTCAATTGAAATTAAATACCGGATTTTAAATTGAAAATAGAACGCCAAAAAATATATTTAAAGAGAAATGAAGATTACATAAGTGGCTTTGATCAGCGTGAATCAATAACGCGAAAAAAGCCACGTATGTAATCTTCTTTAGGTCAGATTAACTACTTTTCAAATTCTTGGCTACGCAGTGTGCGATCGAGAATGAATTTTTTAATTTTTAAGAATATTTAAAAAACGGCTAATATGTGAAAAAATATTTTTTGTGGGATGATAAATATCATGGAAGTATACTAAGGGTGTCGACGAAGTGGCCAACTTTTCATTTTTAGCAAAATAGTGTTATGGCTTACGATATCTCAATGAAACTGAATATTCCAGAAAGAAAAGAAAAATATAAGCAGACGATATTTCTTCGCGACTGATCTAATTGCTTTGACAATGACAAACCAACATAATTTGTTTACTATCAATTACTATCATTATATTTTATATTCAAATTTGAAAACAATTTTATATAAATAAACCAATAATTAACATTTATTTTATTATAAAATTTCAGCTCTAAACATGTAATATAACAACAATTCTGAAAGACATTTAGTGCCAAAAAATAATGAATCGTAATGCATTTCCAGTAAATTTAACAAAAACAATGTCAGATAGTGAAGAAGACAGTTGTACATCCGTTGATTGGACAGTAACAGATGAATGGTTAGAAACAATATTAAAAGCACATCATGAACAAATGAAAATCGGTAAAGATGAAGAAACCGAATGTTGTAAAGTAAAAATATTGGAATTTGTTGTACGACCAGGATGTGACACTGGTGAAAGTGTTTTGAGTGATATATTAAGTGTATACGTTGAATATACAGTCAATAATATAAAATCGGATCATTCAAATCAGCAATCATTGAATTTAATCATTAAATTATTACCACAGGATCCATTTAGTCGTTTTTTTGTTACAGAAGCTCAATTTGATTTACGAGAAATTAAATTTTATACACAGGTAATTACATTTAAAGTAATTGTTAATCGAATTAGTTGTTTTTAACAAAATTATTAATGTACGTTCTTGTTACACATAAATACACTTTTTATACACAAATTAAGTGTAAATACATCAATTTAATAGTGCAATATAAATACACCTTTACATTTTGAAAAGTGTAGCAGCAAGCAACGAGAACGCTAATTTGTAAAAATACGTTTGAACAGTTATTTGTGAGGCTCCTTTTTGGCAAGATTATAACATCCGTGGCGCCAAGATTTACCGATGAATATAGGAAAAACAATTCAAAATATAACAATGAAAAATGTCATACATTTTGCGAAAAATTGTAAGAAGCGTGGGTAATTTTTGATAATTCGAATCATTATTGGTTTGATATAATTATGTCATATTAGGGATGTTATTTTCTATTTTCATGAAAAATTGCAATTTTATTATTACTATTTTTTTTTAAATAAAAAAGGCTCAATTAAAAAAAATTTAATTCTACCTCAGAATTAATTTTAATTTCATCACGAAAATTTCAAATTTTAAATCATTTTTTCTAATATTGATTTCTAAGATAGTTTAGATAATTTTTAGTTTAGAAAATTGGTACTCATTTTTTTCCTTCGTTTAAATCTAAGAAAATCTCATTCTATTTAGAATTTAAAAAGGTTTTACAAGAGAAACGTCCAGTTTTGCAAGAATATAACCTTGACGAATTTACATATTAACTATACATAAATATTGTCTAAAATTTTAAACTGCATTAAAAGTCTAATTGAAAACTGTTCGAAAATTTGAGATATATCAATCAAATAAGTATTTCGGATATTTGTAACCACACTGATTTTTCTGTGTTATATTTCTTAATTACTCGTAAGGAAATATGATATACATGGAAGTTCTAGTCAGAAAACAAATGTAGTTGGGTTGTAATAATTTATATGGAGAGAAACATTTTGAAAAATAATAATTTTAGTCTAACTAGACAAAAACAGTTGTTTTTTTTATTTAAAAATAATAAAAAAATTTTTTATTTCGTTCGATTCAAAAAGAAAATTATTGAAATCGATCAATTGAATAAAAACTATTTTTTACGATAGTTTTTTAAATAGTTGATTTTGTAATGAAGTTAAAAATAAAAATAATAGCTAGATATAATAGATTCATGGCAGTGTTAGTTCTTTCCGAATTTTACACATTATTAACTTCAGTTTTTTTCTGTTGTTAAAGGTTGTTCCTGATTTAGAAAATTTTCAAAAAACAAATTTAATTGCTGGTGAAGATCCAATCGTATTTCCAATACCAAAATGTTATCATGCACATTATTCAGCCGGCCGAAATGAACCGGATCAAAGTCCAATACCACCAGAATCAGTATTAGTTCTCGAAAATATCAAACCACATGGGTATTCAAGCGCAAATTTTTCACGTGGTTTAACATTACGTCAAACAACAGCTGCATTACAATCCATAGCAAAATTACATGCGCTATCATTAACGTTAAAAGTTAAGGAACAAAAACCGTTATCGGAACGTTATTCGTTTTTATTTCAAACAGCTCGTGCTACGGATTCATACCAACAATTGGTTGAACGAGGTCTTCCACAATTATCACGGTTTTTAGAACGTAGACCTGGTTTAGAAGATGTTATTAATGCGTTAACGAAAATCCGTTCAAATACAAAAGATTTAATTGCAAGTTTACTAACACCGGAAGAACCAATGGCATTGATAACACATATTGATTTCTGGTGCAATAATTTAATGTTTCGTGAAGATGCAAAAAATGCCGAGTGTGCGATATTGGATTGGCAAATGGTGACGTATAGTCGTCCAACGAATGACGTTGCATTATTGTTAATTAGTTCTGTGCCATCCGAATTACGACGACTACACACGGAAAATTTGTTAAATACTTATTGGGAGTCGTTAACAGCATGTACAAAGAAATTGGGTTTAAACATTGAAAAAGATTTAGGTTATACAATATGTAATTTAAAAAGTGACTATCATCGATCCCAACTATTAGCCTTATTATTATGTATTGGATCTGTAGACGTGGCCCTAGGTGATCCTTTAACTGAACAAAGACTTTTAGACGTGTTACAAGATTTATATGAAGATGGTGTTTTATCTATTGAATCACATCATGATTGAATATTTTTTCATTTTTCTTTCTTTATTTTATTTTTCTGTTTACGCTTATGTGATGCAGCTTTTTTGTGCGTGCTTAATTTTAGTGAAAACCTGCTCAAATTTTTATTTAAAAATTTGTATATTTACTAAGAGTCGAGCTTAATATTTTTTATTTATGCAAAAACAAAACAAATAATGTATTTAAATAGAGGATGCAGCATTTTGAAAACTGTTTTATTCTCAATCCCTAATTCTAAAAATCTATAGAATTTCAAACTTAGGAATTTCCATTATGTCATTATAAAAAAATTCAAAAAATAACGTTTTTTTTATTTTAAATAAAAATGGATTTTAAAAAGTAATTAAATAAAAAAATTATTAAATAATTTGTGTGTGTGTTTTTTTTTAAGTTTTGCAGAACTTTTATACCGCAGAGTGGTCAATTTTTGTATACCTATGAGCATGACTTGGTGCCAGAGCCAGATTTTTTTAAAAATGGTAAATGATATCCTGATATTTAGTTCATTTTTAATAGTGAAAGTTGTTACTATACAGCTAAAATTAATTTTGTAATAATCGGTTTAGCTGGATTACGATTCATATGAGGCATGTTAATTAAGTTGTTTTCTATTCAGTTAAAGCATCTATAATTCATAAACAGGGGAATGAAGTTCCTGGCCATGCTTAAAATTGGCCATAATTAGACTAAAAACATCAAAATTGCTCACATAATTTAGTAATAAATTCGAATACTGATTGAAAAATCGTTGGTGCACACTCTGAAGTGATACCCTAGGGCAGTGCCTGGTTTTTTCTTATTGTAAATCCAACACTGCTTGTTGCCATTAGATTATAATCGCATTATAAGTAGAAGGAAGGTTGTGAAATGCATACTAGATTTCAACCTTAGATCATATACTGTAGCAATCACATTTTTTCTCTACCATAATCATGCGATTTGAAGACTTTTCAACATATTTGTGATTCTCTGTCTTTTTTTATTAATATTGTCGTTCTTTCTTTATTAATCTACTATAGGTCATTAAAATGTATGTAACTTATTTACGATGGTCATATCTTGCACTATATGAACTAAAACTGATTTTTCATATACATAAACAAAGAAAAGAAGCTACCCAAATGACAATACCAAAAATTCAAATTCAGAGCTTCACGCATACGGTCACCTTTGAAATTACGTTGACGCATTGCGATCATTTGAGCAGTGTCCAGTTTTTTTTTTATTAAACACAGTATACAAGGAAGACTATCATATTCATCTTTTGCCATGGTTACATGCATAAATGTATACAAAATGCCAATAAATATTTATGTTAATACATTTTCTGTATTTTTGTTCAAACAATTTTTTAGAAATCAATTTAATGTGAGTAAATATATATTATATCATTTTCTATTTTATAATTCACCTTTTTAAAACATTTTGATTACATCTTTATGTTAATTTGCAGAAAATGCATGAAACAACAGATAGTATAAGAACATTATGTCGTTTTGATTCAGTGGTGGAATCAGAACGTAAAACAAGCAAATAAAAGTACGGAAAAGTACTATATAAGTGAAACGAGTTCTGTAATTGTTGTGAAAATAAAGCGCTAAAATATTTTGGTTAGTTTTGGTGTATACTGTATAATATATTAATAATTTAATATATTAAAATAATTAATCGCACTTTTGTAATCTTTGGATATACTCAGCTGAGTGTAAAAATGAGCTTTTTTTGGCTACTATAACGTTGAGCGTAAACTCAGTGCAGCAATAAAGATCAAACCTTAATATCTCGTAAGTAGAAAATATAACAAATTTATCAGTGTCCAATTTATTTCCAAGGAAATATAATCTAAATATTTACAATATTTTTATATTATGACAATTTAATATCTTTTTTAAAAAACTATTTTTTTCAATAAAAATGAAAATATTTTTATTGGTACTTTTAAATATTCTGGTTAATTTTAAACAAATTTCCAATTTAAATTCAACATCATTTTTGGAAGCTGATTATTGTCATTTGGATTGTACCAAATATTTTGATAAAGATGATTTATATTTGATTGATAAAACTATACAATGCCGTTGTCCAACTTATAAAAATCGAAATAACCAATTAGTACCGGTAATTATTTCATTTTTTAATTACCCTGATAAGAAACGATTACTCTGTGCAGATCCTTTGTCTGCATAAGAAGGTCTTTCACGTCTTGCTAAAACAACTTCATTGTTGAAAGCAGAAATTTTCCATATGTGTAAAATGTTTTGAATAAATGGCAATATTCAAGAAATTGTTAGGATACGCAGGAAAAAAAATTCATCTAAAAGGAATATGTATTTAGAGAAGTTATTTTAGATATTTCATTTCATTTCAACGATTCAGATTTGTTCCAAGACCTTTGGAATTTCAAAAAAAATTGCTAGCGTTTTAACATTTTACTTTTGATTTTTGCTCCAAGTTTAACTATTATCGAACAAGTTACCTAAAAATAAGAAAAGAACTAATAACTTTCTCTTAAAACTTTTTTTCGAAAATCTAATACAATCGGCATAAATTTGAACTTGTAACGTCTGTATTTATGGTTGAATGGGGTTTTAGAAAATACATATTTCTATATTAAAATGTTTAGAAATATCGTTTTATTTCCTTCAATATTAATCTTGTATTCAAAATTAATAAAGATAAAAGCAAGGGAGATAAAGTATTATTTTTGAATTAGCATTATTTCTTTATAATGATTGAAGTTTTCATATTTAAAAACTGAAGTTTTGTTGAATTCTACGATTCAATATACTTGTAACTTTGAAGGATTAGTAATTTTTTCTTAAAATTCAAAAATATCAATTTTTACAGAAATGTAGGAGACCTAGCAAAAAATGTTATCAATATCATAGAAATTTTTCAATAAAATTATTAAATTCTGAATCAAAAAATCTAGTTATGCATAGAATTAATGAATTTCGAAATACAATTGGAGTATCACGCCGCATTTGGAACAATGAAAATCATAATTTTCTAATACCTATAGATTTAAAAATGATCGTAAGTATTGTAATCGTATTAAAATTTAACTGAATATTGGTTTAGTTTGCGAAAGTTTGTGTTAATGAAAGTTTAAATTTATTTTGAAAAAGTTTTGAAATTTTCTATCATATTCCAATCTCTATTAAATACATGACGCAGACCAGACCCTCCATGTTATGCATGAATGTTGCTTTCTGCCTGGAATGGATTCATAGAGTGAGTTGAAACCCAAATTTCAACTAACTCGCCTTATTAGGTGAAAAAATTATTTCTTTAAATTTTAGTTAGATACAATTTTTAATGATATTTTAAAAGTAAAATTATATCAAGCGTGTTAATACAAAATCGGACGTAGAATTCAGGAGTTACCGGCATTTAAGTAAAAAAAAGAGATCTGATGCAGTGGTATATCTCTGAAACGGTAATTGAAAGTTGAAATCATATAAAACGATTCCGATGTTTACCAGAAATCTACATATATCCGTCCAGTAGTTTTGTGTATTTGGAAATTTTGAATGTTCTGATTTTAATTAGGAGGCTGGTCGACACAAAATGGAATTTGCTCCGAAGGTTTCTAAACGTCGTTATACACATATTCAGTATAAATAACACAATAATTCCTATATCGATAGATATAACTCGAAAGTAATCTAGATTAAAAACTTTTATGATTTAAGTGTCTTCGATGCATATCTATTTCTTAAAATATATTTTTGTTCAAAAGATTTTGGGGTATTTCAGAAATGGGATAAGGAATTAGAAACAATTGCGAAATGGAAATCATTAACTTGCGCTACGGAAAAAGTTTGTGTACGTTCAAGTAAGATTTCTTTTTGAGACTGGTTCGTATTTTAATATTGAATCGACTTTTTCCAATATTTCAGGATTCACACCAGGAACACGTCATTTTGCATTATCAAGTAATTTTGACTCTTCCATGTATGATAATATTATCAATCAATGGATACAATTAAGTCTGAAATATTTTTATAAAAATAAAACGAATAGTATTGTCATGTAATTTGAAAATTTTTTCTTCGTATGATCTCAATTTACAAATATAATCCGAGACGAATCAAATAATTTTTCCCATGCTAAAAGTATACAGTATGTCTCTATCATTAAACGACTGAATCGCAAACAAAAATATCTCCGTGCCCTTATTATGTGCTAACCGTTTCAGCTTTATGATAATCGATTCTTATATTATATATATATATATATATATATATATATATATATATATATATATATATATATATATATATATATATATATATATATATATATATATATATATATATATATATATATATATATATATATATATATATATATATATATATATATGCATCAGTCAACATGTTTTCAGTCTGACACATAGATGGCACTAGTTTTGATAAGACCACATTTGACAAACGAAAAAATTATTGACATACCGAGTATCTTTATCCCTAAACCACGCACCACACATAATGAAATATTAATTTATTTAAATGTAATAGATAAAGAATTCAAAATAAAAAGTAGGCCAAAATAATTTATTCCGAATAAATTTTTTTAAATCAAGTGTATAATAAATAAATGTTTTATTTATACTGCATAAACTTTCATTATAGCATAGCCTAACTTCTAACTCTGACAGAAAGGAACACAATAAATATCTCCCCATCGCTTAGTTTTACTCATTTCTTCTTTATAATAAGAAAACTTTATAAAATTGTAGTTATTGTCACTTTTAAGTAACTTTATTCATTGGCATACATGGTAAATTAGAAGTAAAAATTTCGAATATCGCCCATTATGAAACCTCATCTCGATTTTATCGTTTGGTATCGTGTCAAAATGTACTGTGAATTCAGCTGTTTTTTTACAATTTACAAAAGTTTTATTGCATTTGTTATGTCACTAAGGCTATGCCCTTTGTTATAAGTCGACGTAAACGATGTGGTAAGTGGTTCTTGGCGCTACGCAATCTGGTGGTAAAAAGTATAACTTCTCCCAGGGTGTCAGCTGTCATTCTATGATACAGTTTATAGCTAATTTGATATATTATTATTGCGAGTAATTAGAATGTTTTTATCAGTTAATCAAGTGCTTGAGTTTCTTGAGTCTACTCCTAATTCTCGTAATTTCGTGGAAGGAGAAAAAATTATTAATTCTGGCCATTTAATTTATTCTGGATTGATAAATCAAAATGCCAATCAATATGATATTTTGTCATATTGTTTACAGTCTTCAGCTTTTCGTGATAAACCACATGAAATAAAAACAGTTATCAATAAAAATGGTAACATCTTATCATCTAAATGTAGTTGCACAGCCGGTCTTAGTGAAAGATGCAAACATGTGACAGCAGTGTTGTTGTTTTGTACTCAGTAAGTATTAATTTAAAAATTTTAACATTTATGCTCATTTTCAGTGTTAACTAACGTCAAAATAAAAAAATTAATCATAGATAATTATGAAATAAAATTTTTAATTTACAGTAATGATCTTTCACAATTGAAAGTAGCATCTTGTACCGATAGCAAGTGTCTGTGGAGTGCTCCTCAAAAAGCTTGTTTAGAGCAGTATGATGCTAATTTAATAATAAATCTGGATTTTTAGACGGGTTACTGGAACATCCATAGACACAACAATATTTTTTACTTGATGACTTTTTAGGAGAAAACCTTGCTCCCGAACATTTCACAGTATCAGATTCCATGATAATTAATTAAATATTACTGTACAATAATTTTTTATGTATTCAAGTTATAGAAAGAAAAATAATTAAAAGTTTTATCATGCATTTATTTAGCTCGGGTATTTAGATTACTGACAGCTGACACCCTAGCGCTAGTTTGTCATATGACCACCAGTCAGCGCAGCATGTCCGGTGACACTTACCAATATTGAATGAATACTGGAAGATCTTAAAAAGATGCTCAAAGAAAATAATTTTGGTTCGACTTAGGAATTGATTGTCTAAAATAAGATCTTTTAGGATAACAAAGATAAATCGTTCTACAATAAAGGAACCGAAAAATCAAAAGAGCGTTAGAATTAATATATCACTCTTGGAGAAGAGTATGTTATTGAATAAAATTGAATACATATTTTCCATAGTTAGACTGGAGGTTTATTGACTGATGTGTTAAAGAAATTATAAATTGAATTCAGGGCGAGTTTAAGGTTTCGGATCCAAATTTTTTCTTACTTGACTCGTTGGATTCCGTAGGTGAAAATAATTTTAATAAATGATAATTTTAAAAGACTTATATTTAATTGAATTATAGTATTAATTGACTACTGGCGAATGATCAGATTACTGCTTCGCCTAAGTGGTTTCTAAAATCTATATAAGTGGTTTTAATTATTACAGGCATTTTCCGATTGAAACTACGCATATCGACTACTCGTAGAAATCACTGACTCTAACGAGAGAAGTATTTGGAATGTGTCGAAGAACAAATCAATTCGAAATCGGTTTAGTTACTTGAAGCATTAATAATCATTAGTCGGATTCTTAAGCCTAGAATAATCGTGGTGCTAGGCACGCCTAGTTATACAAAAATTCTGATGTTTGTTTCATATCAACTTTTTATGTTACAAATTTAGGCAAAAATAATCTTTTAAGTGATAATATATAATTTAATTTTTTTAGATCAAATCAAAATGTACATTTTCAAATAATATTTTATTCAAATTTTGAAAAAATTGGCTGTTCTGGTCATACATATAATGCTCCAAATAAAATAAGGCTGCAATTTACTTTAGATTGTGTAATGGGACCTGGTCCACCCAATTATATGTATATTGCTAAAATGAATTTATTCGATTTTATTAAAAATGATCAAAATAAAACTGGGCTAAATACGATACTCAAATGTCCACAGGGATATTCTCAACATAAAATTTATAATTATTTATGTCAAAATAATGGTATAAACTAATATAATTCATAAAATATTATATATATTTTAAGGTATGAAATTATTCAGGGACTAAGTTTTCTGCCAATTGAGCTAATTTTGGTGCTGATCGCCACTGAAATAGTTTAAATAGCTCTTAATACATGTTACTTGAGTAGTGGTGTTAGCATTACATTAACTTAGTTTGAATGGTAGCAAGTATACTCAGCAACAATAAAAAAATGCCGCTCTTGAATATTTCATACCTTTTTAAAACTACGAAATACACGATTTTCATGGTGTGTAAAATCGATCAGATTTACCTTTTTTTATGTAAGTAAAATATTCACCTTAAATTGGATAAATGATAAAGTACATCACGAAAATCATCTATTTTATAATTTTAAAACCATACAAGACTCACATTATTGCACTCTTTTTGCTACCGAGTATACGTGTTTATTAAATTTATATATTACAACTCAAAAAGTGCTAATATATTATTGTTACAACATATTGTTCGTGACAGAAATTAAAAACAAATTAAATTAACATTCAAAAATAATACAATTGAGAATGTTATCTAACAACAACTTGTTAAACATGTTATAAAAGATTCAGAAATTTTGCCTAATTAAAATTTGATATTGCGTGGAGTTTGCGGTGAACATATCCTAATCAGCCTCAAAAAAGCATACATGGCTTGGTTTCGTATTGTTACTTGATAAACAATCCACTCGGTCTAAACATTACCACTCTACGCCCTAGGTATACATTGTAATATAATTTGCAGATGATACTGTTATAAATTTTACATCTATAGAAATTGGAGTAAGTTTAGGGCCATCGCTATCTGGTGTCAGTCAAAATCCTTCAAAAATTTTCAATAAATCATCAAATAATAAGAAAACAGAATCAATAATTGACGAAATCCTTGGAAATATAACAGAAGACGATTATTTAAATTATCCATCAACTCAATATGATGCCAGTGAAATTAAATTTGTAATAAAACGAAAAAGTCCAAAATATAAACAAAACAAACTAAATGAATCAAAATCTATACAAACCATAAATTCTCAAATAATTTATATTACAACAGATACACTTAATGAAAATTTAAGCAAAGAAGTGAAAACAACTCAACCGTCTTCGATTTTAATTCTAACGAAAATATCGACATTACCATTAAGAGGTAATCCGAAAATTGATTTTAAAACAGGTAAAATGAAAATCAAAAGGTGAAAATTTATCCGTTCTAAAATTCTGGTAGTGTGTGACAAAAGAGTATCTTTAGATAGGTTTATAATATTTCAAAATTTTATTCACGTATCTAATTTAAGAGTGCGCTTTGTCAAAAAAGAGACATATATTTCATTATAGTCAGTAAATATAATCGATTTGAAAAGTATAAAAATTATCGAAATTCGATTGCTAAAACCCTAAGTACAAAAAAATAAAAAATAAAATAAATTTAATTTTGTATCAGTAAACTTAAAATTAGCGGAATTAAATCCCGTTCTCCTTATTATTACAATTATTTATGAACACTTGACATTCCCGGTATCCATAAACGTATCATATCAATCATAATTATACTTGCAAAAATTTTTCCTGTATTAATTTTTTGAATTTTGAGGTTTCCTTTTTCAGGATCCGTAAAATTTTTGATTGCTCGCACAAAATTTTCGAATGTCCTTTGTCCGACATCAAAATTGCTTTTTTTCATAATTTTCAGGTCGTCGTACAACGGACATCTTGTATTATCACGTGGCGAAAATGGTTTTTATATATGTTTAAATGATCTGTCTACTACTACAACAAAAATAATAATAATAATGATGAGGTTTTACCTCCGATTCTCTGACAAATACGTCTATAACAGAGGCCATCCACATCGTTTAATCTTTATTTATTTAATACTACAACCGATATTACATTAAATTTCTAAAGTGAGAGGAGTCGGTTACTTCGTTCATGTCCCAGTAACGACTATCTAAAGTAAGTAGTCGAATATTTAAAAGACCTTTACTCGCTTGGTTACTTAGCCGATTAGTATAATAAAAAACATACATCTATCATTATTAATTGATTTGAAAAATTTTTAGAAGTATATTTCAAAATAATGCTTATGTTATGCTTATGGATAACCATCCTATTAGATAATATCTAAAATTTATTTTAGAAAATTTTTGTTTTTAAGGAAAATTCAAGTTTATTTGTTTCAGACACCAATCCAAAAAAAAATTTTTCATCATCATTTTTAGGAACATCAAAAATTATGGCTTCTAACTCAGCCACAATAACCGTAGTAACAAATACACTATCGAAACAATCAAATGCAACAGAAAAAAATACTAACAAATTAAAAACTAATTTATTTTCAGAAACAATTTCCACAGATACATATACTGAAGAATTATTGACTACTTCTTTGAAACCAAACATTATAGCCACAAACGCAACTACAACAGTACCCTTAAAAACAAACTCAATGTTTGAAGTATTGAATCAATCAGAAAAAAACTCAGATAAATTGAAAGCCGAATTATTTTTAGAACCAATTTTGAAAGATAAAAATGTCGAAGAATTATTCACGTCTTCAGTGAAACCAAATACGACCACAAAGGCAGTCGCAATATTCATAAGAACAAATTCAGTCTTAGAAGTTTCGAACCAAACAGAAAAAAGCATGGATAGACCAAATACTGATTTATTCACGGAAGCAATTTCTATCGATAAATATACTGAAGATTTTTTTATGCCTTTAGTGGAACCGAAGGTTAAATCTACAACAGTAGCTACAATATCTTTAATAAATAGTTCAATTTTGAAAGTTTCAAATAAAGCCGGAAAAAGCATAGACAAACTCATGACTGGTTTATTCTCAGAAACGATTAACAGACATAACTACACTTCAAAATCGTTTACGCCATCATTGAAACCAAACATTGTGTCAACAAAGGCAGCCACATTACAGTTAGGAAATCGTAAAAACTCGAAGGTTACAAATGAATCGGAAAAAAATAAAGAGAAACTTCAAACTGATCTATTATCAGAAATAATTCTTTCAGATATTTATACTTCAAAATCATTAATGCCATCAGTGAAACAAAATACTGTGTCTACAAAAACAGCCAAAATACCGTTAAAAAGTAGTCAAAACTTGGAAGTTTCGAATCAATCAAGTAAAAATAACTATAAACTCAAAACAAAGATAGGCATAATACCTTTAAAAAGTAGTCAAAACTTCGAAGTTTCGAATTGCTCAGAACAAAAAGTAGGTAAAACAAGAATACCCTTAATTACAAATTCAAACTTGAAACAAATGTCGAATCAAACAGAAAAAAATTCAGAACAGTTCAAAATTGATTTTTTTTCTAAAACAATTTCAACATACACTTTACCATCAGAAACATACAAAACCATAGGAAAATCAAAAATAATTTCTGCGGAAAATGCTTCGATATCATCTATAAATTTGAATCAAACAGAAAAAAATATTATAAACACAAATCAACTCATTAATTTTTCAGAAATAATAGTCCCAACAAAAGTTATTTATAACCATTTTGAAAACCAAAATAACATAACCACAAAAGTTCTAAACAAAACAAACGATTTTAAAATAATACCGTTAACGGAATTAGAAACTAAACTAACATCCGAAATTTTAAGAAATAAATATTTAATTCCACAAAATACAAACCAGTTAAATTTGCATACTAAAAGCATATATATTATTAAAACACAATTATCGACTGTCAAAATTGAAACAACCATGTCTGATAAAAAGTTATCGATAATTACAAATTTTATTCCCATCAATAATTCAACACAGAATGGCAACTACAATAACTTTACAATTCCGCCAAAACAATTGCCAGAAAATGTTTTTACATCATACAAGAAATTTAATGACAATTATAATTTAGTTGAAAACAAATCATTAAGCATTCGACCATCAAAAACGGCAGGATTTATTTCTTTACATCCAACAATTATTACATCGTTAAAATCAGATACGTATAAGCTGAACTCTTTAAATCTTGAAAAAACTAAAAATAATCTCAAATTTCGTACTATAGTTTTTAATACGCCTAAAATTATCTTTCGACCAAGTACTAAATCAATCTTAAAACCTAATGACGAAAATTTGTTACATACTGTGAGTATTGGGAAAACACCTCAGATTTTATCATCACAAGAGACATCTTTTGACAATCCAATAAATTATTTACGGCAAAGCACGACTATTCTACCAACATACAATAATAAATTGGATGAAAAAAGTCTATTCAATAATAGAAAGTCGGGAAAAATTCCAAAAATATCCCACTCAAAGTTAAGAAATAAGGGTTCATTTCAAGCAGATACTTTTGAATCCCAAAACAAGACATCTTACAGTCCTAAAATTCATTTAAAAACAAGTTCAACCCCATCGTTTGAAGAATCGTATACGATATATTCCAAAAATGTAATAAAAACTTCAAATATGTTAACAAGCAATTTTCCATCGTACAACAAACCTATAGAAAAATTTTCCTTAAGTTCTACAAAACAAATATTTTCAAATATTCTACCATTCCAAACGGTAGAATATAATTTATCCAAACATTCATGGTCAATTACTCTTTCATCATCTATAAAATTTGATAGTAATCAATCTTTATTTTTTAAAAATGTAGTAAAAACTTCGAATGTATCGCCGTCCAAAACGGACACATTTAATTTATCCAAAATACTTAGTCGATTACAAACAAGTATTTTAACGAATGGAAAAACTGAAGACGAGCAAATGTCATACTCCATAAATGTACAAACAATTCCAAATAGTCAGCTGTCTCAAACGACATCATTTGATGTGCTTAAAAGTTATTTACCAGCGAAAACATCGTATAAGAAATCCCATGACAATTATAAGATAAATTCCATAAACGTACATAAAATTTCATATATGTTGCCATCTAAAATACTTAAATCTCGTTTCCAACCGAATATTTCTAGTAACGAGTCCTCTTTACATGCCATAATAGAAGAGACACTATCAAATATTTTACCATCTCGAACAATGAAATTTAATATACCCAGAAATACTTTAAGTCAAATTATTTTAAAAATTCCAAAAAGTCATTTTGCATCAGATGTTAATCCCACAAAAACAAATCATACGTACTTGTCGCATTCTGTAAATGAAGAAATACCTTCAAATATTTTACCGACTCAAATAATAGAATTCAACAAAGCTAAAGGTATATTACAATCAAATAAATTTGATACTTCTAAACGTCATTCAGGATCAAGTATTATTCCTTTCAAAATGCATTCTGTATATGTTGAAAACTTCCAATCATTCTGCCGACCAATAAATCGATAAAAACCAATACCAATTTTTGAGGACTACTATAACTTTTGATAACAATAACAATATCTTCGTAAATACGCAAATTCAAAAATATTAAAATAGTATAAATTTCGATTTTTCCCCCAATTTCCTAGATCAAATTATTTTGTATTTTATAAATACGTATTTCGACTACAAAGTAGTCATCATGAGTATGAGTTAGCTAGTTGTAATGATTCTCTGAGGAGATGTTACTCGTTGCTAATTTTGTGACGGTTTGCACGTTGTTCATAGCTAATTCATACTGATGATGACTACTTTGTAGTCGAAATACGTATTTATAAAATACAAAATAATTTGATCTAGGAAATTGGGGGAAAAAATCGAAATTTATTCGAAATATCCTAGAGTTCTCATTAATAATTATAAAATTAAAATAGTAATTTTCTGGCAACAAACGAATATTATCGTCAACAATTTTTCTATTTCTGATTTTTCAGATACAAATTTAAAAAAATTAGAATCTTCTAATGCCCGTCTTCAAATCTTCTGATACACCAAAAATAAAAACTATTCGTTTAGTACATCATGTCGATAAACTTACAGTAATAAAAACAATGTACCTGAAAAATTAGGGCAATCTTACTTTATCACAGCTATGAGTACTGGAAAATTACTATCGTCGATTATTCAAAATTAAATTTTGCTAATCTGAATCTCGAAGTAGAAAATCTTCGAAATTAGGCATTCAAAGTTATAGTTTGAAAAATATAGAAAGTTCAATTGCAAATTTAAAACTAGTCCACAAAACCAGATCTTTAGAAGGAATGCTATCGATTTAAAAAATGATAGATTAAAATTTAAACCAGTTAATAATCTAAAAATACAATCAAAAATTTAATCGTGCGACAAAATTGATATCGAAAACATGATTATACATTTCGGAGTATGCTTAAGATGTTAGGTGCAGTCAGAAGCAAGGTCCACGAGACTAACTTTCCAGTAAAAAACAATTTGTATACTATGAATTTAAATATTTTTTGATCCCTTTTTTTAGTTTTTTATCCCCAATAAAAAACGGCTGGATTGATTTTGCTTAAGTTATTCAGTTTTATGTTACGTAATAATGCCTCGAAAGAAAATGGTGCCATGTCCAATATTTGTTCTCGAGATAATCTAAGCGTAAATAATTAATAACGCACATACATACTCCGTTGGACGCTAGATATATGTAAAACTATCGTGATTAATTCTGTAAACAACAGCTAGCCTCTTAAGAAGTCTGAATTTAATCTCAAAATTATTCCATTAAATCTGTTTTCAAGAAATTTTATTTGTTTGTATGAAAAGATTTCCGATACTAGAAATTTAATTTTTCTGTAAAAAAAAACAACGGGAAATTGATTTTCTTGTAAATAACTATAGATTATGGAGTTGTCAATGATATATAGGATAAAATTCGAATAGCAAATTTTGCAGTTTATGAATTTGATGTATCATAACAAGACAAGCCTATTTATTTTTAATTTTGAGAATTTTTCGAAATAAGGAATAAGTTTTGAGTAATTTTTTTCTTTATTTCAGACGGACTTATATCTACAAAAATGCTGAATATTAGTCAGGCTACTGAAAATTTTACAATTTTACCAATATTACCTTCCAAAGTACACTCGAAGAATATTAATTTTTTTAAAACTTCAATGAGTGAAGAAATTTATGGTAAGTATTTATTAAAATGTAATTATAGACTGGGTGTCCATAAGCATATCATATTATTTATAAATATCCTTCTAAAAACGTGTATATGACTTAGTTATGAAAAATGAATCAACTTTTTCTTCTACAAACTTCTGAAAAGTGGGTTTTATTTTTCGGAACTCGTAATTTTTTTTATTGTGCTTTCAAGTTTCAAATAGGCAGACATTAGTTTTTCTATTATTGTCGTAGGAAGAGCAATCAAAAACAAATGTAAAAACCATTTTGTCTACCATTTGATTAAACGTTATTTCCATTGTCCGACAATTTGAAAATTGTGAAAAATAGCAATTTTGGCGTTATCGGACAAAGGACATTTGGTCACATATTAGACAAAATGCTCTTGCTTTTGTTTTTGATTATCTTCTTAAAACAATAAAAAAAACAAAATACTGCATTGAAAAAAATTGGAAGAAATAACAAACTATATATCAATCTTATGTTAACTTCTCCAATTGGGCACAAAAAACTACTTAAAACTAATTTCAAAAAATTTCTAAATTATAAAATCTACCACAACTATCTGTCAGAAGATATTAATATTAGTCTAAAGTTTGTAACGATAGAAAATTTTGAAGCCACAAACAAAATTTTGGTATAGGTATTCATAGTCTCACCTAGTTAGCCCATTTTCACATATCTATCGGTCCAATCCGAAAAACGAAAAGTGTTTGTTGAAAAGAAACAATTTTTGTTTTTTTCAAAAACTGCTTAAATTCGCTACCATTTCAGCTAATAAGCACATACATTTACAATACATATTATGAATATATAGATATGTATTTAAAACTGCCTGGACTATATGTTTAGTGTATTTTAAGAATTCCAATAATTAAAAATAGTTCACAGATCGATACTAAACTATATGTCGAGTATCTAATCAATCCAATCTGTTAGTTGTTATCTTCACTTGTTTTAATTTTAAAATATTTGGTAGTTTCAAGAATTAAACCAACAATACTTTCAACAACAAAGGGTCAAATTAAAACAGCAATAATCAGTACACGACCAGTTATAACTTGGAAACAATCAACTCTGCCAATATTGGTAATGAATAGTAGTGTAGGAATTAATATGATGAAAATTTTTACAAAGAAGAAAAATATTAATAAATACAAATTAATTTCAACAATAACAACAATTCATCCGTCAATAATTTCAACAGAAATCAGACAAAATTCACCATTACCCAGAATAACCTTTACTTCCAAAAATGTGGAAAAAACAAAATTTCAATGTAAGTACCATAGATGTGAAAGATCGAAAAATGAATTTAGCCTAAATATGTGAAAATTACCAAAATGGTTGGTTTGTTATTCTTAGCACTTCCACTTGTTTAATATTCATTAAAATTTATACACATAAAAAAAAAAAAAAAAGTTTTAAACTAATAATTTAACTTTCATAACAAATAGCTAAAAACACCTCAATTAAACGGATGTGTGTCTTGACAATTGTTTTATTGTCTACCAGATTTCTTCACTCAAAAAAGATTAAAATTACACACTGAAGTTAATATCGTATACTAAATTATTCAATTCCCTCTAAAAAATTTAAGTTTTCAGGTCTAAGAATATAAAATAAGATAATAATAATAGAGAAACCGTAGCTTCGCCCCTTGCATCCAGGCGTTTTGATTCTTTGTACTTTATAACACTCCATCCTGAAGGATGAATTCTGGCTCAAAATGCAGTGAAAGAACCATCTATAGCAGGTGATGCAATATGATCTTCTTATTGAGATCAATGGTCACGCTAATAGTCCACAGCCTTTCCGCCAGAATTGTTCCGATAATAGATGGATCTAAATTTTCAGATCCGAACATTCTATATTTAGTACTTTGAAGATTTCTACAGGTGTAAATGACGTAAATCGAGGTTTTATCGTCGTTCAAGTGGGTCGTCTGAAATTCCTAGATTATGAATGTGATAGTTCAATCGACAGTGCTCTGTCAGAAGACGAACTATTCTTCTTAACTATACCCTAATCTGTGTTAACCGGGAACAATTAAATGCTTTAGCTGTAGTAATATATAACTTAGCATGTCACATGCCATCCATGAAGTCCCAATAATCAATAAAAGCCCCAATAATCTTGCTTGTCGAAGCAAGTCCTTAATTCAGGATGTCACATTTCAGGCCCAGGAAACGAAATGACTTCAAAAGTCTTCGCCCTGACCTATATATTCAAAATTTGACAGACAGAAATATCTAGTATGGATAAAGAAAAAGAATCAGTTTTTTATCTGTGAATAATTTTAAAGAATATCAAAGATAAAACGGCTTCATTTTATGTTTGTTTTTACCTATAAATTCTCATTTTTTGCAAATAAAAAAAAAGTAATTCAAAAAATCCACCTAATAACATCGCAGTCGGAGAAGAAGGGTGGTAGAGTCAATTCTCCAAATCAAAAATACAGCTAGAAAAAATCACCTCGATACCAAAATTGGAATGATATAATAATTTATAAGAAACTATTGATCTGAACGAAATTTAAATTTTTTACAAAACAACTTCTGGTCTTAAAATTACAGTACTGATTACCTATATTAGGCGCATATTTTATAACATTTGCTCGATTTTCATACCTCTCCAGATTCAAAATTTTTTTTTACTGAAATGTGTCGTTGTGGATATCAAATGAAAGAGCTCACTTACAAAATATTTTTTTAAGTTGAAAGACTACTAAAACCATACTATGTCAGTGTGGTCTTAAAATTACGAAACAAGAAAACGTTTTCCCGAAATTAGAAAAACCTTGCACAACCTATGCTCTGAACTCAGTTTATATAATTTCGGACACTAATATTTTTTAATTTTTTTTTGTTTGTAAATTTTGTCGCAGAAGGGTTTTATGTTAGTTCTTTTCAACATTTTTTTAATTTATTTATAAAAGTTATATTTTAGTTACTTTCCAGTACTATATTTTGAAACATAATTTTGCATATATAAATTTAATTTTAGCAGATGAAATGGAAAATTTTAAAATTATTAATTTAAAAAGTATTTCTTCTTTATCAAGAATGGGAACAACGGTATTTCCAACAAAAATTAAAAATATTCTTAAAAACGATTTAATTATGACATGGAATACGCTAATCAACTCAAAATTTACTCTAAATGCTGACAATATTACAAAACCAAAAATTGAGCACATATCACTAATAAAACCATTACTACTTACAAAGATAACTCAAAATATTCAAACTACCCAGCCCATATTATCATGGAAGGTAATATCACATCCAATTGTTAGTCTAGGTGGAACATCATCAGATAACATGGGAAGTTTAAAAACATTTGGTCCTACAATCATATCAGCAGACACTCTGAAATCAGTTAAACTTCCGGAAAATATACCACATCAAAACACACATCCGTTTATCATTACATGGGAGATAATTTATCCAAGTAAATTTTCAAAGAATATGATGGAACAATATAAATCAATTTATTCCAAATTTTTAGATAGTAAACAAATGATTCTTTCAAAACAACCAGAGACTATTCCAAATCCTATAACCCAACGGTCATGGAAGATGATTAGTTATCCAAAACTTTACCCAAGTGAATCAACCGAAATATATAATAAAATAAATCCCACATATTTTGAAATTAATCAAAAATTTTCATCAACTACAAATTTCAATACTCATCAACCAATTATTGTATGGAAAATAGTAACTAATATTAATTTGATTCCCATTAAAACGTTAATAAATGACATTAAAGAATCCAAAACACCAGAAAATATTATTACCAATGAACCCATTATTATATGGGGGGAGGTAATGACTGAACCGAAGATTAAAACTTTCATATATGATTCTGAAGATCCTAAACCGATAGGTTCTAAACCAACAAAACATCCAATAGGTCAAAATTTGCCAAACTTAATATTAAATAAACCGCTTATTACATTAGAGACAACAATTTTTGAGCCCGACCTTAGTAGAAGAAAAACTCTAACAGATAAAATTCCAAAAATATCTCAAAATATGAAACTTTTAGAAGATTACAAAAAGACTGGTGCCTCAGTAAAACTTACAACACCTCAAGCGATAAATCAGAAACCAATTTCTGAACAAGCATTAATCAAATTCAATGAACCGATTAAGACATTGGATTCTATAAATTATTCAAATCCAAATAAAACACTTAATCTAGAGAATTGCAAAAATATTGTTTTGTCATTCTTAGAAATTAAACCAACAATTCAAAATTTTCCACAACCGTTTACGATCTTTTCTACAGTAATAACACCAAATTTGATGTTAACTGACACTTTAACAAATGGTATGAAAAGTTACAAAAAATTTGATCTACCAATCTTAAAAATTATATCTTTTCAAGATATGATCCCTCCAAAGTCGATTATTACTTGGGAAACAATAACTAAGCCAAGTTTTAGATTTATAGAAGATACCACACCTATTTCAACTTCATTCACCCAACCGGCTTTAAGTAGGACAACATTACCATACTTAGATCCTAATTTAAGAACAAAATCAACACCTATTGACATTCTAACATTAAGTTACGAAACAAATATAAAACCGGCAGATCACACAGAATTTTACAAAATGGGTATTTTTACCAAAACAAAAACTTTCAACACAAAATATAAATTAGTTTCAACAAAACTTGATTTATCAACTATTTCCTCCTCTGGTACAACTGTATTTTCAACTGCCAACAACCCGCAAGGTAAGCAATTTGCATTGTTTAAGTAACGAGAAATCTCAAGTTAAGTAGCGATAAAATCCCTAAGTTTGGCTCTACAGCAAAGAGGGAGATGAAATGATGTGGTATATTTTCTGCCTTTGTCCCGTGCTTGCAATGAGAAGACTGTTATAAAGACTTCAGTTATAAAGACTATTCTCGTTATTGTATTTACGTATGTATGTGCGATCGTTTATTTGTCTCGATTATCTCGAAAACAAATAATGATTCATTCACCACTTTCTTTCGATCCGTAATTACATAACTTAAAATTGAATATCTTTTTATCGAAATCGATAAAGTCGTTTTTTGTTGAGGTTAAAAAAAAATATCCCATATTCGTAATAATAAGCAAATTAATGTTTTATTATTCTCCTCATTGGGGATTTCGGGTCGAATTCTAGGTGCAGCTTGCACTTAGACCGCTTGACTTTTATGATTTTATTGAAGTTATTTTTAGTGATTTATAAATCAGTAGCTGACAATATTCCCAAGATCATCCTTCCAAGTACTAGCTGTACCTGATGTTAGTTAACTTTCATTATTATATGAGTACGGCATTTTTTTTTTTTGTCATCATATGACAACTAATCAAATTTATTTCTAATAACTTTAATATTTTAGATATATTTTAAATACATTCAAAGAAATTTTCCCTAATTAAAGAAAATTTCATTAAAACGGGATTAATATCAAAATATATAGTATGTCCTATATTTATAGATTACCGTCCGAACTACATCGGAAAACCTAATTTATATTACCAAAAAATGGAAACAGGAAATCGACTTTCAGAAATTCACTCAACTTCAAAATTACCAAATCTACTTCAATATGAAACGGAAACAGTCATAATTGGTTATGATATATCTAAAACGACACCTAAAATTTTAAAGACATTAAAATTTAAGTTTTCATCTAAAAATGAAACAATAACTATGTTTTCCCCGTTATTAGAAAGCAGTGGTGAAATACTAATTTTTAAAAACGAAATATTGCACAGAACAAAGAATGGGAAAAATAAGGGAACTTTAAAAATATTAAATTCTACAGAGCCGTTATTGTTTGAAAAAAATACAATCTTTGCTGGTTATCGTCCGAACTATAAAGACCAACGAACAGAAATAGAAAATCAATATTTTAAAAATAATCCAATTTCAAAATTCCCAAATCGAATTCAATATGAAACGGAAACAGTTCAAACTAGTTATGATATTTCTAAAATAACATTAGAAAATTCAAAGATGTTAAAATCTACGATTTCAATTAACGATAAAACAATGACTATGTTTACACCATTATCAACAATCAAAAATGGTGATAGAAGTAAGAAAATTTCGGAAGCACATTCAATTCATTCAACAAATAAAATAAGTCACGGTGGGTAAAGCTTCAAAGGTCAGGCAAATATCTTCCCTACTGAGTAAAATGTAGTATTTATCCCGAAATTATTGGGCTCCAGTATGCTACGACGTCAAAGTGTTAATATTGGCTTGTAAGAAAGCTTGAAAATTTGTTCACTAATTGGTAAGCAAATTTCAAAATTTGGCCAGGCTTTATTTCTGCACAATAACACATTTAAATTCACTGGAAAGATTTCAGCATGTCAAATTTCAGCAAGTTGCAAATATTGAGTCGATTGAAAAATAGTCAAAATAATTGGTCAGTAAATGGTCAGCGTATTTCAAAATTTGATCAGCCTTCAATCACTTAAATTATTTTGTAAGATAAAATTTCATCTTTATGATAAAATAAATTAAATTTCTGGCTTTGCTCGTGTATTATTTTGATAATAGTATAAATTTCGAACTTGATCATCAATTTTCTTGGTGTCTAATATTTTAAATTAAATTTTTCAGGAAATAAAGCCTGGCGAAAATATGAAGTATATGATTAATTATTTGGAATATTATGCGAATCAATATTTACACTTTGACGTGCTAAAATACTTTTAATGACCTTTCCTGTGAATTTAAATTATGCAGAAACAAAGCCCGACCTAATTTTGAAAATTGCTGACCATTTATGACCAATTAGTGAACAATTTTTCAATCTAAGTTACACGCTGATATTCACACTTTGGCGTGCTAACATCCAGGAGCCAATTATTACAGGAATAAAATGTTTTTAATTTCAAAAATTTATTGGAATCAACATCTAAATGTGGTAGTCAGCAATAAATAACAACTCTTATTAATACTTAATTGCTTAGCAATAACAACAACTATAAAGCAATAAATAAAAACTCTTATTAATAGAATTATAATAATTAAAATCAATGCAATAATAGATAAATGTTTGAATAAAGTATGTTCTATTTGCCAAAACCTAGTTCCGACTTCGTAAATCCTGAAAGTCTGTCAGAATTTCGTAATCTATACATCAATTGAAAATTAAACTCTTATCTAAAACTTTCTTACTTGGAGATGATATGCTTTTTGAGACAAATTTAAAAGTATTAAAAGTCCTCTGTCTCGTAATTAGACATATTCACACACAAATTTAAAAAAATAAATAAAAAATTTTCATTTGAACTTTCAAGCTGAATACAATAAATTTCTATCAGTTTACAAGGCCTTTTGGTACAATTGAAAACAAAAATTTTTCTTTTAGTTTTATCTACTACAACTACTGGATCTATCAAAGATATAAATATAGTTCTTGTAACATATCCAACAAAATCATTCACTGTAACAGAAAGAATTACAACGAAAAGACAACAAACTGAAATCTTAAAAGTAAAACCTATAACTTTAAAAGCAATAATCTCAACAATAAAATTACCAATCAAAGCTCTACAAACAAAAATGAACAATTTACAACCAAGAGTTCTCACTGAAATCTTGCAAAACAAAATAGTAACTTTACAACCCACTGCCACAAATATTATAAAAAATGAAATCTTGAAGCCAAAGAAGGTTAAATTAGAGTCAAAAAAACAACTAACTCAATTCTTACAAGACGAAATTGTTGCTTTACAATCAAATTCAACAAATAATGCACCAGCTCAAATTTTAGGACCGAAAACAACTATTTTCGAGCCAAAAAGATATCCAAATGAAATCTTTCAACGAGAAATTATTACTTTACAATCCAATTCAACAAATGTCGTATCAACCGAAATCTTAAAATCGAAAACAGTTACTTTAGAACACATGACAACAAAAAGATCACCAACCAAAATCTTAAAAATAAAAACTGTTGCTGCGAAACCAATTGCAACTAAAATAGTTTCAACTGAATTGACACACACAAAAACTACAACTTTTCAATCAAATAAAAAAATACCAACTGAAATTTTACAAACAAAAACTGAAACTGTACAACCAATTGCAACAAACAGAGCGGCAATTAAATTCCCGAAATCAGGTAATCACTTGCCTCCAATTAATACCGAGCCAAAAGCATCAAATGTAATTAATTCTAAAAAAATATCAACAGTACGTGCAATGAACACGGAAGATTGTCCACCGCCATCAAGAGTTAGACATGGCTATAAGCTCTCGACAAAAAATAGAATAAAATACGCTGAAATCTACGAAATAGTTCCGCAAGTTGGTATTATCAAAAAACCAAAGAAACAGTTTAGGTTTAGAGAAGAAGCTCATCATGGTAAATATAAAAATAATCTTTTTCTGATTCAAATTTTGCGATCATTTTATAAAATTCATTTTTTTTATTTCTTATCAGTTTAACTTCTGAAAAAGTTTTAAATAGCCTTAGAGTTTTCAATTGATGAAGAAATTTCCTCATAATTTCAATATTTTAAACGATTCCTTTAATTCTATTCTTGAAGTTAAATAATTCATATTTCATTATGCCCACGCTATTTATATTATTAATTATACTACAACAATATATTTTGGAAATTATAAAATATGACTTTGTGGAAAATACTGGAATTTGAAATGTTATATCTATATAGATACAGTTAGTTTTGGAAAATCACAGTCATACGGTTAAGATAATTGAAATTACGTGCGGAAAATTATTGTCTATGTTAATTCACAAAACTATTTTTAGCACACATTATAGCTACATTATAGTCAAAGATTCTAACCTAAAATATCTGTACTCACCAGCGTATGATACTTATTTCAAAAGACTTTAGAATGAAGGAAATTTCGAATCTTGTGAAACGATACTTGCTATAATCTTAAGCTTTATTTTTATAAATCTGATCCCTAATTCCCAAAAGTCGAAACGTGAGTAAAGCGATTTACATTTTATCACTATATGATTAAAATGAATCAAAGAATCGCAATAAAAATATCTCGAGTGAAATATCCTTTTATGCAATTAATTTGTATTATTTCATCAAACCGATTTCACTAGTTTTTATTTCATGAATGCGTATATTACTAATTTGAGAAAAAGAACTGGCAAGTTTGTGGAATCTTTTACACAAATTTAGTAATCCGTAATATTTTTCATCGTTAATTCTTCAATTATGGCTTTTAAGATTTTCAAGGTTTATGACTTGTTTTTCAAGATTTGTAAAAAACATCTAGCAAGGTATTTCAAATTCACAACACAAGTTACCAAAATCTCCCGTTTAAACACCAGGTTTGATGGCGAAATATTTCTTCTTTTGGAACTGTTTTTTTATCGTAAGAAAACATAAAACCTTGCATTCTTGAAAGCATAAATTGAAGAAACCACCAATCTGGAGCCAGATGTTTTGCGGGCAACAATTCAAAATTCCATAAAACGAGCATAAATTTGCATCCACTCACGAGAACGTCATTTTACTGATATCATTTTCTCAAAAAAAATGTTACATCTTTAAATAAATTATAATCTATATTAAATAATAATCTTATATCTTTAAATAATTTAAATAAATTATTTGTAGAAAAAAACCCAATTTGTTGATTTGTAACAAAATAGTAGCCAATTCACCTCTGAACTTAAGACAATTTCTGACCGCACACAACAAACATAGAAGCATAATAGATATTTTAAGACGTTGGAGCCGTTCGATATACTAACTTTTTTTTCTTTTGTAATTCAGGTGCATATACGAGTTACTTGAATAACAATGGAAGATCATGGTCACTGAATATTTTTTTGAAATTTTCATCTTTTATTTTAATGGCTATTCATTATGTAATAAAAAAGTATCCATATTTTATTGTAGTGTTTAATCAATGAAAAGTTTAAAAGTAAGAGTATAAAAACTTTTACAAAAATTAAGTTTTTTCTAGAAAAACGTGTTTATTCTGTCTTATTTTTATCCTCCCTTTGGGGTAAAAAAACGACAAGGCTAGTTAAAAATGAGCCATCGTTTTTTCTGGTTCATAATTAAACTTTTTTAAGCTTGGGTAGCTCTAATATTACTTGGTTAAATTATAAGACACCATTCAAGGATTTATTGTATTAAAATTTTCAAAAAAAATAAAAAAAAACAAATATCTATAAAATAAAACATTATATCTCATAAGACTTTTATCTCATTAATAATTTACTTAGTAACATACGAACATATTTTAGAAATCCTTTGAAATAAATTTAGTGTAAATTGATTTAAATTAATAGCGAATACTAGTTTCTGAGAAATCTTGGTTCAGTTCTTCAATAGAAATTTGGAGGGTTTGAACCACTCTCCAAAAATTTCGAAGAACGAATCTTTTGCTATCAATGTAATTTTTTCGGTTAAATCTGTTTATTGTTCCTTGATTCGAAAAATTTGTGAAGCACCTCTCAAAGATAAACTGACATCCTTAATTAAAATAAGCGATTTCTGGAGGCCATCTTCAGTATACGATTTCGTTTATGATATGTAAATTTTAGCTATTATAACTGTTAATCCAGATGTGGGTTCCAAAAATCGTCTCAAATTTACCCCAGTTCTGTCTCTACCTCAGCAGCCGATTAAAATTTAGCCCATACAATTAGAGGAAACTCACTCTTCACATTTTTCATTATACTTATTGAATGTAGCTTAGACGGTCAGGCACAATGTAATGTTATAAACGCGACTACTTTTGCTTGCATCCCATTGCTTAATGCAGTATTATAACAAAAGATATCCGATTAACTTTACGATTTCATTTCGTTAAATACCATATATTGTAATGACATAAATTATTCAACTTAAATATCAATTATTTGTATTCGAATAAATATATACACTTAGCTTAATATCAATTAGTCATACACCCCCAAATATTAGCTGTAACATAAAATACTTCATCATCTCATTTTTACCTACAATTTATTGTGGCTCATTTTGACCCTATGTTAATTATATTTACGCATAATGATAAAGTGATGTTAAGATTTTAAATTTTGTTATTTATTGTAATGTATTTCAATTATATTTTGAATTGATCTATTATAGTTTTGAAGATATAACATTTTCGCGAGATTTAGTAACTTTTTCTATATATTCCGCAACATAAAACCAAATTCACATCGATATACGTTTTCTTAATATTTATTTAAGCTTAATAACGATGAGTATTCATTTTCTGCGCGTTGGTCAAATTCTACTACTTACATATTGATACAACTTTATTTTTTTGTATTTTTTTGTATTTTTTTTTTTTTTGTATTCTCGTAATATTAATGAATAACTGATATAAAAATGGATAGTAAAAATATTGATTGCTTTTTTTTGACGTCACTTCAAAAATTACCTGAAATTCATGCCTCTAGACCAGAATACAGGGGGTAATATAACAAAAGTTATTAAAAACAAAGGTGTTAATATAACAAAAGTTATTAAAAAAAGCATCTGTGGTGTAGTTAGTAGCACATTCCACTGATTATTATATCGTTGAAAAATTAAATTACCAATCCCATAAAAATATAATTTTGTTTGAACTTTATATTTTCCAAATACAGCACGCAAAACTATCAATTACTGCAAGGTCACTAGAATCATTAGCATTCATAAAATACTCTAAATACTCAGTCTATACAGTTATCAATATATATATATATATATATAGCTAAATTTGAACTTAATTGTGGTGAATTCAGAGATAATACGAAAAAATGTTTCAAAAGTTGTTTCTTTTAGAAAAATAAACATTTTTTTGTATTTGGACTTTTTTTCTTTAACGGTTCAAAAGTTGGATCTTAGGTCCATTGGATCCAATAGACCGATTTTGCCCATTCACGAACATAAACTTAGTTTTTATGCCTAGAATACGTCATCAAACTTTCAACTTGCTATCTCTAATCGTTTTTGAGTTATCGTGCGGACTTACGAAAATGGACTAATTAAGTGATTCTATAAAAACTCATGCAAAATTTTGTTTGTATGGTCAATATTTTGTAGCGTTACAAGATTAAAATTAATACTTTAATGTTTATGTCAAATATAAAAATACAATTAATAAATGGCGCACGGGTTTTTATGTTTTCAGATGCAATAGACTTTTAAACATAAACATTTCAGATAAAATGTATTGATATACATTTTGGAAAAAAAATAAAAATAGAATCTCTTATAAATATATTTAATATATAACCTAATATAACTTACCGAAGCAGTAACTCCACCAATAATAGCAGCATTTCGCTTGTGCTTATTTGCTGAACGATATCTTGTGTATAATTTTCGTCCAATCCAAACAGGAATTCCTAATAAATAGAAAATAATTTTTTAAAATTCTGTAAATTAAATCTAAATAAAAAAATAAATTTGCTACCAATTATCATAGCCGGTACAGCAATACCAGCAACTAATGCAATTCCAACTGGGGCACCAACAAGTGTTCCAAGTTGCCACAATATTTTCTTCTTTCGAGACCATGGTTTTTTACCCCAAAATGTGCAACCGGAAGGACTAAAAAAATTCATTACCAAATTAGCATACTTAATTTGTTGGATATTATGTAAATGTTTATAAAAAGAACATTTATTTTAGATGTTTGGTAACATTTAACTCCTCCGTAAAAGCCATAAGGTTTGGATACCATAGATAATAATAATCTGTACCCATTGAATATTGAAACTCATTAATATTGGACTATGATATACGTTTTTTTTCTAGAAATAAAAATATACATATATCTATGAAGAAAAAACAAAGATTGTAACATGTACACAAATAATATAATACACTTGCATGAAGCTATTTTTTCCTGAATTTCTTCGTTTCGACGAGGCGCTCGAATTTTTTTGTGATAATTTTGCAAAATGATATCAAAAATTTGCGTAATCGTGAACATGTCGCGTTGACAAATTTCTAAAGTAGCTAAAAATCACATTGTTTTTCAGTTAAATTGAAAGATAATTAAGTGAAAATGGCGAAAAATATTTGTCCTTCAAAATTATTGAAATGAAAATATTGAATTTTCATTTTTATCTTTTAGAAATAAAGAAAAGAACGCGGTGTAATTGGTGTCTTACAAAAACTAGTATTAAATGAGAAAAAAAAATGTACGCAAACAAATTTACCTTTCAAATCTATAAGTATTTATTAGACAATGGTGTAAAAATCAACTTGATACCAATAACTACCCACATGCTTTTGCCATATTGAGGGTGGAAGATTCGCCGGCCACACTCTTGAATTTGTAGCTGTCTTCCAATTTAAGTGATAACGTTATGTTTATCAAATTTAGGAATAGACACATGTTTCACTATTTTGGAATTGTTTCGATAACGTTTTGCAAAATATTCACAACAACACATGTTCGAAATGAGGTCACTCACGAAAAAGTAGCTAGATGCTTATCACCCCCCAAAAAAGGCCCCGAAATCATGGACCCATTCTATTTCTAGATCATATTGTATGCTTAAAATATGACGTTGTAATTTTATTAGATTATTATGAAGGTTGTTTAGAAATTATGTTACCTAAGATAATGTAGATCACTAATTTCTTTCATACAAAGCCAACAAAATTCAGCTCCACACACTGCACACATCATATGATTGCAGGATCCATCATCCATTTTAACTATTAACACTTGGCATCTCGGGCAAGGTTTTATATCATCTGAAATTTTAAATAGAAAAATTATTTTAATTGGCAGCGACGAATTAGGGTTATTTATGTTTTATATAGTTAAAATAAATAAAGTTAAAGAAAACACATTCTCTTTTAACTTGAATGAAGTTTTTCATTTTATTCTTTCGTATGCGTAGTGAAAAATTCGAACAAATTATGTGCGGCAGGGTTTTTAGTTTCTAAAAAATAATTGCATTTCATTTTTTAAGTGAATTTTCTCATATAAAAGTGAATATAACAGAGCTAAATAATTATTAACTCTTATAAAGAATTTAATATATTATTATTATATGGATTATAATTATGTATGTGTTAATTAACTGACTTAAGATGAAATTATTTGAAAATCTAAACAATTTATAAGAATTTTTAAAAACGAACTTGTCTTCTATGTGTTATGATGTAATAAATGGGCCATGATTATATTGATCCATGGATCTCACTTGAAAAATTTTGTTTATTCACGAATTTAAATTAACCGTTTAGGGTTAAAATTTGCTATCAAAATTGTAGGTGACTACCTCATTTTCTTTTATTTGGTGACAATCTCATTTTCTTTTATTTGGTAACAGAAGACCAAAATGGAATAATTGGAATTCTATGAGCACTTATATCAAAATTTTGTTAGTTTTGTCAATACTTTCATTAGTTACAAACTTTAGACTAAATGTTATAGACTCTCGTATACATTAGTATTTACGTATGCACATATATATACTACCCGGCGCTTTGCTGCAGCATAAGTACAATACCATAACATATCCAATTTACTAGTAGTTTTTAAATTATCAAGTTTACTTTTGTTGCTTTTTTTCGAAGACTTACAGAGAGTACAAAAAAGTAGACGGACATTTTCTGTTTCCAGATAAAGAAATCTTTGCCTTCGATCTGGCTTCGGCTTTATGTTTAAATGCCCGCTTCGTTTGCAAAGAAATTGCGGAAGGATTTCAGACAAAAAGCTCGTTCCGCGAATATAAAAGAAAGACACGAAGCGGGCAGATAACAGCTAGTTTTTTACGATAAAAGGTATCAGCATATGATCTCCAAACTCCTAAATAAAAACAAAACCAAAATGCATAAGTCCAATCTATCCTTATACCAAAATTCAAATTATTAGTCAAAATTGAAATAGAAGTGAAAATATAACAGACAAAATCACTCATTTATAATTATTGATATTAATGCAGAAAGCCTCATTGATAAGTTAAAAGAATAAGAAGATAAAAATGTAAGAGGAAGGAGATTAAGGCAAATAAATATTGTATAAAGAATCAAAGGTGAAGGGGTCCAAGTTTTTTTTTAGTATTGATTTATGAAAGACCGATTTAAAAAATGTGTATATATTTCTTCAAAACGAAAAAATTATAATGAATATAAACAATTTTCAACTGGTGAGGTGCTGTAACAATTTATAAATATGACATCATCGAAAAATTTCACCTAGGTAAATGCATGATAAAAACCAAATAAACTACTTCAAAAGAATAGTACATAATAAAGTTTTATACTTACTTTGTCTAGAATCTTGACTAAAACTAACCGATGATGACCGTACATTAGGCGAACGTTGTGCGCGTGCAGCATCACATGTTTGATTGGGATGCCATTCAGCTTTACAATGATAACAAAAATATGAATCGCAACCAGGACGTTCACAATGAAGTTTTGGACAACTGGCGCAACCTGTTGCTACCACAGCATAACTATAACGAATGAAACGGATTCAAAAATTGTATATGTATCTTTTGAACTAACAATAGAATATGAAAATCACAATTTTGTCAGATCTTTCATAATTGTTTCCTCGGAAAGATTTTTAAAAAATCTACTGGGTAACTTTGTGATAGACACTGAACTTAAATTGTAAACTAAGGCCCTTAAATTACTATTCAAAAAATAAACATGGGATAATTTCAAATATAATGTACATCAATAATTAGTAGTAAGTACCCCGTTTATTATTTGAACAGTAATTTAAGCTTTTTAGATCCGTTCTACATAGTCGGTAGTCGCTTGTGGTTTTCCATTTATGTCAATATATGTCAAAAAATAATTGCAATGTGCTTGCGTACGTCACCGACAATCGAATATTCAGAACAGATCTTATTAGACAATTTAATATAATAAATAGAAAATAATTTTGAATCATTATGTACAATAATTTTTATGAAACGTCGTATTTAGATATTTGGGGCATGAAAAAACTGATTTTGCAATATTTATAAAAATAAATGAATGTCTAGAGTAGTTTCCACATTTTAGAGACATTAATTTGATCACTGTAAAACATGAAATTAAAGCACTTACTGCGGGAATTATATACCAAAACATGTATAATCGTAAATAAAGCAATTTTTGAAAAACCTTATCGTATTAAAAACTTTACAATTTTCATACTTCTACAACATAATGCCCTTTTCTGTCGACTCACCTACAATCTGGTGCAGGACACCATCTAGTGTCAGGATCAACAGCTAATACTCGTCTAACCATAAAATCTTCATATTTTTCATATTGTGTATTATCGTCTAAAATTGTTCGTATTTCTGCACACAAATAAAAAGGTTAAACAAAATAGATTAGTAGATATTTACGAAATGAAATCAAAATCAAATACTTACCATTTGGATGCATTGGCTCAGCACATTCCGGGCAAGCAATGCACACGCGAGATTCTGAAATTTCAATACGTAGATATTGTTGTAAACAATTATAACATGATCGATGACCACATGCCATTAGTTCAGGAAATTCTTCACTTGATAATTCGGCCAAACATAGTGGACATTCGAGCCATGCACCTTCGCCACTCTACGCAAAAATAATAAGAAATATTTATATATTTTGAATGCCTAAAATTGAAGCTTTAGAAATTTTATATGGTCGCATTAGTTTATTCTTAAAATTGAGAAGCAAGAGTTGTTTTGTTAAATATAAATTTTAATTAATTGTAGAGAGCTTTACTTTGTCGAAGTCCATAATTAAGTATTGAAAAATGAAACTTCTAATTTACTTTACGTAGAGTCCACTATACATATTTTTATGGAATGTACTATCAAATTCAATTTTACAATAAAAAAAATAAATAATTTTAAAATTAGAAAAGAATAGATAAAAATTTTATAACTAGATAAAAAAGGAGTAGACAATTCAATTTTACATTAAAAACAATTAAAAATGTTAATTTATCACGGTTTACATGGTAAAATAGTTAAATAATTTTAAAATTAGAAAAGAATAGATAAAATTTTTTAGACTCGATAAAAAAAGCAGTAAATTATAGATATAAAAAATAAATAACAAATACTTAAGATAATTAATAAATGGGAAAAATAGATAAATAATTACAATGAAATAAAAAAAATTAAAGAACTATTAAAGAAAATAAACAACTTTATTGATCTATAATAAACACCATAATAATTTTTGCATCTTAACTTATAAATACCCGATTTTTTAATTTTATCCGGTTTATATTTGTTATTTTTAATAATTTAATCTAGTTTTATTAGTATTTTTCTTATTTATTAACTATTTTTTATATCTATAATCTACTCTTTTTTATCTAGTCTAAAAATTTTAATCGATTGTTTTCCAATTATTTTTTTACTACTTTATCATTTACCGTGATAAATTAATATTTTTTAAGTTAGAATTGAGTTTGTTAAATTTGGAAACACATTTCTTAAAAATACGTTACAACAATTATAGTATAAAAACCAGGAACAATGAAATATTCTGCACTGTTTGTAAATATCTATATTAGACGAATCATGCCATATTTAAAATTATTAAAATATTTACAAATATAGTGGGCTAAGAAATGTAAATTGAGAGTTTTATTTCTTCAAATCCTAAATAAATTTTTTTAAATCTTATACACCTGAAAATCTGTCACAAATTATTCCAATATATCCCATCTCTTTAGACTGACTATGCAATCAAAAATCTCTGTAGTAATCAGCAGCAGGAAACCTACCGATACACAACACCTAACTCAATTCAATGCAACTCTTTCTAAGCGAGACGATTATAAGGTCAATAAATGCCAGCGCACTTATCAAATCTAGTAGGCGTGTTTTGTCTAATCATCTGTTTTCACTGGTTATTCAATATTCAGTTAATAACCTAAATTAATTATTTTGTGATTTCATTTACATTAAATTTTGCTCAGTAACATTCATTTAACCTTCAACTTTCCTCACTTTGAATTTAATTGTCAACATGATTTATAATTACAGAAGCGTAGAGGCAATGTAATCAGAGTTTGAGTGCGAAATTTAATCAATATTTACAAAGATCAATGCAAGAAGTAATTATAATACAAAATATTGTGAGTATCTATTAGTTCGGTTCGTTTTCAAAAGATGGATCTAGTTATTATAAATGTTTCAAGCTAATTACAAATACTAGAATATACTCTAAAAACAAATACCTTTTAATAATATGCAGTTAATATTGCTTTAAGTTTCATACAACATTTTTAGTTTTTTACAGTTTTGAATATATAAAAATTTATGTTAGTTAAGGAGTAATTGCAGGGAATTTTAGTCTTGCGATAAGGATGTTAAATATTATGAGCTTCTACAACCTGATTTATAGTTTTCGTTACTATCGATCGAAATACGGATTTATTTCATGAATATATATCATAGTTATTCCTCTACATGACAACGATTGTTAAAAGCCATAAACAAATTATTTGGATCAATTGAAAAAACGGATCTTATGTTGAGATAAATTGCTTGAGAGGTGGAAAATTTTCCCCACCAACAACAGATGGAAAATAAATTGATTAATCTATTCGTTGATTTTGTTCTAAAATGAATTTATACCGAGAAAAACATCGAGCTAATTTGTATTTCCATTATTTTTCTAAGCGTGGCACCACCAACCACGGACGCTATCTGATGATTACACTCTGATTATAGAGTTTCTAAAACAATTAACGATGAATGTTGATTATTTTTCTGATATTATATTTTAGATATGTTTGAATATGAGACGAAAAAGTATTTTGCACAAATCGTAATTTGAATTGATTTCATAATAAAGCAAAACATTTATTCGATTGTCTTTGACATTTTTAAAATAAAAATCAAAACTTATAACAATATTGGGAGATTTTTCGGGAGTGTGGCTTCTTTTACCAACAGAAGCAGTTAATACTGTCACAATCATCAATTGACATGTGTTTATATTACAGTACTTGTTTATTCCAGATACAATTATTACACAAATTTCAATTAAAATAAAAATCGCGATTCAATAAATATTTTAAAAAAATCATGCTTACTATTCTCAAATCCAAATTGACATGACTGTTTTAAATATACCATTTACTGATTTTATTATTTATACTCCGTTTGAAATTTTTCAAAACATTTTCGCAATATAAATTGATAAATAAATCCAAAAAATGATTGATTAAATTATGTGAATCAGTAACCTACATGTTGGTAAATAATCACCTTTTTTTTAAATGTAATGAACATACATGGTTAACTTTATTCCCAATTTTCAACACCCTTTGTCCAGGCTAATCGACAGTTTACCATTTCATTTTCCCCAAACTTATTCTTTATTGTCCCAAAACTTATATTAGCTAAAGAAAAATTATAAAATATAAATGTATTATTTCTACATGCCTCGCTGTTATAATCTTTTGTTAATATTTTTTAAAAGAGGAAACTCCATGATCACAAAATGCCAGGAAATGTCAAAAAATAAATAATAGTTTTCTAATGAATGTTACAAATAAAATTTAAATTTATTATTAATGCGGAATAAATTATTATGTCACTTTGAATTTTTAACTCCAGTATGCACAACATATCATCTATTATGAATTCGAACTGCTTAGGCTAGTTCACATTATATACGCCAGGTAGCATATTTAAGTCGCATATTTAAGTTTATATATATATATATATATATACAATATAAATGGCGAAAGGTAAAAATAATTACTTTCGCTGTACTCGTTGTAATGACTGATGAACGACTAACAGTTTTTTGTAATTCCTGTTGATGTGGAAATGCTCCTGGTCCACTATTTGTTGCACGAATTTCTGGATGATAGCGTTCATTTATTCGTGACGACGAACTACTCCGTGCTTCAGTGCCTTCACGTGCTGAAAAAACAAATTCTATAATAAATCAATAAGTTAAAGAATAATAGCATCTATAACTGTTTAGCAGGCAAAGTTTTCAAATTCAGTATTTCTCATTATTTAAATTTTCAATTCAGAAAACTTGTTTTATTCATTTTTATATTAGAAGTGGTATAAAAGCATTTAGTGAGACAGTTTTTAATCAAATTTTTTTACATGCTAATAAGGTATTTAGCTTCCATTTTCCACAAAAAAAAAAAAAAAATCAGATGTTGGTAAAACTAAAGTACATATATGCCATACTATGGGGAAAACTGCTGTAAAAGCCATTAAGGTTTTCCATTTCCAAAAAAGCAGTATTCTTACAATCATTTTGAAATTTGAAATACACATATATTTATAAATGCCCTTCATATATTATGTGAAATAGTGCTATACTAGATTATGAAAAATATAATTAATGAAAATCCTAGCTCTTCTACGATTCCCTTGAGATTGCAGCACATAACCAAATAATTTAATCGCTTAGAATCATCAATTTTATGTATAAAAATTTGTATTTGTGGTCAAAAATTATTTATTACATCATAATTCATTGCCTTCAGAATAAAACTTTTGTTTGCAACACTTTTATGAATAATTTTTCAATTTGATGTTTGTTGATTTTATAATGTACTTTAAAAGGAAATTTTTAAATTGGAAATAAATTTTCCGGGGAGTATCGGGTGTCCCACACTAAATACCGGAGCTATATCAAAAAATCGTGTCACGGGTTTCCTACACCAAATACCAGATGCTCAAAATTTGCACAACAAAGCGTGACTGAGTCTGCTAGTATTTAATTTAAATAATTTAAAAAAAAAAATTGAGTTTAAAATAATTAATTAATGAATATGATATCGGCCGTATCTTAGTGAAAAGAGAGATTAAATAAAAATCATTTTAAAGCTTTTAACTTACTTTCTTAAAATCTTCTTGTGAAAAATTTCTATGAGTAATAAGTAAAGTACAATCAATCACTAGAAAAATTGTGAAAAAAGAAATTAAAATAATGTGAATAAATTTTTTTGGAAATTTTGTTTAGTAAAACCAATATGGTCGTATGGTTTATTTATTAAAATTTAATCTGATTTTTTACTCTATCTATGTTTAAGTGTAACTCTTGTAATTCTTTCATACAAGTTTCCTCAAAGCAAAATCAAAATAAATATCATTTATCAATACTGATAAAAATAGTCTTTATTGTAATTGAAAAAGTGTTTAAAACAAAAGTTTCTGCTCCCGACTATGTATTTTTAGAACTCAAATCAATGTTTTACTTGATTGTGTCCTGCAACCCCGAGAGTGGTGTACATTTTTTTTCCAGGTTTCGGTAATAATTTCATATTAAATGACAGCCCATGCTGATGAGAATGCTACCGCGGGTGACACGACTATTACATTATATCTGTAATTTATCTCCTTCCTTAATAAGGACATATTTGGTACCAAGAATACTATAATATTCAACTTACATAGATTACAAACCAGGCTGAGTAAATCAAGAATTACATTACCTACGACCTCACCTGATTTAGCCTGCAGGCTGAGAAAATAGCCCAGAGTATGGAATTCATATACTAGGGCGGAGAGTTGTGGCGACTAAAGTCGTCAACCACCGGCATATCTGGTAGTACGCCCGTCTTAATTGATATTTTCATAATATTATTTTATAAAACCCAAAGCAGTCTGTTCGTATCAAAAATTGATGATTACGTAGCTAATTTACTCCTAGCGAAAATTTTATGGCTTTTTCAGGTTATCTACATTTATATAAATAAAGGATGGTCGGTATATTAATTTATGTAGAACTTACCAAAAGGTCTATGATGATTCTTGGAAGTAGTTTGAACAGATCGTGGTAATCGACGGCCACCTAATGGACTGGCATATAATAATCGTCTAATACTAAAACGTGATACGCCTTTACGCCGTTGATTACTTCCTCCAGACGCTGTTGAATCATTGTTCGTACAAGGCGATCGTGTATCCATATGTGAGATATTAATGTCGTTCGATGATTTTCGCATATTGGTTAATTTTCTAAAGATTATCAAAGATAATCAATGAGAATTCTAGATACATAAAAATAAAATATTTTAATTACTCCAATCCTTGAATCAACTAATTGTTTAAGATTTTCAACAAAAATAAACTTTATTTTGTCTAAAAAGTTTCTGGAATATGTACTAGGTGCAAGGAACGCAGCAGCGGTTTACCTCTTATTATTATCTTATCTAGTAAAATATATAGTTTGAAAAGTCCGTAGTAATTGATTTTTTGTTTAATAAATCTAAACTACTAGAATATATTCAATAACTATACCTAAAATGAGCGCTAACTATACCTAAAATTTGATATCAAAATTATATTTAAAATGAGTTATAGTTATATTTCCTTTTAAGTAACTCTGTTATTATCTATTTTCGTAGCTATTGTGAAAAGTATCCGTTTTAAACAAACAAATCGTCAATAATGCATAGAGCAGAAATTCAGACCAAATTTAAGTTCAAAAACATCAAAAATGGTCTTGGTGGACTTATTTCTTAATTTCGAAACTAAAATTATTATATGGTATCCGATTTCAGTCGAATAAAACAAAGTTCGTTCTAAAAACTGAAGATGAAATAAAATATTCCTGATACTTTTTTGACAATATACATTTTTTCTAAATAAATTTGAAAGAGTTGGACATTCGAAATTGAACATTTTTATAGTTAAAATTTTGATTCGATAATCTTTTATTTATAATCTAAGAATACTATTTTTTCATATTAAATCTAACTAAAATGAAAATTTTGTGATACATTTCTGACTTTTAATACTAAGAAATGTTGTTTCAAGATAATTGATTTAATTTGAAAATTGTATAAAATGGAAATGCTAAAGTTCAAGATCGATATTGATTACTACTTATTTTAAGAATTGAAATAAAAAGAAATTTTACTTTTAAAAAATGAATAAAAAAGAAATTTTAAGTCGATTTATTCTGTAGACATTTTTTTAATATTTCGGGATTATCTGAAATCAAAGAAAAATTGAAATGTATTTAATGAATCCTTAAGAAAAATTATTTAAAGATCTAAGTTAATGTTTTATATATTAATTAATGTAGTGTTTGACATTATGACACTTAACACATGTCTATTTAAGTGACTTAAGTCAAGTCATTGTCAACACAAATTCACTTGAGTCAATTGTTTTCCATAATAATTTGTTCAAGTACACCTCTCAAGATTGTGTTAAAATTTTTTGTAAATACTACATACACATTTTTGTATAAAATTAAAATGTGAAATAATATTTCTTTTTAGTTAAGAACAATTCATACTTTGGTAAAAAACGTTTTCGTAGTTGTTGAAACCTACAAATTCATGTTATCATTTGAGTATTGTTATCGAATACGGATGTTTCTATCTTTTCAATTAATATTTTACACAGTTAGACTAGAGTAGAAACCTTAAAAAATGATAAAAAGAAGAAGAAAATTATAGTAGGATAAAACCCATTGGAAACGCAAGATAATATTATAAAAATGAAAGGAAAAATAAATTACGGGCGATCTGAGTTCGGGAAGTGTGGAAGGGGTGAGTTTTTAAGGGTAAAACACGGTTTATTTCGATTTCCGGAAAAACTACAAGTCCTATGGAAAAAAGTTAAATGGCAAAGTTGTAGGTAATAAAAAGATCTATAGCTTTTGTATTTACACTTTCTTCACATAACCTCAAAATTTTTCGATTGAAAATTAGGGTGCTTTTTCGATATTTATTATAAAATAAGATGAAAAAATAAATATTTTCAATCAAAAAAATTAAAGTGTATTTGGCAAATTTCGGAGAAAAAAAATAAAAAACCAAAAACTTGGTTATTTAAATTTTTCGCATAAATTTTGAGGTTATGTGAAAAAAGTGTAAATACAAAAGCTCTTTAGATTTTCTTCTTTTTAGATCTTTTTATTACCTACAACTCTGCCATTTAATTTTTTTCCATAGAAATTTACCCTTAAAAACTCACCCCCCCCTACTTCCCGAACTCAGATCGCCTGTAATTTATTTTTCCTTTCATTTTTATCATATTATCTTCCGTTTCCAATTGGTTTAATTCTACTATAATTTTTTTTGTTTTCAAAAATTATCTACCCTGGTATAAGTTGAGTATTTCATTTTTAACACTATTTGTGTAAATGCGTATGCAAAAAAAGCGTGATCCCGCAACTGGACAAAACTTCTCCGATTTTAATATTTTTTTTTTTATTATTATTATATTTTTATTTTAATTGTAGGTAATTGTAAATACTTCAACTTTTTGAAATATGAAAATTTTGACATAACCACAGAAATCGATAAAGCAAATAATTTTAAACAAAAACTTTTTTATAAATTTCATAAATATATTGTAAATGTAGCCGAAAAAATTAGGTGGTTAACAACTGCATTAATTTATTTTTTTTAATAGGCCAGCAAACGAAACTTTTAATATACATAGCTTCTAGCTACGTTAAAATTGGATTATTTATTTTTCCAACTCCTAACCTAAAAATTATTAAAATGCTTATTACTTTATAAGCATTTTAATATATAATAAGACCCGGCCACGCGTTGCTGTGGCTATTATTTTTGTTATATTACATTGTAGTAAACAATTTAAGAGGAACGGTAGTAGAACATAAGTCACGGGGACCAACATGCTTTTTACATAGATACCAGTTGTAAAAAAATATGGCGACCTCCATGACAGATTTTCTACTACCGTAACCCCTTAGTAAAATGAACTTATTATCTGGGAACGAATTCGGAATTGTTAAAGCTTGTATAAAAATCGACTGGATTGGGATTTGAACGGGAAAGACTTTGAACACGATTGATTTATATTTTCTTACAGTTGATATTAAGCAAAAATCAATACAAAGGAATTAATTTATTATTATTTTTATTCAATTTTCTAACAAATGAGTATATTTATTATTATTTTTATTCAATTTTGTAACAAAGTTGTTAGTAAAGAACATGTGACACTTAAATATATGAATGAGGTAGGTAGGGCAGATAGTCTTAAATCTTTAACAATGATATTTATTATTTTGAATTATAAATTTAATTTAGCACTAATCGATGTACAATATTTTTGGTTAACCTGCCTTTAGCTAGCACAAATAGATTCGACGGTTTCCCTACACGTGAACATACAACATATAGTTGTCCCTGAGAAAAACATGGATTTTCTAAATCCAAACCACAAATGGACATTGTTTGGCCTTGAGACTTATTTATAGACATGGCAATAGAATCCTGACGGTATCAATGGAATACGTGACAGCAGGACCTTCTCCTTTAAAGGTCGTCGGTTATGGTTATATTGATGAATTGTAGCTTACTAATTAAAGCGTTAGTACTTTTAACTTAACACCATTTATTGGATACTCAATCAAATCAACTGACTACTTTATACAGTGCCATCTATTCGATACTTACTAAATCAAGACAACTGACTTGAACTGATTATACCACCATCTGCTAGAATCTTGTCGAACAATGTATCTTTGTTAGATTTAGACTACCATCTGTTAAAATATTATCGAACTATATCTCTTTGTCATAAAAAACAATTAATTCGCAATAAATTAAAATTGCAATCTCAAATTAAGAAATAAACTATCCTATCTCTTAAGTTGGAGCATTGCACTCATTTAAAAAAAAAAAAACGTTCGAATTGGTTCAGTAGTTTCGGAGTCCATCGCGATCAAACAATGTGACATGTAATTTATATATATTAAGAAGAAGAAGATAAGATATTTTATATATATTATATATATTTTATATATATTATATATATTTTATATATATTATATATATTATATAATATATATTATATAATATATATTATCTCAAAAGGAGTTACAGAAAAAACTTACTAATAAAAATTACAGAACATAAAATTTTACTTAAAAAGTTTATTTGTGTTTCTGACGGAGCTACAACATCTAGCAGTTCTGATTTGTTGTACAAGTATTTCTATTTGTGCATATGAATGTGTACTCTACAGATCACAACTTATAGGCGCTCCTCTAGTTCTGTAATCTTTAATAATTGCTAAAAAATATCCATTTTGTGTACAATTTCATGTTGAAACATAGTGAGAATTGAACACATAACACATGTGCAGGAATCGAACCCGAGATCAACCAATGACTATTTGGACGTGTTACTAACTACACCACAGATGCTTAAAAATCTTCTACAGTGCAATATTTCAAATCTCGTAATTTTTTTTATGTTTGTATGTTATTATTATTACTATGAAAGCAAGCGAATTGTTTTCATTTTATCTAAAAAATCCTTCGTATTTTTATAAACTTCATCTATTCACAAATATATTCGCGTTACCTGTTTTTTGTTCAAAATTTATTGCTTTATCAATTAACTGTGTCCTGATTTATGATATAATTTTCATAGACATATACCCCTTTCGACTGGCGTCAATTTTTAAACCATTAAAGACTGTATTTTTAATTATCGATATTTAAAATTAAGGATAAACAAATGATTATAACAACTAATAGAGTTGATTGTTTAGATACTCGATATATGATTGAATATCAGTGTTTGGGCTATTTTTAAATAGCATTAATAAAATACCATAAATATCCATTCTATACAGTTATAATATATATTGTAATTACCAATATGTGATAATTAGCTAAATTTGGACCGAATTTTCCAATGGACTGATTGGATGAAATCTAAAGAAATTATCGATTTTTTTCAATATGGTGGCAGGCACGAAAAAGGAAAAATTGTGCATTTTTTATTTTAAACACTTACTAACAATTCTAGACAACATATAAAAAATTAAGATCTACCGGACCGTTTGCAAGGTAACAACAATTTTATATCCATTGTCATTGGACTATCTTGATTTAGCTCATAACTAATGTGGGATTGTTATCATTTTAAAGGTGTAGATTAATTTTTAGTGTATTCACATCGTGCACGAGTTTATTTACAAGGGTTACTTTAAAATTAATGTTTTTAATTTAAAATTAAATAACAATTTTTTTGTAATATTGCCAATATTAGAGTATAATATACGTATAGTATTTGTTATCTCATGTTTGAGATAGATTGCATGTGTAACCTCCTCAAAGCTATCGAAGGTATGTGAACCATTTTGAAAGCAAGTTAATTATTTTTAAATAAAAGTTATTACAAACGTAAGTTGAGTTATTTTTTGTCGTTTACTATTAACGACAAATAAGTAAAGTACTTATTTTTTTAAATTTATATTTTATTATAAATACGCCAGATATGTTAACTTTTAGATACTTGTGCGGCACGAAAACCATCTATGAAACTGTCACTGGCGTCGAGCTTAACTAAAACGGATTCCCATGGAAAATTCGTTTACTATCGTACAAACATGTATATTAGACTATCCGATAGCCGATGGTGCGTGTTTGCGTAAGAATTTGTCTGATGTATGATCAGAATGTCTTGCACGTCTGTCTTATAATGTGTGGCGTACTTAAAACGCTATCTGAGGTATGATCAGATTTTCTTATACGAATTTCTTATATAAATACCTGATAGTATGTGTTAACCATCAGATTTTCGGTTCAGAAATTTTTATACGACTATCTTACTCTTGGCCATATAATATTATAATTGGCCTCTATTACTTATTCTAATCAAATCACCAAGTAGGAAATACTTAGGTTTATCTATGTCAGATCAATTTTTACAATTAACATCCGTGAGAAAAGTTCTCTCCAAGTTTTCCAAATCTTTAATATATGAGTTTTTCAAATCTTTAACACATGTGCTTTCTGAGATGTTGGGTCAAAAATTAAAAAATTTTCACTTTCGATATTTCGTAAAATAAAAAGCGTTCCAAAAGTAGAAGAAAATGTCACAGATCAGAAACTTTCTGAAAAGACAGTCACATTAACAATCAAAGCGCTTAAATTTATGAATGAGTGAGATGTGCCCTTCTTAAAAAATATGGGGCAAAATTACAAATTATTACTTTTCATTGATAATTTTTAAGGGGCTGTTAGGAATTCAATAATAATAATAATATTGATTATTGATATGAAATAATCATATTGCACAATATTGATATGAAAACAGTGCATTTCGAAATTTTTCTCGAAAAAAATTTAAGTAAAAGTCAAAATTTGATTTTATATTTAGAAATATTTTTTCGATATGCTCTTCGCTTTCATAACAAGATTCTGTATACCAAATTTCATTACATTTAATAACTGTTTTTAGAGTTATTTGCATGTGTTTCTTAAATTTTATACAGCTAAAATTTTTCTACATGATGTCTTCCGGTGTTATAATTTCAAATATAAAATGTATAAAAGTATATAAGTAATGTATAGCTTCAGTAAGTATACTAATATACAGACATCAAACTAAAGATTTTCATTTTTTATTCATAGTTTGAATTAGTACGGCTTACATACTAATTTATTTAAGTACAGATGGACAACTTATGTACACAGATTGCATTAATATGAATCAAGATTATCAAAAATAACACACGGTATCAGACAAAAATATCTTCATCGATGTTTAAAAAAGTCAATGCTAATTTGGATGTGTTAAAGATTTCAAGGAAAAAAAATCAAAATTTTGGAGGTATCGACCAATCGGTTGATCTGCATGATTTGACCCTATAAATTTCTAATTTATTGTATAAATCATGAACCAATCTTTACTAATAATCAGGAAACTTTGAGTGTGTTCTAAACATACCCTCCTTCACGATGTTTGATCCAAAATTGCGGCTACCACGGAATACAAATCCATACATAGAGAAATACAAATGACGATTGAATTCTATGGTAGAGTTTACAATAATTTTCTTTTGAATACGTTTTTCATTTTGCAAGTAGATAATGTTGTAAAAAAAACAACAAGTTTGTTCTAGTAAATAAAAAATGTATTGTATTTGTTAATAAAACACCGTGTACGCAAACTGCGTAGGCATATTTTTTAAGTTTGTTCTAATAAATAAAAAATTTATTGTATTTGTTAAAAAATCACCGTGTACGCAAACTGCGTAGCCTTAGCAAATTTTCTACGTTCATATAACTTTTTTCCTTGTGCAACATTTATTGAAAAACGTGATGGAAAATTTACATGAATGTTTTAATTTTAAAATATTTTTGTATTAATGTGTCTATGGCCTAAAGCGAATACAATTTAAGTCTGATTTAAATGAATTTTAATACCTGGTATACTAGTGATATTTGAAAGGCTAAGTTTGTGTATGATCAAAATCGAAAAAAAAACACAAAACTTAAAATATCTCGATTACAAATAAAATCTAAGAACATATAATTTATTTCGTTTTAAAAACTTTATGTATAATAAGTAACAATGTTAACAGTTTAGATATTCGACATATGACATATAAGTAAATAAAAGTTGTTTGTTTTGCAAAAACAAACATATTAAGTCTTTGAATTTTTTGTTCATGGTTTAAAAGTTGATTCATCGATCTATTTCATTCAAAATTTACTGACGTTACAAACTTCAGATGAAAATTAATATATCGATTATAAAAATCTAAATACTATTATGGCAAATTTTGAATGACAATAGATCAATGACGTTGATCGTCAACGTAGATTTGAATATAGTCAATTTATTCTTTTATTTAACGCCTTTATTTTTTTACCATTTGTACATAATAGCTAATAGATGCAAAAAAATTGGAAAATTTAATTTTCTCAAGAAAATTAATTATTGTAAAAAACATAAATTTTACTTTGATTTCGATTTTATTTCAATGTATGGATTATATTTCAATATTTGAAGACCACCCTCTCCCTTAAATAACGCACCCCTTAAAACCGGGACACTTTGTGGTTTTATCACATTTAGGTGCCCAAGTAACATATTATTAAACTATAAAATGTTTAAAAGCAGTTGTTCCTATGTACCCTTTAATTTTGGATATTCTTAATAGACTATTACCTATTTCTTTATTACTTATTTTTACTCTTGAATATGATATAAAAGAATAAAATAAAAAATCTTGTTTTTAATTGAGTCATAAATATTTTTTTTTAAATTGTGTTGAATAATTTAACATAATATTATTTTAACGTGTTATAACTGAGCCATAGTAATCAGCTTTAGCCAGTTATTAGCTTATTTAGTAGCATATTTTCTTCCATTATTAAAATTTCCAATCAATAATTGCAAAAGTTATTACAATTTGAAGAATAATCATATTTGAAGAGTTTTCTATTATTTAGGAGAAAACTTATGAATCTATTTTTATTTTACGTTTGCCATTTTGTAGGGATTTTTAACATCTAAAAGTTTTGTATGAAGCAAATTTTTTAGAAATCATTAAAAACTTCAATTATGTACTTGTTTTACGATTAGACTATTTCTGTAGAATCTTATGAAAATATTCCAACAAATCGTTAATTGAAAACACTGAACACTGCGATAATTTCGCAAATTCGAAATTTCTTGTGAGCGGCATAAAAAGCATAAAGAGATCCCCTAAGTTTTCAACTACACGTCAAACTATAATGTACTCAACTGTCATAATAGTTGTTAGTACACACAGTATATTTTTTAAATGTAAACAAATGAGTTCAAATGTGAAAATTTTATTCCCATCACGTAATTATTGAATAAATTATTAATTGTTTTAATACCTTTTTATCTAATTGTTTGAATAAAATCCAAATTACCAAAATTAAAAACTGTGTTATAATTTTTAACCTTAATTATTAACATTAATTAGTTATAGAATTACATAATTGGAATTTAATTTAAAAACTGTATAAAGTACTTTTTTCCATAAAAAAATAATTTTTTTGGATTTTTCAAATATTGGTGCTGGTCAACCATATGTATTGTTAGTATCTAAACAATTAACTCTGTTAGTTGTTATTTTCACTTGTTTTTATTTATATTTATTCAATTGTATTTCAGTATTTAAATGTTCACTTACTTGTTATTAAATTGTTTGATTTATTTTTATTTTTTTATGTTTAATACAAATAATAAAATTTAATTAAAACTATGCACGCTACCATAGAGCCCTGTGAATATTTCGATCGGCTTTTTCGAAAAAAATCTGCGAACACTTCTAGTAACATTCTATCGATCACAGTATTGTTGGAATGAGAACATTGTAGAACACTTTCAGTTAAAACAAAGCGTCGGAGAGTTTTAATAAAAATTATTTTATATCATAAATACCTGTGATTGTAATAGTACAAGTATTAGAATATTTTTCATTATAATTGTGCAGAACAAAAAGCAATTAGAATTATTTATAAAATAATTAGAGTGGGTAATATGGAGGCAAACGGCAGGAAAAACTTTCCAAATTCTAACAAATAAAAAGATTTAAAATTTGTTAAGTGTACATTTTGTCTGAATTTCTTTTATTTGTAAAATTTGAACATAATGCTCTTTTACTTTTAAGGAAAAAAAATATTCAATTTATAAAGGAATTCAATATCGTTTCAAGGTTGTCAAAAATTGCCTGTTTGGTAAAAAAAAAACGCAAAAATCTTTAAAGAATGGCAAGATTAAAAATTAAATTTTTGGTATTGTTAAAATAGTGAAATATTTCCTCATTCTTTGAACAACTATCAATCGATATTCTGAAAACTAATAGGGAGCCGGACTAAATTTTTTTACTTCAATTAAAGCGTCTTTACTTCACGATCATGGATCTGAAATTATTCGTTTAATCGGCCCTGGTTTAAAAATAATAAGCAAAATATAGACATTCAAAGTGTCTAATTAAATAAAGAGGGAAATACCTATGCATGACGTCACATGTTAGCATCTCCATATAAATTACATATTAAACATCGTTTTCAAGAGAGAGATTGAAAAGAAAATGAAAATAATCGTTGATGACTTCTTTGTTTTTGAATAAATTCTAATTTAAGTTTCAATTTTTGTTATGATATTAAGTCTAGTTTCACATTTTGATGTGAAATATAACAAATTTAGAAACAGTCCGATATCATATACCAATACCATTTTCTCAGTCTTCAACGAATCTTGAGAAAAAATTATTAATACCTTTTTACGGATGCATTTAGTAATTTTTAAACATATAATTTAAACAATATTTCATTTGAATCCAAAAATTTTTCCCGATGTTTGTGAACTTATTACCTTATTTATATAGAAAATGTTCGTTTTCATTAAATAAAAAAATCAGTTAAAATAATAATGAAGTGCCTCTTCAAGCCATTAAGACAAGATTTAAAATTGCCATCTGTGCTTTTGTAAGTATTATACGTTATTTCGTATAATTTCAATATATACTTTAATGTGAGAAAAATCCCATAAATATTTTACGAGAGCAGGTCAATAAGTCTTGTAGTATCGCTTATGGTCTACTTTTAGTAAACACCATTCCTCAGTATACTCAGTATGTGGTAAAGTTGCATCCATAACGTAACGAGATCTCGTTTTTATGGTCAGTTAAAATAAACAACTTTTGTTTGTTAAAGAAAAAAATAGTGAGTTTAGAGTGGTGATTAAACATTTCGCCTAATCCGCTTAAAAACAAAAGAAATATAAGCTGAGTTGGATTCAGTTCATGGGACATCTGCCCCTATATTTGCAACATTTTATAATTAGATAAATGAATTTAAATATGGCTGCATTTTAACATAAGACGAACATCGTTCAGTCCCGCAGACGTGAGTACCCCAGAAATGATCTATAAAATTCACGGTATGGTATTAAATGACTGGAGAATAGAATTTCTCATAATAGTTGAGGCCACAGTGAATTCAAAAAGTACTGTGGTTTTCATGATAACTTGGATATGAAAAAAAAAAATATCTGCGAGATGAGTGCACATTTAATCTCAGGTGAAAAAACCGCAATCGCATACCTCTTCTCTCTACGATGGCTCTTTAGGAGCGCAGGCGTCGCGACCCTGATAAGTTTCTGCTCATATTAGTAACTATAGATGAAATATGGATACACCACAACATTGGTTAGATGAAAAAACAGGCAAAACACTGTATTGTTAAACGCGATCCAAAGAATGCAAAGGCGGATATATTATCTGGAAAGTTTATGGCTATTGTGTTTTGAGATGCACGTTGTTGATTATCTTCATTGTGTACTTGGAAAAGAGGTAAGCGATAACTGGAGTATATTATACGTCATTATTAGATCTGCTAAATGAGAAAATTGTCCTCATTTAAAGACAATAAAATTATTTTTCTTCAGGATAATGCACGATTGTAAATGGCTAAAATTGAGCAATTTGAATTGATAGACCATCTACAGTATTCAGCAGATTTACATAAAACTAGGTTATCCCACACACAAATACTTATTTCGAGGAACTACCACGTTCATACATTTCTGGAGGCTAAAAAATATTGGCAGGACGTCTGTAGTAATTGTATTGAATTAGAAACAGATGTTGAAAAATAGTTTAATAATTGTATAATTAGTTTGATATTTTAAGGGCCAGCGCCCACCGTAAGTCTTTCTGATCAGAAAATCTGATGGTCAACGTACACCATCGGAAAGTCCTATAAGACATTCTTATAAGAAAATCTGATCAAACATTAGACAAAAATCATAAGCAAGCGCATATCATCGGATACGAACAACCAATCAATTAACTTTCAAATATTTTAAATTTATTAATTACCTTTTTGACTAACAGGTGTCCTACTTCAGACAATATCGTAAGATTTTCGGATGCTATTTCAGAGAGCATCTGATGTCTTATGAAGAATTCTTACCGTGTGCAGAGTCTAATATAAAAAACATGTTAAGAGTTACATCAGATTTTCTGATCAGAAAATCTGATTGTGTAGGCTGAGCGTAAGGGTTCTTCTTACATAAATGAAAGACCAAAAATGATGATACAATTTTGATAAGCAATTGTGGACTTGTAGATTTATCTAGTGCACAAAAATGGCAACAAATTTCTAATAATCACAGAACATGTTTTTTATGTGATGAATATTTAGTAGTAAGACAAAAAAAAACAAAAGGAGGAGGGTTTATAAAAGATATTTTACGCATATACACACTCAAAAAAAATGTCGTTCCGGTTGTTTTCAAATGGATTTGTATAGTTAATGCTAAATAAGAAACGTAATAAGAAACAGAGTGTTTCGTCTATTTCGTATGTTTTTGTTGATTTTTCAACATTTAAGTTATTATATCTTAAACATACACTCGACTCGATGAACCATATTCATTTTGACACACAATCATACGGCTCTTACAAAAATTTTTCTGTGAGTACTAATTTATTTTGGTTCATGGACCGCGTGAAAAATAGTAATGTAAATGTTGAAAAAACGACAAAAATGTACAACAAAACAAGAAACACTCTCGGGGATATAATTTTTTTTGAATTAAAAAATCATTTAATATGTCTCTAAATAAAAAATATATATTTTTAACTATACAAATCCATTTAAAAATAACCGGAACGACACTTTTTTTGACGGTGTAATGTGTGAAAAATACCTCTTATCAACCCTTCTCCTTTATACATGTTAATAAGTGAATTAGAATTAAAAATGAAACAATATTTCGTGACGTGTATTAAAATTAAAAAATCATTTATAGTATTTGTAATGACATGTTTTATTTAAATTTGTGCAATAAAAAGCAATCTACAATTAAAATTTACTGGGTGATACTAAAATATAATACTTATGTAAAATATAATTACTGATCCAAATGTAACAGTTTATTTAAAATGACTTTGAGTGAGGAACAATTGCGTTTGGTTTGGCAAACAAATTTGATAAGAAATTCAGTGTTTCCTGTTTTTGTAAAAAGTCGATCGAAATTACCAACCTTTAAGTTTTTTCAAAATAACTTGAAAGCAAAGAACACTTTGAGATTTTTACAACAGTACTTTTATGTAGAAGCAAAAGCTTGTTTTACCCTTTTTAATACTAGAAATAATCCAAAAACTTAACTGAAAATATTGGATAAATATTTTTATCTTTTATATGACATCTTAGGTAAATGAAAGTGTTCAGTAAGAACGAAAGGCAGAAGCCGGTTTATTTTGAATAGCTGTTAGGTGGCCGAAATAGTATAACGTAGTGTTTTAAACGTTTATTTATTACAACAACAAAAAATGTTCACTGAAAAATTTTTTCAAAGTAGTTTTCCAGTTTTTTGCCTTCTTAACAATATTTTTGCATATAAACTATATTTTATTTTGATTCTATATTAAATTTGAGATTTAAACGAAAAAAATAAAGCTTGGTTCAAAATCGAAAATTTAATAACCGAATTTTTCGATTGAAAATTTAAAAATAAATATCTAATATATTTGTTTTAAACACAAAAAAGAATATTTTCACCGATTTTCATGAAAATAAAAAAATTTTGTGATAATTATAAATAAAAAAACGGTATTTTGCATTATTCACGATAATTTGCGGTTATGGTCAATAATGTCCAGTAGGAAAATTTTAGATTTGTTCATTATCTACAATATATACATTTAACTTTTTTCGATAATGTAGCCGCAAATGGCAAAAACCGCATATTACGTAAATACTACCACCCTAACACCCCTTCTGGGACTTTAACGGACTTGGGTCGATTTTTCGTTAATTACTTAAGGAAGATTACGATATCCGTGGCGCCTCGATTTGAAGATTAATTTTGATTACACAAGCCAAAATAGGACGAAAATGAAGAATACCAATTTTCGAGTTTTCGTCTATATTTCGAGTTATCGACACTGTTTTTTTTTAGAAATTATCGTGTTTTTTATACGTCACATAAATAGAAAAATTCAAAACATTTTACAAGATTTAATTATTATTTTTTGTTAAATGACTTTAATTTAACAATTCGATCACAAATCACAATTCAAGCACAAATAACCGAAATTTAATTCGTTTAAAAAAAATCAACACTTCTTAATTTAATACAACTATTAAAAATACATATACGCCATTTTCGACAGTTATTAATCCATGGATTTGTGGGGTGTTGTTTGCACGGGTCGGGTTGGTTTTTGGCCCTTACGTTCAACCTGTGATTAAACTACCCATGGATAACTCGAAAAATAGGCGAAAACTGGAAAATTGGTATTCTTCATTTTCTTTTTACCACAGTCCATCAATAAATCGAGGAGCCACGGATATCGTAATACTTACACCATTAAGTACATTTTTCATCCATTTGCATCCTGCTTATAATTTTTATTGCCTTAAACATGATCGGCTCTGGTCTAATAACCCGACGCGCATAATGTAATTGCAATCATTTAATATAATTGTGAATAATTTTGAACTCAACAGCCAAATAAATATATAAAAAATTAAACCTGTGAGTACCTTACCTCGGAGACGCCAGTATTCACAGTACAAAAATGACGCTGATTTTTAACGTCATATTCTTTCATAGATTACTATAGCAGTGTACTGTAAACCATAACTAAATGATTTTTTCACTACTAAGAATACAGAGCACTGGTTCCAGTGTATAACGGAAATTCATTACAAAAAAAAAAAAAAAAAAATTACTTTAAACATTGTATGATTGTTAGTTACAAAATATACTCATTAACACGATTGCTTAAAATATTTTTCTAGTCTTCGTAAAGATGGTAGATGGCATTAAGTGTTACCACAATACAGAGACATCTACGATGTATTTTTGCAAGAACTAACAGAGTCCTTGCCTATCGTAGGTAGAATAAATATAATCTATATATATATATATATATATATATATATATATATATATATATATATATATATATATATATATATATATATATATATATTATATATATATATTAATATATATATATATATATATATATATATATATATATATATATATATATATATATATATATATATATATATATATTTATATATATGTTATTTATATATAAAAATCAATTGCTGTTCGTTAGTCTCGCTAAAACTCGAGAATGGCTGGACCGATTTGGCTAATTTTGGTCTTGAAATATTCGTGAAAGTTCAGGGAAGGTTTAAACGGTGAGAAAAATAAATAATAAGTATTGGAAAATACTATAAACGACAATTTAATTTTCGAATACAAAATGTTCCTAGCTGTGAAGCATATTTTGTCTTTTTTTTCTCACATGTTACAAATCATCATTTCCATAGAAACCAAAATCTAATTTTGAAATTCAAAATAAAACTTCTTTATCTCTTCTCACTAGCAGTATGACGAACTGTCAACTATATAAAGTGTGCATATCGCATTGTTCAAGTATTACCGGAATCATTCTTGGTTCAGGAGGTCCATATACCTTTCATCAAGTGTATGTGTACCACAGCAAAAATTATCGGGTGAACGCGGTGCCGGGTGTACCCCAGCAAATACCAGGTAAATACCGGGTGCGTATAATGTACCGGGTACACACTAAATACCGGGAATCCGATAAGAAAGGATTTGAAATTCCTCCCCTAAGGGTATGCTTCGAAATATAAATTAATATCATAATTTATTCTGATTTGCCGCAGCTTCATTATTTAGTTATAGACAGTTGAGAATATGTTATTATATTTACGAGATATTGATGTTGATTAGAAATAATTTATATAACAAAACAATGTTTACCCGGGTCAGCTATTCAAAATAGAATTTATTTATCTCTTCTTTTCTATATTAGTGGTTCTGGACTTCCTTTTACTATTTTTCATCAAGTATATGGGAACCACAGCACAATATACAAGAATTGTGGGTGCACGAGGTACCGGGTGGCCCACATCAAACACGAGTGTATATATAAATATTTCGTGTCACGGGTATCCCACACCAAATAGTGGGTTACACATTAAATACCGGGCATCCCATAAGAAAAGATTTTCTGAAATTCCACCCCTAATGGAATGAAAAGCAGAGGCAAAGTTTGTATGGGACAACGGAATTCCTTCGTCCAATCTGCTTCAAATTTTGAATGCAATCGATGTAATATCAATTGTCACCGCAACGTGTCCGGGTATGCTTTAAAATATTTATTAATATCATTATTTATTCTAATTTGCCTTAGCTTTCATTATTAAGAAATACAGGAAAGTTGTTAAGAATATGTTATTATACTTAGAAAATGTTGAAGTTAATTAGAAATATGTGGCAAAACGACGTTTGCCGGGCCAGCTAGTCTATGATAATGATACAATGTACTATTTTCCCTACTCTTAACAGACAATATATTTTATTTTCTAAATAAATGGTGACAAATTACAATCCTACTCATAGGTACAGAGTAAATTACAAGGATCAAATAAAAATGTTTTTCACTTTTTGAAAACATAGATGCACATGGATTTTCGGTGTTCGTATCTATTTTAGAAGTCAATCAATACAATGGATAGCACCGATAAAATCCTTTCGAACAGTATTCTTGAAACCTTATCTAGATGAGAAAATTGTCAAATAAAACCTGTCACTATAATTTTTTTTAAATACTTAATTTAATACAGTGGAGTGGGATTATTAATTAAATATAGAAAAAAATGCCATTAAAACATTATTACGCGAAAAAATAGGTTTTTTTTAATTTTGGCCAACTGCCAAGACTTTTAAATATTCTTAAGCCTTTTTGGACAATGGAAATTGGACGTCAATGTTATTTGCAGTCTCGAAACGTTAATAAAATTCAGAAAGGGTAGTTTTTTGAAAATAATATGCTTGTATAACCATTTTACACAATAAAATTAATTTGACATACAAATGACATAGCAAAAATATTTCAAAACATTTCAAAATAGTTTTAAAATCCGTATAAAGGTAAACGTAATATACACATATTTTATAGTCGAAATTACGTGATCGGATATTTTTATTTTCAATTTCATTAGACCTACATTCCTAAATTTTTACTTTCTCATTCCAAAATACTATATTGACATCTATTTTGAATTATAGCCCATATCCTCGTGAGAAATTTCATGAAAAGAAATATTTCGAGTAAAAAATTTGACCTTGTCATGAAAAAAAGTCCAAAACAAAATTGACCTTCATAGGCCACTTATCTATCGCATATAAATTGGTAAGAAGTGTCCTCTTGATATATTATAAAAAGACATGTTTCACTTGAACCAAATAAAAAAAATTCGATGGAAATTGTGACACGTTGCGATTAAAAATTATCAATTTCTTTGTTACTATAGAAAATAATTTTAATAACAAAATTAAAATTACTTACCAATGATGATATTTAAACATAATTTAAATATTGAGGAAAAGTTTGATAAAATTTTATATTGATGGAAAATTTATGATTAATAAAACAAATGTTGTACACAGCTGCAGAATATCTGCACTTAAGGTGAAAACAAAAACACGAAAAAAGTGCATAATTTTGAAAACATTTGCATCCACTTTTAAATTAATTTAATTTAAACAAATTAATAAATCGTTTACTTTCTCATTGTATTTACATTGACATGAAATTTTTATAAACAATTTTTACTTAACTTTTAACACATATTTTTTAACTTTAATGATTTTATTTTATAAAGTAGAATAGCCGTGTGAAATTATTGAAAATCTGTCAAAATTTAATTAAAAACATTTACACACACTCTAATTTAGTCACTGATTTAGACAATAACAAATATTCAATTACTAATTCATTTACTAATAACCATAGGGTCATCAATGAATCTGTTTATGATAGTATTTTTTTAATGTTATTATTAGCAATACATTTGACTACCATACACTAGAACTCTCTTTAGCATGGGCTGACGTACACCATACGTCATTTATAAATGAGTAAATGAACATAGAAATCAGTACATTAATGAATCCGAGTGAATCATACCTACATACAATATCTTTATATATGGTGGATGACTATTTAAAATAAATAGATTATTAAAACAAAACAAACTCTTCTTAAAAATTTTTTTTTTCATATTCTACAGGGGTAAAGAAGAGGCATTACTGAGTTTGTATAACAAACGAATTATAATTTAATTAGTTAAAAATTTTAAACGTTTTTATGAAAACCGAACATTATATTTGTTACAGGAAAAAATGTAGAGCAAAAACCTGATGAAAGACGATTTCTGTTACAACGTTTTGTTTGGCTCACAGATATAACTAAATAGATAGCTAAAAAATATTTTAAAAAATTACTACTGCTTTGGAGGTCAAAAAAATACGATTGCCCAAGATACTACAAACTGCTCTTTAGTACAGTTTTTGGTTAATAAAATAGAGGTCACTTGGTTGTGAAAATTGGCAACTTTATAGATTTTGACGTGCTTTTTCCGAATTTCAACTTTGCCACCTCGTATCTTTGCCGCTCGCGCCGCCATATTGGAAAAATGGCACCTAAAAGCAGTTTTTTTTATAATAACTCCTTTCCGATTTACAGGAAAAACATGTCTGAACAAAACAATTGTAGAAAAAATTTCCTACAATTTATATCATAACCTTTTTTTTCTAAAATCAATAGTTTCGGCGTACGAGCACCGTAAACCATTACACATCTACACTAACGCGTAATATTTAATTTAAACTGCTCATATTTGTGAATTGTAAAATATAAAAATTATACTAAGGTTAAATATTGTACTGTAGATCGAAAACCCGACTGACTATGGTCTGTCTCCACAGGTATAAAGGAATGCGTTCCTTCTGTGTCAGGCCCCTCCTCTTCCTTCTAAGAAACATCTGGCCCTAGCGGAGCTCAATAGAAATATTTAGTCTGAGTCATGAAGTTATTGAAGTGAAACTTTTCGTAAGTCAAGTGTAAAAAGAAAACAATAAATACAAAATTTTGGTGGGATTAAAATCAGCATTGGTTCACGATGTGTGTCGAAAACGATATAATAATGAGCAGTTATTCGCTACAGCTTTGCGTATGGGAAGCGATTATACGACTTCTCAAGTACAACTGCGATCTACGCGTCCAACCTTCTCATTCAAGAATCATTTTTTTTATATGCTGCTGAGATAACAACAGAGTTTATATCTAAGCCAAAGCAGACGTTTATGTGGCCGTAATATTGTGTATAGTGTGCGAAACAGTATTTCCGAAGTTACTCAAGCTCGTAATGATGATTGGGGCCAAGCAATCGTCGTTCAACGTCTTGAGCAGGTTAATCATTTAGTCGCAGCTGATGCACAATATCACAATTCATACATGAAGAAATTGTACCAAACGCCCCCGACTGAAGAAAGAAAAAAGTGGTCCGTATGCCAGCGAGATTGATTCTGCGATACAATACTTTTATTAATATCTCAAAGAAAATTCCGAAGAATCTGTTTTCTCTGGACGCGAACTAATGACCAAAATTGAAGGTGATTACCGTCCACACATAAAAACAGTGAAAGCACAACTGTTAAAAAAATATGGTGATGGTATTTTAATTGCTGTCACTGCCAATAAGGCGCGTGTGGTTTGCTGTCGAAGTACAGGGTTTTAAATTATTGACGGAATTCTGGTACAGTGAAAAAAGTGACAACACTATAGAAGAACGTAAGTGTATTGTAAAGGCTGCAGCAGTAATTCTTACAGAGGATATTCGGTCTAGGGTGAACGAGATAAAACAGTATCCTCCATCAGACAATATTTTTCAAGATGTTGAGTCAGATATACCTGAAACTTTGCGAATTTTCCTGGATGGTATAATTTTAAAAAATAAAACGCGCCTCGCTTGACAATTGGAAGAAAAAAAGCATTGCTCTTGCACATTCTATTATTGCTGCAGCAAGGCTGAAATCTTTTATATCATCGGTTCAGGTAGGAGTTACAGTATTTTCATTTCAAAAATATGGATTTGGGCGATTGATATATACTTTATCATCTCTCGACTTTTGCTCTTCATACACCGAAGCAATGCTGTTAGAAGTTTCAACTATAATGCGCTCACCATTGAATATCGATGATCAGTCGTTTTCACAGTTTGTTTTCGACAACACCGATTTGAACTCGCAGGCATTAGATGGGCACAACACTTCTGATATGTGCACGAAATGTGGTGATTCTTGTGATAATTCGCAATTTCCATCACAAGATAGCAGTGAAACGAATACTATTATCGAGCAAATAAACGGCGAAATCGAGAACGAAGAGGACCGCGATGAAACTGATGATCTATCTCATCGTCGATGATGCAGAAGAAACTTCCGTCTTTGATAATTCAATCAGTACTGAAGATGATGAAAGCACACCTGTACCGTCAACAACAATGAAGCGACGGAGATTGAACTAAATTTAGAAATAGTGAGTCAGATGTGAATTAGGCCTACTGGGGATACTACGATAAAATAACGCGCCGCTTTCTCTACCTCATGGTGGTGTTGAACTACACTTTACGGCGCTCGTACGCCGAAACTATGGATTTTTGAAAAAAAAGGTTATGATATAAATTGTGGAAAATTTTTTAAAATCATTTTGTATAGGTATGATTTTCTTGTAAATCGGAAAGGAGTTATTATAAAAAAACTGCTGTTAGGCAGTTTTCAGTTTTTCTATTATTGTTGGTTGAGTGATTGTAATTTAGTATATAACCTAAAGTTTAATTAATTATATAGATATTTTTCATAGGTTTTCATCTAATAGTTTTAAAATTTTATTTTTCGGGAAAGTAATGCCCGCATCTCTTCACTTGGTATCTCGTCAAAGTTTGAGCCGTAAATGCAGAAGAAAATTTCAAATACCAAGAAAAAATATTTAATTTTTTTAATTGAAATCTTCAGCAAAAAAATTAGGCCGTTAGCATAATAACTATTTAAATATTTTGTATGTTTCGAAACATGATGGGTGTTACTGGGCAGTAAGGTATGATGTCATCAATATTGTATATCAGCAAAGTTAAATACCATTTTTTATGACATCATTATACATATAGTAAATACCCCATTTTTGTATGTTTGTACGTATTTATATATTGTGTATTTTAACGTTTATTTGGGAAACATTTAAATCCCGTTAAGTACCCACACTTTTCATGAAGGGGATATATTAATCAAAAATGAATTTTGCAACCCATAGAAATTCTCATTTAAACATAAATATTTAAACGTTTACAATTTTAATCGGTTAAAATATTAACCCAAGCATAAGCAGATTGTTTAAAAAATTAAATCTGTTAACTATCTCTGTTCGTTCAATATTATGTTCAGCTATCACATTTTCAAAATAGTGTTATTGAAGTACAATTATTTGAATTTCAGTACTACAAAACTACATTAATTCTAAAATTTGCCAAAATAAATTAATTTTTTTTACAGCGTTTAAAACGAATTTAATTAGAAAATTTTTCTTTGATTTATAGTCATTTAAGTATTTTAGTAACCACTCTTCAAATTTTCGTATTTTCTACATCAAATTTAAAAAATTTAAAAATATTGACGTAAAATACTTAGACTATAGACAACAAAAATTTGTTAAGTCTGTTCTTTTTTATATAAAAGTATATACACTAAATTACCCTTCTTGATTATGCACACCACGATCAAAAATGAAATTTTAAGAATCTCTTATGGCGTATAATAATCTATTATGACGTATTTGTGTTATTTTTCATTGTAATAATTATACATATTTCAACGTTTTTTAATCCAATATCTGTCGATAGTGCAAAGCGACCTTGTTTTGCAATTAATGAAAATTTTCGTGTATTTCTCAGAGTTTTTAGAATCGTAGAAATTAAATAAAACAATTCGTATTGTCTGTTGGATATTTTTTCGAAACCAATACGAGAGAGAGAAATAGCCATTTGATTGAGTATCGATCGATTGAACCTATAAAAAATATTTATGTATAATTTAATGATAGAGGTTTTTCTTTGTGTAACCATCACTTTTACAACTCTTAGACAGTTGGTCTTTATCTAAAAAAACAAGTTTTGTTTGAATCATTTTTTCGTAAACTGTTTATGTTCGCCACAATTAACTTATACATATACATAATTATAATACATATTATTGATATATGCTGTAGGTAAAAATAATTAAAATATTATTACTCAACAATGTGTCGAGTCTCGTTAACACTATTAATGGATACCTTCAATTGTTTTATAATTTATTTTACTTTAGTTTCAACAATTTTTATCGAAATGGGTCCTACGAATGAGTACTAGCCAATTTTTAAGATAAAAAGTAGTATTTAATCATTTCAAAGATTTTCATGAAGATGATTAAAGTCGAGAACATAGATACTATTGGATTAGAAAGGGAAATATTCCTTTTTTTAGACTGTATTTGATTTAAGCCAAATAGAGTCAATAATAATAATATAGAACACAGATCACAGTGAATATAGAAAAAAATAGATTAAACTTTTATTTTAGGGGATCCGATGACTTAGAAGCGTGATTGAAGAGGTATAATTTTTGTCATAACGAGGCTGAAATGTGAAATTCGAGTAATATGTGGTATTATGTACAAATTTTGCATTGAAATGAAATGAAAGAGTGACAATCTGTGCTCTGTTGGCCGCTGATTTGTTTCATTGTTCCTAATTTTTTAATTGTTTTAGACCTATTTTATAATCAACAAAACCGATTAAAATTTATCGCTTTACAAACCATAATCTTTAAAAACAGTATTATATTTAATCTACTTTTACATAATTTATATAATTGAATAATGTTTGAAGCATGGCTTGCGGAGTGAACCATTAACGTTCCTATTGAAAATTTTTTGCATATTTCAGATAAATGTATTATTTTTTATTTTTATAGCATCACAATATTACCACAGTCCAACTTTGTTTCATAAGTTCGTGGTTGGAGTGGCAGTTAGCTTAAAGTTACCAAGGTTCAATTCTTTTAAAATATAACTGAAAATACGTTGTTTTTAAAGGTCCATGTGGTTTCATACTTTCAACAGTTTTAGAACCATTAGAACGTAATATAGAAAATTTTTACTTAGTTTATATTGTTCGGTTTTAAAATAATAATTAATTATTATTTCAATTGTTTATTTCAAAAGAATCTAAATAAAATGTCAATGGAAGTAAAACCAGAAGATACACCACGAGGTTGGTATATATATTTTTTTTAATATGAAACTATTTAGATCACCTCGTACGATTATTCGAGGTTGCAAAAAGAAACCTATAAACTAATACAGCTGATATTTGCAATTAATACTGATTAGAATTTAATGTGATGCAATAATGTCAAAATAGTATTCTGTCAATAATGTCAGATATAGATTTAATAACTTATAACTTAATTTAAATTTGATAAATTGAAATTTTAAGAATTTTAACATCATTTTTCTCTTAAAGTAGTGCTGACTAGATTAACAAAACGCAGATTATCTACCACTTCAGAAGATTCAAAAATAGAAATTACAGAAACTTCAAACACTATTCGAAGAAGCACACGTAGATTATCAACCACATCAGAAGATACAAAAGTAGAAGACGCACCAAATATACGAAAAAGTACACGTAGACTTTCAACAGCCTCAGAAGATCCCATAACCGAAGAGACACCAAGTAGTGTTCGAAAAAGTACACGTAGATTGTCTACTGCGTCGGAAGACCCTATTGCGGAAGAAGCTCCATGTAGTGTACGAAAAAGTACACGCAGATTTTCGACCACTTCAGAAGATCCTATTACAGAAGAGGTATCGAATAACTTAAGAAGAAGTTCGCGTAGTACTTCTCAATTGCAAAGAAATGTGTTAGAAGAAAAAACTGCTACACCAAAAAAGCGTCTTACCCGACGTAATTCAGATATATCTGATCCTGGTATAGTTAGTTCTCCTTCGATAGCAACACGTCAACTTCGGTCTCGTAAAACTTTTTCAGATAATGGTAAGTACCTATGTAAAGTTGTAACATTAATACTCGATTTTTCAAAGTTAAAATTCAACTATTATATTGTCTGATAGGTATGAATACCTTATAAATTTAAACATTTCATATTATAATTCATATGATAATTTGTTCGTATTTTTGTGAAGAAATAATTACTTTGTATGATTCTGAAAATTAAAATTTACTGACAGTTTCTGCTTATTCTGCAGATGATTCTAAACGTAAATTACTTAAATGCTTCATTAAAATGAAACAAAAAAATTGAATAGTATTTTAACTTCCCGCTAAGAAAATTAAAAATTTTCGGAAATCGGAAAGTTATTGGTTTTACCCCGTTTTGCAAAAATCGTGTTTTGATCAGATCTTGACGTTTTAAGGTCCTAGAAAACTATTTTGACGGTTTCTGTGAGGGTGTCACCCTGTCTGTATGTATGTAAGTATGTGACCCGCTTATACGAAAAATTTCATATAAAAGTGTTTTTTGTAGATAACTTCAACATTTCTTTTCGGATTATTTTTGATTAAATAGAATAATTATTAAAGCTCTAAAAACCGCGTCGATCGCAGCCAAGAACGTAAAAATCGGTTGATTGGTTCGAGAGATATCGTTAACGAAATATTCGGTAACAAGTGTTTTTTAACATCAAAGCTCAAAAACCAAATTTTTAGCTCAAAAAGATTGTAATATGTTAAATTTTAAGTGCTTAGGTATGAAATTAGCGGGAAGTTGCAGGGATGGCCTTTAGGGTCAACCGTTTTCCAAATTTTTTTTAATATAAAGCAAATTAAATCAATAATATATTTATTATAATTAATTACCAAGGCTTATAAATTATAACGTAACCTTTTTAAACTTTTGATTTATTTTCAAATCTACTTTGTAATATTTAACTCAACGCTTTAAACACTTCGTTCTACTTGGGTTTATGATTGAAACAATCACAAGCTAGTGGAACGTCAAAAACAGTGTTTGTGAGCTTGATTGTTGTTAGCGCAAAGCGGGACACACTGAAAAACGAATTTGGTTATTTATTCTACACACTAAAAGGGATTTATTTTAAGTTTGTCAACGAGTAAAATCGGCTAAATGGAGCTATGACTCTACTTTTAAACCATAAAAGATAGATAAATTAGTGAACAAAAATATTTGTTTTTTGAAAACAACTTTTATTTGAAACTGTCATAAATAGTTTAGATTTGCCACAATTTATATAACAAACACATTTATATTTAGAAGACATTCATGCTAAGAAAAACTTCCTACCGGTTAAAATAAGATCTATTTAGAAAAACACCATTTATTATAGATGAGGTTATTATAGATGAAGTGTTTCATAGTTGTGTTATAGTGTATATTATAATAAATAACTGCATTTTGAAATACCCTTCTAAAATATAGGTAAACGTCTACTATTTCCGATAAAAAAATCATTAATTCAACAAAAAACTAAGTTTTAAAGTAAATTATTAAATTTTTTTCTATTGAATTTGAATTAACCACAAAAGCACTCCTAGTTATAGTGACGTCGATCTTGTGACGTAAAAGTACAGCAAGCATTGAGATTAGCAAGTCGAGTGCAAATAGATTTGTTTAGGTAGATGGATTTAAATGTCTGAGGGTTTTTTGAATTCCTTATACCTAGATATTAATTAAAAAGTTTCCGCTTTTTCTCCAGATAAAAAAAAAATTTCAATAGATTTGTTTTTCCGTGATAAAACGTTATTTTTAATATAGTATATTCTTTTTACAACAAAGTCTGATTGGTTTTTCGATTATAACTTTCTTACTCTTTAAGTTATCTCATCAATTTAAAAATAATTTTGTAAAGAATTTTAAGATCTATAGAAACGTCTAAAAACCTTAGAATCCATAAGTTTTGATTAAATTCTTTTTTTAAAATAAATGAAAAAATAATTTTTAAACTTCTTATAGTATATTATAGGAGAACTGCAACTGCGTTCCTTGTACCTAGACCTTTTGGTCTCCTGTACTCTCTTTTAGAACACTCCATCACCAGAAGACAAAGTTACATCATAGCACCAGCTTACAATTATATTGTTATTATGTTGTTGGTGAAGCCGTTTACTTCGTTCTTATCCAAGCGACGACAGTGTGATCAATCAACCGATCGTTTTTATAAATTATAATTGATTAAACTGCGACTACCTGGATTCGAACCGGCAACTTCTATTCTAAGTAGTCAAATGGGTGAAGATATTAGTGCCTTTACTCATTTGGCCACTGAGTGGGTTTCATTTTTAAACTAAATAGAATTATTTTCTAAACCAAACACTTTAAAAATGTTAAACTTTATCGACTTTTGGCACTAAGATAAAATAAGCTGAACATGTTTTGCGATAAATTCCAACATTAAGGACGGGCCCACATCATCAGATTTTCTGATCGGAATTTTTGATCAGAAAATCTGAACTAAATAACATTGTATTTGTATTTTATATTAGACCCCGCACACGGTATGATTTTTACATAAGACATGGTGTGCGCCTAGCATCAGAATTTCTTATAAGAATATCTTGCGTTGTTGTCGTATATAGGCCATTTGTTAGTTAAAAAAGTAAATAATGAATTTAAAAATTTGAAAGTTCATTGGTTCATTGTGTTTCTTTCACATTGTACGTATCCCATAATATCCGATGACATGCAGTTGTTTAAAATTTTTTTCTGATGTATGATCAGATTTTTTTTTATAAGAATTTCTTTTAGGACTGTCGATGGTTTGCGTTGACCATCAGATTTTCAGAAAATCTTACGGTGTGCGTTGGCTCTTAGAGTCAACTCCTTTTGAATGACTTTTTACGTACCGAGAAGTTCAAACGTTAAAATTCATTTAAATTTGGCTAGAACTAAATGTAAATCACAACGAATTATAATTTGCTTATTATTTACATTAACAGAAATAAAAAACAAATTTGATCCAGATATTTTTCAATAAAATATAAGATTTACGAAATATTTATGAAAAATATTAAAATAAATATTTAAAAAAATATTTTTAGTGTAAAATCGGTATTTTTAAAGGTGGGTAATTCAAAAAGTATTCACTTTTAGAAAAAAATTTATGGGATATTTTTTGTCTTAAATTAGTTGTTTTATCAAATTTTTTTAATGTATGACATTAGAAATTCAATAACACAAAATTCATTCCAATCCACTCACATTTATATAATGCTAATCATCAAAAATATTCCAAACATTGATACCCAAATAAATGTCTAGCATTATATAATTAACATTGTTAATTGTTATTTTCATTTGTTTATATTTTTAATTATCCTCGGAACTATTTTTCAGATCCACGGGTATGTAGGTCCATATACGGAAAGTCTCTATACTTAAAAATACGCCATAAAAGTAGTGTATTTTATAATTTTAAGTAAGCGAGGAAGATTCAGGTCATCGTGTTTTTTTTATTACTTGAGTATACTTTTTTTTAAGCGATGATTTCGCTTTTGGTTTTTTACTGAAAAATACTAAAGTAATCCTTAAAAAAATATATAAATTATCTTTAAAAAAAATATCATTTATATTTTTTTTTGTTATAAAAATTTCATTGATTATAAATTATAATTATTATTAACTCATTTCTTATAATAATTAATAATGGAAATAATTATAATTTGGATAATCTTTATTTGTTATTCAAGAAAATTGATTCCTTGCACAAATAACTCCCAAGTTTTTCAGAAAATTATTGTTTCGATTTTTTCATATTATCTGGAAAGCTAGGTTTTAATATTAAAAAGTTCATATAAAACTTTTAGGTATAAAAAAAGTCTACAAAATGATGTATTTCTTGTAAATGATAAAAAAAAAATTTGGAAAACGGTTGACCCTAAAGGCCATCCCTGCAACTTCCCGCTAATTTCATACCTAAGCACTTAAAATTTAACATATTACAATGTTTTTGAGCTAAAAATTTGGTTTTTGAGCTTTAATGTTAAAAAAACAATTGTTACCGAATATTTCGTTAACGATATCTCTCGAACTAATCAACCGATTTTTACGTTCTTGGCGGCGATCGACGCGGATTTTAGGGCTTTAATAATAATTCTATTTCATCAAAAACGATCCGAAAAGAAATTTCGAAGTTATGTTAAAAAAATTCTAACTGGATTGTTGGTGATCGATTGTTGGAGTTGATCTATACAGCCGTTTAAAAGTTATTCCAAAAAAATCACTTTTGAAACCAAATTTTTTTTCATAGTTTTTTTGAGATTTCTTTCGTCAACGATTTCTCACAGACAAATCGACCGATTTTCACCCGGTTGGCGGCAGTCGACGTATTGTTACAAGGTCAAGAGCTGTTTAGAATTTTCAATTCGAATTTTGCGATTTCTTTCGTCAACGATTTCTCACAGACAAATCGACCGATTTCGACTCATTTGGCGGCAATGGACGTGTTGTTACAAGGTCAAGAGCTGATTAGATTTTGGAATCGCTCTGTCAAGCTGTTTAAAAGTTATTTCCAAAAAACCACTTTTGAATAAAATTTTTTTCTTAGTTTTTTAAAAATTTCTCGAAATCTAGTGGTCCAAACTCACAGAAAATCTAAGTTTGGTAAAAGCTTCCTAGGACCTTAAAACGTCGAGATCTGATGAGAACTCAATTTTTGCAAAACGGGGTGAAACCAATAACTTCCCGATTTTAGAAAATTTTCAATTTTCTAGCGGAAAGTTAAAAAATTTCAAATATGGCGATTTTTTTAATTGTCAAATTTTATACAGGCAGATATATTAGTATTCTCAAATAAAAGTTTTGCTATAGTTTTGATTTTCTAACCCTCCGATTTTTTGGGTCACGGAACATGAATTTGAAGTTTTCAGACAAAAATTTGTTTTCTGGGCACTTTTTGAACAAATTTTGATACTTCAGTTTTTGGCCTTTAGTATTTGACCTCATAAGAGCGTTTATTCGCCATTTTGTAGACTGTTTAACAAGTTTTTTTATGATATTTTTTTTGTATCAAAAGCCTACTTTTCCAGATAATGTGAAAAATCTAAAACAACTACTTTCTGGAAAACTTAGCGTCAAATCCCTTTGAAATTTTTTATTTTAGTACCCGTACCCGCACTTTATATTTTCAATACAGATCTCATCGTAAATAAAAAAACCGAAATCGAAATCGTCGATTAGTAAAATTATACTTAAATGTACAATAAATTTGTGTTAATTTAATCAAAAACATTAGAAATGATACGTAAGATTCTGTATATACATTTATTGGCTGGGTGTCCGTAATCATATCAAGTCATTGATAAATACACTTTTAAAAATTTGTATATAACTTAGTTATGATTGGTATAACAACCTTTTTCCATAGAAAAATTCTGAAAAATGGACCGTTTTCCTTTACGCGGGCCGAAAGTTTGCGATTTGTTATTGTAGTAGGACGATCATTCTATAAAAAATGTAAGAACTACTTTGTCCGCCACGTAATGAAATCAGATGTCCGTTGATTTTGACGTCGTCAAAAGACATCCCGTTTTATTTGAAAAAATCGTTATTGAATTTTTTTTAATGATTTTCTGATACAAATAACAAAGGAGATTAGATTTGAGATTGTACAAGCGACATCCTCGCCTTTACGAGTTGTAAACAATGTAAATAGCCATGTGTACTGAATGAAGTACTATGAGCTCAGATTAGCAATATATGATGGTGTTTGTTACAGCGTTGTTAGATTTACTTTATCAATACAACTACTATTTAAAGCGTTGCTTTTTTTTAAAGAATGCGTTCTCTTGAATGTCGTTAGAAATACCGTAAGATTACTAATAAAATAACGTACCCCGGAAATTCAACATGCATCTTAATAACTCAAATTTCTGGATTGCTTATTAAATGTTAAGGATGATCGAGCATTCTATTCCTGAAAAAATTTACATATTTATTTAACATATATTTTTTTCTGTCTAGAAGACTCTGTTCAACCGACTTCAACTCCAATAAAAAGACGTGAAAGCCGGCGATTAACAAACATTATAGACGAAGACGAAAATACATTAAAAACAATTGAAGAAAAAGAGAACATAGAAAATCATAGATTAGTTTCAAAGCCTCTAGAAGTAATCCAAGAAAATTCAAGAAAATCTTTTTCGAATATGGAAAATGTAATTGTTACAAATAAATTAGACACAAATGCACAGGCTGAATCATCAACAAGTCCCAAAAAAAAATCTATAGATGACAAAATGACAATAGAAATAATGGAACCTGAAAACAGTGTTGAAATTAAAAAAAATGATAAATTTGAAATAGATTGTGTAACTCGATCAAATACACCGAAAAAGAAAGAAGAAGGTGACAGCAGTGTTGCAACTCCAGAAAAAGGCAATAGTCGTCAAACTATGTCCAATACACCTAAATTTCAGAAAGGAGTTGAAACTAGTCTTATTTCAGACAAAGAAAGTGGTAATGAAACCTCAAAATCAGAAGTAAACTCTGAAACTAGCCCACAAAAAGAAAACCTTATTTTTTATGAGAGTCCTAAAAAAGAAAGAATGCAGAAATCTGATTCTGTTGCACTCAATGAAAAACTAACAGATTGTAATAGCCCAAACAAACAGACTAGTCCTAAAACATCCCCAAAAGTCAATGGTGAACAAAAACTCGATGCCAGCCCAATAATAGGAAGTGGTCGTAAAACACGAATGAGTACTTCAAAACTTAATGATGAAAAAAAAAGTAATGAAACACCGAGAAAGGAAGCGGTTACTGGAGACCAATCCGATTCATCTTCAATCAATGAAGATCAAAATATCAAAGATAGTTCACAAAAAGAAAGCGATCGTAAAATTCAAACCGATTCACCTGCAGCTAATGAAAAACAGAAAGTCCTTGAAAGCCCAATTATGGTTAGTGGCCGTAAAACGCGATCCAATGTTTCAATATTTACTAATGAAAAAGAAAGTCTCGATACATCGAATAAAGAAACAGGTACTGGAGACCAATGCAGTTCATTAACAAATAAAAAACTCAAAGGTACTCCACAAAAAGAATGCGCGCGTATAACTGAACCCATATCACCAAATATCATTGAAAAAAATAAAATCTCTGAAAGCCCGAACATGGGCAGTGGTCGTACTACTAGATCTAGTATTTCAAGACTTAATAATGAAGAAGAATCTACAGATAGTCCGAAAAAAGAAGACATTTGCGAAGAAGTTAAAGAAGAAGATAATTTCTCTACAGTTCACAAAGCCTTAAAAACAAAAGACACATCTCAGAAAGAATCTAAACCTGAAACACAACCCAATACATCTTTAGTCAATGAAGAACAGAAAGTTGAAGGCAGTCCAAAAATAGAAAGTGTCCGTAAAACACGATCTAGTATTTCAAGAATCAGCGAAGGGGAAATTAGTACTACTCCGACAAATGAAACAGCTAAGGGAAAAGAATCATCTATAATCACCGATGATCAGAAAAATAAAGACACTCCACAGAAAGAAACTGATCGTAAAACTCAACCCAATACACCTACAGTTAAGGAAGAACAGATAGTTGAAGACAGTCATAAAATAGAAAGCGGTCGTATAACACGATCTAGTATTTCAAGACTCAATAATGAAGCAATTTTTGATATTCCGATAAAAGATGAATTCCAGGAAGAAGTTAAATCCAGTTTCCCTACAGTCACTGAGAATGAGAATATTTATGATACTTCGCAGAAAAATATCATCCATCAATTTCAGTCGAATACACCTACAGTCAATGATAAACAGAAAGTCGCTGGCAGTCCTAATGTTGAAAGCGATTGTAAAACACGTTCTGATATTTTAAGACTAGACGAAGAAGAAATTGTCGAAACTACGAAAGATGAAACACTCCAAGAAAAATCATCCAATTTAATCACAATAAACGAAGATTATAAAATTGTAGACAATTCTCAGAAAGAAATTGATTGTAAAATTCATGGAAGCTCAAAAATGGAAATTGTCCGAAAAACACCGTCTAGTTTTTCAAAAATTAATAACGAAGAAATTACTGATACATTGAAAAATGAAATAATCTGTGAGGAACAGTCCAATAAATCTACGGTCAATAAAAATCATAAAATAGAAGATACACCCAAAAAGGAGATTGATCTCAAGATGGAACCCAATGCACCTGCAGCTAATGAAGTGCAGAAAGTCGAAGGCAGCCAAAAAGAAGAAAGCATCCGTAAAACACGATCTAGTTTATTAAGATTCAATAAAGAGGAAGAAACTAATGATAATTCAAAAAAAGAAACAGTCAAATCAGAAACTCAAAAGAGTGCAAAAGAAGTAGAAACAGGCAACGAAAACAAAGTTGCTAAAGACACTTCCCACTACGAAATTTCAAAAAAAGAATCTATGTCTATAGTTCATGAAGAACAAACAATTTGTGACAATCCAAAGAAAGATAGCGGTCCTGAATCGCAACTAAATTCAGTCATTGACACTTCTCAGGAAGAAAGTGGTAGTAAAACACAACTCAGTACATCAAAATCTGTCGAAAAACAAGAAGTTAACAAAGATACACTTACAAAAGAAGACTGTTTTGAAAGAGAAGTTATAGGTACTTCACAGAAAGAAATTGACCAGAAAATAGAATCAAATCCACTTACCATTACTAAATCGGAATTCAGAGATAATCCACAAAAAGAAAGTGATGGTAAAATACAGACATCTTCATTAAGTGTCAATGAGGAACAAGAAACTGTAAACACTACACAAAAAGGAACTAATCGTAAAATGGTATCAAATACATTTTTCATTAACGAAAAGGAAGCAGAAGCTACTCCACAAAAAGCAAGTGGTCGTATAACTCGACTTAGTACAATGGCTATCAATAAAGAACAGGAAGTCATCGATACCCCAATTAAAGACGCTTCATCTACAATAATGGAAGAATCAAAACTAATTGATAGTTCGAATATCAAAATTAATAATCATGATACATCAAATGGCAGTGTTTTAGTAAATGAAAGAGTTTTATCACCAACTGTCGTACGAATGGTACCAAGGAGATCACGAAAAAATTCAACATTAATTTTAACTGAAATGAACATAGAAGATTCTACCGAAGAAGAAAACCCAAATTTAAATAAAAATATTTTATCGCCAATTAAAAATACAAGATCATCAAATCGAAATTCACCAAAGTTATTGGATACACCACGTTCTAGAACAATGGAATTGCAAAAAAAACAAAATGATTCAATATTAAATATTGTTTCGTCCACACCAACTGTATTTAAAGGTAACTTTGAAAATGAAAATCAAAATAATGACTCATCGGATTCGATAAATCATTTTTCATTAAAAATGTCTCCTGAAAAAAGTACTGATCCATCTTCGCCCTCTAAAGAGTATTTGGAATCTTCAACAAAACAATGTCAAAGAAATGATTCGGATTTGAACGTTTCGGATAATGTTTTAGAATTGAGAAAACGTTCGATTATTAAATCAAGTCCACAAAAAACACCTGAAAAGAAAGAGATAACCGAAGACGACATTGAAAATAAGAAATATGTAGAAGAGGGAGCGAATTTATTAAAATCTTTTGTCAATTTACCAAAAAATTCAGAAGCAGGGGATAATAAAAAAGTTGTTGATGCACCAGAAGAAAATTTTTCTAAACACAAAAACATAAGCCAATTTTCAGTAAAATCGAAAAATACTGAAGAAGAAGCAACAGATGCAGCAGATGAATCTACAGATGTTGAAGATAGCAATGAAAATCATTTAAAATGCAAGAAGAAACTAAAAAGATCTTGTATTGCAAATAAAAACAAAAATATGGAAAAAATGAATAAGTCTAAAAACAGCGAAGAACTCGAATCGACGGATGATGAAGGTTACCATAAAAATCAAACCGGAAATGACAAATCAAAAAATGTTTGGAAGAAAAATTGTAAATTAGCAATTCAATCTGATTTACCAGATAGTGAAGAAGAATCAAGCGAACTTAGTGGATACTCTGACAACAATTCTTCGAAAAAGGTACGAAGAAAATATAAAATATCAGACACAAGTGATTCAGAAAATGATGATAAAAATGAATTTATCGATAACGAAGCTGTTGAATGTAACGATTCTCGAACGCCTTCTCCAGATGAGAATGATATCATTGAAGTTGGTGAATGGATTGAATCAGATTTGAGTGATGAAGGCGAAGAATCTGATGAAGATTATGAAAAAGACAGTTTTGTTGTTTCTGATGAACTTGGAGATGAAGCTGATTTATTATCTGGTACGGGTGATGATTTATCTGATGGATCTCAATCTGATGATTCAGATTTATTATTGACGCAAAGCAAAACCAGTAAACAGAAGTTTAATAAAAAATCATACAAAAAATCACGAATAATTCATATAACTGATGATGAAAGCAGTGATAGTATTAGTTTTAAAGAAAAGTCTTTAAAAGTTGTCAATGATAACAATATTACTTCAAGTAATGAAATAATAGAAAATTCTATAGAAAATCAACCTGAAAACGATAAAAATGAAGACAATCCAGAAGAAAATGACAAAGAGGTCAATATTCAACAAAATAACGTTTCAAATGAAAGCTTAGAAGAAAGTTCAATTGAAAAATTAGAAAATAGCTTAAATGAAATTAACAAATTACATACGATAATTGATAATATATCAGAAGTAATTAGTGAAAATATTTCGAAAAAAAGGAGAAATAGCCTGAGCTTATCGAAAATTTCGAATGACTTGTCTGAATCTATTAATGAATCAAGCAATGCAAAGAAGCAGAAATTAAATGATACAACCGAAACTATTACTGAAACAAGTGTTTCACCAAATAAAAAATTGAATAAAAGCCTAAACTTAATGGCTAATTCCGAAGATACATCCGAAGCTGTTTCTAAAACAAATAATAGCTTAAATTCATCTTTTGTTTCCGACAATACAACAAAAACTATTTCTCCAAGTAAGAAAATTAATAACAGCATAAACTCATTCGTTATTTCTGAGAATATATCAGAAGTAAACACTAAAACTAACGCATCACCCGGCAAAACAAATAAAAACTCAAGTTTACGTGAAACAATTCAAAAAACCGTTATTACACCAAATAAAAAATTAAGTAAGAAAAATAAAAGTTTAAATTCATCTGCTATTCCTGACGATGAAATATCTGAAATTATTCAAGAAACTGATATTTTATTACATAAAAATAATAAAAACTTAAACTCAATTGTTTCTGATGAAAAATCTGAAACATCTCAAGAAACAGATATTTCAACAAGCAAAAAATTAAATAAAGGAAAACAAAGTTTATCTGTATTTTATGATGATGTTCTTGAAAATACTCAAGATATAGATAATTCACCAAATACAAAATTAAGCTTGGGGGATACACCCGTAGATGCGTCTGAGTTTACCGATTCTAAAAAGAAAAATAAATTAAAAAATAAACAATTGAACAAATCAAATATTTCTAAGGGAGATCTTAATTTAATTTTTACTGGCTCATCAGAAGTTGATACCGAAAAGGGAAATAAATTAAATAATTCAAATATTTCTGAAGGCGATGTTAATGTAATTTTTTCTGGTTTGTCAGACGTTGATACCAAAAGGGGAAAGAAATTAAACAAATCAAGTGCAGTTTCTGAAGAAAGAGTTAATGTTTCTTCTGGTTTATCAGACAATATAAAAGAAAAGAAATTAAAAAATAAAAAATCAAACAAATCAAGTATTTCTGAAGTAGATAAAAATGTAGTTTCTGCTGATAAATCAGAAGTTGACAGTAAAAAAGCGAAGAAATTAAAAAACAAACAATTAAATAAATCAAATATTTCTGAGGATATCAATTTTGTTCATCTTGGTGAAATATTTAAAACCTTCGATAATTTAGTTTCTGCTGGTTCATCAGAAGTTAACATTAAAAAAGAGAAGAAATTAAAAAATAAATCAAATATTTCTGAAGAAAATGTTATAACTTCTGTTGATCCATCAGGAGAAAAAAGTTCTAAAAAGAAAAAATTAGGAAATGAAAAAATCGAATCAGAAGGCGAAGAAAATAAAAATATTAATAAGATAAAACGAAAGATGGCTTCATCATCAGTTGAAGGCGAAGTACAGAAAAAAGTTTCTAAGAAAACTGAAAAATTAAAAGAAAAAATTCAATCACATAAAAAATGGTTAGATGAAAATTTTGTTGCATTAAATGTTCAACTACCGAGTTTATTAAATTCCTCATTTGAAACTTCAAAAAAACGTGAAGAAACGAAAAAAGTGAAAGATAATTCGAAAAAACGTAAAATGCTTACAAATAACGAATTTCAACCTACTAAAAAGAAATCAAAAGATTCATCAAAATCTGTAGAAGGATTTGAAGTAGTAAGTTTAGGACAAAAAGTTACACCATCAAAACTTGGAACTACAGAATTAAATTTTAAACGTCAAAAATTATTCGGTAGTAATATTCCTAGACAATCGTCTTTAGATTTAATTAATCAAAATGCTAAATTAGCTACAATTAATCGAAGACTTAATAAGTAAAAAACGTCAAAATTTTTATTTTTGTGTTGAGAATCAAAATCGTCAATTTTTTTTTTCTTGTAATAATTTTTTAATTCATTATTGTTATGTTACTATTTTTTTAACGCTAGTACAGGGTGATTGCTATGTAATTGTTTTCTGTTTGGTATTTTTATTTAATTCATGGAAACAAAATAATTCATCTGCGGGTGGAATTGAATAGAGAAAATAATTAACTGTTAATTTTACCACGAAGTCTTTGTCAATAAAATTATCTGCCACGAAAGTATAAATACAACAATTTTAGATCAGACAACATGTTGTTAAGAAGAAACGAAAATGATTAAGACGAAGTTCAAAATATGGGTAGCCATTTGAAATCTGCAGTATTAAAACTAAAATTTCCTAAGTAGACAAAGTGAATATAAGTGTCCACTTTCAAATTCCATAGGCTTGCCAGAGCTGCTTAATGTATTTTTCACGTACATTCCGTTGTATTTGAAATATCATAAATGAGATCTATTTCTAATTTCTAAAAGTATTTTATTGATAAACAGTTTGCCCCACAATATTAAAAAAAATAAACAAAACTTTAGTTTTTAGTTTTAAAATTGAACAAATATACGCTAATTTCTTTGATAATCGAAATAAATCTAAGAATATTCAATATTTCAAAGACGTTTTAAAATTAAAATTAAATATTAATCAAAAATTAAAAAAACTGATTACATTTTTGGAATAAGAATTTTTATCATCCATAGTTAATCATTTAAAAGTAAAAAATAATAATTTTTTTAATTATTTTTAAAATTATAATTTGCTGTTTTATCACAAACTTGAAAATAATGTTTCGTTGGGACCTTTTATCGGGATGATAAGCCTTAAGTTAAAAATTTGTATGTGATTTATGATTAGTGTAGTTCCTATTTTCGTCTTCTAAATTCTGAAAAGTAGCTGTTTTCTTTTTCGGAGCTCTTAATATTTTCGATTTCATCTACAAACTTCAAATGACGGATATTCGTTTTGTTACTGTTATAGTAAGATCATTCAATAATAAATTCAAGAACCATGTGCGACATGTGCATAACGCAATATTCGTCATCCGAAAATCTGAAAATAGCTATTTTTTTAAGTTACGGATAATGGACAAGTTTTATCAAGTATGAAACAAAATAGTTTTTTATAATTGTTATTTACTGATATTTCCATTACAAAAAAAACTAATATTTGTGATTTTGAACGCAATCAAAAATTTTACGGGTTTTGAAAAAGAAAAGGCTGACTTTTCAGAATTTTTGAAGAAGAAAAAGTTATTACACTAATCATAATTTAGTCTCATATAGATTTTTAGCTTGATGTTTATCATCCAGAAAAAGGCGTTATACCCACGAATTATAATAAATTCCCTATATTTATTTAAAAAAAAAATTTAATTGTGAACAAAAACATTGGATTGCCAAAAAGTTGTTTTGTAAATTAAAAAATTGCAACTATAAATAAGATTGATTCAAGTAAATGTAAAGTTGAACTATTTCAAAAATTGTAACTTGTAATTTTTTTATTAAGAATATAATTAATCCTATTCGCATATTCAGTATGAGCGAATTAAAAATTTATATTTAGGTAGTAAAAAGCGTTATTGTCTTGTTTATAAGTACTACAAATGTACTTTTATTTGTTTGTTTATGATTTCGTTGTAAAAACTGTGTACTGCTTAAGTTATAAAAATGTTATTATATAATTATAAATATTCTAAATATACAATTTTCTTCTAATTTAATCAATTTTTATAATTTTTTTTTACTTCTGAATAAAATCATTGACGGAAGAGGGGGGAGTTTTAAAAAGTGATAAATGTTATGATTCGATAAAAAATTTTATATAATCCCACAATTCCATTCAAACCCATAAAAAAAATTTGTAATGTATCATCAACCTGGTTAATAGAAATAAGCAAATTATCAGGTCATTAAAATAAATTTTTTATTCAAATAATTGTCTGGAAAATTTTAAATATTTCCCATTTATAATTATCTAATCCTTTGAAGAATTTGGGGTAGAGTTGCAAATCGAACGCAGGACTTTCGCTAAATTTTTCTATGTTTAATGCAGGACCATACAACTATAGATGTATTATCGGGACTTAAATGGACTTTGAGTTTTTGAAACAAATATGATACATCTATAATAAAATAAACGCAATGCCTATAATGTATTTTGTCTCAAATCAAATATGTTATGAAATTTGGCATGTAAAATTTTATTATGACGAGGCTAACAAGGGCTTGTAGAAGAGTTTATCACGAAAAAACATTCCTAAATATTTAACAAATTATTGTTTTGAAAAGTAGATATTTATTTGTAGAACTTCCAAGCCGTGCGCAGCAAAAGTATCTCATCGGTAAAAAGAGAATAAATAACAATGAGAAAACTTAAACTAACACAATTCTTCTAATATTTATATCTGTATATAATATGCATACTAACGTGTCTAAAACTAAGATCGGTAAAGGGCCCACACAAAATCAGCTATTCGACTGAAAAGTTTTATCTAAAATGGGAATCATTTTAATGGTAAACATTAAAACTGTACTTAACTGTACAGTTTTAAAAACAACGTCGTATTTACTTACACACGTATGATTTATCTGTATAAATAAAACTGTTCAGTCGAATCGCACAGTTTTAACTGATCGTGTGTGGCCCCTTAAGTATTGTGTTTACTAAGTGTCCGATCATTAAGAAGGCCATTAGATTTCTATTTAAATGATTGCAATATATTTCAAGATGGTGTTATTTCTTTCATGAAATGATGCGGGATTAATCTGCAAACTTTTTTTTTTTTTTTAATTTCTGGCTTTAGCTACTTTCAGCTACATAGCCATTAACCAAAGGGGATTATTATTATTATTATTTATACAACAACAGTACACAGTACTGCTAGTTGGTCACTCATCCAATTACAGATTGTGACTGCTGTTGCTTAACTTTCTAGATTGGTCTAAGCCTGCCATTACGTTACGTCAGTCCGGGGTCGATCTGCAAACTTATGTGTAAATATTTCAATTCTTCTCATTTTTTTCACGAATTTCTTGTTTTTGTTTTTATTATCTAGAAATTGCATTAGAACTAAATTATGCTTACTTCAATGGGTTTATAAGATCTAAGGTTTATACAAAAATTATTAGGAAATTGGCATTCATACAAATTTGTTTACATAGATAATAATAATTAATGCGATGGGTATGGGTTTAAAAATTAATTATTAAATTTAAGTTTAATCATTGAAATAAAGTATATTAAAGGCATAATGCGCTTTCAAATACAACAAAAACGATTACCTTAACATGCATTTAAAATATAAAATCGATTTAGAAAACCATTCACTGCGTGTTATTTTCATCAGTAGTAAAAATGGCCAAGATGTTCTGATCAGAAAATCTGATGTTACTTGAAGCATGTATTTTATATTAGACCTCACACACGGCAAAAATTCTACATAAGACATCAAATTTTCTGAGAAAATCTTACGGTGTGCGCATACATTCGATACAGTCTGAAGTAGCATCAGAATTTCTGATGATGTTATCTGAAGTAGTCAAACACCTGTTAGTCAAAAAAGTAATTAATAAATTTAAAATATTTGAAAGTTTGAAGTATGATTAAATTTTCTTATAAGACTGTCCTAAATTTAGGGTTTAAATATTAATTAGATTAATACGCTAGCCCTAAATTTAGGGTTTAAATATTAATTAGATTAATATAAATAATAAATAATATTTTTACAACTGTTAAAAAATTATAAAAATAATACCATAATTCATTTTCAATAAAAGTTAATTCAAAATCAATTAGGTGTACTACAGCAATTTGAAATTTCATCATTTTTTCACTTTGTTTTGTGTATTCAACACATAGATATAATATGATTTCTATGATTCAACAAAATCCTTTCAGGCAAGAGTTGGTCTATATTAAGAGGTCTGTGGCTAATGTCAATTAGTAAAAGTATCAAAGAAAAATTTCTTTGAACGTGACAGTTTTAAACAAAATATAATAAATACAAAACGTGAATATGTCAAAATATATTAATGCTTTACACGGAGAAAATAATTTTCAACTAATCAAAAAAGAAGATATTAAAACTGAAATGTTAGAGCCAGAAATAGCTATTAAAGAAGAGATTATCACAGAAGAATCAGTATTTCGGACGGAATTCATCAAAGTAGAAAATATACAACAGGAAGAACAATTACATACGGAATTAATAATAGTTAAAAGCGAACCACAAGAAAATCTTTTAGACGAAAATGAACTCATGCATACAGAAGACAATAATTTTTCGTGTGAATATTGTGGTAAAACATACACAATTAAAAGTAGTCTAATGCGACACAAACAAATTCACACCGGAGAAAAACGTTATGTATGTGATATATGTAATAAAACACTTTCTTCTAAAACTGGTTTAATTATACATAATCGAATACACACCGGGGAAAAGCCATTTACATGTTATATTTGTAATAAATCGTTTGCCCAATCAAGTAGTTTAGCATATCATAATAGAATTCATGCTAAAGAACAAACTTTTGCATTTGATGAAAAACCCATCAATGCAAATATCAATTTAATTTCTAATAAACCAGTTTATATTAAAGATATACCATGCGATATATGTGATAAAACATTTACCACAGCTAGTAATTTAATTATACATAAACGAGTTCATACTGGAGAAAAACCTTTTTCGTGTGATGTTTGTGATAAAACTTTTATTTCGCAGAGCAACTTAAATTTACATAAACGAATTCATACCGGAGAAAAACTATATTCTTGTGATATTTGTGATAAAAAATTTACATTTTTAAGTGGTTTAGTTCAACATAAACGACTTCATACAGACGAAAAACCCTATTTATGTGATATTTGTAATAAAGCATTCACTCAACAAAGTATTTTGGATTATCATAGACGTAGACATACTGGAGAAAAACCGTTTAAATGCGATATGTGTAATAAAACATTCACTACGAAAAGGCATTTAGACCGACATAAAGGAAATCATTTCGGAGAAATCAATAATAAACCTTTTCCATGTGAATTTTGTTACAAAAAATTTGATACAGCAATAAATTTAAAGAGACATCTACGATATCATAGAGGCGAGAAAGCAATTACTAATGGAATCACTTACAACGAATATATAGGACATTCATGCTAAGAAAGACTCTTACTATCGATTAAAATAATTAGTATCGACATCGTTTCATAGGCATAAAATATAATGTAGATGGAATGTTTTTTATTGTGTATATTCTGTGTACTGTTTAAAAATAACATAAAGTATTTATTTTTCTAGGCTTAAAAATAATCAGCATAGCTGTTTGAACAGAATCAGCTATGCATAGCAACATGCTGTTGTTTTATGTTGATTTATATTTTTGATACTATAGCGCCCTAATTTTGACATGAATCTTCCATTACCTCGAGTTTATATAAATGCCAGTACTACAGTCCTAAAAAGCCCTTTTAATAAAATTAGTCTCCATCTACTTCTGTTACTTGCAAAATGCTACCTGCTTTCAATTTACAAACCCTTCAGCTGAGTTAATTCAGCTGATCATAGGCTTACCTCTTTCTCTTCTCGTATTTTCTATCTCGCTGCCCTGCACTCAGTTCAAACATTATGCTAGAAACATTAATATGTAGCATATTAAACAAAAATTTTTATGAGAACTGTGTATATAACTATTACATAAAAATCTTTAAATGTATAAAATAAAATATTTTCTTCTCGTAAAATGTTTATATATTTAATCTAATACGAACAATATTTGCCAACAAATTAAAACGTGTTAAAAAAATTGTAATATTTTCCAAAATGTGAAAAGCAACTTTTTTCAATAAAACCGGAGGTTTCATGGCAGATGAATATGGAGTAACATCTGAAACGTGTCGCGCAATAAAATATAAATTATTAATAAAATGGTTAAGCAAAATTTAATGTGTAAAAATATATTTATTCGCATAACATATTTAATACTATGGAATAACACAAATTAAAGCTCTACTATGAACGCTTTTTTTTTATATTTGTGATTTTCATTTAAATAAAACTGTTTAAATTTATAATAGTTTTTTATATTATTAACTTTTAACTATGTATATTCGGCCACAAAAATTCTTTCTTTCTCTTTTGAAATTTTTACACATATTTAAAATTAAAAAAAGATTATATTTTTATGGCGTTGTAATTATCTTCATTTAAGTAAAACATTCATATTAAATGAATAAATATTAAGTCATTTTTTTATAATTTTAAATTAGTATGAAAGTTTCAGAAATATAATTAATAATAAAAATTCATTCATCTGTAGGACGGATTAAACTTAATTTTTATTAAATATCACTAATCAAATCTCTATTTCCCCCTATTTTACTACTGATTGTCTTATATTTAAAAATTTAGTAGACGAAAGATAGCTTTATGCAGTAAAAAGACAGTTATTGAAAATTTGTCCATATTCATTTGAAGAAGTTTTGCTCTGAACCTTGGCCATAATTTTCCATTTCCATATTTATTCTGTAAGGATCTTTTTTTTCTACAAATTTGACTTCTCAGCTGAATCGACAATAAATCATCTATTTAAATTTTAATTATATTTATTTTATTTTGATTCATAAATTTTTCCCATCGATTTTTATATTGTATCTATGCAGCTGGGAATATCATCCATCGGTGATATTCGGTAGGCATTTGATCATTTGAATTGGGTGCCGGCTATCCAATGGTTTTCTATCATTTTCACTGTGGTTTGCACAAAGGTGAATTGATTAAATTCAAAATCAGTTTTTTTTACCATATTAATATTTAATCATGATTGTTCAATGATACATTAAAAAATTAAAAAACAATTTTCTGTTTTTGTTTTTTTCGAATATAGGCCCAATTTTGACAGCCAGATGTAATTTTTTTTTATTTGACTAAATTTAGAAAAATAAATAAGATAGTGACGGAACAACTTAATATTTGTATTTTTACTTTAATATATGAAACTATAGCTCACAACTTTGTCCAACATTGACTACTATAGTATAATTTTTAATAGTTTCACTGAAAACAAAAGATTACAAATCTCGTACCGCAACAAGCACTAAAAGTGATAAAAATAAAACACCTTTTGGGTGATAGAAAGGTTATCGATCAAAGGTGGAATTCGAAAATTGCGAATATAGTATTAATTTCTTATTAGAGTTAATCTCAAAAGTTTTACAAACCAAATTTATTATGCAAGGCTTTCTCCATTATAACAGTGGTAAAAAAAGTAATTAAAAAATATAAGAAAAATTTCTTAAAAATTTGGGAAGCTTAATAAATTTTATTGATGCTAATGATAATTAGCTATTTTCTATAATTCCACATGTTTATTTTTTCATAATTTTTCAATGCAAATTTATGTATATCAAAAGGAAATACTTTATTTTTTATTCTATATATATGAAATATTTTTATTAAAAATATAAAAAAAATTCAATATATATATCTATATGACTTACATTTTTTTATAGTAATACTTCTATTTTATAATAATGACGTTCTTAGCCACTTGGAGCTGCAGAATAACTGGTACTTTTTTAGCGATAATTTTCAAAACGAAAATATTTATAAATAATTCTTGCTTGAATTATTTATTAATAAAAATTAATGTTTTTATAATTAAATAATTTTTTTTTATAAATATTGCCAATATTAGAGGATCATTAATATACTTTATAGTACAGTATTTTTATCTCATGTTTGAGATTCATTGCATGTTTAACAATGTAACTTCAAGCTATCAAGGTTATGTTAAACCATTTTGAAAACAAAATAATTATTAAAACAAAAAGTTATTACAGACGAAAGTTGAGATTTTTTTGTTGTTTACTTAACTGTGCGGTACGGAATCATCTATGATACTGCCACCTGTGTCGAGCTTGACAAAACGGATACGGATATTCATTGATATTTCAAATAGATCATGCTTTATTTGAAATAGCGCGCATACAAATTCTTATAAGGGCAGCTATGTTTTATTCAATTTTGGTCAGACTTTTTTAACGTTGATTGTTCCAGCCTGTGTATAAGACCGTGTTAATATGAAATTATTAATAGGTAGAATATTAACTATGTATTGTATAAAAAGGTAAAATATTAACCATGTATTAAAGCAATGTGTATGGCAATGTCAAAGAAAATTCTGACAAGTGGCAGAAATCAAATATACCCACAATTTTAATAGATAGTTTAATTTGCTGATGGGTGGCAAGTCAAGGAGGCAAAATTTTTTAATCTTCAAAAATGTTTGAAATAAACAATCATAGGTTTAGGTAACTTCGGGTAATTGTCATATTTTTCAAAAATAGATGTAGCAAAATTTTATTTTTCAATATGCAGTTGTCTTAATCCGGTCTTGGAAGTAAAATCTGTCCAAAGTGCACATGTATAATTCAACATCTTAAAAACCTAACATACAGATAGCAAAAGAAAATTTCACTTTTTTAATTTTTTTTCTATCAATCGCTTCAATTATTGATATAAAACTTTCTTTTTTAAAAACAAATATATCAGAATCAGTGTTAGTAGATGGCTAATACAAATTTATATTGTATCAGGGGTCAAAAAATTACTTTACTTTCAGTAAAATTTAGTACACTAAATTTTCATTTCTTATTCCTTCAATTGCTTAATATTATATTTCTGAAATTATTTAATCACATGTTTCAAAAAAGCAAAGTAAACCAATATATAAACTTGAAAAGTCACTAGATCAATATTTCACTTGAAACTTATTTGAAAGATTAAAATTAGATAATTATTATTTATTGTTACATTTTTTATAATAAAATAGCACAGATTCGGCTAAAAATATTTATATAAAAAAGTTTGGAATATTCATTGGACGATATGATATTGTCAACCTCAAAGCATAGAATATAAATTCCAAACCTAGTATTTATGTATGTAGCATCATTTCTCTCATTCTGTTATGAATTTCAATTTAAATCTATCGGCTCACTGTCATTTATCCACAATAAGAAATATTTACTTCAGAGATACATGACGGGAAAGTACCAACTATAATCATTGAAAATTATCTAATTATTATGTTTTTTGGTCTTAGGATTGAGGATAGAATTTATCATCAAAATATTGTACGTGCACAATAGTTATTGTATGTATGCCAATATTGATCAGAATTCTTCACTGTTTTACATACGCAATGTGAGTATTAGATATCAGATAATCAAACACTAACACCCATCTCTGATTTGAATATTCGATCTTTGCATGTGTATTGTCCCGCCTAATATTTTCATTGCTTATGTTTGGTGTTATAGATCATATTTTAGAGATGTCTATTATCATTGTCTTGTAAACTTGTATTTAAAACGACAGTAATATATGTTATAATTTTTAATTTTTGGGTAATACATACAAAGAAATTGTATATTAATTTTCAAAAAATTAAATGGTGCATTAATTGGTATTAAATATGTCTAAGTCAGAAGAAACCATGGAAACAGCTGAAACCGGCGACAATTCTGTAAGTTGTAATTCCAACCATTTTAATATTAAAAAAACTTATGAAATGAATATTTGAAAATTAGTATGATTTTGTCTGTAAAAGTGTTTAGTATTTGATTAGAAATGTTTCCATGAAGTTATTTATTTTTTTCTAGAACGAATCTACGTCGGACACCATGTCTTCGCGTGGTAAAGGAGAAGATTTTGAAACAAAAATTGAGACAGATCGTGGCAAACGCTTTGAATATTTGTTAAAACAAACTGAAATTTTCTCACATTTTATGACAAGTAATCAACCAAAAACTTCACCTGGATCAACAAAACCTAAAGCTGGTCGCCCAAAAAAATTAAAAGAAGATGAAACTCCTAACAAGCCTCAAACGGAAAAAGAGATTGCTGAGTATGTCTTAAATTTTACTTTGTTATATGACTTATATATTTAAAACATGATTCTTTCCTACAATCCGTCAAAGAAATTCACATAATTTAGTAATTTTTGTTTATGGCTTGTTTCTAAGTAACAAATTTTTAATCGTTAAAGTTCTCAAATGATGGTTAAAAGTTGCTTATAGCAGTAGAACATTAAAAAATTTCTACAATTTATTGCTTAATTATTTAAAAATAATTAGGTTTTTGGCTCTAATTTCTATTTAAATGCTTATTTTATCGAGCTTCTTTAGTTCTTCTCATTATACCAAAATTGACTGTATAAAGTAAAAATTGGATTTAAGAATCAGTTAATATTCTATCTATTATTTACCCGAATATTAGTCGATTGATCTATTTATAGTTCTTTTAAGAACTGATAATAGATTCTAGGAATCAATAAAAAAAGTTAATATTCTTACTTGATGAGTTTTATAAATGCAATAGTTACTGGATCTTCTCCAATGATTCCCTTATGTTCAATCTTTTACAATGAGTTTTTAGAAGTACTTGTGCTATCCGGTAAAATTCTTATGTAATTAAACCTTTTTCCTAATTACGAGTAAAAAAACAAGACTAAGAGTTTCATTGAAATCGGATTATTTAGTTCCAAAATTAACACAAACTGATTATTATTGAAGATAGCAAATGTTATTACAAAATTTGATCATGCTAAATAGAGGTTAAATGAGCGCTACATATCAATTTTAATAATTACTATTTCAGTCATCGTCATCGAAAAACTGAACAAGAAGAAGATGAAGAATTGTTAGCTGAAACAAATGCGAAACCTAAAGCAACTGTACGATTTGATAGTTCACCACATTACATAAAAAATGGTGAACTTCGTGATTATCAAGTACGCGGTTTAAATTGGATGATTTCTTTATATGAAAATGGAATAAATGGAATATTAGCGGATGAAATGGGTTTGGGAAAAACATTGCAAACAATTTCATTGTTGGGTTTCATGAAACATTATAAAAGTATACATGGTCCTCATATTGTAATTGTACCAAAATCAACATTAGCCAATTGGATGAATGAATTTAAAAAATGGTGTCCGTCATTACGAGCTGTTTGCTTAATTGGTGATCAAGAAACACGTAACAGTTTTATTCGCGACGTGATGATGCCTGGAGAATGGGATGTTTGTATTACATCGTACGAAATGGTTATCAAAGAAAAATCAGTCTTTAAGAAATTTAATTGGCGATATATGGTTATTGATGAAGCTCATCGCATTAAAAATGAAAAATCGAAATTATCGGAAATTTTACGCGAATTTAAGACAACAAATCGCTTACTTCTAACAGGAACACCTTTACAAAATAATCTCCACGAGTTATGGTCTCTCTTAAACTTTTTACTTCCAGATGTTTTTAACTCATCAGACGATTTCGATTCATGGTTTAATACAAATCAATTTTTGGGTGATAACAGTTTAGTTGAACGTTTGCATGCCGTTTTACGCCCATTCTTGTTGAGACGTTTAAAGAGTGAAGTCGAAAAACGTTTGAAACCTAAAAAAGAAGTCAAAGTATATGTTGGACTTAGTAAAATGCAACGTGAATGGTATACAAAAGTTCTGATGAAGGACATTGATGTTGTAAATGGTGCTGGTAAAATTGAAAAAATGCGTTTACAAAATATTCTTATGCAACTTCGAAAATGTACAAATCATCCATATTTATTCGATGGAGCTGAACCTGGTCCCCCATATACGACAGATGAACATTTAGTATACAATTGTGGTAAAATGGTGATACTCGATAAACTGCTACCAAAGTTAAGAGAACAAGGTTCTCGTGTACTTATTTTTAGTCAAATGACACGTATGTTAGATATTCTTGAAGATTATTGTCATTGGCGACAATTTAAATATTGTCGTTTAGATGGCCAAACACCACATGAAGATCGTCAACGGCAAATTAACGAATATAACGAGGATGATAGTGAGAAATTTATTTTTATGTTGTCAACACGTGCTGGTGGTTTAGGTATTAATTTAGCCACTGCTGATGTTGTAATTATATATGATTCCGATTGGAATCCACAAATGGATTTACAAGCTATGGATCGAGCACATCGTATTGGACAAAAGAAACAAGTACGAGTATTCCGATTTATTACCGATAACACAGTAGAAGAAAAAATTGTAGAACGTGCTGAAGTTAAATTACGGTTAGATAAATTAGTTATACAACAAGGTCGTTTAGTTGATGCAAAAAATCATTCGTTAAATAAGGATGAAATGTTAAACATGATTCGACATGGTGCAAATCATGTATTCGCTTCGAAAGATTCAGAAATCACTGATGAAGATATTGATACTATTCTACAAAAAGGTGAAGCTAAAACTGAAGAAATGGCTAAGAAATTAGAAACTCTTGGCGAATCATCATTACGTAATTTTACCGTTGATGCGCCAAATAATGAATCATCTTTATATCAATTCGAAGGGGAAGATTATCGTGAAAAACAAAAAATGATTGGTATTGGCAACTGGATTGAACCACCTAAACGTGAACGTAAAGCAAATTATGCTGTTGATGCATACTTCCGTGAAGCATTAAGAGTATCTGAACCTAAAGCACCAAAAGCTCCTCGACCTCCCAAACAACCGATTGTACAAGACTTTCAATTTTTCCCTCCACGTTTGTTTGAGTTACTCGATCAAGAAATTTATTATTTCCGAAAAACGTTAGGTTATAAGGTACCAAAAAATCCAGAATTAGGTTCTGATGCAACTAAAGTTCAACGTGAAGAACAACGTAAAATTGACGATGCTGAACCATTAAGTGATGCTCAATTAGAAGAGAAAGAGAGTCTTTTAACACAAGGTTTTACAAATTGGACGAAACGAGATTTTAATCAATTTGTTAAAGCGAATGAAAAATATGGTCGTGACGATATTGAAAACATTGCTAAAGATGTTGAAGGTAAAACGGCAGAAGAAGTTATGCAATATAGTGCTGTATTCTGGGAAAGATGCCATGAATTACAAGACATTGATAAGATTATGTCACAAATTGAACGTGGTGAAGGTAAAATACAAAGAAGGGTAAGTAAAAGCTATTATCTTAAATTTACACTTCAATGAAATCAGCATGTCTGGATTAAAGAATTTAAATAAATTATAACTCATTTTAAAATACATTGCTTTTCCCTTATTTTAATACGGCAACAGTTAGTTTTTTCCTTCAAACAATATATTTTGTTGGAATCAGAGTTTATGAATTACATAGTATTTAAGTTCAAATGTCAGAGATATGAGAGTAGCTTAGCTAGCTGTGTATTTGATAATAAATGAAATAGGACAACCGAAAATTAAGATGATTAAGCCGAGATGGATGTCGTTTTGAAAATGTATGTGGTACATTTAAAGTTTAAATTTTACTTAAAAGTTAAAACCAGAAATATTAATTTAGGATTTTTAACATTAATTAAATTAGATTTCAAATTCGTGCACACTCATTTATCAAAAATTAAGCACCACTATTAATTCAACCCAATGCAGCTCAATCATTATTCGATACACAAATAAATGAAGATTTAACTTGTGTACATAGCTTTACTATTGAACTAAATTTTATTGTATTTTTTGGATTAAATTAATTGAGTTCCTTAATTTTTAATAATTGAGTGTACACCAGTTTTATATCATCATTGATTAATATTTTAAAAAGAAAAATAAAGTGTTTAGTATATATAACATAATATATATATACATAACTGAAATTTAAACTTTAATTGTAACATGCATTTTTTATTCCATTGAATATTTCGCAAAGGAAAAGGTTAATAATTTAATTATAATAATAACCCTTTTGTGATATTAGCGTGTAAGTTGAGAGTGGAGGTTAAAACTTTGGAGATAATTAGTTTGGCTTAACATTGAGCAATGGAAATGCACACAGCAAAAATAATTAAATTGTTTAAAAACCGCTTTTAACTCTTTATTTACCCTGCCTAAAAAATTTTTATTTTTTATTTCTGTTTCTTCTTTTCGTAAGGTTTTCAATATTTGAACAAAGGGCATTGCAGGCAAGCGCATTGCAATCCATTTTTGACATAAGTAGACATACATTTAAAGACGAACCGACATCCGATTGCCAACTATGTAGAGCGGTCGTTACTGAAATATAAGTCCAATAGAGATGTTTTTTTAGTAATTTTGTTCTAGAATAAAAATGCAAAGTTCTTAAGGTAGTTGTTCCGCTACAATATTGTAAAAAGTTTATGCATTATACGCACGGTAAGAGTAGGTTAGCTTGTAGTAAAAATGAGCACAGTTTATGATTAAAATGAGCTTGTGTCGTTTGTATAGGTCAACCACACACTACTACACAAATCATTTATATGTATTTCACACATACTGTTAAACCAGATAATTTTTTTTTTTTTTTTAATTTAGAAATAGTTACTATTCTATTAGTTTTCAAAAGTTTCTTTTAGTTTTTTTAATATAATCGCGATCATTACTTAAAACGCATACTCCTTTGATTATAAATAACTTGAATAACCCGGATTCAAACTTCAATGCCAATTGTATCTTAAGTATTTAGTATAACTAAATTAATCAATTTTTTATTTCATTATTATATTTCATTAGATTGAAATTGTGTCTTTTTTTTTGTTTCTAGGCGAGTATTAAACGAGCTCTTGACGCGAAAATGAGTAGATATCGAGCTCCATTCCATCAACTTAGAATATCATATGGTACAAATAAAGGAAAAAATTATATTGAAGAAGAAGATCGTTTCTTGGTTTGTATGTTACACAAACTTGGTTTTGACAGAGAAAATGTTTATGAAGAACTAAGAGCGGCTGTTCGGTAAGTTTTTTTTCATTTATTTAATTGATACAAAATGATACAAAACTACACAGGTATAGTCAGTATAAGAACAAACGAAAATTACCTTAAGAATTAACTAAAACAATTAAATTAACTTAAAATTATATGGGCATTTCATTACAATATACTTTTTCAATTTATGTTTAAATTGCGGCACGCTTTCTATATTTTTAATTCTTCAGAAATATTATTGTACAGTTCCCAATAATTTTCGGACAGTTTTTATATTTTTGCAACCTTTTAAAATAGTATTGCCTGGGATGTGATTTGATTATTAATTTTAAAAATTCAAAAAATGTATTGTGGTGTTTGTCAGCAGTTGCCGCGTTGCTAAGCTTGCTAAATTTTATAACATACGCATAATTATTATTTTTTATTTGTGTCTGAATAGAAAAAATACAATGTATATTATATAATAGTAAATTAGAGATTGCCTTAATTATAGATGTCTTTTTTAGGTTATTTTTCATTTCACAGTTGGATACAGATATTAAAAATGATAATAATTATTAGTTTAACCTCTAAATAATTAATTTACATAACATTGTAAATTTTTTTTCTCTCATAATAAGACTGGTACTTCGATGCAAGAAAATAGATAATGCTTTCCCTGAAACTCATTGATATTTGTATTGTATGATTCATATTATATTAACATTTGTATAAATATCATCTGAGTATTTTAATCACTAGGTAAGGACCAAAACACCCGCAGAAGCGTGATAAATCAACCCTAAAATACGTAATCCTGTGCTATCCGATCCCAAATATCAACCCCTTCCAAATTTTAAATGAAATCGGACTCTGCGAGTAGCTTGAAACCTTGCAGATGCATTCAATTACATGTTTAAAGAATGTGGATTTGGGGACTCGAAAGAAAAGGACGTGAAACACTTTTGAAGGGGTGATATGTGTGATTGTGCTTGTAGGATGTAGGTTCGTATTATTACGGATGTGCGAATTTTTGGTCCATACGTTAACCCTTTGATTAAAATGTTCGGACGATATTTATAATATACAAGTTTTAATACAATACGAATTCATACAATACAAATATCAATATATTTCATTAAGAAAAATTAAATTTTCTTTCTTTTCCTTGAAAGTAAACACTGAGTATACTTTAACTAGATAGTGTACGTATGGATTGTCTAATGAAATCTTAAACTGGAACAAAAATTTTATTTATTTTCTAAATAAAATCATTATATTTAATTTTTTTAATTTTAATTTTTTTATTGCAGTTCGGCGCCACAGTTCCGTTTTGATTGGTTCTTAAAATCACGTACAGCAATGGAATTACAACGTCGATGTAATACATTAATCACATTAATTGAACGTGAAAATCAAGAATTAGAGGAAAAAGAACGTGCTGAACGTAAGAAAAAGGCACCAAAATCATCAACACCCGGTAATGCATCGGGTAATATACCAGGCAGTATAAAACAAGCACCTAAACGTAAAAATGATAATGGTGGAGGACCGGATAAGAAAAAGAAGAAAAAATAAAAAAAAATTTATGGCTTTTAATTTGTACTTTATATATCTAATTAAGTTATTCGAATATTTAATCTTAATGTATTATTATGATAATTAGTAATAATAAAAATGTCTGTAATATAATGATTAATATTTTAATTATTGACCCTATCAGATTTCTTCTTATAAAAATATCTGCAAATATAACAAAGTTCGACAATTTGAAAACAAAAAATGTGGATGGACTATCATTTATGAATACTTTATTATCATTATCATTTATCTTTCATCTTAAGTTTTTAAGCTTCAATAACAAAATGAACTAGAATTTAAGCACAATTTTTCAGGTGATCTAAGACACATCGCACATGAAGCGATTTGTGTGAAATCTGCGATATCATGGATGTGATTTGCTTATGGAAAGCAATGTATAGTCGCACACGGTGTGATTTTCATGATTTGAAATGTGATAAAAAAAACCGCAGTACAAATCCTACGTTCATAACATCACATCGACAATTTTTTTTATTCTTGTTTATACTGTCATATAAATCAATGTCATGACAAAGAGTTAGTATAGTTAAATATTAGATAGATATGTATTATAGTTACATAATATTATTTTTCATATTTAAAAATAAAAACTTGTCAATGCTTGTTTATGTACAAACAAAAAAAGGTTAGATTCATGTCCTGAAACCTATAGAACAGGCTTCATAGGTGCATCTAATCAAGCAGATCATAAATTTTTTTAAATTACATTATGCTTAAAAGAAAAGAATTGAGGAGTAGCAAATATTAAGTAATATTCATACAACTGTTGTGTCGTATTCGGATATAAATTACTTTCCATAAGAAAATTTCATGTACGAAATCTGTGCGATATGCATAATCAAATACTGAAATCATAAGAATTCCATCATGATGCGACAACAATCATATGTAAGTTTACATTCGTGAGCAAAGTTGTCAAATACATAAGAGCTTTCACCTATAGTATTACTCAGTTAAACAAATGCTCAACCCAAAAAATTTCTAGACATATTTATTATTTGTGGATAGCAAAAAGGGAAAAACCTCTTTCTCTAGGTATAGTTCTCCTAATTGTTATAGCAACGTTGCGATAGATACAATATTCCTTCATTATGACAGTAATGACGTTCTGCAAGAGTTAATAAACTTATTTTCTTATACAACTTTTCAAGCGTCAATATTATTTTCATTCATTTTAATAACAGTAAATAAACAGAAATGAACTTTACACTTATTTTATAAAGTTAAGCCAATACATCTATTACTCAAAAATATAATATATATTGATTCTTATTATTTTTTTGTCTAATTATTTGTTTTCAAAATGAAAATACAGTGGCTATAATCTGTGTCTATTCTAATCACATAAAACAAAACAAGTTAAGGTAACAAATAAACAGATATATATATATATATATATATATATATATATATATATATATATATATATATATATATATATATATATATATATGTATATGTATATGATATATATATATATATATATATATATCATATACATATACATATAGAATTTTTCACCCCACGCAACAACGAAATCAACACATCCGATTTCATCAATAATCTAAAAAGTCAAATAAAAGAATTGCAACCCAAATGTGGATCTCAACATGATATACAACGAAAAAATTTCGTTTTTAAAGAACTAGCTACATCAACTCACGTAATGGTTCGAATCGATTCGCCAAAAGCACCTCTACAGCAGTCATGTGAGGGACCATTTCAAGTAAAAACACGAACCGGAAAATTTTTCATCATTCTCAAAAATAACAAAGAATGTACAGTATCCATAGAACGAATAAAACCAGCATATATACTACAACCAGAAGACGACTCATCGAAACAAATGGATTTCGACAACGACTCACCAGAACCATCGCAGGAAGTTATTCCCAAGTTGACACAAACCCCACAAACCACGCGTTCCGGACGACACGTACGTTTTCCCGAACATTTGCGAGAAGATTTTGTGTAACTTTTCACTGGCTTCATCACTGGCCAGGGGGTGATGTGGCTACATGACTACCAAAGCATTGGTTAGCAATTGTGCGCATGCCTAGAGGGACATGGTACAAGTAACAGAAAAGTCAAGTCAGTCAGTCGATATAATTGATGAGATATACTTGAGTGTAATACAACGCACATGTTGATTAAAATACTATGTAATAAAAATTGATATTTGCATTAAATATAATTTAATAAATGTGTAGTTAATTTCATTAACGCAACGTAACCCACAAACCCAATTTCCTTCGCCTTCTAACTTAATAACTCCACTACTACTCGAACTAATTAGTGAATCCATGTTTAAATTCCACTAGTATTGTAATGACTACCGAAAATACTATCACGGACTACCGTAATGTTTTAAATTACGTATTTACGTGTCTGGGCCGATAACCTGTTACTTTCTAATAGATTCAATAATTACTCGAACTAATTATTGAATCCATGTTTAAATTCCGCTAGTATTGTAATGACTACCGAAAATACTATCGCGGACTATCGTAATGTTTTAAATTACGTATTTACGTGTCTGGGCCCATAACCTGTTACTTTCTAATAGATTCAATAATTATTAAATAGTTTTAAGTAGTTTTATTATAAAATAATTATAATATCAATACATAGGTCATTACATTTCAACGGATTAAAAAAAACTCTATCTGTCACTCAATTAAACAATTTTCTATAGCTTAGCAACTAACAACTCACACCTACTTAATAAAATACTTTATTGCTTTTATTTCAACAAATGTCAATTAGATTTTTGATATTACATATTTCTGTGGTTTACTGTTAAATTTATGGAATAAATATTTTAAATTAATAAATATATATTTATGTATATAATTTGGTATACAATTTTTGAATCATTTTTATACTCCACATTTAGAATAAGTCAGAGTATATTAGTATTAACCCATTTCAGTCTCCCGTTTGTCCTCATGAAAACTCAAAAACGAAACGAGACAGCTAATTTTGGTGTCATATTCTAGATCTCAAAAGTGAGTCAAAGTTCGTAAAATCGGTACATTGGGCTCAATAGATCCATGACATTTCTATTTACAAATTATAAAATATAATTTGTAATAAGAAATGCGTATTTCAAATGGCTTAAATTATATTCTATATTACTTATTACTTGATGTATTTCATCCTTTAAGACTGTATATATATTTGTTTATTATTAGTAAACAAACAATGTATTACCCCTTCTTCAAAAACGTTAAAAAGTCGGAGTAACAGAAGTTTATCCGGGTACGAATAAAAATACTGTGATAACGCGGAAATCGGCGAAATCGCTGATATCACTCAAATCACTCCTTGTGCGATGTGCCTAATGAATCCTGTAACTGATTCGCAATATTCAACACTAAAAAAAAAAAAATGAAAAAAACAATGTATTAGTGAAAGTTTAAAAGTTTTTATTTATTTAAATAATCGGGCAACCCCCCCTAAAATTTTTAGGATCGGTTTAGATTTAGTTCAACTGCATATAAAAAAAAATTCAAGCCTTTTATTAAAAATTGCTTTGGTGCTCGTACTTCCTTAATAAAATACTTTATTGCTTTTATTTCAACAAATGTCAATTAGATTTTTGATATTACATATTTCTGAGTTTTAATGACATCATTTTTCATGATATATAATTGATACATGTTTGCATTTACATCAATAGGTTTTTATTTCCATAGTTACACATTTAAAAAATGATATAAATAACAGCGAAAAGATTATTTTTTCAAATCAGATAAGTATAAATGTCACAATAAAATATTTATTCCATAAATTTAACAGTAAACCACAGAAATATGTAATATCAAAAATCTAATTGACATTTGTTGAAATAAAAGCAATAAAGTATTTTATTAAGTAGGTGTGAGTTGTTAGTTGCTAAGCTATAGAAAATTGTTTAATTGAGTGACAGATAGAGTTTTTTTTAATCCGTTGAAATGTAATGACCTATGTATTGATATTATAATTATTTTATAATAAAACTACTTAAAACTATTTAATAATTATTGAATCTATTAGAAAGTAACAGGTTATGGGCCCAGACACGTAAATACGTAATTTAAAACATTACGATAGTCCGCGATAGTATTTTCGGTAGTCATTACAATACTAGCGGAATTTAAACATGGATTCAATAATTAGTTCGAGTAATTATTGAATCTATTAGAAAGTAACAGGTTATCGGCCCAGACACGTAAATACGTAATTTAAAACATTACGGTAGTCCGTGATAGTATTTTCGGTAGTCATTACAATACTAGTGGAATTTGAACATGGATTCAATAATTATTTCGAGTAGTGGTGGAGTTATTAAGTTAGAAGGCGAAGGAAATTGGGTTTGTGGGTTACGTTGCGTTAATGAAATTAACTACACATTTATTAAATTATATTTATTAATGCAAATATCAATTTTTATTACATAGTATTTTAATCAACATGTGCGTTGTATTACACTCAAGTATATCTCATCAATTATATCGACTGACTGACTTGACTTTTCTGTTACTTGTACCATGTCCCTCTAGGCATGCGCACAATTGCTAACCAATGCTTTGGTAGTCATGTAGCCACAGGTTGTTTGGAAGTTTCAAATTACCGTGCTATTAAAAGGTCTTGGAATCTTTTCAATTGTGAACGGGACGACAGAAAAACCAGAAGCAGAGGCTCAAGCTCAAGATTGGATTAAAAAGGATGGAAAAGCTCAAAGTTTCATTGTAACAAGACTGACAGAGAATACAATATCTCATATTGTGACTTGTGAAACTGCAACTGATATGTGGAGGAAATTATTAAGTATCTATGAGCAAAAATCGGAATCAAGTATACATTTAGTTCAACAGCGTTTCTTTTCATATAAGTATGAAGAAGGTATGGAATTATCAGTATTTTTATCTAAAGTTCAAGAGTTAGCAAATCAAGAAGAAACTGTATTGCAAGAAGAAGAAACGTTAATACATAGTGACAATAGCGAAAACGAACAATTCTTTAGTGATTTAGAAGAAGAATCAGAAATTGAAAATGAACCGAAGAAAAGAAATCGAAAAACACCTTATTGGTTTAAAGATTATGTAACAAGTTTTATAAGTATAAATAATGAACCAAAAACTTATGCTGAAGCTATGGTAAGAGATGATTCAGAAAAATGGTCAGAAGCAGTTAAAAAGGAATTAGAAGTTTTAAGAAATAATAATGTATGGATTGAAGACAAGTTACCTAAAGACAAGACACCAATTAGCAGTAAATGGATATTCAAAATTAAATCAAACGAAGATTTAAATATAACTTATAAAGCAAGATTAGTAGCTCGTGGTTTTGAATAACAAGATAACTTAGATGAGAGTGAAATTTATAGTCCAGTTGCTAAATTAACTACTGTACGAGTATTTATTGCAGTGGCAACTAAATTAGGGCTATTGGTAAATCAAATGGATGTAAGAGGTGCCTTCTTATATGGTAAAATCGATGAAGAAGTATACATGTTGCTGCCAGATGGAGTTCATTGTGAAACGAAGATTGTCAAGTTACTAAAATCTATTTATGGTTTAAAGAAGTAACCAAGGTATTGGAATGAAACATTTGATGAAGTGGTAATTGAGGAAGATGATCTATTACTTTGTGGTAATGATGAAAATGAATGTATTGTTGGATATGTTGATGCTGACTGGGGAGGAGATTGTAACGATAGAAAATCTACTTCAGGCTATTGTTTTAAAGTTTTTGGATGTACTGTTTCTTGGTCTTGTAAGAAACAAGCTTGTGTTACATTATCATCAACAGAAGCAGAATATGTAGCTTTAAGTATGGCAGTGAGTGAGGCATGTTGGCTTAAAAGTTTATTGTTGGATTTTAAAATACCTAATTTCATTAATAATCCAGTGATTATTTATGAAGACAATCAATCGGCTATTAAAGTAGCTAAAAATCCAGAGCATCATAAAAGCCTAAGCACATTGACATTAAATATCATTTCATCAGAGAAAAGGTAGCAGAAGGTTTAATTAATATTAAGTAGATTAATACTAATGAACAAATTGCAGATATGTTTACAAAACCTCTGGGTAAACAATTATTTTTTAAATTTAGAAATGAATGTGGACTTGAATTGTCATAAAATATTTTATTGAGGGGGTGTGTTGAAATAAAAGCAATAAAGTATTTTATTAAGTAGGTGTGAGTTGTTAGTTGCTAAGCTGTAGCTAAAATTGTTTAATTGAGTGACAGATAGAGTTTTTTTTAATCCGTTGAAATGTAATGACCTATGTATTGATATTATAATTATTTTATAATAAAACTACTTAAAACTATTTAATAATTATTGAATCTATTAGAAAGTAACAACATTTATATGTTAAATCACAGATTTTCATCTAATAATGAATCTATGTAAAACCATTTATAAAATATGATGTCTTTATTTACACACAAAAAAACCGCTGAATCGGATATATAATTGATACAAGCTTAAAAGTATAATAACTCAACAATCAATTAAAAAAAGTATGAAATAATTATTGCACCATGTTTTTAGTTTGTATTTTTACTTTGAGGTCACGTTAAAAATACCACTATTTTAAAGAAGTGAAAACTTCCTAATTCTATTTTATATACCGTAGTATATTAACTCTATTTAAAACTATTTTCAAGAATTTTGGACATTATACAGTGGACCCCAGTGCTCCTCGACCCCCGGTAACAATAATAATTATAAGATAAGATTCTACATATTATATATATGCTTCTACATGTCGGATTACAGGGAGTGCCGGATTAACCAGGGACCGGATTATCGAGGGTCCACTGTACTTATATTGAAAAAGAAGAAAATCTAAATTGCTTCCTGAAGATGAAACAATGTAGAATATTTAAAAAAAGAAAAAGTTAAGCACAAACAAAGCGTAGATTTTAAGAGAAAAAAAAACTGTTAATAATCCATAAAAGAAAAAAACAATTCAACAAAAGAAAGTTTGTTATATATATATATATATATATATATATATATATATATATATATATATATATATATATATATATATATATATATATATATATATATATATATATATATATGTACCTCATGTTTTTAATAAATGCTAATGATTAACAATAGTGCAAGCATTGATACTCAACCATATACCGAGTATTTAAACAATGCTACTTTAAATTATTTTTTTGCTTGTTTCATTATACTCGACATATATAGAATATGTCAGAAAATATTAGTTTTAGTTTTGAGTTTGTAACGCTAGCAAATATTTCCCACTGAGACAAAATTTTGTTATAAGAGTTCATATAATCTCACCCAATTAGTTCAATTCTGATTGTTCACCTGACGCCAAGTTAGCTCAAATGTATCAAATATCTCAAAAAGAGATATATCTCTTTTTGATGGGTACAATTTTTTAATTGTTCGGGTAAATGTTCGAATATGCCACAATTTTTGCTCAAATTTAGCTAATAAATACGTAAATAATTACAAGACATATATTATATGTATTTATAATTTTATATATATATATACATATATATATATATATATATATATATATATATATATATATATATATATATATATATATATATATATATGTATTTATAATTGTATAGACTGGATATTTAGAGTATCTTATAAATAAATACTAAAGATTCAAGAAAAGTTACAAGATTGATACACAATCATGTGTCAAGTATTAATACAATTAACTCGTTTTCGTTTTGCTTTTGTTTACATTTGATGTCAAAAATCTAATTTAACCAATGTATCACAAATATTTTTTGTCTTTGTCATAATTATTGTTACAAATTATAAAATTTAAAACCAGTGAAGATAACATCTAACATTGGTAATTGCTTAGATAGTCGGCATATAAATGTTTGTACAGATTTTCGTAGCCAGTTATGAAAAAAAGGTTTCAAACTAAAGTTGTCTGTTTTAAAAAATCAAATATTTTTATTAGTATTTATCTTCTCTCTTTTTTTCAGAAGTTGGTCCTAGACCCATTGAACCCAATTATCGATTTTTAAACGATTTTGCTCATTCACGAACTTAAACTCACTCTTTATAACTAGAATTCGCTACAAAAGTTTTATGTCTAATATACGTCAAAATTTCAAGTCGCTATCTATTTTCGTTTCTGAGTTATCTTCATGGCGGACGGGCAGACAGACAAACAAAAATAGAAATGGACTAGTTAGTTGATTTTAAGAACACATATAACAAAATTTTGGTTTGCGGTTACAAATTTTAGACTAAAATTAATATACTCTCAAATATTATATATGTCGAGTACAATAAATAGGTCTATTTGAAGTGGCTGTTTAAATAATACTGACTACCTGAGTGCATAGGATATTGTATAAAAATAATTCGTTATTATTCGTTTAAATTTGTATAAGCAACGAAAGTGAATTTTAACGTTATTATTAAGAAACAATTTATTGAAAATAAAATTAAAATGAACCAAATAATTTTTTTAAATTTGGTTGTTCAATAACTTGGTCAGTTTCTGATCAATTTTAAATTGGATGAAACCATTGATTTCAGAGTAAAAATTATTCAAAATGAAGTATCATAATATATTGAGCCCCATTACAAATTTTAAAATTTTAGTAGACCCGGGCCACTGTAATTTCTTTTAACAAAATATTAAACGTATTCTTTCTTCTTTCATAACGTTACTGAAATTTTCCAATATTTACTTTCTTTTTAGATATTTACTTTAATTTAACTAAACTAATACTATTCAAAAGGGACTGAAACACGTAATTTTTAAGTGAAAAAAAATTATTAATATAACTCAACCCAGATTATTTTTGTCGTTAAATTAATATGTCGTATAACATGTGCTTTACTGGTAAATGACAGTTAGTAGTTCTTTTGAATCAGAAAGCATTTTCTATGATTTTCGCTTCCTTATATAATATTACTAGCGGACGTCATGGGGTTACACACGAGTTGTTCCCGTTCCCGTGGGAATACAGAGATAAAAAGTAATTTATGTTACACGGGGATAGTGTAGCATCCGAACGGTGAAGTAAAAAGCGGCCCAAATCGGTCCATCAGGATTTTTCAAATCGGCCCAGTAGTTTTTCAGTTTATTCGTTACATACAAAAATAAAAATTTCCTCTTTATAATATTAGTATAGATTATTTATCAAAGCTTTTAATGATACCAAAATAAAATTCATCAATAATGTATGCCATCATTCTTTGACGTAAACAAAGCCATTGATAAAGTATGGCAATCCAAGAAGAACTATCGCATCTGTTTCCTTACCAATCTGGTGTATCGCAGCATTTTGGGACCAACTTTTTACCTAATTTATACGGCAAATCTATTGGTCGATGATACAAATATACTACATTCGCAGATGATACTGCTATTCTATCCAACCATATAGGTCCAAATATAGCTTCAGAAAATCTACAGACCGTTATCGATAAAATTATCCCAGTTTATTTTAAAATGTCTGGTAACTGTTATCCCTATTAACAATGATCTTACCGTAGTAATAAACAGCACACTTTGCATGGCCAATAACACCACCATGATATCAAAAAACGAGTGGAAAACTCGATTTATTATTCTAAGCACAAAAATTAATATCTATGAAGTACTTATGTAACCTATTTTTCTATATTAAAATAAATGCAGCGTGATAACAAAATTGTATGAAAATAAATTACTATCCTTCGAAATATTTGGCTCAATATTTGAAAATACTCGTAATGGTTGGAGACTACAATTAAGCTTGAAATTTATCGCAAAAATTAAAAAAATTGGATATTGTTTAGATTTGGACATCTATTATGTAATGAAAACAGAAATTCAGTTTAAAAGAGCACAATCACTAGCCCTGTGGTAGATTAAAAATATCGAAGGGTACTAATTAGAGGCTTAACTCTGTTGAAAAAGAATTAAAGATCCGTTTATGTAGGAAAAGCATAGCTGTGGATTGGACCGAGTGACGAAATATTATTTAAGGTAGCCATGGTTCGAAAATAGTTGTAGTGCCTTGGAACAAGAAAAAGAAAAAATTATTCCAAAGATTGAAGATGTGAGGCGAAATAGGAATCAATGAAATATTGATTGACTGAAAAAGACATGCTAAAAAGAATTTGAATTATACGATTCTCTTATTGGAAAGATATTCCAAGATATGCCTGTACTATCAAATTTAGCATATTATTTTTGATTGAAATTTATATACACATTATCGAGTAGAATTAAAATCTAATAGTTTCAAGTTTAAAAATTAAATGAGTTTTTGTTAGATAGTATTTATTATACCTCTAATTTAAAAAAAACTTTTCAAATAAACCGGCAAATTAAAAAGTTTTTCATCATCCAAATATATATATGTACATAATATATACATACCTACATATACAATATTATAACGGGTGAAAATATATTAATACCGACGCCGACGCTTTATCTGCAATCAATACAGTTCATTTGCAATGACGTAATTGAAAATTCGATACCCGATTGGTTTATATGACACACATCTTGTTATTTATAAAGACTATATACAATTCTATTAAAATATTAAATAAATAAAAATAATAGTGAATAAAAATAATTAAATGTCAGTAATTGAAATAAAAGAAAAAGTTTTATTTAAAACATCGTATTGTGTTGTGTGGCATATGAATATACATTAAAAATTTCTACTTCAAGCTCTATAACAAAATTATAAAATGATAATATAATATACAATAATCGTGTGATCTTAATAAATAGATAAAAATTTAGTGGACCCCATTAAATTAGTGTTTTTATTTTGGTAAAAAAAGTTTGTGTTTTTAAATAAAGTATGTTTAATTGATTTTGTAAAAGAAAAGCTTAAGGGAATAATAAGTTGCGGAGAGCTTACTATTATCTATAACTATTATCATTGATAATGCAGTCAATCATAAATAGAAGCAGCTGTCTATGCTAAGGGCAAAATGGTCGATGGATATTCTTTTAACACAAACATTCTAAATTTTCTTTATACAATTCAACAGTTAAAACCGTAAAGTGAATTCGTGTCTTATAATTTTTTAATAACTTGAAAAAATGCACTTTTTATTTTTTGTTGAAAATGTGAAATAGTGATTCAATATTAATCATCCGCCTCCCTTATAATGATTATCAAATCCCTATAATAGATTGTTTTTTTTTTGGTTTTTGTTTTTTTGTTTTTTTAAATTTAATAAAAAGAAGAACAATTATGATTGTGTTACGACTTTTACTAATGTGTCGTTTCAATAAATATATTAACAATTATAATATAGTAATTGTTAATTTTATGCAAATGTTGTTACTAATTATTGCTTGTTGTAAATTGTGATTAATTTATTAATTTAATTTTTTTCTTTCGTTTGGCATTCTGTTATTTAATTTTGAAAATATTTAGATAGTATAATTAATAAATTTTAAATATCAGAATATAATAATATCATTTATTGTGGTGGGGAGCATGGCAGATTTGCCAGATCTGTCTCACCTCACACCTGAGGAACGTGCCATTATTGAAGGTGTTATGATGCGACAAAAACAAGAGGAAGAACGTGAAAAAGAAATTATGAGGTGAATAACATCATTTTTCTTGTTGAATTTTATTTATGTGTTTTTAATCAAATGTCTAACATAGTTTAAAATAGCATTTTCTTTGAAGTGAATGTTTATTTGTGTTTTTTTGTTTATTCGAGTGAGACCAGACGAGTGAAATTTTTTTGTTTTAAAATGTGTATGTTTTGTATTATTGCGTACTGAGACCTAAAATGTGCATTATCTTGGAACCAGTTTAAACAATTCTGATTTTGAATTATATATATTCTTTTTAAACGTCAGCAATTAATAGTATTTTAATCTTTATAGACTAAAAAGAAAAAATAGGATAGTTTTTTGTTTGTGATAATTTTTTTAACTATAGTAAAGATAATAGAGTTTTATCTATCATATATTCACACTCGTCTATAATAGAGGTCACCTACTATTTTTAACCATTATTAATTAAATTGCATCCGTTTTGTTTATACAATTAAATTAATGCCGTGGAATTCGCTGCAAAAAAAATTCTGTGTTTGAAAGAAGCAATCAGCTTGGTAATATAATCACAGGTACCACGCTAGGGCCAAAAAACCCGCATACCTATACTAACTCAACCCGAAATATTACTTGGGTAGTTTATAATCACAGGTTTAATGAAGGGTCGCAGATTCGTACTAACCCGATCTCATCGCTTGGTTAGTTTTAATTACAGCATTCACGTAAGTGCTAAAAAACCCGCATACTTTTTTAAACTCGACCCCAAATATCACTTGGGTAGTTCAATAATAGCTTGAACGCAAGGGCCAGAATCTAGATATACCTAAATGTATCTGCATATACCAAACGAACTGACAAACCGACTTACAGATATTAACAAAAATAAATAATAGATCAAAACAAACACTGCTGACATTCCATTATATATTATGAACATTAAAACCAAATATTTCTGCTTAATAGTGGTGGGATTTGTTTGGAGTGGTTTTTGCACCGAACGGTTTATGTCGCAGTGATTTTTACCGAGTTTATTTTCGTCGTAGTGATTGATTACCTACACAAATAAAAACAAAAAAGAATATTTAAGTCAAATTTGTTTGAATACATTTTGAGATAACTGTTAACGATTGACAATTATATATTCTTTAGCATATGCCTGCCTTAAAATAGTTATATTTTAGAATTAATCGATATGCCAATTAATTAACTTCTGCATTTTAAAACTTGTTTCCGATTTATTAATTGCCAAAGCGCAACATACTTTTAGAGTAAAGTGCAATCACTTGAATTGAAATAGGAAATTATTTGAAATCATAGTGGCATAACTACAATTTCTACTTGAACAGACCGCTCAAGTATGTGTAGTAATTGCCTCCATTACATTACAATACATACCTTTTCACTTGTTGCTCAAAATCTAAAACCTCTGCGGAGCGTATATTTTTTGAATAGTAAAGGGATCTAAGTAAATTTCTTAACAGATGCTTTTGAAAAGTACGAAGCCTCTAAACTACCCAAACCAGCAATTGTTGGTAATTCTTTAGATTATTTATGGCGTATATCCAAAGAACTAATGCGAAAAACGCAGTAAGCCTAGTAATGAACCACAAGCAATAAACTTGTAAATACCTACCTTTGTTCTCACATTTTGCAATCTGGCTCAAAAAGTCTTATATACCTAATCTAGAATTCGTGTCACAAAATACGATTATGTGACGAAATATACTCGACGACATATCCCAGCGGCAAAATTTCCTAACCACAAAATCTGCTCTGAAAATGAGTGGTACTCGAAACCGCCAAAAACCCGAAGAACCGTGCTCAATCAGTTCCAAATACATGTGCCAATTCGATCTTAAATTTCATTCGGATATTTAATGTACGGAACCGTAATGGTAAAAAAAACCACAGACTCGGATTAACTCAACTTTAAATACGCAGATCCATACTTACTAGGTGGGTAAATATGATGTGGGTATTTTAATTACAGGGTGACATAAGGTGTACAAAAACATACCAACCTGAGCCTACCTGACCCGAAATATCTTCAAACCACAGATGGAAACGCGTTAAAATTGTACTAAAAATTGAAAACCTATATTATCGAAAAGTTACTGTAAGAATAAAAAAAATTCTAATATTTTTGAAATTCAAAACTAATGATTTTGTTACGGAGACATTTTGTCTTTTGTCTTTGTTTGAGACGAGGAAGTCTTTGTCTGGTGTGTTTATGCCAGGGAGATTGTGGTGTGATATCACCACAAGAAAGGGTCACGATATAAGTATAGTTTAAAATTCTTTTTTGAGCAAAATGATTGTTTAAATTATTAATAAAATTTTAGGGTTGTATAATATTATCTACAAATTTGCCTAAAGTTGAACAATTTTATCTAAAATTTTAATTTTAGGTAATTTTCCAAACGTTTTAATGTTTAGTGTGTAAATAGTACTTTGATTGGATTGATACACCTCACTCAGAAGTCACAAAATCTTATATATAATGAATATCTTGAATATGAAAAATTGTCCATAAAATTTCATCAAATTCAGACAACGCGCTCAAATGTTACAGTCTGACAAACTTTCATATATAAAAACCAAGAGCAAAACAAATTTTGAAAATTATTTTTATGTATTTCTTAGTTTTTAGTTACTCACGCAAAAATTATTATGTTTTTTTATTCTCTTTCTTTTGATTTTTTTTTTCTATTTTTTTTCTACTAATAAAACATATTTTTAGGAGCCACTAGAAGTATACACAAGTTTTTGAAGTCATATGATTAAATGCCATCCTCGAATGACCGTTGTAAATATGATATTAGTTAATTAATATTGCTTCTATTAATTTTGAAATTATTATTGTTTTAGCGTGTAGTATTTAGATACTCTGCAAGAAGTTTTTCTACGTGATTTTTTACATTAATTTTTTGTATAAGAAACTTCTATCTCTAGAAGTAAGTCGTAATATTAAGTTTAATTTTAATTCGACTGTAGAGTTAGCAAATAAAACTTCAAAACGGGAATAGTTTTGACCGGTTCCAAGATAACGCACTGAGATTCGTTTAAAACACCCATTTTATTGGCAATATCATTTTTTCATTGAGATTAATGCAACGTAGCTAGTGACCGATTTTCATAAGACAATATTAGTTGAAGCTGACTGTAGGTCATTGGCTCTTGTATATACGAGGAGGGTATACCGATATCTATACTATGTAGTAATGTATTACAGATATATCTATTATCCATCTAGTGCTGCTTATCTTTACGTTTTTACAAAAAAATGACTTTTATTGGTTTGGATTTTGTGTGTATTTTCGATTTTATAATAATAATTACACTGGATTTCAAAATATAACTTCATATATTTGGTCCAGGATATTTTACATGGATTAACTGTAATTCTCAAATATAGCTCGTATCGATATGAATTTTTGACCTATATTAATATTTGCCGCTCGTTTTATAATTTACTTTATATGCCATTATAATTTACTTTATAGTCTAAAAACTAAAATTTTTTATTAATTATTTTGTTGGAGAACAACAAAATCGATGGAAAATCGATTGAATAAATTCCTTAGTCCAAATACTACGAACGAAAATGTTGTCAACTAAATTGACAAACAAATCGACAAAACGCATTTAAATCGGTTTAGTCATGGAAAAGATTATTGAAAAAAATATCATAAAAATATGCAATACGGGAGCTACGAATGATAAACGAATTATCTTCCGTAGAATCTATACTAGTAAATATTTATATTATAATTGCTATAACTCACTATATATTGTCGAAATATAAATGTTCAGCTGGAATTACTTATACAAATTAAATTTTTCAAAATAGTTATAGTTCATAAATTGTATTTGATTTAATTTATTCATCTGTTATCTGACATAAAAAAATGTTTGCAAATTATTTTAAATACAATATAAATTATATTATGAATTTCCAAGTGCATACAATTTTTGTACAGGCCTTTATAACAAAAATAATTCAATTAGAAAATTATTCGAAAAATACAGAAATAATGTTTGTCTTGTATGCTGAAGAAATATTTAAGTAACGTTAATACGTATATAATGGGGCATATATGTGTTGATTCAGAACTGGCTATCATATTACCGTAAATATTTCTTAGCACGTTTTTTATATTTTATAGTTGCTGATTTATTACCGATAAAAAATTGTTTCCCCAATCGTATACGAGAAACAAAATTCATGATGGCTTGAAAGTAATTTACCATTGTATTAGCCATATCTCAAACAATAAAAGAAATATGAAAAATATATGGTATTTAATTATTTATTCAATTGAATTTCCCTGTCAGTTCAGCTATTTTTTGGCCACGATAAAACACTTAAAAAAGTACTTTCTAATTAAAAAATTGTATTATGTATTTTCACTACTTCCCAAACTTGAAATAAAATATTATTTTTAATATTTTTTCTCTGAAAAGAATAGTGCTACATGAGTCGTTGAAACACTAATCGATTTCAATTATTTAGAAATAAAATATGGAACAACTACAAAATCATCTTTATATTTTTTACTTCGTAATATATGAATAACGCCGTGGTCAGTTATTTTTAAGTCGCTATCCTCTTAGTCCCTCTGGAGTGGCTAGAGAAAAAAAATTTTTTCAAATGAAATATAATATCTTTAATCGGCTAATTGTGTTAATATTTTTATAAGAAATGTTTTGTCATTTTTTTCGACAACGGGTTGACGATAAATTTATAGTGTGTGGAAAACGCGAACGCTTTGAGTGTATTCTACGTTACGTTTTAATGCACTTTGTTATGCATTTTTATGCATTTCTCAAAAAATTGATGATAATCTTTTACGCATTTAGTTTACAAAAATAAGATTTTTGAACATTTTAACCATTATGCAAGTGCATGTAATTTTGTAAAGTAGATATGTATTTTTGTATAACTTTTATGTATCTTTCACTTTTTTGAAAAATGCATAAAACTGAATCTCTTTGTAGTATTCTATACACGTGTATAATGGTCAAAAATGTTCAAAATTATTATTTTTGTCAGCTAGATGCGTAAAGTAACTTTATATTCAATTTTTGGAGAAATGTATAAAATTATATAAATAATGTATCTTTTACAGAGGTGCATAAACTTGCATGATGGTTAAAAATGTTCAAAATTTTTATTTTTAATCTAAATAAGTAAAAGGTATCTTATATCCAACTTTTACTTTTTTAATGCTCTTTAAAATATTTCGTTAAAAGTGCATTGAAAAGGCTCCAGGGTTTTGGCACGTCAAATTCGGTATATCGGCTCGTCAATTATCTTAAATAATTTGTCACTAATTTGTCATTAATAATATAAATTTGATCAGATTTTGTTTCTTCGTAATAAGGAATTTAAATTTATTAAGTCATTGGAAATATTTTGATACGTCGTAACGAAGTTCGGTATATTGAGACAAAAGAGAAAATGAGCCAAATTATATGCTCAGTAATTGGTCATAAAGGATCAACATATTTCAAAATTTGGTCAAGCTTAGTTTTATCAAAATTTTGATTCATAATTTTTGAAGGTTGTTAAAATATTTTAACACGTCAAAGTGTAAACATTGACTCGAATAATAGTCGAAATAATTGGGCATTAATTGGTCGTAAATGGTCAGCATATTTCATATTTTGATCAGGTTTTATTTTCTGAAAATTTTAATTTATAATATGCTAAGAAAATTGAAGGTTAAAGTCCGAGATTTATCCTATTATCAAAATGATAGATGAAAGTCTGAATTTTGATGGAATTTATCTCACAAAAAAATAAGTCATTGATTTTTAATTGATCGTAATTGATCAGCATGTTTCAGAAATTGATCAGGCTTTCATGAAAATCGGTGAAAGCATTTTTTGTATTTTAAACAAGCCCAAATTTGTTCAAAATTTCGTTAGCAAATTTGCGATTTTTAAACTTAACCGGTGCTAATTTTTTTTTTTTTTAATCTCAACTTAGAAGTAATAGAAGTAAAGGAACTTAAACTATAAAATATAGAATAAATATTTTATAGTTTATATACAAAAATATTTTTTAAAACGCAAAATACTGAAAAAACTAGTTTAAAAAACTTTTCAGTGACAACCATGAATTTCTATTTTTTATTCTAAATAAACGTTTACATTCATAAAAAGCGATAATTCTCATACAATACTATGTTATACAAGTAATTTATATGTACCTCATCTCGGCTTTCGAAGTCCCGAAAAACTGTTTTTTTTGCAATTTTACCTTTAATTTTATAAACACGACCACTAACATCACTTGGGTAGTTAAATCATTTATTAAATAATCGGAAAATTTGGATAATCAATTTTTTTTGATAGTATTCTTCATACTAAGTTGTTCCCAAACAAATTGTGGATAGTTTAATCACATGTTATACGAAAGGTTCATAAGTATCACGGGAAAGCACATTCTAAATCGTGAAAATGTGCACGTTCTGTAACATGAAAGTTTTTTGCAAATCGTGGGTAATAGTGTATGTTAAATAATAGGAATGCGCAGCAGCGCTAATAAACCTAGAACTGCATATACAAACAATCTGACTTACATAAAATATAATTAATATTTAATAATGAGAAACTTTTATATTATTATATAAACAAATTTATATTATTAACATTACTATAAGACATGAATACTTACAAATTTCTACTTCATAGTGGAGTGATTTTTTATGGAGTTGTTTTTGTGATAAGTGGTTTTGGAGTGATTGGTTTTTGCATCGAGTAGTTTTTATCGGAGTGATTTTTACCGAGTTAAGGCAGTTAGTACCTACTATTTTACAAGAAATTATTAGTTCAATTGTATTTATTATTTATCTTTAAAATATAGCACACATTTCCTTTGAAACTTTCTGTATTTCAAAAAAAAATTCCTATTGATAGTAAAATATATTACAAAAGCCAGACAATTAGGCGTTGATAATTTTGGCAAATAACACAATCTGAGAATAATATTTTCTTATAATTTTTTACTACATTGCCAAAAAATATAAAATGCGGAACATTATGTCATTATGCAGAATTTTTACGCTATTTGGCGAAAATTTTAAATTTATGTATTAGGAAATTTTATTTTACTTTTATAGGATATAATAAAAAAAATATATATATAATTATGATTCGAGTTGAACACGATTTCTATTATAAACAAAAAATAAATTTAATTTAATTATGATTTGTAAACGCACTTGTTGAATGAGAGGTACGCCTTCTTTCAGGGCCTTAAAAAATTCAGAATGAGATATCTACAAAAAAAGGGGGGGGGGTTAGTGCAGTAAAATGTAATAGTGCCCGGGTGACCGATCATCGCTCGTGTATGTTTTTTTACTGATGACACCTACTCTCTAGTTATATTTGGTATGTTAAATATTTCGTTTATAATAATAACAAAATAATTAATTTTGCAAATAAAAAAAAAATTTAATTGGATGAACCGAGATTCAAAACGTGGGTATCTCGTATATCAAGTCAGAATATTGACGCTACACCAAGCCTGAGCTGAATTTTAATATTTTTTGGGTATAAAACTTACACGAATTTATAAATTTTTTTTCTATACCTGTCGTTTTCTGTTGGATGACACCTATCTAGAGAAACTTGGGAAGTAATTTAATACTTAACAAAAATTGCATCCGAATCGTTAGAGCCGATCCGTGATAGAAAAAAACTTTATAAAGTAAAAATAAAAATTATGTTTTATATTTAAAAATTTTTCTCGCTAAAATCTCTTCAACTTCCTCTTTGTTTTCATATCCAGATTGCGCATATTAAATTTCATAACATTTGAATATTATTAGTTTTAGTGTTCTTTGTATATTATAGTCATATATTTCATTATTATACATACATTAAATATTGTCTTTTTTGTGAATATCTCATACTGAGCTTTAATGACAGGCGCTAAATTATCGGAAATGATACATATTTAAATAAGACACTATTTTTGTGCACAATTACTCAAAAATATTAAAATAAAAAAATTTTGACCGAAGGAAGTGAAGACTATGTTTTAACTTGACGATATTGCATTTCATTTGCTTGTATCAATGTATCAACGCAGAATAGGCGGAATAGGCGGACCGGGAGTAGTTTGAATAGGTTTGTAATTTGTTTATTTTCAAAAGTTTTGTTGCATGATGATATCTTGTTATTAATATTAGTTGTGAAATATAGTGTGCCGATTTAAAATGCGTTCGTATGGAAATTAGAATGTATGCAAATTATTAAAAAAATTTCATTTTCATTGAAATATAAGATGATTTTGAAATATAGATTTTAATACGCTAATGTTAGATCAAATTTGGGAGTAGAGTAGGGATTGTCATCTTGCCAAAAATTTCGTTCTTGAACAAACTATGATAAAATAAAGTCGTAAATTTTAGTTCATGAATAGAGTGAATTGAAGTAACTTGACAAATGTTCAAGGCATTGGATTTCCATAATTGAAATTCATTATGAACAAAGATATAACTCAAGTTCAGAGTTCAAATTGTAGTGTCTATAAAGTAAATATTTTTTAACAGAAACGCAAAAAAGTGAGAAAAGTGTATTCATTTATTTATTTTTCTTAACTCATGGGAAAAATTATAAAAATTGAATTTTTATAACCACTTTTCCGGCTTACAAAATAACTTTTTGTGAATTTACTAATTAAAAAAAAAAAAAGTGTAAAAACCACGATTTAAAAAAATTAGTTAAAAGCTTCACATACTACATATTTGATCTTTACCTGAACGTGGTTCATTTAATCAAAATATATTGTATTGAAAATATTGTCTGACTGGTGATAAACAAATATCCACTGGTAACTTATTAAAATTTAAATCTAAAAAAATTTCCATGCTTTTTTTTTTTTTTAGAATATAATAGTAAAAGGAAGTCATCGCATTAAATTTTTGCTTTGCGAGTTTTTAATGAAAATATACGTTTAGAGCTCCCCTGAGACCAATAAAAGGGTTTTTAGCGATAAAAGAGGATGTCACAACTATTCTAGTGATTTTCAGAATTTTTTTGGTAAAAGACTCAAACAGAAAAATTCAAATAATGGGAGAAAATTCAACTAATCACTTATTTATTAATTTTTTTTTAATTATTAGTTTTGCTTCTCGTTTTGTTTATTATCTAACATTAAACATTAATATTCTTTGTAAAAGTTTATATATCACCAAGCAAACTAAAGATTTTCATGACTTAAATACTAACTACTAACGGACACCAAATTTTGGTATAACATAGTATCCCAAAGTTAGAACATTAAAACGATAACCAAAAAAGGTAGCCAAAGCATGAAAAGAACCGACTTTATTATAGTTTCAAATTTCAAATTTGTTACCGATTTTTTCAAATTATCTGCCAAACTAAACTTTTTAGAGAAAAAAATCTTCATAAAAAACTTATAGATACTTTAAATGTCTATAAAATGCTGTGCGCAAAATTCGCCTTATTAGTTTTGTCCTAAACACTAAAAAATTTAAAAAATGTGGCAATTTTTAAAATTGCAATATCTTTAAGAATTTATTGATTATCTCTAAATTTTAGAGAAGATACTGTTTAATAAACTCATTAAGTTGCCGAAATACGAATTCAGAGAAATAAATAGTTTCAGAGAAATTCACTTGTTTATTTAAAAAAGGCACTCACAAAAAACATTAATTCCCCATTTCTAGGTGATCCTATTTTTATCTTGAAACATACATTTTACTCTTAATGCATAAGAGTTTTAAGAGTTATACTTTTAGGTAAACTTAAAAATAAATTCAAGTTAATTCGTTTAATTGCTTAAAAAAGGCACTCACAAAAAACATTAATTCCCCATTTCTAGGTGATCCTATTTTTATCTTGAAACATACATTTTACTCTTAATGCATAAGAGTTTTAAGAGTTATACTTTTAGGTAAACTTAAAAATAAATTCAAGTTAATTCGTTTAATTGATTAAAATGGCATTAAAATGAGTTATTTAATATTTTTTAATTCAAAGTGTACATATAAATATAATTTAGTAACCACATTATGATACTGCATATACATTGACATTAACTCAGTCGGATTTCGGTCACTTAATGAGTTTATTAAACAGAAAAATCATTTTATCCGAAAATTTAAAAATGTTAATGAAAAATTTTCATGTTTCAGGAGGAAACAAGATGAAGTACAAATTTTAGAAGAAACAATTCGTCAACGCTCTGAACAACAGAAAAAAGCTGGTGTGGAACTTGATGCAACATGTCATATTTGCTTAAAGACAAAGTTTGCTGATGGTGTCGGTCACATTTGTAATTATTGTAATATTCGATGTTGTGCACGTTGTGGTGGAAAAGTCACTTTACGTTCTAATAAGGTATGCTCTTCATTGATCTGATTGTGTTGTATACTTTGAATGTAAATCTGTGTTTCTTTTAAAATTAGAATGTTTAATAAAATAAGAGGTTGAAACTAGAAAAGTTTACGTGTTTCGAGATTAAGATGCCTAATAAAATACAATTATTCTATTTTATAATGGAACTCAGAATAAAATTCTTGGAAGAGCATGAAATTAAAATCATACAGAATTTAGCGTTTCATGAGATCGATGCACCTATGATTTTAAAAGACTAATAATTTTTTCGGAGGCATCCTAGGAATTGAAGATGGTCTTTCCTCATAATTTTTTTACAATATCTTGTGATATTTTGTGTTATATAAATATTATAAATAAATACACACATTGTTCGTCGAATATATTTCATAGGAAACCAGGGGAAAGCAATATTAAAATGGAACTATATCGAATTTAACACATACAAACCGCCATAAACATAATAATTTATATGTATAACCAATTCTATAATATTAATAATTTTAAAAGATTGAGTATTTAAGTAGGTAGCAATAACACATTATTATTATTATTTAAATTTAAAATTTAACGTATTTATGCCCTCCTTTGAAGAAGGTTCACTAACTTGTGATTCAAGACTATAATTATTTCTACAGGGGCAGAAACCTGGATGACGTACATAGTCTTTGATAAAATATCTAGGAGCACTTTATAAGGCTTAGTAGCAAAAAGCTGCCTGGTAGTTTGGAACGGGAAATTCCAAAAGATAATACATTTCTGTTTCATGACGGCGGGCTCAATTTCTACGGGATCATATGGTTCGGTTTGGACTAGGGTTCGGTCCACATCATACTTGTGTCTCAAAAAGTAGTACAGCATTATAACGGTGTATGTAGGTTTTCGAGGCATAAGTGTTATACAATAATTTTGGTTAATCAATCGCATAAGTATATTAATATTGGTTATAAATATAAATTATATATTATATATATAATATTGGTTATAAATGTAAATTGTTTTGTGTATGTTTGCTAAATTTTATGTAGGAGTGTTTTAATAGTGTTTTCCATTTTATTGCAAAAATATACTGTATACCGATTACTATAAACCGTTGTATAAATTCTCAAAATTTGATTTTAGGTAATATGGGTATGTATACTATGTAGGAAGAAACAAGAATTATTAAGTAAAACCGGCCAATGGATGAATAAAGGCAGTGACCCAATAATGCGACGTATTGAAGCCGATATGAAAGGAGGCAACTATGGTGGTGGTGATAATAATAACATGACAATGACAATGATGGGTCATGATGATGTAATGGGAACCGTCCTAGTAAACAATCCATCAGATAAACGTCCAAAACTTGAACGTGCTCATAGTGCTGCCGAAAAAGAGAATTTACCATTATTACAACATTCTGGTACAACCGGTTTACGTCGACAGTATTCACAACAAGAAACACAACAACATTTAATACGTGGCGGTGGTGGGGATATGGGTGGGGATGTTGTTACAACAATGGGTGTCATGCATCAACAACGAATATCACAAGATTCATCAGCATTGCATCAACAATCCATGTATCCAGAAGACGATCCACAATTTTATCGTGACGAACTAGAAGGTTTAATGCGAACACATCCACATTTAGTTCATCCTCATCAACGAAGGTATATTCTAAATCAACAAGATCAACAACAACCAATGGATATTGTACAACATAACCCACCTCCCTTACCGTCAACACGACAAAAATTTCAACATCAAATTATTAGTGGTGGTGGATGTTACGGAGTTAGTGGTGGGACAGTAGGAGGAGCAGGTGAAATAATAAGTGGAGGAGGTAGTAATAATAAAAAGCATAAACGAAATAGTAGTTTAACAAAGAAATCAACATCGTATCATCAATATTATCAATCTTCACAACAATCATATCAATCGCAACAATCACAACAATTATCATTTTCTAGTTCTGAGGACGAGCTACGTTCAACACCTGAATGTGCTAGTTGTGATGAAATTGACAAGGAAAATGAGAAAGGTATGTTATTTGTATAATTTTTTTAAGTTAACTTAGAATATAAGGAATTTTGAAACTAGTGGGAAGAAAGTAGTTCTAAACTGTAGAGCACAATTTTACAAGGACTGCAAATGAAAATCATCCAAAAATCAAACCCACATTTCTAATATATTTCACAAATTTTATTCAAACCATGTGGGCTATAGAAAAAGACAAACGCATTCAGAACTATACTGGTAGAAGAACTTTGAATGGCCTAATTATAATGAATATAGTAAATATTTACTTAAAAATATTAATACACGCGTGCTAGTTTTAAATTTGCATTTAATCACGAACATTTAATCATAAAAAGTGGTTTTATAAAATTTTCTGTTTTATTTACATCCTAAATTTTAATAGGGTTAATGCGCTGGCTTAATCTGGCTCTGCTAATAGCACTATTTCAATAATCAAAGATTATTTATTAATTTTATTATAATTTAGATTATTTAATCATTATTATCTTTAATGTTGTTCAGAATAGAAAAAAGCAGCTTTGATTTTTTACAACCTACATAATTGGATTTCGGAAATGCTTTCCTATTACTAAACAAAAACATTTTTGGGATATGACTAGTTGAAATTGGACCAATGCCATATTTTGTGTTATGAAAGTTAAATCCTAGATACGAGCAAAATCTTTAATGTAAAACTGTGCTACTCAGGAAATTTTTTTTGACAAATCTAAGATTTATTCACACTTTCACAAAAAACTTACACAAGAAAGAAAAACCAAACCTAATTTTTTTAAAGATTATTTAGTTATTCTTAGGCAAGCATGCAAATAAGTCATCAGTAATGATTGCTTAGATAGCTTGCATCTAAAATCAATACTTATATCCTTATGATGCTGATGTATGCCTGTAAGATATACAATAAGATGAAGAAGGTCTTTCACGCTAGAACAAGCAACCAAGATTAAGATTTTAGATGGTCTGTTGGTCATTACTAAACGATACGTCAATTATAAACTTTCAGATCTTTTCACGAAAATTAATTATTCTTTTTGACACTTGGTTATTGTTTTCTTCACATTATTTTTTAGGCATTCCTTTTATTACTTTATTCCTGTTATTACTTTTATTTCTAAGAATTGAACGTCTTAAATTTAGGACATTATACTAAACATTATTATACATTTTTTAAGGTGACTGGAATGGACGATCATTGCAAGGTAACAATTTTCAAGAGGTATACGATATTGTCGCTGATGCGAAACAAGAACCACCGGTTGAATTAGTCGTATCAAGGTACATGACACCTAGACGACCAACACAACAGACTACATGGCGACAGCATAAAGGTATAACATCTATGCTATCATATTTGCTTTGAAGCTATTGTACTTTGAAGTTTCATAGGAACATTAACTCTTCTGCGGATATACTAATTTTGCAGCCTAAAACAATATAAAATAATTCATCCCAGCTTCTAAAACTCCGACTAATTTTTATATTAGCAACATATAATTTTCATTTTTTCACGTACCGCGGTTCTCAGTGTTTATCTATCCATTAAATTATGACTGGCTTCTCTACGACAATACAATTTTATATTCAATGTTAAATGGAAGGTTCAATAATTTTCTAGAAATTATTATTGATTTCTCAGTTTCATCTGTTACTCTGACTGCCATTCCTTTTCTTCTCTACAATGCTTGATAATTAACCTTTTTCAAAATTATATTGAGATTTTTGCTACGTAGAGCCGTTATTACTTTTAGGATTGTTGCACATTTAAAATTTATTTGCTTTTGAATGTTTTTCAAGCCCTTAACAATCATCAATCATGAACCATCACTAGAATGACGATTACCAGTTAGATGTTTACCAGTTTTATTACTGAATTAGATATTCAGTGCATATACGATTGCAGACCAAAGTTTTCACCTAATTTTTGTTCCTACCCGTCATATTTTTTGAGGATAAAGATATGAGTTTCAGTTCTATCTATTTAATCATAAATTATTTTATTTGAGAACATTTTACTTTTTTTATGAGCGTTCTATTCGATCTATTCAACTTGATTGAAGAATCGATGGTTGAATACTAACTTATAAACGTTGATATGATTTTTATTCTTAATGAAAACTAATTTTTCAAATCTGAAGGTGTTGAATTAATTAAGTTGGTCAAATATTGTTTCAATTTAACTCCGATTGTTTAGAACACATTAAAAGCAAATTTATTTTAGGCAGTAGGCTTATAGAGATTATATAATTTTTTTCCACAGATAAGTTTGATATTTGTATCAAACAATGGTCTCTGATTAAGTTCCACTTCGTTTAATTATCAAATAGTTTCATTTTCAGATATTTACGATAAACCTAGTGTAATGGTGACGTCACCTGGATCACCTGAAATACATGGTATGGCACGAAATCGAAGTCATCAATCTCGAAGAATGATTGGAAATAATCCAAATGTTGGTGGTAAAATACAAATGAAAATTGGTCATGATAGTGTTGCATTAAAATTAGTAATAACAATTGTTTGTGCGGTTGGTTTAACACCGCGTACAAATGGACAACCACGTAATCCGTACGCAAAAATATTTCTATTACCGGATCGTAGTGATAAATCGAAACAACGTACGAAAACACTTGCAAATACAAACGAACCACGATGGAATCAAACGTTTATATACACCGGACTACGTAAAACTGACTTAAAATTAAAAATACTCGAAGTTACTGTTTGGGATTATGTTCGATATGGTGCTAATGATTTCTTAGGTGAAGTCCTTGTAGAATTAAATGTTAGTCCCTTAAACGATGAACCTGAATGGTATCTATTAGTAGCACACGACGAAACGACATTACGAACACGACATGAATACGAAGGTGTTGATTTAGATATGACATTAACACCGACAGATCATTTATCACCTCCTAGTACAACGTCCCGACTATCCGATTCGGATACAACCTCTGAATGTGAATTAGAGTGTGATGCAGATCGAATGCGAAGAGTGGCAGATGGTGCAAGCATATCAAGTGTAGGAAGTTCGTCGAGTCCACCACCGGATCCAGAGTATACGGATCGTCGATCACGGCGTGATATGTCTCCACAAGGTCGACATAAAGCAGTTAGTATGGTTTATAAGGATACACGAATACCACAATCGCAACAAGCACAATATAATAGACGGGTATATTTTCAAAATTTCTAAATAAAAATTTGTTATTGCAACAATATGATCAAATATTTTTTAATAAACTTCACGATAAACGCCCGTATTTTAGATTTTGCACTATTTTTAACAAGATATTTAACTAATTTTAATGTCTAGTGTTAGTGGCTGTCAGTTAAGGTGTATAAACCAGAAATGTATTAATTTAGAATTTTGGAAGTGGTTACTAATCAGCCTTCACCATCCCAACTTTTTTCATAAAATTTCTTTTAATTTCGTGAACTTGAATTTTTCGTTTCCGCCTTGCATATTTATTCAATCTCTCGAAATCCAATTGAAGGTTCGAAATTCAAGGTTCTAAATGTTGTTGAATGTTTTTCCATTATTTGAATTTTCCCATAGAAATATTTTATATAAAAGTTGTAGAACATAATAAGCTTGAAGAGAATCCTTGGTCCATATTTCCTTAATAAAAACTTTCACGGTTTAATTAGAAGTAAATCATAACAGAATTCCAAAGTTTGGTGAATTTTTGATACAAGCGTTTGATACGATATCGCTTTCAAACTGAAAGCCACTTTTTGAATTCAGAGGACCTCAGATATATACATACATATATACCTTGTAGAATCAGTAAACAGTAGAATTTTAGTTAATAAAAAACATTCGATGATCTCCTTTAAACTTTTAGAATATGTTTACATACTCAAGGAAATCGTTAGATATTTAAACTTAAAAGCCAAACATAATTTAAATTGGTGTATTTTCCTAAATTAATCAAGTATCTTGTTGTAGTAGTCATCTTTGCTGCTAGCATCACAAATGTGCATCCAAAACACTGCTTATAGATCAACATGCAATTTTTCATAATCCAACTCGATCTTCTTTTACTAAAACTATACACCTATCTTTATCCTTCACCTCCTTTCATATTTTTGCAATAACTATACCATAATAATGAATTGTAATTATATTTTCCATGCACACCTAAAGCACTAGCTGTATCCATCATAAAACAGATCGTAATTAAGAGTATTTGTAAAAAAAACATTTCAGTCAGGCCAGCAATCCGGTCCGCCACAAAGATCACATTCAGCAGCACCAAGCGAATCAATAGGTATGCATCAATCTAGATCCAGATCGAAATCACCAAGACGTATTGGGGATCATCGTAGTTTATCACCGCCAAAAGAACGAAATTGTCAGTATATGGATGTAGTGATACCATCACATGCGTATGTGCCACGTTTCCAATCACGTTCAGCAACAGCTACACCAACAGGATCACCTAAGAAACGACAACTACCTCAAGTGCCACAAGCTTTGCAGCGTGCCCTTAAAGATCGTGTAACACAAGACCTTGAAGATCGTGCGAAAGTTATGCAAATGCGAATGAAACAAGTTCAAACTTATCGAAGTACAGGAATGGGCGGTAAGCACTATTACCTATACTTTATTAAGATGTTTGGTTGTTTGTCTGGTATTCTATCTCAATATGTAAAAACGGATGTGCATTTTTGGTATAGAGAATCGGGATAGATCGGAATTACAAACGGGAAACGCACTGAGCCTAATTGAATACACCTGATCATTAATTGACAAAAAAAAATCATGCGGCTATGCGAAGTGCTGACGCGGTTCATAAACGATGCAACAAGTGCACCGAGTGTCAGGGACAAGAAAGGCTCATTGCGACACTGTTTTTATTTTATTTTAGAGAAACTAGATGTGAGAAATCTGCTTTTAAGGAACTTGTCAAAAAAATCCAATATATTAATTAGGGGAGAATATCTATATTCAATAAAACAAAGTGGAATTTTTCGGATTTTAGTCCTAGGTTATTATTTAGGATAACATAATCTATAAATGTAAAGAATATTAATAACTATTTGTTCTAACTACCAGGTTGGGAAAGACACTACAGCGGTTTGAGTGACAGTGATTTGACCACACATTCAGCTCCTAGATTACGACTAAGGCATAGTGTATCACCTGATAAAGAATTTATAGCTGACTTAGGTGATAGTGATATGGAATCTGTAGTGTCTGTGACAAGTAGTGCATTTTCAACACAATCAGAACGACCAAGAGGCTCACGCGTTCTAAGGTAAATGAATATACGCAATCATTTCTTAACAAATTTCAACAATAACACAAAAATTTTACAGAGCTTCTACTAACAATAAAAATTGTAATTGTATATGCATGCAAAATAATATTACCCTAAATAAATCCTTAAATTCGAATATATCCCCCTCGGCCCAAAATGAGGGCTGTGCGCAACGGCAAATGCTCACTATAGATGTATCGTTAAGTACAAAGCCAAACGGTAACAAAATAGCTAAAAAGTCTATAATTAAAAAATCATGTTCTCTTGACGTTCCTAGCACTTTCAATCTTGAGGATTGCTATTGTGATCTTGAAGATTACTTTATCGATATTAAACCACACATATGTTTGCCCCAAAACCAAAGTCCTAGTAACCCTGATGCTGCTAAAGTAATAGGCTGTGAATTATGTGATAAAAAAATTAAAAATGCCAAAAAGAATACAAATCCTAGGAATCATTATTTAGTTACTGATAGTGAAATTATCGATATATTATACGACTCAGATACAGGTTGGGTTTGTGGTGGAACCAGTTATAAACGACCTTTGTTTCTAAGAACAACTTCTTTACCAAAAAATATAATTAACGGTTTGAAGTACGATGATGAAATAGATAAAAAGACGGAAAAAATTAATTGCGAATTTGAAGGTGTTCAATTCGAAGATGAGGAGTCATTTGACGAAGAAGAGGAAGAAGATTTAATAAGTGTAGAAACTGCAATAAAAATCGGTCCACCTAGTGATTGTGAAGATATTTTATCTGATGAATCCAAAGACAATGAAACAGTAACAAAGCTAGAAAAAGAAACAATAACACGAATAACAACTCATCCAGATAATACTAATAGGTCATTGGACCGAAGAAATTCAAAAAATATTCAAGACGGTGACATAAATGTATTTAACAGTAGAATGTTACTTAGAGATAATTCAAAGAGTTCATTAGATCGAAAAAATGCAAAAAATTTTCAAGAAGAGGAAGAGGAATTCCATTCACCAAATTGTAGAACATCATTTATAGATAATTCTGTAAGCCCATTAGCTCGAAATAATTCTAAAAATTTTCAAAATAGTGAATTTAATTTATCAAATCGAAGAACATCACTAATGGATAATTCAGATAATCCATTAGCACAAAAAAAATCGAAAAATTTGTATAATGGCGAATTCAATTTACCAAATCGTAAAACATCAATTATCAAAAGTCCTGATACTTCATTAAAACGAAAAAATTCCAAAAACTTTCAAGATAGCGAATTTATTACATCAAATCATAGAGTATCAATTAAGGAGAATCATGATAGTTTAGAACGAAAAAATTATAAAAACTTTCAAGATGGTGAACTTATTATGCCAAATCGCAAAACATCTCTTAAAACTAATTCTGATAAATTATTTCCCCAGAAAAATTTTGAAAACAATGAATTTTGTTTACAATATCGAAAATCATCACTAAAGGAAAATCCCATTAACTCGTTACCAAGAAAACATGTTCAGGACAATGAATTCAATTATACAACAGACCATCAACTATTTAATGATAATTTACAACGAAGCCAGTCGGAATCATCTATTAGTCTTGCAAATTCAGTATTTGAGGATAATGTGGATACCAAAGGAAAATCCATCAGCAATTACAATAACGAAAATGAACAAAATGATCAATTTAATGAAGAACATCATTGGATCATAAATGAAGAAGAAATGAATGACAATTCTGAAATAAATGATGATACTCCAAAATCAATTGCAAATAAAACATATAGAAAGATTGATCCTATTATAAGAATATCAGTTCCATCTGATTCAGAATTATCGAATTCTATTACTAGTGAAGATGAAAACAATATTGACAAAATCACTGATCATTATCGTAGGTATTCTCGAGCTGAAATTGAATTACCACTATACACAAATATTGAGGACATGGAGAATATCAGCTTATTTCAAAAATGTAAATCACCTAGTGTTTCGATTGATGAAGGTAATGGCTGTGAAGATGAACTAATCGTAATGAAACCTACTAGTGTCAGTATCAATGATAAATTAGAATTCCATGAATACAACGAAAGCAATGATAATCAATTTCAAAAAATTAGAAAGATAAATACGGACTCAATAGATAATTCAGACTGTGATATAACTAATAGTGTTAACCCACAACCCACATATTTAACTGTTCCAAATTTATATGTAAAGCCTGACGACAGTGTACAATCGTTTAATAAAAGAAGTTCTATTATTAAAAGAAGTTCTGAAATAACTGATTCCAATCACGAATCCATATCTGAAAATACTAGTTCAAAATCAAATAAAAGTATTAAACGTGTTGATTTTCGTGAAATCAATTCCATGAATAAATTAAAAATATCTAGTGCTAGTAATGTAGATGATGCTGGTAAGACTGCTAGTAAAATGCTTAATTCTTCCCTTGATACACGCTCCATCAACAACAAAAGTAGTGACTATGGGAGTGGTGAACGATGCAGTATTGAACAACAACCAAGATCTCAACATATTACGACATTAGGTGGAATGGATTATCGAGAATATCATCAAACAAATAATAAACGTGGCAATTTTACAAGAAGTATGTCAAATGCAGAGGTTCCTGCAGATGATAAAGCAGGCGAGTAACATATTTATCAAATATTTAATCATAATTTCAACTCGAGGTTAGTACAGTTTCTTCTTTGTATAACCTGGGCCCATAACCTGTTTCAATGATTGCTTTTCATCTTAATCAAACTAAATCGAATGATTAATAAACGCATGAAACCTACTAAAGAAATTTCTGTTTAATCTTCACATGACACAATTGGGTATCTTTCGGACGTAAATTAGGTGGTTCATCAGATAGCAAAATGTTTATATTTTGTCATCAGGCGACAAAACTCTGTTCATTATTGGGGAAGAAATGTTTATTTTGTCTAAATTCCTCATTTACCATTCATTATCTACCTTTTTGACTATTTCAAGTAATCTTTTTAAACGATGTGATACTGAATCTATTATGCAAATGACACTTTGCCACCATTGTAAATCGTTTCGATAACTCAGTAAAGTAAAAAGGGTTGATTTATGTAAAGACGTTGCACCTGTTAATGTAGCTTCCTTGATCTTGATAGTTTTCATTGTGGTCATTTCACATTAGAATCTCATTCTCTTGACTGTAAAATACAAAACAAGAAAATATAAATTTTTTTATTTCGATTTAAATTATTTCAGACGGTAGTTTAAGTGATGGTGCGTTAAGACATTTTCAAGGTACTGAGGAGCAACAGCCTCGAAGGAAAGAAAGTTATCGTAATAAGGAAACGAGAGAAAATAGGGAATCACATCGAAATAATAATAACTTTCAAAGTGGAATGGGCAAGAAAAGTAGTTCAACAAGTCAATTGTCAGCTACGGGTAATAGAGAAATTTTCTTTTAAATTTTTCAAAAATTAATTTTTAGTTTTAAATCAAACATTTAATAACACTTATTTTCAGTCCAAAAAAAATATAATATTAATAAAATCTAGATACAATCAAAACCATTTCTTTATTTGCTTGACATATTAGCTAAAATTGTAAAGAAATGGATACATAATTAGAATTAAACTTATGTTTTAATTATTTTGTTTATTTATTTTTAATTTATTTTTCTTTTGAGTTAGAAAATATGAACAATAATATTTCTAGATTAAAATAATGTACTCACTTAGTTCTGCATTTGAAGAGTTTGTTGATATCAAATTAGTTTAAATAAAAAAAACAAATTTATTTACATATTTAATAATATTATACTGACCGGGTTAGGGCGAAAACGACGCCTTGGATTTGGAAAAAAAGGCAAGACGTCGTTTACAGTACATCGAAGCGAAGAAGTCCTGCCCGCACGACAAGGCTCCAGTGCCTCTAGTGATGGAGAGGGCTCCGCAGATGGAGACAGGTTTGGCTTCTCTCTCAAACAAATTTTAACATTTTTAGTAAAAAAGAAATACGAAAGACATAGAGATGCCTTATAAATTTTTATACACGTATTGTAAAAAGAAAAAAAAATTCCATAGCGTGTAGAATATGAAACCGTCAAATATTCAGCACTTGAAATCAATATTTAAACGCTTTTTCAATTATTTCACAATCATTTTATACATAAAATATTATTAGTTTTTCTATATGTCATTTTAAAAATATTTAACAATTCTTAATGCTTCTTTATTTTTTTCAATAAATTTTTAATAATCAATTTTTAATAATCGTGAGACTATGATTACGTTTGTAGACATTTTATTTTAGATTAATATTCAGCAAAAGATTTTACTCAGTCGTATGCATAGTTTTCTTAAATGGTCACTAATATATTTGTCATAGATTTATAAAAAAATAGTATTCAAATCAAAGTATGCATAGTGCTATAATAGGTACGTTCGTCAGACCGAGGATTACCGATGTTTCCTCAAAACGAAGAAAAATTAATTAATTAAGATTTTTGGAAAATGATAGTTTTCATTTCATATCATATAGCATATTGGGGATATAGCACTATGTCAAATAATGTATTGTAATGTATATGTCAAATTAATGATTCAACAAAATTATTTGACACCCCACCCATATCACAATGTTAACACCGTAGCAAAACCGATATTCAAAGTTAAGTAACAGCAGTGTCACAATCAGTACTTTTTTGGGTGACCGTCTGCGAATGCTGTTACGTTGTTGTAAGTAAATATTGTAGTTACTGATGTCCATAACAGTTAAAAAGTAACTTAAACAAATTAACAAAGAAACAAATTATTTGACATAATTATCATCAATATGATCATTATTATAGATATAAAATTAATACAATCATTGCGAATTTCCAAAAACGTTTCTCTGTTTGGCGCACGCAGCTAATATTTAATATAAAGCATGATATTTTAGAAGTGTACAAATGAGTATAATATGCAAAGGTCGGTGAATTTAATTTTATAATCAATATGTTCATTTAAAACTTTGCTTTAGCATTATACATTAAAGATGTGACTTTATATTTAAGAAGTATAGTAATTAAATTAAGAAGTACGTATTTAATTTAATACTATTATATTCTAAACTTTTGTTTTTCCAATTTTTACGGAAATTCCTTAGATAAATTAATGTCATATTTACTAATAAAATCAATTGGTGTTTAAAATAAAAACAAAATGAGATATACGCTCTTCAATGCGTGAATTATAGTCTATGTTTGATCTTTGACATTCCAAAACTCAAAATAGTGAACTTTTAAAGTTTAGTTCATCTCATCAATATGATTTTAAAAAGTATTCAAAAGTATAATATTGTACTTTTCTTTCTCACTTAAAAACCTTTTTATTAAAATTTAAATAAACTATTTAAAATTAAGTTGACTCTAAGACAAAAAGGTGTATTTTTTAAACTACATTGGTATCGGGATATTCACATGGATAAATTAAAGAAAAAACATATTCATTCAGTCATTAATATGAATAGATGATATACAATTGATAAAAATGTTTTGAATTTCTTAATTTACAATTTTATTTGTCCCTGGCTCTATCAATATATTTTAAACGTTTTCCGTAGTGATCTATGAAGACTTGTTTTTTCTAGCTTTGTAGTTTCGAATATTCTCAAATTTACCCATAACTTATTCTTTCTGAGCTCTAAGTATTACGTTTTATTTCCATATAATGTTTATTTGTTGCAACATTAAGAAACTTGCTATATTGTTTTCGATTTTTTCCCAATCGACTTCAGTAGCTAAAAGCATATATTAATATATTTAATTAATACCGAAATTATATACACCCAATAAAATGGTATATTAAAAATAACATTTCAACACAGCTTTGTGGTACCTATCTTTAAAAGAAGGTCAAGCTACAATACAAAGAGACGGTAAATAAAAATATATTTACATCCAAAATATTGGATAAGTTAAAACAAAGTATCGAACAAATAAATATTTACTAGGAAAATAAATAAAAAAAAAATTTAAGTGAAATTTACCGAAATAAATGTTAATCTCGAAGATGACATAAGAATTTAAATAGAAAATTTTTTATAAAAAACTATAAAACTGAATTAATAACCATTTATATACATATCAATTTTGGTGAAATAATGGAAACTTTTTACTAATTATCTAATTTATCTAATTATAGTCGAACTTTAGATTTATCTAATTAAGTCGAAAATGCATTCGTAGTTAAGTTTCCATTATTTTATAAAAATAGATTTTCACAAAATAAATAATATATCTATTAATTTTATAAGTATACATTTTCATTTTTATAGGCATTATAATCAATTTTATTATTATTATTTTTTTTTTATTTCTTAGGATATCTGTTTCTGGTTGCTAATTTTTCAATTTCTTTACATTCTATATTTAAATTATTTATTTTTTTCCATGTTTTTATGATTTACTTTATTTTCTTTACAAGAGTGTATATATTTTTATATTTTTTTTTATATATTAAGGTATGTTTTTTGAGATACTGAATATGATTGTAAAAAGTTGTAAGAACTTGTACAGCAAAATCTTAATTTATAATATTTTCGTAAAATTATGTTATGAATCCTTGAGGGGATATATCGCCCATATAAACTTAAGTAAGTAATATTTATTTATTCCTATGGATTTAAGCTTCTTTTAATACTTTTTTGTTGTTGCCATAATATAGGTTTTCCATCCCTACAAAAGTGAATTAATTGATTCAAGCTAAACGATTTTGTTTAAGAAAGTAATCTTTTCGTTTCGATTCGTGTAATATTTATAGTGATTTATATTATATTGACTTTACGAATGGAGAATACGAGTTAGTGTTATATTAGTGTTAAAACTATGCATACAATACAATTTGATTTAAGAGACCACAACATCAAATCACTTTCAGAGAAGTAGTTTGAGTATAAAAAATAAAGAAAAAAACTATTCATACACTGAAGTCTAGATTTTAGAGTAACACAAGTTTAAGTCAAAACTGAATCTGGGTTTCGTTTTACAATACTTTAAGTAAAATTGAGCTCAGGCCCAACTGTGTATTTGCGATGTTTGATGCTTCTCATTAATTAATTTTTAATTATTATAATTTTTTTTTTGTAGATTTTGTTCATATTTGTTATTACTATATAATACAATATTATTTGCATATTATTAATAATTATTAAATTTATTATTTCATTTTATACTTAGGTAATTTATTGAATTGCGTATATAAATTAATTTTTAAAACCAGTTTAACGAATAATTTTGAAATAATTACGTAGTTTTTAATAAAATACATTTTTTATTTAATTTTTTTTTAAGTATAAAGTAGCAATTCGGTCAAACTTGCAGCTTTAATTTGCAACTTTAGATATAGATATAGATACATCAGCAGAACACTAAATAAGTGGCTGGCTTGCACAATACCAAAATAAATCCCCCTTTTAATTTTATATATTTTTAAGTTATACAAAATGGTCGTTCTGATCAAATTATATTTATCTGGAATTATCCGATAATGATTTGAGCTGGCAATTACTTGTCACTTCTTTGTTAACAATATTCCACGAAGATGTGAGTGTTCTTCTCAACAGTATATGTGTGCAAGAGTCTTTGGCATTATAATTAAATGGTTATTGTCTTTCTTTTCAACAGAACCTTATTAATTATCTAATTTTTTTAATATTAAATTAGATTATTTGTGAAATATTCCTATCAAATTATTTATCTAATTTTGATAAAAAACTTACGTTTTTAGAATACTAATTTGTAACAAATTGGAAGTTAATATCAAGTAATGATATTAATTATCGACAAAATCTAGGGTAAAATGATCACTTATGTTGAAGAATTTAACTCTCTTATAAATTTAAATCTGCGAAAATTATGAAACTTTCATAAATTAGCTGTGTTTTGAATAACTAGTCGTTTTATGCGAGACTTTAATAATATCCCAAGGACCTTTACTTTGTATAAAATACCATATAAATAATTTCAAATTTGTTGATAAAAATTAGTTACTTTAGACAAAATTTCGAAAAAGATATCTAGATAATAGGTAGAGAAAGTTTAAATGATATTAATAGTCCCTATGCCCCTCATCATATCAGGTCAATGATAAATATACTAAAGAGTTATCCATAGCTTAAGTATCGTTATTGTAACAATTTTTTCCTCTATCAAAATTCTGAAAAATAGGGCATAATCTTTTTCGGAGCCGATACAATTTTCGATTCCCCCACATACTTGAAATTAATAGAAACATATTTTTTTGTTATTGTTGTCGAGGATCATTTAAAAACAAACGTAAAATCGCTTTTCGCCCAACATGTGACAAAATCGGATGCCCTTTGCCCGACAACATCAAAATTGCTACAATTCACAATTTTCAAGTTGTCGGAGAACGGACATATGATTTTATAACGTTTCGGGCAAAATGGTTTTTACATTTGTTATTGAATGTTCTTCCTACTGCCATAACAAAAAAACGGATTTCAATCAATTTTAAAGGTCAGTGGGGGCAATCAAAAATTTTACAGGTTCAAAAAAAGGCTCACTTTTCAGAACTTTTGTACAGGTAAAAGTTGTTACATTAATCATAACTAATCAATCCATTTAAAATTTTCAGAAGTGTATTTAACAATGATTTGATATGATTACGGTCACCCAGTCTATATTTGAAATAATCTGAATAAGAAAGTTTCTCACCTTTTCTTCACATAAATAGGCTTTTAATAGCTAGCGTTTTAATTTTGGCTATCGATATGATGGGGCAAACATATTAACTTCTTCTAAGAAATTTTTGTTAATGTTAATGAGATTGTAAAAAAGTGGCGGACTTTTCTTTTTTCAAATTATCCGAAAAATAAAGCATACATAACAAACAAACAATTTATGAGTCATATTTAATACATAAATCTATTTTTTTTTTCATTGCTAATAAAACAAAAAAATTGTTAAATAGATCACCATCTGTATGGACTTGAGTATTCAGAAATTGTGCACCGCATTCTGTCAATGGAATTGTGTTAAGGATAGCTTAAATATTAAGGGTCTGAATGTTGCCAGATATTGCAATTTTTTCAGCACCCCCTTTTCTTTTTAGATGGACTTTAATGTTTGGAGCAGTTTTAAGGATTTTTTTAAATGTAAATTAGGAAAAAATAGACACTCTCGAAATTTTTATGAAAAATGCTTCAACTTCGAGCTTAAAGTGATTTAAGATCGAGAAAATCAAAACACTACATTTTAAAGTATGATTTACTTGAATTATCTACAAATTTTTAAATTTCCTTTTTTTGGAAGTATTTGTATAGTTATATTTTCATGCAATACATATCGTTTTCTCGAAAAATTTGTTTTCCTCCTAGAATTTTTAGTTTTTAGACTTACATCGATGACGGTTTTTTGAACTTACATTTTGAACTCACAACATGAAAACCAAGAATTTTTGTTTTTCCTAGACTGTTTTTCGAACTTAAGGACGGGCGCATACGCTAAAACTTGTCTGATCAGAAATTAAAGGAAGTGCATATCATCGGATATCATCGTATACGTACAATGAACCAGAACAAATCAATGAACCTTCAAATATTTTAAATTTATTAATTACTTTTTTGACTAACAAGTGGTCGTCTATTTCAGATAGTATCGTAAGAAAATCTTACAAGAGAGTTTCAGATGTTTCACCGCGTAGAGTTTCATCAGATTTTCTGATCAGAAAACCTTATCATGTGCTTCTACCCAAAATCAGTTATTGAACAAAATCTAGAAACAGAGTTTTTCGAAAAAATGATACGAATTCAAAAATGTTTATTCTTGTCCAATAAACATCTTCGATATATAGCCTGAAAACGAAGATTTTTCGAATATCAAAATTGTTCAAAAGTGTTGCTTGTTTAACGGGCAAAAATAAACTCTTTTGAAATCCTATCTTTTCTTTTTTTAATTTTTCGTTTTTATGATACTATAAGCTCGAAAAACAATCACCAAAAAAACCAAATTCTATGAGAAAAAAAATTGCGGGAAAACGGCATGCATTGCATAAAAATATAACTCTTAATGAATATTTCCAAAAATTATAAGTTTGTAGTATAATCCGCGAAAACCTTATTTGAAAATAGCGTATTTTGGCTTTTTCGATCTTATAGCACGAAAACGTTCAAAAGTGTTTATTTCCCCCCAATTAAAACATAAAACAATCTTTAAAATAACTTGTTTATGTTTAAGATTTTAGAACAATTCCATTGACAGAATGCGATGCTCAATTTTTGCGCACTGAAGTTCATACAGGTCCTGGTCGAAAAAGGTCGAAATTTAGAATACAATTTTTTAAAGGATTATACCAACTATAAATTTTCTAATTAGAATAATACTTTTATTTAAAAATTAAATAAATTTGTATATTTTCAAAGGTAAAAATGAAGTAAAACTAAATCGTACCGTTATTTTTGAAAAAAATAAATAGCTTCCTTGAATACTTTTCAGTTTTCAATTTGAAGAAAATTAAGGTAAATACTATTTAATAACTATAACCAAGGTACGATTTAGAGTTAGTTTATTTTGAAAATCGGTATATTATATACTAAAACTAACTTAAAAAATAAATATTTGCCTCACCTTATAACGTTTCAAATTTTAGAATAACTTCAATTTCAAATTTAAACCGCGTTATAGAATGCCTGATTTATAAGATTTAATAATAAAAATACACCTAATTGTTTAATGTTTATGTGCATATCAATGCATCAGCCATTTATTCAGTATTCTGCCAATCTTGACACAAATAACATTATGTTCAATGTTTTTGTTTCTCAATGAAGCATGTTTGATAGTGTGTATAACGACAATTCAGGCAACAAAACCAAAATAGAAGCATGAGCTAGCTGTTTTTTTTAAATCTTTTTCAATTTCTTGAACATTCATTACAATTAAGTTTTTAAGTAAACTGTATTTAAGCCTTAAATTCCAAACACGTTTATGTAAATAATTGACATTTAATTAAAAAAATTTATCAACAATTAAAAAACTTGTAAGTAATAATATTAGCCAAATACAATTTTTTTATTTGTATAATATACAGTTTTCTTAAAAAAAAAGCTTTTATAGTAAGAAAAGCGTATTTTGGTGGTATGCATGAATAAGAAATTAAATATAAAATTGAAGAATTGAGGATGAATACAGTGTTCATTTTGATGCTTGCATCTATCCTGAAAAAAGAGAAATCTTTTTAAACAGACAACGTCTTTTGGAATTGAACTAAAAAAATTTTCTTTCCATTTTTAGATACAATTTATTTATTTTTTTTTTATTGTTTTTGTATACACTTTTGGCTTCTTGACAACTAATAACATTGGACAACATCTATAATTGGTATATTAAACGAGAGCTTCGTCTAATTATCCATCAAAAAATTTAAAGAATCAAGAATAATAGCATTTTGGTTGATAATATAAAAAATTAAATTTTAATAACTCAGGCATTCCATTTGCTGAAGAAAACTACTTTTAGGGATTGAACTTGACATATATTAATGGGGTTCTATATTCATTATTTTCTTATTTATGAGAAATATATTAGAATTCAGTATTTTTCGATTTTCCTTTTTCTAATCGTGGTTAGCTCAAAACATATAAAATTAACTCACATGACTTTCATATACAGATTATTCCAAATATTTCATAATTTTAGAATATTATTTTTGTTAGATTCTTAGATTTAGTGTTTGTTATGAAATTAGTAAAAGATTCGAAAATATATAGTTTAAAGTTAGTTCTAAACTAAGCGAAAATTATAAAATCGGTCATACAAACGTGATTCAAAGATAAATTTCTTGTACACAGTATTGGTTTCAACGAGAGGTGATTTTGAATTAAAAAAAATATTAATTATTGGACACATACATTGCATAAAACTTCAAAATGCTTTATTTTACCGTTGTAATCGATTACTATATTTTCTTTGAGGTAGTTTTTATGAAGATATTTAATTATCTAGAAAACCAATGTCTTTTCATTCGAGTCTCCTCAGTATTCCCGTGTAGATGGATATTTAATTGTATTTAGTACTTCGTTTATGGAGTGGTATATATATGGCTTCATCAACTCCCTGGGAGCCCATCTTACTTATTATTTAAGTAAATTGTATAATCGATTATATTGTGAATTAAAGCATTTTAAAAATTCAAGATTTTTATGTAACAATTTTATATATGGTAATAATTTTAAATAATGCTCTATTAAAACACAACTTTTTAAATTTTAATCAACGTAAGGCCCAGTTTCACTTGATATTTAACCTTCCATTCATTTTTTAAATAATAATTAATTTTAGTAAATGAACAATGTAAACATGAAAATCAAAAAAATTACATTTTGTAACATTACAATGTACATTACAACGAATGATCTATATGTAACATCATGAAATAACAAAGAAATAACCCAATTTTATTTTTGTGTAAATGAAATTTAGAAGAAGTGACATAATATTTAACATTTGAACAATGTAATAATCGAGTTTTTAAACATTAAAAAAAAAAAATTAATAAATATTGATAGGTAAATCAAAATCTATAAAAAAATTCATTAATAAATAGAATAAAAATGGAAGCTAAAAAATTTTTAATTCGTTTTAATCAGAAAGAAAATTATCATTAACAATGTTGTGTTTTTCTCTTTGTTCGCGTGATAGAAAACACAAGTACACAAGTACCATCGAGTAATAGAAAACGTGTATCCCCCAGTAGCTGTATACAGCGTTCTCAGGAAGTATTTCCCGCATCAGATGCGGTACAACGGCCCTCAGGTAACGGTGATCAGAGGGCCGCTAGTCTCAATTCTATATCCAGCTCTGAAGGATCGTCGTAAGTATCCTGTGTAATTGCCACCGCAATTTTTTTCAAAACTAAAATTGGATATTTATAATTAATATTTATATATATTCTTCATTATCCACAACATTCAAAAAGCTGTTTCTATTATTATTTTTATTTTTTTATACTGACTTTTTGTTGTTTTTTGATCATTTTAGATGTAGTAAAAACCACTTTGGTAAAAAAAAATTGTGTTTCAATATCGAATAGTTAAAATAAAATTCAGTTAAAAAGTTGCTTTCATTGATATAACGGTTATTTACGCTTGAGCAAAGACATATTCTGTCTGTCTAATGCTTTAATGTAAACAAAATAAATTAAAAACCTAGAACCCGACTACAAAAGTCCCGCTTCGAAAAGTATAAAACAAGCAAATATTATTTTTGTTTCTTATCTACAAGCAAAATGGTTGTATATAATGCTGTCTGAAGTAGCATCAGAATTTCTGATCAGAAAATCTTACGATGTTATCTGAAGTCAAAAAAGTAATTTATAAAATTAAAATATTTGAAAGTTCATTGTTTCATTGCGGTTCGTTGTACGTATCCGATGATATTCGATGATATGCCCTTGCTTAATATTTTTGTCCGATGTATGATTAAATTTTCTTATAAGACTGTCCGATGGTATGCGCTGGCCCTTATAAGTAGATAACTAATATATATCATGTCTAATAAGTGATGTTTACACAACAAATATATTTTATAGTATTAAAATGTATTAAGCCCGTTCTACATGGTTTCTAGTCGTTTGTCAGCTAATGGTACCGAGGCGCCTTACAAACAATTTTTGACATTTATGGCAATATATGTAAAAAATGCCTTGCAATGCGTTTGACGACTAGCCGACAACCGACTATGTAGAATTTCCCTTATAAGTTTATAATAGGATTAAGCGATTCACAATCCTCTGAACATCACTATGGATGGGTATGTGGATATCAAATGAAAATGTATATGATTACTTCTATACATAATATCTATGAATGTATATAGGTAATTATAAATTGCTAGTTGTCTATTGATTAGATCAGGGGTCTCCAAACTACGGCCCGCGGAGAGCCTTTTAGAGAACATATTTTTTATAGCAAATTAAATTTAGTTTACTGAAGTATTCTAATTTTATGTTGAATAATTATTAATATGGTTTTGGCCCTCGGAACTTACTGGAGTAATCAGTATGGCCCTAAGGCTGGAATGTTTGGAGACCCCTGGATTAGACGATAAACATTAAATAGTTAATTGTAGATAATAATGTCAGATAATACAATTTTTTGTTTAATTTTTTTTACACAGCGTGTTTTTCTCATAGCCGGGTTTTGGTTTTGAAAACATATTTTCTATTAAAATTATTTTGAGGTTTTATTTTTTAAGAAAGCGTGTGTAGTCTAAAAATATAGTAAAATTATTATTAATTTTATTATTTGGTATATTTCTATATTATACTATATTTATATATTTAAATTCAGAATTACATGGTTTCCTTCACATTCCACTAAATACGATTGCGATAGGAAGAAACAAAAGTTTATACCTCCACTTTTATTGAAGATAACATCGGCCATATTGATCTTGTTCTTATTAATAACCAAACCATACTAACAAACTTACATAGATTGCTCAAATCAAAACCGCTCCTCTTGGTTTGCCGTAGTCGGGTAATGCTAAAGTGTATACACATTTGAGACGTCAATTCTAAAGTCATAACAGTACCTGAAGAAAAATAAATGTAGTATTGAGATTCTATACTTTAATAATAGCCTGAAAACTAATCAGTTTCTAGTAAAGCTGTTTTCCCAGAATATATATACATGTACGAATACATTTCATTTTCTTGTTAAAACAATAAACCAGGCATCAATAAAAGATTAGCCCTCATCCAATCCTTATTACTATAAACTTAGTATATCAATGATTGCTCAAACCTAAAATTATATGTCTTTATAATTTAAATATTATCAACTTTAACTATCCGATATGGAGAAAAAATTATCATTTGCACGGACAAAATAACTTCTAACTGTTTAACATTCCTGAATGCACCTATACATTCTATTGGAAAATTATTTTACAAAGAATACAATTTTTTTCACAAACAAACTCAAAAAACACTTACAAATTATTTAAAATGTTAACTACAAATTAACATTAAAAGATCTGTGGAACGTTTAATATTTAGGTCTATTTCTAAATATATTTTATTTTATTTTTTAATTGTGTAGTTATTGCACCAGTTTAATCGCACTAAGTTATTCTGTTTATTTGTTAAATTGCAGATGTTTTAAAAAATAAATATGTTAGCTTTAGCTCAATTAAAAAACAAAAAATATAAGAGCTTAAAATAAATTCATTATCAACCACCACCGAATACGGCGGAATGCATACATATCCAATTTATACACGTATTTACAGGTTTTCTATAATTTCGATTCCCTATTATATAGTAACGACTTTTCTTTCTTTTAGTACACATAAATGTATAACTTTTATTGTTCCTTCTAACATCCAAGTATCATAGTATTTTTAAAATTTTCCATAACTGATAAGAAAAAAACTAAATGCCAGCTCTGCCATTTTGGACTACATGTGCATGGACAGTTTGAGTAACGGTATATCTGTAAGGTTGATAATTTTTTCAATGATGAATCATAGCATAAGTACGATGATGTACGTACAGAGTTTATTTCTGCCAGATCGTGGCTTTCGTACTTAGAATGCTATAGTTAATCACTGTAAAAATTTATAACCTTACAATGCCGTTACTCAAACGTTACGTATTTATTTTCATTCAAAACTATTTAAAACAAATTCTTTTTACCTAGTAGGTAAAAAATAATAATGGTAGGAGAGCCGAAGAGAGGAATTTTGGATTTACTCGAGCACATCAGATGATATGGGAGATAACTTGCACTCTGAAACTCAAAAACAAAACAAAAACAAATAACGCCACATTGGCATTCTCGAGCGCGGTTTATTTTTCTTTTATTTTGAAGCAAATATTTCAAGGATAACAAATCTGATACAAGAGTGAGATACAAACTCGCATACAACTGGAAAAATTTTTTAAAACCACCGGATTTAAAAATCCTTCCTATTAATCCTCAAATTAGAGGATTAGCGTGATCAGGACATTAACTTGTTTTATGAAAATCTCACGCGTTCAAGTATTTGAAAATTTTATAGTTTTTTTGCATATTTAAACAGGTGGCAGAAGCTTACCTCACTTCTAAATCGTCATTTTATTTTAATGAGAGCTTTGTTCAGGTTCACTTTATATCCTCTATGAATATCTGAGCCACTACGCAACCTGAGAGTTAGGGATATTCTATCAATATCCGACGCGCTCGAGCATGTCCAGATGGCTGTTAATTTACATTTTTGAAAGCCTGTAATAATTTCCATAACCTTTAAGTCCCCACGACAAATTTAATTAATTCTATAAATTATTAAAGTTAATTAATGAAAATTCTGGGTATTTGAAATAAAAATGAAATTCGTTGGAACGACATTATCAGTGTTTTAAACGATTAATGGAAAATTTTATTTGAAATGATTTCTTTCTAGCTTCAGATTACCAAAAATTTAAATCATATCTTTATTTTCGAATTTTCTAAGATGGGTTGACCTCATTACTAACTTGAATTATTTCTGATTTGTTCTATTGAGTTTTATAATATTGGTTAATAACAACTGAGAAAGTCATGTGACTTGATTGTCTATATCTATATCCAGTCAACATCATTGTTTCTTCTTTTATTAATTACATCGTTTTTATTTGGATGTTTTTGGCATTCGATTCAGGAGCTCGGCAAAATTATCAAGACTATACCTTCAAAACTGCATCCTCAGACACTAAGAAACGGTTGCCTATCAAAGCGATTGAAATCTTTTGATTAGAGGCGATTCGATAATATATAATGAAAAAATGAATAAACTTCGAAAACACATTTGTAATTATTGTCCTTACTTCAAACTGTTCAAAGCTAGAAGATGATCCCATTAGTTTTTATACAATTGCCTAACATTTAATTATCAAGTCTAACATTATAGGTACAAATTTTTACTAAGATTAATAATATTTATTTACATTATCTTTTAAAAATGATTACTCATCAATTATTCGTTGGTGTAATAATAAACGATTCAATCAATAATTAAATGTGTGATTGTTTATGATCGAATTAATTTTAGCATGATGTGCTTTGCTTATAGCCATTTTATTTGTATGCTTCGCTTAATGTATAGCATATTTTACATTTTGTATTCATATTTTTTGTACATCGAAACAATCAATAATAAATACTTAAAAAACAGTGAACACTATTTTTCGGTTAAATAAATTCAGTACAATTTAAACTGTAACAAGAAAACAGGATAATACTTTTAAGCAATTTCTTTCACATTTTTTAATTCGGAAGATTATTTCCAATTAAAAAACCCAATCAAATATCTTATTACACTTACAATTTTTGCATGCATTGACACTTAATAAATTCATCAAAATAATTTCCAATCCGACGTTAACTTAAACCCTGAAATTGAACTTTAATCCAATTTTATTGTTTGCACGACAAAATTGATTAAACTCATGCAAATTATTTTACCTTTGCAATTAAAAATAATGACCCTAGAAATATTTCTTAGTTTGTTATTTCACCTCCAACATAACCCCCACTAAAACATTTATTACAACCATAAACATTTAAAAAAACTAAACTTAAACAATCAATAAACTTCTATAGCATCAATTTTCTAAACAAAATTTATTAGATTAGATATTTTAATTATTAAAAAATATCTGTAATACTTAATTATTTAAAGATGCATATTTTACAACAAAATTGCAAAAATAATTAATTTTTTTATTAGTCTAGTAGAAATCGACATTTGAGTACCAACAACTATTGATCCACATCGATTTTTCTCTTTCAATTTCCCTACTGATGATATCAATACATTTTACCAGAGGGAAAGTTATTGCCATAAAGTTTAAACCCAAATTGTTTAAACAATTGCAAGGAATTATTATTATCAAACGAGATTTTTTTTTAATGTATGCTTTGATGAAATACGAATAAAAACGATCCCTTTTTCCGATAAAATATGTATTTTTAGAGGTATGAATTTTTAAGAAAAATCCGGAATTTGGTTACTTTTGACCCATTAAAAATAAAATTTCAGAGAATAACTAAAATTTCATTTTTATACCTGTTTTTGAATTATTTGTTAACGTGCGAGTCAGAGAGAGGCAGGTAAGGAAATCGTCACTTTAAGGTAAGTGACGAATACTGTGGAATACATAATTTAAAAACAGGTATTTAAAAATGAAATTTTTTTATTCCCGCTTAAGGTATTGAGTATTGTATAGCGAATATAAATCTTTTATATTTTATTATTTTTCTTTATATCTTTTTAATGGGTCAAAAGTAGCCGAATTCGGGAAATTTTCAAATCTTTAAAACTGCATATCTCCAAAAATATTAATGTTATCGTAAAAAAGTCAAAGGAACTTTTTTATTCGTATTTCATTAAATAATATTTTTAAAAAAATGTTATTCTCGTTTGAAAATAACTCCTTGCAATTTTCAATTTAAAGAAAATTGCGCCGATTCCTACTAGACTAAATCACAAAACGAAAGAAATAAAATTTGTTTAAAACTATATCCAAATTTACAGAACATTGTTATTTTGATTGATAAAAAATTCACTTAATATATGTTTTATTATCTGTATTGTTACCAAATAGCATGCAATATTATTATTACAAGACCTTTGTTCAGTTTAGAATAATTGCACGATCGCCCACTTATAATCGCAAATAGCACATCTAATGGCACTTCACACACGGTTTCAAATTAACTGATGTTTAATTATTTTTCTCAAAGTATCTCTATCTCTATGTATATAATAAAGGCTCTTAGTTTCCATGTGGGTCAAACGTTTCTAACAATTTAAAACGAAAAGAATATATTACAAAGAAATTTTTTTTAAATACATATATATACATATTCAGTTTGTAACTCAAGTTTGTACGAACACAAGCATTTATAATGAATATGAAACCAGTATAGTTAAAAAATCACGAAGGGATTTAAGTTCAACCAAGTTCTAGCAAATGTTCGAGTAACTGTATTAAAATTTAATATTTTCTTTTGGTTTCTACTATTATAAGTCACTTCGAAACTAGTTACTGTCCAAGAACTTCGTCAAGTGTAAATTTTTCATTGCCGAATTGATGAAAGTATATTTATTTATACTATGCGATCGAATTATAAACGATTAACGTTATTATAAAACAGAAGTGTAGTTGACTGATATTGACTTTACTATTTTGCACAGCAAAATGTGAAAATAGACCAGGTACCATAGCAAAAATCGAAATTTAAATTATATCTGATACGTAAACGAAGAAGTTATAACATCTTAAATTTTATTTTCCATCACTCTCTTGCAAAAGTTTTATTTGTGTAATCATTATGGAGATTTTTATTATGAATGATTTCATTTATAATATATCGCGTCCTTTGTTGTTTAATTACGAATTATGAATGTGTATATGTTGTTTATTTTAGAAATCTATTTGAAAACAACTTCAGTTTCTTTGTTTCTTTTTTGTTTGCGATAAAATGCTTCAGTTAAAGTAATAAAAAACAATTTTATTGAAAAACCCTATTGTTGATCAATATTGCCAGAAATATTTATTTAATTTTTGTGAGTCCTGTGAGTCAAAAACCAAAAGAAAACTTTTAATGAGAGAAAATCTTCCAGAATTGTTCATGTTAGAAAGAAAAAAAAATATCGTAAAGCAAACATCAAATCATAAAGCTGTAAACTTTTAATACAGACTTATTTTGCTTAGTCCTCACTAGTTAGTTCATTGAGCAGTATACCTCATTCACGAAGATACCCTATTCTTATTAGAAAGAAGTATACGCCACACCTCTGTATAGCCAAATGAGACTCAAAAACTTTAAAATATATTTCTTGACTATGATAAACGTGTTAAAAAAAACGCAATACGATTTGAAAGTTATAGTGGAACAAACATATTTAGATGGATGGATAAATATATAGATACAGCCAAAAGAAATTCAAAATCGTCTACCATAAGTCTTACAACATTCGGCCAATTACTTGGACAAATTAATTATATCGTAATTGCTATTCCTTTAATCACAAAATATTTTAATATATTTCAATTTATAACATAAAGATCGTCGGGATAAATTATCTGGTCCATATATATGATTTAATTTGGGAATTAGGAAACAAAGCTAATTAAAGTCGATATAAAAGTCTGCATGGAAATTGAGAACCTTTTGTTAGACAAATTATAACTATATTTAAATATATATTGATTTATTATCTATACTTTATAAATCTGTAGCGTTTTGAATGCAAATATTTTTTATACAAATACATTTTTTATAATGTCGTTTAATACAGTTTATTATCATAAAATTGATACGAATTATGTTTATTTGGTTGCTTCGAACACTTTTTGATGCAAAACATTTTATTTTATAAAAAAAAAGTCAAGAAATACAAAAACAAATAGCAATTGGGTCATGCTGAATATTTTATTTCACGCTTTTGTCACTTTATTGATTATAGCTATAGTTTTAAATAAAATCGAAAATGTTACGTTGTTTACAGACGCATGAAAAATGATGGATAAGCTCGATGTTTTTTTTTTTTTAACTTTATATATACATATTACATCAATTGATTTATTTTTAAGGTTCATTTGGATGCGGGAAGATCAACTCAAAGTTACGGAGATCATGTTTTTCTAATTAAAAAAAAAAAAAAATATTTTATTTATAATTAACAAAGTCTTCTTATCTTGTAACGAAGAATGCGTTGCAGATGATAAATAGTAGTCAGGTTAATAGTCCATATTTTGACTTTTTGAAATTTTATTAAAATAAATTAGAGAAATTGAAAAAATCTCGCTTTTTAATATTTTTCGATGAAAAGACAGTAAGCAATTTTGGATGGTCATTTGAAAAATCATGACAATTCACACAGTTAATCCTCTATACCTTTTGATTATTATAAGTCACATTTGACAATCCTCTATGGCTATTTTCAGCAACCTTTAAATTTCAAAGAGAGTAAAAAATTTGGTTTATATTAGTCATAATATCAGTCTTCAAATTTTGGTATTTTTATTTCATATAATTTTTAGAAAATCATTTGCATCTCGATAAAGTGTTGCCGGAACAGATAAAATGTGGTGTAAGAGACACTAAATGATTATGGCAACTTGCATATGACAGTGAGAATACATATATAAAGTAAAACATAGACGTGTCTACAAGTAGAATAAATATTGTTAGAAAAAAGCTTATTATTATAACATTAAATATACAATATAAAAAAATATAAAATGTATGTTGTCCATAAAATTAGTACTGTTCAATTTCTCAATAGTCTTGTATGAATATTTTTGTTAATAATAAATTTTCTAAAATATTTCTGTAAAGAAAATAAGTATTATGTAGTGAACTTTTCCTATATTGTATATATTCTACTTGTATATGCTTTACTTTATATATGTGTTTTCTCTTTTGCAGATTGGCATTTTGCTGTCTCTCTTGCACTATATTTTATACGGTGTGGCTACACTTTCAAGGGATGCAAACGATCTGGCAAAAAGTATATGCTTACCAAATACCATCCCAAATAAAGTACCAAAATTTTAAGACTGATACTATGACTGAAATAAATTTTATTCCTCATCCTCTTTGAAATATAAAGATAGCTTAACCCAGGCATAGGAGTACTGTTTAAAGTGACTTTTAATAACCAATAGGTATAGAGGATTTAACTTGTGATTTTTTAAATGCCCACGCAAAATTGACCACTTGCTCTGTGTCTATTTATTTGCTAAAATTTTACCCGTGAAAGAACTACGATTTCCATATATTTTTCTCATATAGAGGGATAGATTAACGGGTAACATTGTAAGGTATAAATGGTCACAAAGGGTAGTATCGTTTAAACAGTTGAAGTTTTATATTTTCCCATAGTATACATATCGCATAATTCTAGGATGTGCAGTAGTAACGAAAATATTTTTGGGATTTGTACTTCCTTTTGAGAGGGTTAGAAACAACAGCGAGGGTTAGAAACAAATCTTTTTAGTGGTGTAATGATATTTAAACGCGTTGCAAAGGGTATCCTTAAAAAACGAACTGTTTCTTCAACGTAAATATATTTGTTAAATCTTGAACGGGGATATTAACAAAAAATTCAGAGATTGGCTGATCAAAATAGCTGAAACTTATTTCTTTATATATTGGGGTAACCACATAATATCTTAGTCGTTTCGTGGAGATGGTATAAGTGTGAATTAAATACGACCAACTACGAAAGATAGTTTCGAAGTTCTTTCTAATTGTAACATTATAAGGAACCTGAGGCAAATAAGACCTAGGAGATAATAAAGTCCATATTCAAAATTGCAGGTCTAAATAATTTTTTGAAAAAAATTTCCTTACGCATATATGCCTTTAGTCATCAACATCAATGATATAAATTCAAAGCCACGGGTGACTTCAACTTATCAGTAACGAACGATTTGTCAATGAACTGATAATAATTGCATCGTTTTATAAAATAAAACCATAACTTTTAAAGTTTAATAGTTATCTTAACAAACAAAAAGTCTGGTTATATTGAACATAAACTGCAGGCCACGATAAATGTGTTAATTTACATTTAGATTCACATTTATTTTTTTCGGTGTTTTCCAAAATCCAGTTATTCGGCTAATTTTTCTAAGATCTAGTTATTCGGCTGTAAACATCTTTATTAGCATACTTGATCATATCTCGTTAGAATAACCACAAATGGATTGGGAAAAGCCTATAGTATCCTTGACAAAGGTAGAATGAATAAGGAGACCATTGAAAGCTTTTTGAGAAAAGTGAGAAACGTTTGGTTCGTGATTTTTAATTGAATAACGTCCAAGAAAATGATCATGTAGCAGAAATGATTCGCAGATATATTAGTGTGTCTATCTTACCAAAAGTTATCTGGAGCTAATTTATATGCATACAATTATTTCAAAATGGCTTCCAGAATATTTCTAAGAATTTAAACCGTACGATAAGTTTTTTATTGAAAATATTCCAGAACTTTATAATGTCGATGAAAAATAATGCATGAATCGTGGTCGTAGCCGTTAACAACGTTAAATAAAATGTTTTCTTTTGTTATTGAAGTTAGAATTGTATCGCTTCTTTTAGCAAAAACAATATTTTTTAAGAAGTTTTTTTACGTAACCCGAAGTAAATTATTAAAGGAAATTTGTAATGGAAGTTCTATAAGTTGATTTTTCTAATTTAAGGCAAATTAAAGGTTTTGAAAATACTTTAAGAAAAACTAAACTTTAGAAATGGGCTTTATTATACTACAGTGGATTAATAAGGCCCAAAAAGAGAGTTTTTTTAAAGTAAAATATTTTTAAATATATTGTCTTTTTTGGTATTTTTTAGAATTTTATGATAAATTAAATTAATAAACTTTGTAGACAACTTTATTCTTAAAACTCAGCAAAATATATCATTTATAGCACATTTAAGTTAGATGGACCTTATTTACCTCAGTTACCTTAGTTCAAAAATTGTATTTGAAAAAACAAATAATACAGTTTATTGATTACTAAATACCATTTGTTACTTTTGTTTTAGTTTCGAACTCGATTCCTACCATCACAACAAAATTAATTTAAATAGTTTTCATAGGATGGTGAAATCCATAGGTATCTACTGCTCTAAACATAAATGCCGGACTGAAATAATCTGCGACTAGTATTTACAGGCTAACATAATCATCCAAATCTAACCTATTCTATTGTATATTGATGCTTACAGTGCCAATAATTTGTTATTGTCATTTTCCTGTTCAAAGCTTTAAATATTTTTTCATGACGAAGGAAATAAGAAATTTAATTTTTTATTAATTTGGGGAAATTATTAAAAAAGGCAATTATCGTGTTAAATCATCAAAACTATTTTTTTTTTTGATATTTGAGTTTGTATTTTTAAAAAATTCAGTAGCTAGAACATAGACTTAAATAAAGAAGATATTTTGTAATATTATATGGATAAGGCGAAAGTTATCTGGTATAGGTTCTTTTGGCCTTTAAAAAATAACACATAAAGTCTGTAAATCATGTGATTTTTGTATTTTCTATCCGCGAAATTTCTATATTATAAGTCATTCTGATTCAAATGGTATAGTCTGCAAACTATTTAATAAATATGTATGGACTGTGTAATAATGATACATGATATTCATAATGTTAAGTGTGTTCACAAAACGTTATAAAAATTATTTTCAATATTAGAAATTAAAACATTTCTCGAAAACTTTGATGTTGATCTTGAAAAATCCAAGAAACTCAAAAGATGTTAATTACTAAAATATTTATAAACATTACGCAACAAATTTATATAAGTATAGATTTTACATAACTTCGAGACAAAGCTTTCTAATATCATAATAAATATGTTCTCAAATATACTTTCTAATTAAATAAAACCTCTTTCTTTCTTATTTCTGATAGTATTTATAATAAATATTATTTAGTACTAATTTGAGTATTTTCAGAAAATAAATTTGAGAAACATATTTATTTTACAATAGCAATAAAATTTATATTGGAAAAAATAATTAGTCTCTACATTTTAGTAACACAATGAGTATAAATTTCAGAATTTTAAGTTTTTTTAAATTATAAACGTAAAATGTGATATACTAATGAGCGATCTTGAGTCCTTACATCAAAAACAAAAAATAATTTCAACAATAGATTGTCAATTTAAATTTGGAGTTTAATCATTGAAATTAAAGTATATTAAAGAATGAATAAATAACGCGCTTTCAAATACAATAAAAAAACAGTGAGTAATAAGTGAAGTAACAATTAACAGTTAATAGTTTAGATACTCGACATGTTATTGAATTTCATTGTTTGGGCTATTTTTTTTTTTAATTGGCATTCATAAAATACTACAAATACTTATTAGCTAAAATTTTGGAGAACATTTTACGAAAAAATGTTTCAAACAAAAGTTGTTTGTCAAACTTAATTAATAAATATTTACAAACTTAAACTTAATTTTATATTTGGAATACGTCAGCAAAATTTCAGCTCGCTATCTATTTTCATTTCTGAGTTATCGTGATGACAGACGGGCGGAAATGGACTAATTAGGTGTTTCTATGAACACCTATACCAAAATTTTATATTTGTGCGTTCAATATAAGGTAGCGTTACCAACTTAAGACTAAAATTAATATACTCTTGACATATTATGTATGTCGAGTATAAAAATAGTACCTCACCGTACATTGAAAATAAATAATTGGGTATTTGATTGATTAGGCATTTGATATATATTTTACATCAAAATGCAAAACTAGACACAATACCATAACAAATTCGAAAATTTAAATAAAATTTATTTGAAAACAAAAAGGTTTTAAGTTCTCAAAAGTTTTTTTGTAAGATCTATTCCCTGAAAAATAAAACATTTCTTGTAATTTTTAAAGATTAAAAAAAAATAACTTCAGTACCTTGTTCCCGTCGAGAAGTAAGAAGACCGCTTTAATTCGAGCAATAAAAACATTTGGTAAAATACCCAATTGGATTACATAGAAATAATACAGTAAATAAACCGAAAAAAATGTGGAAATGTGTTGTAACAGCTCCGATCTTAAAAATTCTTGTTTGTACGCATTCCTTAGACCTTCAGAAACATTCATCATCACTAACTTCTACCTCACTATGAAAATTGAGAAAATTAGGGTAGTTTTCTCAACCCAAGTAGTAACAATGATAAAAAAATTCAAAATTTATCCATGAAAGCCGTTTTCCGGGGGGTTTTTGGAGTCGCTAATCTCGAATCTAAAAGCAACTAAGGTTGGTTTCAAGCCCATTAAAACCCCCTAAAAATGACAAAGATAAAATATATTATGATTAAAAATTTCACCTCCAACCTCGAGGGTTTTCAGTGTCGATTACCAAATCCGAGGTCAAAAAGCAACTGGGGATGTTTGCAGACCCATAAAACACCACCTGCAGTGACAGTTTTAAATTTCACCTCCGAAATCGTATTTCAGGGGTTTTTTGGTTCACTCATCACAAATATGTGTGTAAAGATAACTGAAGATGGTTCCAATCCTAGAATTGACAAAGATTAAACAAAAGTTAAAATTTTTTAAAATTTAATTCTGGAATTTTCTGGGGTAGTTTAAATTGGTCTGCAACCATCTTCAATTGCTTTTTGATGTCAGATTCGTAAATAGTGATCCCAAAAAAAAAAAAAAAAAAATTAAAAACAATTTTCAATGTGAAATTTAGAATTTCTAAAACCTGTTTTATTTCTGTCACTTATAAGGCTGGTATTATTGAGGTTGAAACAATTCTCAGTTGTTTTATAATCTCAAATTCGTGAACAGCGATACCAAAAACCCCCGAGAGTCTTGAATTATAAGCACTGTCAATTCTAGAAGTGCTTATAATGGGGTTTCAACCATCCTCAGTTGTTTTTTTGACCTCGGATTCAAAAATCCCAGAGAGATAATTTTCACGGTGACATTTTGATTCTTTTTATCACTGTTACTGTGTGGAGTGGGAAAACTAATTTTCTCAATTTTCATGTTAAACATCAAAATGAATAAATTTTAACATTTTTATATTGAAAAAAAATTAAAAAAACCACTCTTCAATTATTCATTTTGCACCATCCAGTCGGGTTAAGCGGATACATATTAAAATCACTTTTTAAATCCAGAATACGCCATCAAAATTTCAGCTTGCTATCTCTTTTCGTTTCGAGTAATATAGATGACGCACAGATAGACGGACAAACAGAAATGGACTAATTAAGTGAACACATGTACCAAAGTTTCGCCTGTGCGGTCAGTATTTGCTAGCATTACAAGTTTTTTATGAAAACTAATGTATTCTGACATATTCTCTATATGTCTAGTATAAAAGCGTGTCACGACAATACTAAGGATAATGCATATAACTAATCGCCTTTGCCGTATTTGCTTTGCGCAACGTGTGTTTGTATACATACCTATTTTTCTAATATTTCTATACCACCTCGGTGTAATATGTTTATCATAAATTTTATTCGAAAATATACGTGGCTGCAACTGGTAACGTTATCTGTTACAGTTTTCTAGAAACATCGATTATCCGATTTAGCTCAGTTATTCGCTTTACCCGAGCTTCCCCTACTGTGGAATTTGACTAAATATCCTTCTTTATAATCAATATTATATTCTTTGCTAATCTATTGCAAAGAAAAACAAAATACATACATTTTAAAATTTAGAAATCTTCTTATAAAGAGTTAAATATAGGCTATACCTCTCTCTTTATCTTAATTGGTTTTTATGTTCCAATATTTATACTATACATTAATTCATCATACTGTAAGTGAGATTAAAAAGAATTTATTATGAAGCCGCTGATGATCCAATAAGGCTCTAAAACTATACCGTAATTTCGTTTTTTTAAAGTGATAAACATGTCTAGCATATATCTTTGTTCAATAATGGTTAGTCTTTATATACTTCTGATTTGTTAACACTACGCACAAATTTATTTAGATGTTTTAAGGATCAGATTCAATGTTATAAACAATATGAGTGAATGGCTTTTTAAGTCCTATTAACCTATACAGCCTATTAATTTTAATTAAATATAATAATAGTATATTTTGTATATCTTATTTGTTTTTATTCTGAATAAATTTTAAAACTCCACGACAATTAGGAACAAAAAAAGTTATTTTATTGTATATATGAATGTTTTGGCTCATGTATCGCGTATATACTTCAATCATTAGTACATATTTCACATTGTTGTTTGAAAAAACTTGTGTACCTACAAAGGCGCATTCAAAATTTCATACCCTAGTTTAGCCAATAAGTCTTACAATGAATGATCACTTCATTTTACAAGTCACTTCATTGGTTAAATCAGATGTAAAAGATTTTTGAATGCACATAATGTCTAAAACATCACAATTATGTTGTTTAACAGATTAACAGAAGTTTGTGAATTATTAGTATCTACTGTTTTAACAAAATTAGTTTCATCTTGACGTAACCAAGTAAAAAAATTGAATACAGCGAATTTTGTTATAGTATTTCATCTATGTGTTTTATTTATCGGTGTTCTGTGTTATTTTTATTCAATTTTACAATTATTTTAATGATATAGGTGGTCACCTTCTTTGCGTCTAGCTGGTGAAGGTGGACAACTATCGGATTTCATTGATGGCTTAGGGCCTGGACAATTAGTAGGCCGACAAGTATTAGGTGCCCCAGCATTAGGCGATATACAATTGTCAATGTGTTATCAAAAAGGTTATTTGGAAGTAGAAGTTATACGTGCTAGAGGATTACAAGCGAAACCCGGTTCAAAAGTATTGCCAGCACCTTACGTTAAAGTATACCTCGTCAATGGTAAAAAATGTATAGCAAAAGCGAAAACAACGACAGCTCGTAGAACACTCGATCCATTATATCAACAACAATTAGCATTTAGAGAACCATTTCAAGGATGTATACTACAGGTAAATAAATAGATTAATTTTATTTTGTAATGAGAACGCATTAACCTTTTATGTGAAAAAAAATATTGATAGTAAAAAATATAGTCATATTATTTTACAAATAACATGGAAAAATAAATGCAAGAATCACAAAATAAATCATTTGATAAATTTAATCAAATTTAATTTAAATAGGTTAAATTTGTCTTTCGCACACTACTGTAGTGTGCGCATATGCATTCCTCTACATACTGATTAAGAAGCCCACCAAACTCTCGGCCGATAAAAAGTCTGCAGTCTGCGGGGGCCCTAAGGGCACATAAAAATATTAATTTTACTATTGTCTTTTAGCTACCCACGTTCTTTTGAGTCCCTCATACAGATGAACAGTTTCTTGTTTTGGGTACTCAAAAGAGTTTACCGAGAATGGACATTACTACTGTAGTGTGCGCATATGCATTCCTCTCCATACTGATTAAGAAGCCGACCAAACTATCGGCCGATAAAAAGTCTGCAGTCTGCGGGGGCCCTTAATAGCTAAACAGCAAGCACACCACAAATAAATTGCAAAATTAAATTTAATGAAATAAAACTATTAAGTTCGTTTTTTATTTTTAAGTTATTTTGTAACAAACAGTAGTAAATGATTAAAAATGACGATAATTCGAAATTTTTATTTTATTGGTTAATCATTAATCGATATTTGTTCAAGAGGAATTCTAATGGCGGAAAATATTTTTACTGTCAGTATAATTATATAATAGTATCAGATAGAACTGCACTTTATATTATTAATGACTAACCGTTCTCTCCCTTAAATATCCTCGAACTGTGTTTCTGTGACGATCTCATTTCAAAAAAATTATTTTTACAATGCTAATAATGAATTAACATCAGAGTAACGAGCGACAAGGCATTGCCAACATACTTTTCCATGAACTATAAATTCATTATCTAAATACACATCTTTTTAATTAATGAATCATTTATTCCCTCGTTTCTTTGGTGTGAATTCTACATAACACACCGAAATTTAAAATTCAAACAAAATTTTTGTTTATAGGTAACCGTATGGGGTGATTATGGGCGAATTGAAGGGAAGAAAGTATTTATGGGTGTAGCTCAAATTATGGTGGATGATTTAAATTTATCAAATATCGTAATTGGATGGTATAAGCTTTTTGGCACTACGTCTCTGGTTAGTGGTTCACTCAATCTGGGATTATCACGACGTAGTTCTCTTGCTAGTCTAGATTCATTTAAGCTCTGAATATAAAATTCATTATTTTAATACCGATATTCATAGTATAATCATTTGTTTTAGGTCAAAACCATACATATTTCGCATATTTTTTAATTATAGTTTGTCCAGTAAAAATAAAAATTTGTCTGATGTTCGATCTCGATAAATTGAATAGCGATAAGCTAAACTTTAAAGAAAATATTTATTTGAATCTCCTAAACCTCACACTAAAAAATCCATTGATTCAAATTATAAATTTTAATTACCACACAAAATGAGATTAAAATACCTTAAAATTTTGCAATAAAAATCGAAAAATTGAATTTATGTAAAACATTACATATATTTCATACCACGCTGCAGCGAGGCAGAAATTGGGTTTCCCAAAAAGTTAAAGGATCTATATCATTTTATAAATTTATACAAATTTCACACTCACAACCCCATTCTTGTTCATATACAGCAAGCCTAAGATTAGAGTTGAAGATACGTGTTAGAAGAATTAATATTTAGTATTTAATTACTTGGATGATACGTAGAATACGGATTGCATACATTAAAATCAAGTATAACAAAAATGGTGTAAAAATCCATTTTCATAATTTTTATAAAATTACCCAAATTCAGTTCATTCTACGACAAAAGCCTAGAAATATTTTTGTGTACACTTTTATAAGCTACAGTTCAACAAATTCTACCAACGTTATGCTTCCGTTTTAAAGTTCTCCAAAACAAAATTCTAGTTTTACTGGATAAAACATAATGTATTCAACTAAAACTCTACCATTTTTAAGAACAAAAACTATTTTCAATTCAACAAGACTGTTTAAAACAAACTACTTTAGCCTAAAAACTGGATGTCTATTCTTAGCCTAAATACTGAATTCTTGTAAACTTAGATTTTCGATGTGTTAATTTTTTCTGTGAACAAAAAGGCAATAAGTTTTTTCAGAAAATCGTAAATAATCTTGATTATTTTGAAATAATTAGTATTGGGAAAAGAATTTCTATTCATTCGTTATATTAATTTCTTATCCTCTTTTTCTTTTAAATATTAATCAAGTTTTACAATAACATTTTGGGGCTAAACTCAATTGATTGATCAATTCAATGGTGGTTTTAAGGACTTAAATAACAAATCGACTTCTCCAAAACTTAACTAATTTTACGATGATATTGCTTGTTTAATAAAATCAAAAAACTGACCAATTTATAAGACATAAAAATAAAAATATATATATTAAAATTAAAATAATTTTTATCTCCCATTTTGGGCAGATTAGTTGGTTGTTTTAGACATTCATTTCTTAGGCTTAAATATTAACAATTTGAAAAAAAAAAAGAAATTACAATTAATTTGCTTACAATAATATATGCCTTGCCTTATTAGAAATTTGTTGAACCTTACTCCTAAAGCCTGATGTAAGTACAGTACTTGTAATCATATGGAATAGAATTATCGAAAAATATGTTTTTGATAAAGAAAGTATGCCTGTAAATATTAAACGAGAAAAATTTAGTTCCTTTATTTAACTAAAGTTACATTTACGTCTTTAAAGCCTATTAATACGTTTTAAAAACCAAAAACAGAAAATACGTCGATAAAATGATTATTTTATACAGAATAAGAAGGAACGAATAAATAAATTGCTTTACAAAATTTGTTATATACTCGATTCGAAACCTAGTGGTAGGCGCCTTAACAAAATAAATCCATAAAATTAAAAATTAATAAGAATATGTACATTATCATCATATTTCCTCAAAGGCATTTTATCAATTTACGGCTTACAAAATTTCATTTATTCTCTCCATAATTATATTTAAAACAAAAACACAAAATACACTAATACCGTAATATGTAACATTAAATCTTGGAATAAGTTCAGAAAACCTTATAACCTCAATTTTGTATGTCAAAAAACATTGGTACCAAAATTTAAAAAATCATAAAAAACGTGATTTGATTTTCCTAAAATAAAAATCGGTGTATATTATTAAACGTCAATAAATTTTACATGGATAAAAAATACTGTATCAAAGACAAAATTCAATAAAAGCAATCTATATGAGAATATTAATTTGCTGTTATTGGTGATCACTTTTCTACTTATTTAAACCTTAACATATCATCCAGAGTGAGCGGAAATCAATGGACAATGTTAGAAATCACCGATTTTTAAGAAAACTTCATATTTTTTTTATAGCTTAGATGGAATAAGAACCAAAAAGATGCATCTGAAGTAAAGACAATACCAAATGCAATATACATTTTAATTCTTTCACTAACAAATATCTATACACAAATTATCCGTTATGCCAATTCATAACATTTAGATAATTATTAACTTCCCAACGGGAAGATCATGGGATCCATTTTGTAAATCCAGAATTTATAAATTTCTTTACGTTTCAAAGTCATTAGAATCCAAATTCAACGTTTTTATAGAGATTCCTGAGAAAGACTTCTCGCATGAGAAAGGCGGATGTTTTGGTATGCGGACATGCGCAATAGATGGCATATAGACACGGAATGTATGTATAAGATATATGTTTATAAAGTAAAGATTGTAACATTCGTGTTGCAAAATCTTTAAAATAATAAATAAATTGAATTAATTATTTGTCATGGTTTCTCATGTACTTCAGAACCTACATTTACAATAAAGTCTATTAGAGATTCGATACATAATTACGTAGCTAAAAACGAAATGACTTTGTTGAGATTGAAAACCTAAAAGGAAAAGACAACAAATACCTATATTCGTAATAATAAACAAATTATGGTTTTAACATTCTCATGGGAAGTTTGTCGTTACCTACACGGCTTGTTTTTTCAGGTATATGTGTGTAAAAATTGAAAGAAATACAATAATGTATATTGAATTAAAAGTTATGTTTCTTAAGAATATATATATTTTGGTTCTCATTCCCCTTGCCGAAATTATTATACCGGTGAAATATCTTCAACTAAAGACTGTTACTAAAGTCTAACAAGTCTAATATATTGTTAAAACAACAGTTTGCTAACATCATTATTGATTCTCAGTTTTTAAATTAGCTTTACGGGCAGTTTAATTAAAAAACAGTTCTCTTCAATCATCTCTTTATGGATATTAAGATTAGTACATAATGTATGTTCATGTCTCTTTGACTCTATATCCTGTGGACAGTACAAAAATATGTAATACTTCATATTTTAAAGAAATGCACTTAACCCTATATTGTAGCAGTAGCTTTAATTATTTTATCATTATTTTATAGTCTACTTGGCTCCGCTTACGTAGGACGTTATGTAATCATTCTTTTACATTAATTTATTATTCATTTAATGTGTTAATTTTATCACCTTTAATAAATATAGCTTAAAAATTATTTAGATCCTTCTTTTAGATTATTTTTTTGATTAAAGACTAGATCTGATCTGAGAAGGACCACTTACCGATTTATTTCAAATTTTTTATACATATTCTATTTGATGCATTCCAAATTTGAGACATTTACTTGGTGGCCCTTTTCAGAAATTGAATTATTTTTTTGTAGAGTAAAATTTTTTCAAAATAAATTCATTTTGTTTTTCTTTTTTTCTGTTTCTATAGTGAAGTGGGGTTATTATCTTCGTGTGGCTGTGAGTTGGATATCGACAGAATTTTTGTTCACTAAATACAGTATCCTTATATAATAAATAATATTAAAAAAAAATAAAAATAAATAAATTAAATAATAAATAAATAAACAAAAGAATAATAAAAATAACAAGATGGTACACAAGAAATATAAAACAACTGAACTTTATATACATATTTTATCTTTCTTAAATAATTATATTTAAATTAAGTATAAATACAAAGAAAATATACATAACAATGTGACGATAAAAATAAACTTAAAAAAAGAAACAATGCCTTCAAATAGATGGTACTTAAAAGAATATATCTTTAGATTATAGATAAATTTTTCACTTTTAATTGATGAACTTAAAGTTAGTTTTGACTACAGTATTAAAAAACAAATAAACTATTTATTAATAAAAAAAAAAAAAAAAAAAAAAACAAACAAAAAAACAATTTAACATATATTTATATACAAGGTGTTTCAAGAAAAAAAATGGTGGACCATAGTGAGCTTAGATAGCAACGATAGACATAATACAGACAATACAGTAGACTAGAGTATGCTATTCGTTCCGGATATTCCAGTACAAATCTAAGTTAAAGCCCCATGGCCCATGTTAAGAAATGACCCGAATGAGATAAATTATAACCCGAAGGTCACGAATTAGATAAATTTATTTGAATAGTCACGACTTACAATTCAAATAAATTTAATTGATTAGATATCGTGTTTATTCAAAATTTTTCAAATTTCATTTTTGTTCAGATACTGGTGAATAATGGCAAAAAAGAGACCATACAAATTTCATACAAATCAAGTTCTTGGAAAGTTATTTCAACTTATTAAAAGAATCAAAACTGATTCGGATGTTTATTGCACTCAGTGTAATTCTTTCTACATTTTCAATTTCACATGATGGAAAAAATGATACAAACACTTTTTACGCTGTTACGGTAAAAATGATCACTCTGTAGTACACCCAAAAATTATTCAATTAGAACAATTGAGAACTGAACACCTTCTCTATATACTAGTTCTGTGTCTAGCCTGTGTCTACATAATATAAATTTTTTACATTATGTGTGGTGCCTCACACCACAGAAATAATAAATTAAAATAAAATATTTCAATATATAAACAATTATAGGTACCAATTCGTTTCTCTTCAATGGATGGAATATATGTTTTTCGAGATACATATTTTAATAAAAATATCTTAAATTATTAATCTATTTTTATTTTTCTACTATTATTTCAATAATAGAGAAGATGCAATTAAAAATTTTCTTTTCTACACATCAAAATATAAAACTAGATACAATACCATAACAAAACTCAAAAACTGAACTCAAATTGGTTCAAAAACAAAGTATAACTTCTAGCCATCAAAGATTATTTTCCAACTCTGCCTTTGAAAAATAAAGTTTAACATTAATATTATAGAGAATAGTCTTAATATCTTATAGGTGACGTTATAATATCGCATGTTCCTCTTTGTTTAATCAGGATTTTTGAATGTCCATATCTTGTTTATTTTTAAAACATAGCAGATCCATGTTCATGAGATCTGGAGTGATAATAAAATGAACGGAAAAATATTACATAACCTTTATGTAAACTAATATGATATCTGAATATGTCAAAAGTATAGTTGCACAAAATCAAAAAGAATTGCTTTGACTATAAACAGAAAGTTTTGGTAGGTTTGCTTAGCGATCTTTGTTGATATAAAGGCATCTCTTCCGAGACGGGTAATACACCACTTTCACCTTCTTGTGGAATAACTTCCAGATTGAGATAACTATCTTGCCTTAAGTAATAAAGCGTGGACTTGTTAGTAACCAAAAAGTTGTTAATACCTTCCCTACACTGCAACAACTACTTGTCATTAATGGGAATTGTTTATATTGCTCAAATTACTCTAAATTCAGCATTTTCTATAATCTAAAATTGACTTCAAAACGATTTACAGATTTATAAAGAGATATGTATTTTTTCGTAAATTTAATAAGTTTTACTTTAATGTTCTCTTATTTAGGCTAAGATGCCGATTATTAAGCAGAGAAAAACCATTTACTTAACTCTTAATGGACCTTTAATTTAAATTTATGGTTTCTTAAAAACAAATTCGTATTTACCTTTTTTTAATCAGTAAATAATGTTTTATTAACTTCTTACTTTATCTATTTCAAATATTTTGATTATATAATCGTTATGATTTCAATTCAATCATCATGGTGTTTGTTGTATTTCAAGATTCGTATGTAGATTATTGGATAAAAGAAATTATTTCTATAAAGTTTTGTGTTGCGACCGAAGAGCGTGATGCAAATTGATTACATACTAGGAAACATGAGAGATTCTGACTATAATATATAAGAAAAACAAGTGTCGTAAACACTTTGATCAAAATTGACGACCATAGAAAAACTATATCCTATTCAATATTCTAAAGTTTGGAACGCTAGCAAATATTGAAGCCACAAACGTAATTTTGTTAGAGGTGTTCATAGAATCACTTAATTAGTCCATTTCCGCATGTCCGTCATCAAGATAACTCAAAAGCGAAAAGAGATTCCGAGCTGAAATTTTGGTGACGTATATAAAACATTAAAATTAAGTATATGAAAATCGACCCAAGTTGGATTCAATAGATCCATGACCATAAACGAAAAATTCATAGACAAAAAATGTTTGTTTTTTTCAAAACAAACAACTTTTGTTTGAATCATTTTTTTGTAAACCGTTTCTAAATCTAAAATTTGCCTAAAAAACACATATATTTCCAATAAATATTTTTACTAAATATGTATTTATAACTGTGTAGATTGAATATTTAAAATATTTTACGAATGCTAGGATTAAAATTGAACCACGTGTCGACTATCCAAATAATTAACTCAGTATTATTATTTTCACTTGTTTAATTATAACTTAAATTTATAATTATCTTAAAGTATGTAAAACTTGACGACTTCTTATACGATATTAAAATAGTAACAGGCAGATTTTCAATGACTTATAAGTTATTGTCTATAGACTAAGGTATAAAAATACAAATGGCTCAATATACCTTAGGATTACAGTGTCCACTATTGAATTCCCAAAATTTGGATAGATCATAATTGTGAATTCTAAATTTTATCTTGCCATTGTATTGCATTTTTATTATCAGTTGCAAATCACTTTAAAATACAAGAACATCCACATCCGTTGAATTATAATAAGTATAAATATAAAAGCGACAAAATAATCCGGCGATTTTGAATAAAAGAGATCTTCACTCTGGATCAAATCGTAAATCGGAGCGGATTAATAATCTCAAACTTTCGTGAATCGAATCCGCAACCCAACTTATACTGCGTAAAGTAACCATACCTAATATTAGTAGAAATTTAAATTTTTCGTTTAATCTATTTTTCAATTTCAAAATGTAATATTTTTTATTGATTAACTAACTAAGTAACTAACCAAATAACACAAATTCTCTGTTTACATGAACAATGATCTTTTGCATTAAAAGCACAGGATATCGAAAATTTAGAATAAACTTCTGAAAAGACCTACTTGCTTTAAATCTCCATATATTCTAAATATTTTTATGTGTTTTTGTTTAGAATCTCCATAGATACAACATATTTTTATATTTAGTGTATATGGAGATTCGAAGCAAAACTACGGCATGCTACGTTTTGCAAGAGACAGGAAAAATATTCTTTGAGAACCTATAACTTTTTTCAAATCATTTTTTTTATTTTTTCGAGTATTGTTATGATGTTGAATCTATTTTTCATATTTTGATGTGGTAAAATAGTAAATTCAGTATCAGTCAACTACCCTATTATACATATCCTCAGTGCATTCAATTATATCTCCCGCGTTATTCAATTTTAAGTTGACATGGTATGATGTCCTCGGTCATCCAATTAATTCTTCCTGGATAAAATCTCTGCTGGACAATAAATATCGCCTAGACATTTTAACCACTAAGTAAGCATAAAGGCCAAAAACTCGTTGGCTAGTGTTATTTCGACATCAAATATTGTACGGGTAGTTTAATCACAGGATCACATCCACAGATTCGTGCTAGCTCAAACCCATAGATGCAGTGGTCAATCTCAAATATCACCTAGACAGTTTATTCGCAGATAGAATATAAGGACCATAAAGCCCTCATACCCGTGCTAACTCAGCCAGACTCGTGCTATCTCGATCTCAAATATCACCCAGGGAATTTATACACAGGTGAACGTAAAAGGCAAACCCGAGCGAACTCGACCTGTAATATCGCTAAATCACTGATGCAAGTTGTATTATTCGATAAGGTTAAAAATAGTATTCGAATATTTTAGAAATACAAGTTAATGATTTTGCACGAAGAGCAAAGGTCGTGTCACCGATGTTCCCATGTTTGCAATATGATTAAACGAAAGAAGAGGGTATAATTTATTTATTTCTTTTTATTAAATCTCCTTTATTTGAAAATATAAAATGAATAAGTAAATTATTTTAAAAAAATAAATGTTATATATTTGCTATAAAACTCGAAGAATTTTCAAAATATTAAAAGAATATAACGAAATTATACCCGACCTTTTATTTTTAACAAATATATAGGTATTACAACACTCAGCTAAATGAAAGTTTGCTGAGAAATCAAATTATAAAGTATGACATAAGAAATTATTGTCATCGAAACGTAAAACATTAACTTTTAGACTGTTTTCTGGTTCCATAAAATCGTAAAAAGTATTTATGAAAGCAGCTTCACTCAACATATGTACTTAAAAATTATAATTATATTTATAAACAAAACCTTCCCAACTACATTAAATTCTATAAAACGTACCCAATTTCGTTGTATTTCTTTACTGAATTCTTAGAGTAAATAATTTGTAGAGGGAAAACGTCATAATTTATGTTGTAAACATTATACCTAGTAAAATTAAATATAAAACTTTTTAGACAGCCTCAATATATTTTTTATATTCTTTATATTTTAAATATATGACTAATATGATGACATATGACAAACTAAATTATGATATCTGCGATTTAAACTAATTTCAGTATTTTTTTAACTAATATTCTTAAGTCTCTATACGTTGCATTTACTACGATATTCAAAAAACAGAGTCTTTTGAAGCTATTGACATAGTTTAAAATATTTCAAATAGTGTTGAGCATATACATTAACTTTTTAGATCAATAACATTACGACCACTTTTTGACGTGCGTTTGACGACCTTTTTTAGAAATATGTTGTGTACTAAATGTGGTCACGCTAGTCGTTTTGTATTAGTCACAGTGACGGATGTCATACTAGCGTCAAAAATAATGAACTTGTGATTCAAGGTTAACAAAGATCGTCGATCTATTTTATTATTCGAGATGTCTTACTGATATCTTATTTTTGTCCATTTTATCCAGAAATATTCTCACAGTACATATTTATTTTTTTGGAGCTTAATTCTTAATAATCGATTATGGTTATTAAAATCATGCGCAACTTTGCGCATCGGAATCCGAAACCACTTGATTATTAAGAAGAAACCCGTTTTAAACTGTCAATTTAAATATTGTTGTGTCTTTATCGCGAAACCCATTATAAACTGTCAAAACTGTGGTACCATTCACAAACCACGTAACTCTCTACAGGGAAGGGGTATATGCTTTCATGCTTTTACGTGTAGACAGGATCGGTGTTATCCGTAACACTGATACATTTTTTGTTTGTATTTACAATTGGAAATATACCACCGGCTAATGGCGTTCGACTATTTTAATTATTTTTTAGATTAAAAGTAACGTAAGCTAGAGGGAGGGGGTCTACAAAATGTTTTCATAACGTTACATGGATACATGAAGGATAGGTGAAAAAGTACATAAATCACGGTACTGGGTTTATGTATGGCCCCTGAATAACGTCTACATATAATAATACCTTGTATATTACAGTATATACTATAATAATATAATATTATAATATGTACGTTCATTATTATAAAATATGTGATCATTTGTCCTTTTTTCTATTCTATATATCACAAATTACAATTTGTAAAAAGTGAGCTCTAGCCGTGAGTCGGGAATCGGAGCTGACACACAAAATTTTTTCCCATAATGGACGGATATAATATATTAACTAGACCCACAAACGTATGTAGTAACATATAATTTAACAAGTTACAACTAATTTTATCCCGATAATGATAAAAAAAAGAACTACTGTTTGTAAACTATTTAACATAACGCATTACTAAAGCTTTCGTTTCAAATGACTACTGTAACTACGGCTATAATAGTCCAAGCAAAAAATTGAAAATTGTTTTCACGAAATATAAAGACCCTAAAAATATGAATGATAGCTAATTCGAAATAATTTAGGATTGAAACAAAAGATCCGAAATAAAAATTGTTAATAATTTAAACAATTAGTTAAGGAATAATTTTTCCTCTAAAATTAATTGTTTGTAATCAACAATCTTATTGTTTATACATACCAAATTTATAATTTCTGACCTTCATTGTATTTATTTATTTCTAAAATTAAATGGAATTCTAAAATCAACCACGTGTGACAAATCGGAAAAATTTTTTTAAATTATTTTGAGCATTATAATATTCTACGTCGACAGCCACGCCATTTGTTACGTAACAAACTGTTATAACTTTTAAATAATTAAAGATGCAATAATGGACATTCACGTGTTTTTTATGAAGGATAAATTAATTTTAAATTAAACTTAATAAAATAAATAATTTTTTTAGACTTTTACTCCATATTATTTTTAAGTATATACTGAAGAAAAGCTCCACAAGGCGAAAATTTTTTAAGTTAATTATTTTAAATTTTATTCAATTATTTGTAAAAGGGGAGAAATAATTTGTAATATATTCTTTAAAGTGTTTTGAAAACAGCATAATTTTTAAATTAACAATTACTTCTATATAAACATTATTTTCGGTGATGTGCTCTGTCCAGCGGCGTTGCATCTGTGATAAAACGAGTCCTATATTCATCGTTAAATTACAAGTATAAATAACGAAGATACCGTTCTAGTTGGAAAAGTGAAATTCGTAGGAAATTTTCTTCTCTTGAAGGATCTTTTTGTTTCAATCCTAAATTATTTATAGTTCTTGTGTTATTAACAAAAATTAAATACTTCGTTTTCACCTCGTAATTTGTTTATGACAATTTTTTATCCACTGTATGTTAAAAGCCTTATAATAAATTTTTCTATAGCTCATTCTGAACCGAATAAGCTATCACTCATATGTTTATATTTGCTTTTCATCTTGTTCACTAGACTATAATTGCAAAAGAACGCAGTTCTGATGAACATCATTTAAGTAGAAACCGATTTTAATATTGCCTTTAATAATAGTGTATCACATTGCTCATCACAATATGATGACGCCAATATGACGTGTTTTTAACAGTAAAATACTTATATTGCTGATATGTGTGTTTTGAAATATGGCTACTGAACTATGGATGGACAGCTAGGTATGATGTAATCAAATATGATATTTAACATTGTTAATATACAATATTGATAACATCATACCTAGCTGCCTATCCATATCATCATATAAACATGCACATCATATCATAATGGGCAGTGTGACATAATCAATTTACCACCATATTTATTATTTTATTATTATCGGTTATTCTTGTGTGGTACTCCATTTTTTCTTTTGAAACTTTTTGAATATATATGGATACATGTATCTGTATATAATACGGTTTGAAATGTTTCCCAAAAAATTTATATTATCAGATTTAGACTTTATGAACAAAATAAAAAAAATAAAATAAAACAAAAGCAGATTTTATATATGTAGGTATATTATTATATTTATTAATAAGACAACAATGGTGATTGTCCAAAAAAAAAAAAAACTACTTGCAACAATAACTATCTTCATTAAGATTTTTATGTTTTTTGTGGAAATAAAATAAAAAAAGATAATAAGATAATAATTGTAAGATATTGAGACACACAAATATTTGGTTACAATAATAATATATTTGACAAAGGCTGTTTTATTAAAATATCAAAGAAATTAATTTTTATTTATTATAAACATTGTGTGAACAAATTGAATTTTATTTATTTTGTTATTTTTGTTGGAAACTGTGTTCTGCAGATTCCCTTATATTTTTAGTAAAGCTGAAAATATATACTAAACCAAACTGAAATTGTATAACTCTATTTTTTAAACCGATTTTTTTGGTCCTGTCTAACAACAATCACTAATTTTTGATAAGAAACCATATTTTATTAATTTGTATGGTTTATTTTTATTTTAGTTCAAATTAAGAGAATAGCAAAGTTATTTTTTAGATAATATTTTAGTGCTCTCTCTAAATTATTAAACATAATTAATGATTAATATCAGATATTTCAAATTCGTCCAATACCTAGATCAATTTTTTATTTTGTAAATATAGATTTTAGACTGCAGCATAATCAGCATCGCTAAACATTAGCCAAACGTAATTAATTTTAGATTATTTTAGTATTTTTCCACACAGATTTAATGACAATTTTACGACGAGTTTATTTGGTATAAATACACTTGTTTGATAGATAAAATTTTGAAATTTTTATTCTTGTAGAAAATTTACACTTGAAGAAATTATCAAAAATAATTTTTTTTTTTTTTTTTTAATCAAAAATATAGTTCTTGTTTTTATATTCTAAAAAATATATAACCACTAAAATAATCTCATTATTCTTATAACAAATATACTAAATTGTTTTCTGTTTTATATAGGTTGTACTCTGTCTAATTTACGTATATTAATTAGACAATAATGTCCGATTAAAAGAATTGCATACGGTATAATGAAGGGGAAACAATCAAAAAATATTGTGAGTCACCAAATTAACGAGTACATATGTCTCTAGAAACAGAATAACAGTCAGAAGAGTTTAATTTATACTGATGATGATAACATTGTACACGAAATCTGTATTTATAATACAAAAAATAATCTAAATATTGGAGCGAATTTGAAATTTTGTATTTTAGTGTTCTTGGAAGGTTCTTGGAAGGTTTATATAGGTTTTTATAGATTTTTTTTTTCAGATAAATTTAATAATTAAATTTTGTTTAAATATAGACCTGGAGTAAATAATCCAAAGGGGTGGATATGAAAATTCAACTTATATTATAGTGCAATCAGAAAAATGCAACCAAAGTCAAATATAAGCCATAACATTTTTTTGTATCATTTATTTTGAGACAAAGAAAACGCAACAGAAATTTTGCTCCGGCACAACTTGTTAGCGATTTAAGTTTAATTATAAACATCTGTGGATTTTATTTACATTTTATAAGTTGATTTTATGGTAAGAATAAAATTAATAAAAAGATGTATTTGTGATATATTTAAGTGTATTATTTTCCCGTAATATCAAATTTATAATCTTAGTAGTCAATTTCAACAATGAAAACTTATTTTTCGATTCTGCATTACAAATACTTACAGTGTGATAGATATAATATTACAAATAGCTAAATTACGGAAACCTCAAAAGGAGGACTAATTTAAATTTATTATTATTTTTGCAAAAATTTGATAATAGTATAGAAAGCTTTTGTAATTGAGTCAGCAACAAAAATTAATTATTTAGATATTTAGTTAAGTTGTTTTTTTGGGAAAAAATTTTTTTAACTATTGTTTTTATATTCGACGTATACAGAGTTTATTAGTTTTAACATAAAATCAGTAACGGTAGCAAACATTTACCAGACAAACAAAATTGTCAAAAGTGGTCATAGAATCACGTAATTAGTCCATTTTCATTTGTCCGTCCGTCTGCCATCAAAAACAAAAAGGGATATGCAAGCTCAAATTTTGGTGGCGTATTTTGGATTTAAAAAATGAGTTAATGGTTATAAATGAGCAAACTCGATATATTGGGTCCAACGGTTCCATGGCTCAAATTTTGAACCATAAAAGATTTATATTTAGATAAAGGACTTTTATTTGAACCGTTTTTCGAAAAGTGTTCAGATTCGTCAAAATTTTAACATACACTTAGCTAATAAACAAATATATAATTAAAATAATTTCCGATGCAAAATTTTGAAGTTAAAATCGAAATGAATCGGAAACTTATTACTCGATTAAATCTTTCATTGTAGATAAAGCAGTAAAATACTTCAGAAATAGATAGATAGGTACAGTTTTCGAAAAATTGTAAGAAGTATACAATTATAAAAAAATTAATTTATAAAATCGCCAAACTTTCTATCTGTCCAGGGCTTCACAATGAAGTATAAAGCATTAAAAAAAATTATTTATTCACATTTGAAGGCATACGAAGTATATAAATTTGATTGCTGCATTAATTTTATCAAGAAGTTATTTGTCTTTTCTCTATAGGTAATACTTACCTCGCCTATTTATAATGGTAAGTAATTAATACTTAAATAAAAAATCTAAATAGATAACTCAAATTTTTTTCTTCCTCCTGGTATTTAATTCACTCCCTACATCAGCTCAGATATTTTATTTCTCAGAGTACTGGAGAAATATATTGATGGTAATTGTTAGGTGTTATAAAGAAAAGTAAAACATTTAAAAAATATTTCATTATTTATTTTTATTGTTCTATAATAGGATATTTTATTAGCAAAATCACATAGTTTTATTACATATGAACAATAAATATAAAAGCATTGCACTTTCTTTCTAACGATTCGCATTCATCACAGTCACAGACGCAAACGTTCGTCTCAAATATTAAAAACTTACATATTCATAGTCAAAAATTAAAATCAATATTCATTACGTTAAAATTTATTTCCATAGACTCTTGACTCTATGAAATCAAAAAAACACAATCCTCTTTCAACACACTTCTTAAAAATCCAATAATTATTTTTCTTTATATATTGAATATTCCCTCCATGAAAACGTGGAAAAGATAGAAAAAAACTAAATCAATTCGGTAATGATTTCAAACTTCAGTGATAATTCCTCATAGCAATGGAGGAATTGAAAAAGCTTAGAACAGGAGTCCTGAAAAGTGAATTCATTTTATTTGTCGGAAACTGATATTAGCCTACTCTATTATCAATTCGAAGCAAATAGAATGGATTTCAACGAGTCAAATCGGAAAATAAAACTATTAATATTTCTCGTAAACAAAAAATTGAAATTAGATAAAACTTTAACTTTTCATAATAAAATTCTATTCCCAATGATTGTGTACATGTGTTATTCATTACCGGTGAATTACGATCCACATATACTACATAATCTTATCTAATACCAGTTATGTTGTAATCAATATTTCTTATTTCGAAAGTTATGGTAAAGTCTAACCAACTCTGCACATTATTCCGATTTCATTGCCAAAAATGTTTGCATGTATCATCATCTGGTGTATATTAAATATATAGTATTAACAGCTTCATTTTTCAAAACTCCAACCAAACTTATTTAATGTAGTTTTCGATTTTAAACCCTGACTAACGACAGTGTCCGAATAAAGCTCACCCGTTAGTATCCAAATTGAATTGATTTGACTGTGAATATGTTAAAATATTATTAAGGACACATTATAATTAAACATCGTGTATATTAGTATATCTCCAAAAATATAATACACAAAATGAATTATTTTTTGTATGATTTTATTCACAAATTGTTTTTGTAATTCTACGTTTATTTAAGAGTCCGTATTCGTTTTAATATTACTCATTCACACATGTACATCAAAACCATTCATAAAAACATTTATATTCTTATTATCACGATTTTAACTCTTTTTTATACAACAGTTTTGTTTTTTGTTTTTTAATTTGCAAACAGTGTTGTGTTTAATTATTTACAAAATAAAAATTAATTCAATGTTCTACTCCCTGAGTGGAATTTAATTATATCTTTATTTGTCGCCAAAGAAATAATCATTTACCTTCATTCATTGTAAATATTTTAAAGAAAAGTGTATTAATTGATATTCAGTGACCCGAAACATGATCTAACTTGAATAGTCTCTACTAAGCTACTTTCAAGTAAAAATATAGCTGAAGGAATAAGAATTTTGGATACAAAACTGAGGACAAAGAATCACGGTATTCTATTTCCTTGACTAAATTATTTTAGGTTCAATCCTTAAAACATGGCCATGCGCTAGAACCGAATTTTTCAAAAGCTAACAACGAATTTCCTTACATCATAGTCAATTATCCCGATTATTTTCTTTATCTCTCATAAGATGCCTAGATCTCTCGTTTTTAATTCTACTATGCGTTTTTTCTGTAAATTCCCACATGAAAATTCATTTGCCACAAAAATGAAGTTGGTATTGTAGACTTACATAAAGCGTGAAATATTACGTGCAGCTCGACCTTGTGTGATAATGTTACAGTAGGTCTACAATTTTTTATTTTAAAATAATTAAATTCTTTTATAAATATATTTTTTTTCAATTTAAATATAAATAAAATATAAATCTACATATTTTTTATCGAATATTTCGACTTTTTAAAAATAATTTGTTTGTACACCTTGGGCGCTTAGAAATGTCAAATTTGTAGAAATTTACCCTAGGATCATTCAGTGTAACTTTATCATAATCACAAACGGAGAAATTGAACTAAGCAATACCCATTCATGAAAATGACTATTATCTAGAAAGACATCAATCACATAATCACCTTTTCTGAGATTAATGTTACTACACCTGGATATGAATCGATTCTATATGCCTGTGGCCATGCCTCATTATCCAAAGTCAGTTTGACATAGAAATTTACGCCCAAATTGAACATTGACGAAAACATATTTTATTTCTTTTTGAACGAAATGACCTGTCTATCCGAACTATAATACGAAATTTCTTATAAAATTGAGAGAAATTTGGTTGCCACTAATTATAACACACTTTTCGTTGAATTTTCTGATACTGAACTTGGTAAAAATTGTCTAAAAGAGTGAAAAAAATTCTAAATTTATCTAAATATTAAGATCCGGTTGAACTGAAATAATATAATTCATAAATTAAATACTGTTCTAACTTACCACTGAAATATAATTTCAAGTATTTTCGAATCAGACTCATTAAATTATTTAGAATGTTTCGAACCGGATTTTAAACTATAAATTAACTAAATTTCCTATTTAAATAGAAAAAAATTTTAACAACACTGCGTAATTCAAATAATTTAAAATTAATAATAAAAAACAGTTTAGGTCTTTTTTTAAGTGTTAGGTAGACCGTAGCTCAAAGAAGACTATTTTATTAAAATTAGACGCCATTTCTTATTTAATCTTCAAAAAAGTTCTTGTTCTACTTAATATGCACATTCAATATATGCTGCTTGGAACTGCTGAGATAAATTAAAGCAAATTTTAATTTTGAAACTATCTTAAGATTGATTAAAAACGAAACAAACAAATGTTTTGGTAATCAATCATTTAAATTTCAAAAATTAATTTAAAACTTAAAAAGGATCACTCCGGTCATATTAATTAACAATTCTCCAAATATTCTATACGTTTACTACTCCTTAGACGAACTTACAAATAACTGATCTAAGATTCACTTGCATTTTGGTTTTGAATGATTAATTTATGGTACCTATCTTACAAACCCTAAATTTTGAAAAAACTATATAATTTTAAAACATTTATAACTCTTAACAATTTTGATACCTCTATTTTTCGACTTTTTCTTCAACTGAACCTACGGCTAATTACCTAGTGTTTGTACCGATAATAGAATGTAAAAACCATTGTATTAGTGGAACTATATCTACAGATACTCAAAGATTTATCGTAATTCGTGTTCTTGCCAATATTGAAATTTTCTTTCTACTCCTCTGAACTGTACTATTTTAAATTCCAAAAAGTATCACATTTTTTATCTTCATCTTAGTTAAACTTAAAAAAATATTTCTAGCCTGTATATATGACCATAATATCGCAAATTTTTCGAATGAATGTTAAAACTAGTCTTTTTAATGAATGCAACACGTGAAAAAAAATAATTATCCTTAAAATATGATGGACTATGGTCGTTTCTAACGAGGAGATTCAAAATACTCATGTGCACAGAAATTTGCTTAAATTATGTGGGATATGTTATGCATAGTGAAAAAAAAAACAGACACTGAATCAGAAACAAAGTAGAGAAAACAACAACAAAAAACTGGAAGAAAAACATGATTGTCAGTCATTTTAAGATTCCATAGTTTGGATATATTTATTATATAACATATCTTTTAGATTAAATAATTATTCTATAGGAACTATAACCCTACATCAAACGTAGCAAAATTATCGTCATAGTTCTATACATATTTTTATTATCATTTTTTAACTCGAATCTTAGCAGCTATTTGTAAATACACAGGAAACGTAAAAGAAACCAAATTTTGATTAATCGGTAAATATTTAGAAACATGTCTAAATTTAAAAAAAAATTTTAATTCACATAAATTAACTTGCGTTTAAACATATCTTAAAGCATTTAGTTGTTTTTGTATTTTTATAAAAAAATTTTTTATGTATTTTTTTTTTGTTTCTAATTCCATTTAATTTTCATCTTAAACTATTTACAAAAAATATAGCATTTAATATATTTTTATATCCTAAAAAAAAGTTGTTTTATTTTTTATTTTAGTTTTATTTTTTTTTTTTTTTTACAAATTGTTTTTTCTTTTCAAAATTACAGATTTTTTTCATAAAAAATAACATTACGATTTTCTAATAAAATACTATATTTATAGACAATAATAATTAATAATGATAATAATATTCAAATTACAAAAAATAATAATATTTTAAAATAATTAAAAATCTGGTTAAACTCAACATTTAAAAAAGTAAACTAAAATTGTAATAATTGCACACACAATTTTCTTACATACATACACAACAGCAGAGATAGACACACATACTGACGAGACATCGAATTGTGAGAGGTGATACATGATTTTGTTTTTCAATTTGTCATAAATAAAACTAATGGTAACAAAATTAACGTACTATTTTTATTTTTTAGAAACGTAAAATTGAATAAAAATTTATTCAGTAATTAAAATTTATTAAGTTGTTCAAGTTGCCAATTTTATGCCATTACAAAGCAGACATATATAGTGGCGTAAATAGAAACTTCTATTATCCAATTATTGTTCCTTACCGACCGCATAAATGTATATTGTATAATACTTCTCAATTGATAAGTCTCCTGAAGTAGTGAAACTTCTATTACATTGAGATTTCTTTCAAAAGCGTACCATATTCTACGAAAACGCGCGTAAAACTTGTACTCGTGAAGCTAACTCACCCATAAACCTAACAGTTTTCTTTCGACATATAAAATATGTTAGAGTGTGACTAGTAAACAATGACCGCACAAACAATATGTTGGTATAGGTGGTCATAGAATCACCTAATTAATCCATTTCCGAAAGTAATAAGTTTCCCAGAGTTCGAAATTCAATGCGTATTAGAATGAACAAGATCAAGATGCATAAATTTGCATTTGAAAATACTGGATAACAGGCAAGTGTCTTGTGACGACATTTTCGGGGCAATAAGATCCAGGCCAGTTCGTTCATATTTTGAAATTTTTATCGAAATTTTAGTGTATTCACTCTGATATCTGCTTCGATTATACGGTGAGTTATATTTGACTAATTATTGCGTTGTTACTGACATGAGATAAAAAATTATCTTTCAATAATAAACTACTATAAAACATTTACACTTTTACGTTTCTATATAAACAAAATAACAGTTAAACGAATAGTTCTTTAAATAAAATTTGTAAAAAAATTAAATTTTTCTATTTTGTTTTGATCATCTCATAATTATATGTAGTAAAAATAAAAATAAATAAATTTTCATAAATTATTTTGTTTGTTTTAATGATATTTGAATGTGTTTTTTTTTTAAATATATATATTTTGTTTGTTAAATGTCATTTATTTACATTACAATATTTATAAAAATAACAAAATTTGAGACTCATTTTCTTTTATTATTTATTACCTCTAAGTGTTTTTTAATCTCAACAAAAAGAAAAAGAAATAAAAATTGAAATTTGTTTAAATAATAATTATTTAATGCTATTGTTTAGTCGATTTATCTATAACTTAATTTAACAAATAAATTTTAAGTAATCGCGTTATTGTTTATAATAAAAGTTTTTAAAAACTGCCGTAAATTTTCGATTTAAAAATTTATTTAAAAAAAATAAAAATAAAATAAAATTGTCAAAAAAGTTAGTTGAATACTCAGATTTAATCTGAGTCGATATCCAGATGTCATCTGGTTGGTGGTAATATAAAATTTTCTATACCTAAGAGTTCTTTCACTCGTTTAGAGTATTTAACTAATGATATTTTAGATGCACGAATATTAACACGTTCACCGGCCGATAACAACGAACAACAATGTGCTTGATCTAAGAAATCAGCCATTTTCATTTCTTTCACAATATTTTTATAATTTGTTGACGATGAAGAAGAGGTGGATCCTGATGATGATTTGTTATCCGTCGAGGATGAATTTAATAAACGTAATAATGCATCTTTTGATTTACACTTTAATAAATTTGATAAATCTTGTAATAGCACCCATTTATCATTAGGATTTTCACCACGTAATGTATATAAATTGGGTAGAACTGCTTCACTTACTTCCATGTCTAGTTCTGTATTTGGACCCAATGGATCTGGTGAGGGAGCACCATCTAATGCATCATAGCCTTGTTCTTCGGTTTCTGAAAATTCGTTACAAAAAATTTGAATAAAAATCTTTTTTATTAAAGAAGTATTTATTTCATGGAAGAAATGGAAATAAGAATGTAATTGTTAGGCCTGTGTACCTTAATATCAAAACGAAAACCTTAAAACGGTGGAAATTTATGAGTGATAATCCACAGATGTTATTGACATAAAGAAATATACTTATAACAAGCTGTTGGCTTAAATTACATGTAATATACATTGTATTTCCTTAAATTTTCTCGCCCAAATAATTCAAAAAATACTTATGAAATTTGGTATGCACAATATTGGCAAAAAAACGGAGGGCTTGTCAAAGAGATTTCCTCGAAAAGAAAATTTCTAAGGTAAAAAATCAATATTCGATTTTTGCATAATGGAGGGTGCTTCAGTATTATGTTACAAACCCCCTTAAGGACAGATAAATTATTTTGGAAATTATATACACATTATTAATCATTTTCGTATTACTTTTTCGAAATTATATTTACATTTCTAATTCACTTATTAATCATTTTCGTCACGCCATAAAAATGTATGCACTCCAAATGCCAGTTTATCCTTGGTAGCTTTAATTTTTTAAAATTTGTTTTATAATTTATAAAAAAAAATAGAATCAACTCAAAGATTTTTTATTAGACTCCATAATGAAAATGAACCATAATGAACAAATAAAACAAATAATTTTAAGAGGCCTTCTAAAGGTTTAAAATAGTTTCTCCACGTGTTTCAAAGGAATATTATTCAAAATTTCATGTTCGAAACTCATGTGATTTTCCTCCTTTCTAATACTTATTTCTATGATGTATAATTTAAGAGTAACAAAAAATTACCAAAAACTTGGGCAGGCCCAGGAAAAATCCACGGTGGTGCATCCTTTCCTTGTATATCAGCTATATAATTTTGTAGCACCGATATGGTATCATTATCTGTTGCTAATGAAAGTGGAGTTAACCCGGAATAAGTTGGGAATAAAGGATCTGCTCCATATGATAATAGTAATCGAATTATTTCTACATATCCATTTTCTGAAGCTTCGTGTAACGGTCTAGAAAAAGTAAAAAAGAAAAATATAAATATTACAATTTAATTTTCTATATGAATTAAAATTATGTATTACCTGATGCCACCCTGTGCGAATTCATTTTCATTTGCTCCATAAAGCAACAATAATTTTGCAATATCAAGATGACCTCTGGAACAAGCTTCATGAAGTGGCGTGTATCCCGCATTATCCTTGGGAGATGGAGCATTTCCTAATGTTTCTAAACAATACGCAGTGACATCCTAAAAAAGAAGATATTAATTAATTATGTTATCTTTTCAGGTTCATTGAAATTATTTACAACTAAATTATAGAAATGATTTGTTTGAATTTAAAGCTCAAATCATAAATAAAAATTTTTAAAATAATAATTGTTTTACTTCAATATTCAATTTGTAAAAAATTAACGAATGAACCAGAAGAAAGAATGACTCCTTTTCTTGGTTTCAATACAAAAGCGATAAATCTTTCAGTTAAATTTTTCCAAATTTAAGAACACTAAATGTCTTACCAATGACAAAATTAATGGAGGTTATGCCATTGAACACATTTTTTCTAAATTCTTAAAGGTCAGTGTTTCTAGATCGCCATCATTCGAGATCCAAGAATATATAGAGTTCACTTTTGTTCGAAAATCAAGTTATAACGTTGAACTCAACAAGAATAAAATTTTATATTATATGACATAGGTGGTCCAAATCATGTTGAAGTTTACATCAAGCTATTTGTCATTGTAATTAGTTCAGCGAACATTAATGCTAGTGCGGAAACAAACTGCGTTAAATATTAATTTGGCGATCGTTTAAATTTTACATTGTATTACAAGTATTTAAAAATAGTAATAACGAAGTTAGTATTTCGTTACGTCGGTTCAAATATCAATCAAAAAAGAAACGACGATTATCGTTAAGTATATCTTAATCAAATCGATTCAAAACTACATTTCGTATTAATTAGTGATTATTATTGAATTGCATATAATTTTCTATAGTGGAGTGACTTTAATTTGTCACTCTAGGGCTCAAAGAGGCTGGCTATAAGGAATCGTAACACTGGTGGTAAGTTTTATTATATTCGATAAAAACGAACATAAATGTCTTTACACGAACATAAGTGTCGTCAATACCGAGCGTTCGTCTTGCATCATCTCAATAAATTAACAACAATTGGAGGAAAAATTTATTTAAATTCATTATTTTCGTAAATAATAAATTCCTTGAAAAGTTCAGTTAAAAATAAGAGTCGCAACAGCCTATTTTGGTCTCGATGCACTGTAACGATGAGGCGTTTCGTTACCATACCACAAAAAGGGAAATCAAAACTTCACCTGACCGCCTTTTTTCCTAAGATCAGGTATCTACCGCTAAGCCACTTTACCCTCACAAAATGAATTAGTTTTACAAGATAATACTTACAGTGTACCCTAAGCGTGACGCTCTGTGAAGATGTGTTTCGCCAATACCTTTATTCAAAACCCAACCTTTAATTTCACGTTGAATATCTTGTATAGTAACAGCATTTGTACGCAGTAAAATACCTCGTTTTTTCGGTTTTTTTTGTTCAGTTCCATTATGTTCTAAATTTTCTTTCTTCAACGGTTTCTTCTTTTTACGTATATAATCAAAACCGGAACTAAATTTACGTCGCATAGATTTTAATTTATATTTTTTCTTGCCCGTTAATTTTCGATCTTCTATTTTAATATCCGTGTTATGTTCGATTTTAATCTCATTCTCAGTTTTTATCACAATATCTTTATTATTATCAAGAATCACATCATCAACGGATTTTTCTGATTTTTCAGATTTAATAGCTAATTTACGATTTTTATTAATACTCACACTACTACTACTATTATTCACATTTGCACTCCCACGTGTTTTATTAAATTGTTTTTGATCCTTTAATATTTTCTCCTTTTTCGATTCACTTAGCGTTTTCGTTTTATCACTACGTAATTTTTTCACTTTAATCAATTGTTTCTTCGTTAAATTTCGTTTATTTTTAATCACTGCACGATGATGATGCCCACGTAAAGCGATTGCACTGCGCAGTCCAGCTCGACCTGGTACCGTATTTTCTTTCTTCGACTTACTTGTGACTTTAACTAATGATTTTTTCTTCTTTGGAGGACAAGGTTTCGGAAGTGATTTCTTAGCTGGTTGAGATGGCTCTTCGTTTACGTGATTTGTCATAGGTGGAGCAGATGCAGGACGATCTTCACCAAACACTTCACGCATTGTTGCACGCTGTTTTAACACTTGCGTTTCTTTACGTGTCCTTGATTTAAATATTACAGGCGTAAATTGTTCATTAATTGTATTTTTACGAAATGCATCACGAAAGTTTTCCACTGTTTTCTTACGAAAGAAGCCAAGTAGTGAAGCATTTGATTTCTGTGAGATTGGCTTTTCAATTTTTTTATTTTTGGCTTTCTTTTTATCATTTTTTACATCGATAGTATCCTCTAAACTAGGTGTCGGTAACAATTCAAGTGGATTGGAAGACTTTGGAATTATTTTAGGACGATTATTATTATTGTTTAATTTCATGGATGTACGTTTACGTACATTATTTTTACTATATCGTTGTGCGAGTACATCGATTATTGAATTATTATTTTCTTTTGTTTTTGAATTTGACGAAGACAAAACGGAAGAACATGTTGCCTCTTCCTCATCATCCATTACCGTAGTCGTTTTATTTTGACTAACAAAACTAAAGTTCGAATCTAAATCACTATCAATGAATTCTCTCTTAATTTTTGCACCTAATAAATTATTTTTCATATGATATTTAAAGAATTCATTATCCATAATGGAAGATGTTGTAGGCGAAGGACATGGATCCAAGTCTGGCAAGGACGTAGATAAGCGTACCGCAGGACGGGGTATACTAATTAATTGGGCAGGCATTCGTAATGATTGCTTATAACGGTAAACTTCCTCTTCCCAACCAGGACGAAAATCACTACCATCACCGAAGGATGGTTTCTTTTGTGGTGCACTTTTTGAACGAGAATTCTTTTGGTCCTTCGAATTTTCATTACTGCTTGCTACTCTTGGAGTAACATTTGTACTACTTTCGGAATCTGAACGTTTTTTATCACTTGAACGACCTTTACGCTGTCGTAAACGATGTGCAACTGTTTCTTTATTTGTTTCGTTATCACTATTATCACTACTTTCACTTGACGATTCAAGTTTAATTTTAGCACCTAATTTCTCTTTCTTTTTCACCACACTTAGCACTTCATCGTCATCGTCATCTTCATCATCACTTTTCTTTGAGTTCACATCTTCGGTTTTCTTGTTTGCATATTTTTTACGAATTAATGGTACATCTGAATCCGAATCTTCTTGTTTGATTACCTTATCCGGTTCAAATTCATCGTGAACGGGTTTAACTTCTGGAAGAGGTTCACTAGGCTCACATTTTATAATATCATCACATTTTTCAACTTTTATTTCAATTTCAATTAATTTATTTTCTAATTTTGCTATGATTTCTGGTTCAACGACTTTCTTTCGACGGCCTCGTTTTTTGCTACTACTTCCACCAGTACGTAATTGTTCCATAAACTTATCACATGTTTCAGTAAAGAATGGATCCGGAGATTCGGGTACTTCTTGTTTAATAACGACATCAGGTTCAAGCTGAGTTGCACTTGGTGGGCGAATTGTTGATGTCGATGATTTTCGGTCACGGCGCATATCATCTAATGATTGTCGTTCTAATATTGGCATTTCACTCTCCGAATCCGATTCACGAAAATCGAATACAGATACTTCAGAAGAACTTCTTAATATACTATTTCGATGTGGAATTGTATTTCCATCTTCATCAGTCCGACTAAATAATCTTCGACGGGGTGGTTGAACTTGTTGATCTTTAGGTGTATCCGAAGACTTTGCATTGTTCTCTTCATTTGCTTTTAGCATTGCGGCCAATTGAGCGGGATCAAGTTGTTTTAATTCGGCTTTGGTACGAATGCGTGCAGCTAAGTTGGCAGCTAAACCATCTAAATCCGCATTGGATGTAGGTTTAACTTCAGTCACTGGAGTGTCATTTATTGGAACAGCTTCACTAGAATCAGTCGTAGGTGGAATTTTAACTGAATCAATTGCACGAGGTATATGAAATTTAGTTGGTGTGGAAGAGGATTCAATTGTAGTCGTCGGTAGACAAGCACTGGATTTTACTACATCCATAGATGATGTTGTAATTACTGATGTGGTTGGAATATTATTTTGTACCGTTGCATCAGAATTAGCTGCTAAACGTTCTTGTTCTTCGCGTTGTTTCGCTCCTTTAATCTCTAAACTATTTCGCAGTATACTAATAACTCTTTTGTCAGCACCTTGTACATTTGGAGTTGGTTGGTTACCACTAGAAACACTTGGTAAATTCGAATTACTTTGAACAGTTGTAGTATTAAGCCCTGGAGGTACTGGGTGAAAGCTTCTATTTTCTTTTTGAGTATTTGACGTTGGATTATAATTTATCTTTATTTCGTTGTTAACAAACTGATGCTCTGCAGGCAATGGAGGCTGTGTTGGTAAAGTAGAATGTCCATTAACCAACGGTTTATACCCTTGTTGATTTTCTAACTGTGACTTGGAATGTGTGTACGATAGTAATCGTTGATCAATTTCTTGATCAATTGATAATCGCCAACTATCAACTCGTGGTATTTTTGCATGAGGTTGATACTCAGAACATTCTTCCGCATAACGTTTTTTATTCATTTGCGGTGGAATCTGTGGGATTTGTGGTTGAGGAATATATTGAGGTTGGCGTTTATTTGGAACTAATTCAACTTTATTTGTAGCAGAACCTCTTTGTAAATGATAATTTTGATAGTAGGCTGTGCGATTTTCGTATGATTTTTGTACTCCAGGTATCTCTGACGATGATGTGCGATTTTCGTATGATTTTTGTGCTCCAGGTATCTCTGACGCTGATGTTGACGAAGAACGAGTTGTTGTAATTGGAGCCGCTAATGTTGTAAAATTTGGTGCAAAATCAACTTTTGGTGCAGCGGCTATGCCATTATTGCCACCAACTACACATGGAGCTGATAGTTTTGGCAGTCGTTGATAGTTATACATTTCATTGGATTGATCTATTATTTGATAATCATCGTTTGCGGTTGAATCCGCTGATGTTCTTACAGTTTTCACTGATAAATCTAACGGAGATACTGAATTTATTTTATTTACAGGCTTTGGTGTTGTAGTAGGTGATGTTAAATCAATTGTTGGGGTACGAATTGATTTTATTGTTTGTTGTGGTGGATAATTTGGTTGTCGGTTCATTTGAATTGGAACTGATTGATTTGATAAAACTTTTTGTTGCGATGAAGATGATTTTGAAACACCTTGAGCAATTTCAGCTTGTTGAACGTAATGATGGTTAGAATTTGTTAATACTGTTGAATTGTGTACCGAATTCATCGAAGATGGTGTTGTAGTATAATTTGACATCGATGCATTTGTCGTTACATATGAATATGCTTTGTTTGCATAATGATATTGATTCGTACTTGAAGATGTGACAGCAACTCCCGCCATACTAGATGGTGGATATCTATAGGCAGAATTTTTATAATTAGTATTCATTATTTGATTCTGTTGTCGTTGTCGATCAATTATGGAGCTCGTGGAGGTGGTACTAGTAGAGTACGGAGTTGAATGAGTTTTATTACTACTTTGATAATATAAACCTTTGGATGTTTGCATATAATGTTGTAAATGATTATCCGTTGAAGATGATGTTGAATACGGATAATGCTGTTGTCCGGGAGTATTATTTCCTCCTCCAGCCGAGGATACAATATTTTCAGGACGTAATTGGTGCTGAATATTTGAATGACTGCTGTACATCGGACCATTAGTGCGTGGGGGCGTTGGATAAACATTTTTCGTTAAGGAAGATTGTGATTGAAACATTTGTTGATGTTGCATAGAAATCGAAGATCGTTGATTGCTATTTATCGATGTTTCAACATTTCGCATTTGTTGATAGCTTTGAGGGTATATTCCAGGCGTACCAGATACTTCATGATTTTGTGTGGCGGCCTTTTGTTGTAACGTTTGCATATGATTATTGTACAGTCTTTGACGTTCGTAAACTTCTTGATGATTTACCGGCTTATTTCCCGACGTGGTATACTGATTTGCCATGTGATTATATGCTGAAGATGACGTCGTTTGAGTAGTATGCCCAGGATAATTATTATAGGCTCTAGAGTATGCAATAGAATTCTGTGTAGATCCTTTTACATCAATTTCCATTCTAGATAATTTTTTATCATGGGATTGAGGTTGTTGCTTAAGATTACTTTGATTGTAAGCAAGGTTTTGTTGATTGATCGTTGATGGTGTATACATCATTTCAGGTCGTTGTTCGATTTTAATACCACTAATTCTATCAGAATTACTTGGACCAGTAACATTCTGTTGACGTGAGGTACTTTCATATTGGATTACATTCGGATGACGTGGAAGAACATTCGAAGGATACGAATGTTGTTCAGGTGCATAATTTGCAAAATGCATTGTTTGTTGTGATGAAGATCCCCCAACTCCTGGTATTCGTTGTATTAATTTTTCTGAACGAGGTGAATTCGTCGTGTGTTGCAAATATTGTTTTTGAAAATCACTAATATTATTAGCACCACGTGGTATGGTTTGCTGGGATTGTAACCGATTTTCTGTTGGTGGTATACTTTTATTATATTGGTTCATCATAGCCATAGATCTAGCCATATAATTTGGATCTTTTTTCAGATATTCTGAAGATGATGTCTGATGATAATTATTTGAATTTTGGGCTGGTAAATTCACTTTATTTACTCTGGATAAATCGTTTCCACTTACATTAGTAGGAGGGACGCGTGTAGCTTGATCCATAGGTCTAGCAGCATACAATTTTTTCGTTTCATGGTCCATTTTGTAGTGCATTTCATTTGGACCTTTTGTTTCCATCGAGTACATATTATTTGAGAGCGCCTGTATTTGATTATGTACTGGCCGGATATAGTGATTTTCATTAAATGCCTGATTGATACTTTTTGACATTCTTGCTTCAAATGAACTCTTTAACTGTACAGATTTTAAATAATCTTGCGGTAATTGTTTTGGATCCTCCTTATTTGTTGTTGGTAATCGAACTTCGTTCGAAAATGATTTTATATTTTGTGGCATACGAATATCTTGAGCAGGAAATGATCTATTATCATAAATTTTTTGTGCAGTAGATCTTAAATCTTGTTGCGTTCGCTGTGAATACTGTTCTTGAGAATGTTTTAATTCTGGGTTAATTCGTGTATCTTGAGATAATCTATTTTCTGTATAAGAACCGTAAATTCCGGTTAATTTTTTTTCTTCCGGCAAAGATCTCATTTCTTGAATTGAACGAGATCGTGTATCATTTGATATTTGAGACTGGAACATCATATCTTTCGATAACCGAATATTTGGATCACGAATGTCTGGTCTCATCTGATGTGAAGGTAACTGGTCAGGTCTGATAATTTCAAGAGTATGTAATCTTGTGTCATGAGAATTTAGTCTTACTTCATGAGATGGTTGTCTTATTTCTTGTAAACCTGGTTTCATTTCATGGGAAGATTGTCTCATCTCATTCGAATTTAGTCTCATTTCATGCGAAGGTTTCATTTCATGACATGGTAGTCTCATTTCATGGGATGTTCTAGTTTCATGAGTAGGCGGTCTCATTTCATGAGAAGGTGGCCTCATTTCATGAGAAGATGGTCTCATTTCATGTGAAGATGGCCTTATTTCATGAGAAGATGGCTTCATTTCATGAGAAGGAGGCCTCATTTCTTGAGAAGGAGGCCTCATTTCATGAGAAGGTGGTCTCATTTCATGGGAAGCTGGGCGCATTTCATGAGAAGTTGGACGCATTTCGAAGGAATGTGGTCTCATTTCATGAGAAGTTTGTCTCATTTCATTTGAGCCTGGTCGCATTTCACGTGATAATGGTCTAACATCGTGTAAATTTTGTCTCATTTCTTGTGAAACTGCCTTCATATCCTGCAAACTTGACCTCATTCCGTTTGAAGCTGGTCGCATTTCATGCGAAGCAGGCCTTATTTCCTGTGAAGTTGGTCTCATTTCCTGTGAAGCTGACCTCATTTCTTGGGAAGGCGGTCTTATATCGTGTGAAGATTGCCTCATTTCTTGTACAGACGGTCTTATATCATGAAGGATCGGTCTCATTTCCTGTGAAGCTGGCCTCATTTCTTGTGAAGGGTGCCTCAATTCCTGTGAAGCCGGTCTCATATCATTAGAAACCGATCCTATTTCAATCGAGGCAGGTCGTTCGTGGGAAGGGGGTCGTGTGTCTTGAGAAATCGGACGCATTTCATGAGAAGGTGGACGCCTTTCTTGCGAAGATGGTCTCATTCCATGTGAAACAGGTCTCATGTCGTATGACGCAGGCCTCATTTCATGTGAAGGAGGTCGTACTTCTTGTGAAATAGGACGCATTTCATGAGAAAGAGGTCTCATTTCATGCGATGGTGGTCTCATCTCATGAGACGGAGGTCTCATTTCATGTGACGGTGGTCGCATTTCAAGTGTAGATGGCCTTGAATCTTGATGATTAATTGACGCGAGTCTAGCTTCTTGAGATTGTGAAGATGGCCTTGTTGGCACAATCTCTAAGTTGGATGATTTTTTTTCACTAGTAGTGGTGGATTCCGAAGAAATTTGTCTTGTTAACAATGGCTTCTCACTAACAGGCTGTGTTTCTGATGTTTTTGTTGGTTCATTATTGACATTCTTCGATTCTTCTTGTGAAAACTCCCCCCTTCCTGATGTCGAATCAAAATTATGTGACGTAACATTTTGGGAATGTTGATCAATATTTTTATTTAATGCAGAAAGCATTTGTTGCTGAAATTCATCTTGAAATGAAGTTGGTGAATTAGAGGTTAAATTTCCACCCAATTTTTTATCATTTTCTATTTTTGTAGGTTGATTCAATTTTGTATCATTAGAATTCAATTTACAAATATTTGTATCCGATGTGGATGATGGTACACGTTCGTATGAAGACGGTTTCCATATTTCATGATTATGTGGTCGCATTTCATGTTTTGGGAGTGTAACATGTTTGTATTGTGATGATTCATGTTGCTCGAATAAACTATATGAATTACTATTATCAGTATTGGCTACATTATTAAAAATTGATTTATTTATATCTGGATTTTTGGGAAATTGTTGATCACTCGGAATACGTGCAGCATTTCCACTTGAGGTAGACCAAATATTACTTTCAATGTTGTCAGTATTATATTGATCGGTTGAATGAAATGATGTTGTATTACCGGATGAATTTGAGGTAGTGGGCAAACCTTTGAAGTATTGTCGTACTCCCTCTAGCCCGTTAGTAATGGTTACATCCATATCATTAGGCTGCCGCTAATGTTATGCAGCAGTACCTGAAACAATTGAAAAATATATGTTAAATTGTTATAATAATGTATTTAACTTTAACTTTAACAATTAAATATGAAAATAAAAGGTTTTAGTAGATTTTAAGTGTAAATTTACTTTGCAACTTGCAATCAAAAACATCAAAATATTCAGATTAAAGTAAAATAATCAAAGACTGTTCGAGGCCGAATATGTATTTTTTTCTATAGGCTCAAAATTGATGGTGAACAGCACAATATGTCAATTGAATTAGTACGCTTCAACAAAATTTGTTTGAATTAATTAATTGTAAAAAAAAATATTTAAAATAGCTTTATTTAAATTCTCTAAAAACAATAAAATTAACTTCAAATTAAGTAAACGCATCCATTTATTACATTACACATTTTATATGATATAAAAGCTTGTTGCTAGATTTTTATGTCAAAATCAACATGCATATTGTATTCTTATTGATGTAAATCTCCCGTCAATCTTATATATCATATAAATTGTGTAATGTAATAAATTGGTGGGTTTCATTTAATTCAAACTTTTAAAGTTTATTTTTATTTTATATTCTTTTTAGATATTTGTTTACAATTAATTTATTAACATTTTTAGTTTATGTTTCTAAATGAAATGTAAAAATCACGAGAAGGTGAAATTAAAAATATAATTTTTCTTTGATTTCCTATTATAACTCGGCAACTGCAATGTACTAATTTGTAAAGAAAAAGTTGGTATTTTGGGGTTTTTCATCAAAGGGATGGAGTGAAACTAAAAACAGTTTTTTAAACTGATTTCCCTTTGTCATTTCAAATCTGTTGAAAAATAAAACGCATACAGGATAATTCAGATTCTCTTGATTATTATAACTCGGTAATTTCTGAAGTTTACTGTAATAAATTCAAGTGAAGTTTTGCGTGTTCGTATGAATGATTTTTAAAGTCTGGCAGACACAAATGAAAGTTGTTTGGAAAGTTCTGAAATTGTTTTGCAAAAGTTAACACAATCCTTGTGATATTGTGATATTATCTCGGAAGTAATAAAACATAAATAAATTAAAATAAATTAATGATAATTTATACTGTTGAGTCTGATTGAATAAATGTAGTTACGTGAAAAACCTAACTTAAAAAAAGGTAGAAAGGTTCTTTAAATTAAAAAAAAATATAGGGTATTGTATTTTCATAAGGACAGTTTGATAATTGATAATTTTGTTTTTGTAATTTTTGAAATAAATAGAAATTTTTAAATATCACCTTTTCTTTTTCTAGTGAAAATTTTTTGTATTTTATAATTTTATATTCTATTTTTTTTTTTCTAAGTATATTGTAAGGATGGGAGCACAACAGTTTATTAACCCGTCTCAGATTGTACTGTAGTTTTCGAATAAAAATATTGAAGAACAAAAATGGATGAAAACCTGTACATAATTTAGAGATGAAATAATTTCAACATGCAATTTCTATGCATAATTGATTTGAATTTTTTTTTTAACAAAAAATATTTGTTTCTTTAAAAATATTTTTAGGCCAATAAGAATTATTTAAAAGACAATACAGTACACACACACACATTGCAGGTACAACTTCACTAAACTTGAATAAATGATTCTCATATGGTTTATTTCACTAAATGTTCAACCTGCATATACAAAACCAAATGGGTGATATTTAATATAGAGGCTATGAAAAAAATTGTTGATAATAGATTTTAGAAGTTTGATACAAGACTTAATTTTTTTAATTTATTATGTGACAATCTACTTCCCTTTTCTATATTCAACAATGTTTAAGAGAGCTTTAAAAATTTTATTTGTATTTTATAAAATATGTCAGAGTATATTAATTTTATTTTAAAGTTTGTAACGCTAGCAAATATGGAAGTCAGGAAATAAATTTTGATATAGTCAAGATATAAAGTTGATTTACTGATTTACATTATTTAAATATCTTGTATGAGTATCAATAATTTAGCTATTTATAATTATTAACATTGTTAAAATACACGTATACGTAAGTATACAAATATGTAGAGTACTATTTTTTTAATAATACTTATATGTTAATTAGTTGACTATGAGTTAGATTTACGACCAATCTGAATAATTTACAATATAAAATGTTTTAAGCAAAAGTTGTTTGTTTTCGAAAAAAATTTTTTAAGGGGGGAAGAATCAATTTCGTTATAGTAACGATGGATTCATTTGTAAAAGTAACAAGATCCAAACGAACTTTCCAATGAGGAGAATAAAAACAATAATTTGTTTATTCGTGTATTTTTTGTCCTTTTTTGATTTTGCTGAAAAGGCATTCAGTTACGTAATTACGCGACGAATGAAAATGATTTTAAGTTATTTATTCTCGTGAAAACCGAAAAGAACGCACATACATACATCACACACAGACGCGTTAAAATATGTCATCATTCGGAATTCACAAAATAAGCCCCATAATAAGAATTTTCCAGTGTGGAGTCAAAAATACTATTTTCATTTATAATCATTATTATAATTTGTACATGGAGGTCCAATCTGACGTCCACACTGACGTTACATTTTTTTCTTTATCTTTCCAAATGCCTCCTAAATACTACTGCCAATGTTAGAATGATACAAAAACCTGTTTACACGATTTTATAATAAATCATCAACTTGGGTTGTGTACTGCAGCAGAAAAAAATTTTTTTTTAAACACAATCAAAATAGTGTTCTCTGTAACAAATATATTCATGATTTGATTGATGACTTCTTGGAAATTAGGTAGGTTGTTTTCTTTTTCTTTTCAAAGACATCCAGAAAATAAAACATTGATTTATTTTACAGCCTAAAGTATTTTTTTATACTTGAGTGAACTTTAAGGATACAAAAAGGATAGTTAATGATTTGAGTTTATTTTGTATTGCATAATAATAACCAGAGACAAAAATATTTTAACGTTTTCTACTTTTTTAAAGTTTTTTAAACTCGAGCTACTTGAATTATGGTATTAAATTGTAGCTCATTTATCATTCATTTGTTTTAAAAGACAAAAAAATACGCCAACTGAACAAAATAATACCTAATTTAAACTAAATTATTTACGAGTTATATCTATCAATATCGGAAGTATTGTGTTCATGATCAAAAAATTTTTTACATTGATTTCAAAACTTTTTAAATATGTCGACGTCTTGGAACTTCCTAAGCAAATTACGTTCCGTGCCCGTCTGTCTGCCTGGTACTTATTATTCAGGTGAACGTGGATAACTCCAAAACTACTCGACGAATATTTATAAATTTATGGTAAACAATAGTGAAGATATTTAAAATGATCCCAAATTTGGAAACATCTCGTCTATCAGTTACCGTTCCGGGAATATAACGCTCAAAACAAACATATTTTTGGCTTAAATGTTAATATACGTTCATCCGATTTGTTTTATATGTACACTCAAAAAATCAAAAAATGCTACATTTAAATTATAATATCTATTTAGAACATAAAAAATACTCGTTATGTTGTGTTGAGTTGTTTATCAGAATTAATTTTGTTCATATATCTAAACCATTCATTTTTAACTGAAAAAATTATAAAATATACCACAAAATTAGTGTATTTTATAATTTTAAATAAGCGTGGAAGATTCATGTCGTTTTTTGCGTTTTTTGTTTATTTGTGTATACATGCATGGTATGGACACACAGTGCATTAAAATGTTTTCATTCGGTTTTATGGTTACGAAATATTAGTTTATCAATCAAATGATATATAATTCTGTGATTGGTGTATGATTTAACAAAGAAAATTTCTCAAATTAAAATCAAATTCATAAATGTACAAAATTCGTCTATTAGGAATTCGTCAAATGGAGTTATGGCCCAACTTTTGAACCGTAAAACTTTTAAGAAAATTTCAAAGACAAATGGCAATGCCACTCTCTTGCGATATAATTGACCGCGCTCGAAAATCTTTTTCACAAATTTGTGACCCTCTCAGCTTCTATCCTTGTATTATTTTCTTCAAAATAAAAAAAAATTATATCATTCTCGAGAAAATCTAAGAGGCTTATTTTCGGCATGTAAATATCATATGACGCGCTCGAGTAAACTCAATATTTTTTTTGCAATTCTGATCAATGGCCATACATGTGCAGCTCTATTTCGTGGGCTTTTTTTGGTGGAAGTATTAAACAAGGTCAAATATATTTCCCATATTTTAATTAAAGCGCTCGAGTAAATAAAAAAAATCTCTGTTGGAATCCATACTATTAATATGATTTGAGTAGTACTGTCCGATCAACATAAAATGAGCAAACAGTTAATCATTTTATCGAAAAATTCCAAAACTATTGTTTCACTTTTATTATTACGTTATTGTACAAATATCGATTTTGACTATTAACGAATTTAGACAGTTCAATACCAAAAGCACAAACTATACATTCAATGGCTCTCTTTTAATAACTTAAATATTGAAAGGTCCATAATCATTTATATAATAATTTTAATAAGTCACGCAGACATTTTTTCCATCATTATAGTACACAAGAAATACGAAATTAAATCTAAAAAATATGAATTTTCAAGATTGTCTAAAACACTCTAATTTGTTATTATTTCGGTTATAGTTGATAAAACACTTAAAAGAAGTGTAACATGTTCTGATTCAATGATTGGAATTATCAACAAAATGTACCGAAAATTTAAAATTTGAATTTGTTATCTAAAAATAAATGTAAATAAAAATACGCATTCTTATGTTAAGGAGGTTAAGTATTTGTAAGATAAGTATGTAAATATAAAGCTTCTTCTATTGTTATTGATTGTCAATATAAACTGTTGAAATTCCATTAACGATGAATTCGAGATACAATCGAGACACAAAATTATATAGAATTTCAATGTGACGATTATTTCGATTAATAAATTCGAATCATTATTAACACCTCTATATGCAACCGATTATAATTAACTAGAGGCGGTAGATTGAATACACTATTATATCATAAATTTAATTGTATAACGTAATATTGCATGTAGTTTAAAAAAAAGATTAAAAATAATGGTGTGGGTGGCCTCTGTTATAGACATATATGTCTGGAGAACGAAGGTTAAATCCTATTATTATTTCGATGAATATTGAATAGAAATGAAAAAAATAAAGTCTTACCAAAGCCTGAGCTCTAAAACATTTGATCTGTTTTTCATTGTAATTTTTAATTTAGCGCGTAACTTGAATTTCACGTTTTATGTAATTTTATTCAGCAAATAAATAAATATACAATGTTACCAAAGAGATTGAATTGTTAACTAGTTTTTCTTCAATTGCTTGTTTTCAACAATTCAACTCTGGAATGTGGATATATAAGTAATTTTCATTTTTAAAATGATGAGAAATAACTGATTTTTATTTTCCGTTTATCTGTAAAGAACTATATTTTATTTGCTAATACAATTTTTAAACTCACAATTTAATGGTTTATTTTCTTATCATTGTTATTTAAATTTAACATTATTTAACATAACATTCTTTTTTATATTTCTAAAAATAATAACTGAATTTGTTTTGAACTATTTGATACTCGTTACTTTTTTATACTCGATATATATAGAATATGTCATTGTAACTTTAGCAAATATTGACCACACAAACAAATGTTGGTATAGGTTTGGTATGGGGAATCACATAATTAGCCCATTTCCGTTTGTCCGTTCATCATCAAGACAGTTCAGACGTAGTGATTTTGGTGGCGTATTTTGGATCTAAGAAGTCAGTTTAAGTTCGTGAATGAACAAAATCGGTCCACAGGGCCTAATGGATCCATGATCCATGTGTTTTGAACCGCAAAAGATACAAGAAAAATTCAAAGACAAACAAATTATTTTTATTTGTTCGTAAAATGCTTGGATTTGCTACAATTTAGCTAATAAATTTATTACCGGGTGTCTTACTTTGTTCTAGTAATTTTCAAGTTTTATACATTGTTCAACTTACGCGTTTTTACGCGATATAATTGCTAACTTTTTTCAAATTATGTATGTTTACAGAACATTTTAAGGTATACAACTTTTATTTGAAACATTTTACTGGAAAAATTCAATTAAATTTACCTAATAATATTAAGCTACACTCATAATACTATACAAAATAAGTACATAACAAAAGAAAGTCCTGTGTCGAGCCTCAGTACATTTAGCTTGATATCTATTTTAATACAAAATTGAGTTATATTTAAAAAAAATGATATTATTACATAATGTTTCATGCGGTTTTAAAAACCGCTATGAATCTACCGCTAAAACGACAAAGACTTGTGAAACAATCATATATGAGCACGTCTGTTGCTAAGGATTTATTAAACTCATTCTACAATTGGCGCCAATAAGTCTGCTTTTCTTTTCTGGTTTATGTGTATAATTTTTATATACATAAAAACCTATGATTTTTGTGTCTTTTTGAAGCAAATTATTATACATAAAAATTTATTGTAGATAAAATACATAATGTTGTTCTGTCTAGCTACTGTGCTACAAATGCAACAAATGTAATTTCATACCTAAGCACTTAAAATTTAACATATTACAATGTTTTTGAGCTTTGATGTTAAAAAAACACTTGTTACCGAATATTTCGTTAACGATATCTCCCGAACCAAATCAACCGATTTTTACGTTCTTGGCGGCGATCGACGCGATTTTTAGGGATTTAATAATTATTCTATTTCATCAAAAACGATCCGAAAAGAAATGTCGAAGTTATGTTAAAAAATTGATTTTTGCGATTTCTTTCATCAACGGTTTCTCACAGACAAATCGACCGATTTTGACCCGGTTGGCGGCAATCGACGTGTTGTTACAAGGTCAAAAGCTGATTAGAATTTGAAATCGATTAGTTAAGCCGTTTAAAAGTTATTTCTAAAAAACCACTTCAAAAAAAATTTTGTTCGTAGTTTTTAAAAAATTTCTCGAAATCTACCGGTCCGAATCGGTCCAAAACCGGTTCCTCACAGAAAATCTAAGTTTGGTAAAACTCTTCAGAATGCCGTTTGGTGAGCTCGATTCGGTCAAGCCGTTTCAAAGTTATAAGCGATTCACATACTTACACACACACATACATACAGACGGAGTGACGACTTCTCAGGAGTGTTCAGGAAAGCTTCCTAGGACCTTAAAACGTCGAGATCTGATAAGAACTCAATTTTTGCAAAACGGGGTGAAACCAATAACTTCCCGATTTTAGAAAATTTTCAATTTTCTAGCGGGAAGTTAAAAATAATACAAGAAGTGTGAGCTAAACCAGTAAAAAGAAAAAGAAAATTTATATGGCCTAATGTTAATGTTATATATTTTGAGTAATAAAATGTCGAAACAAATCATAACTAATCTAATTTTCCACTAAATTTCGTTAAGAGCAGGGTATTATTTCGTTAAAAACATGTAATCTAATAGAAATCGACGAGTGAGTACCAACTATTCCAACTAAATTTTTTTTACGCGATTCTCTTTCAATTGTCCTACTGATTATGTAAATGCAAGTTGCCAGGGGGCAACTCGTTGCTATATTGATTAAACAATTGCGAGGCATTGTTAGTTTCAAGCGAGAATTTTTTTTATACATTTTCTGATGAATCTGCTAATTAAAAAAGTCCATCGACTTTTTACATTAAAGTTTATATTTCTGGAGATATAAATTTTTAAAGGTTTGAAAAATCTCGATATTCCTTCAGCGAGAATTTAAAAACTTTATTTTTTATACCTGATTTTTAATAATTTTTTTCACAGTATTCGTCACATTCCTTACCGCTAAGTATCGCTACCTATATCCGACTTATGTGAGGCATACGCATAGCAAATATTTAAAAAGTAGGTATTAAACATTGTACAAAGAATATAAAAAAATATCTTTTATATCTATTCTTCCTTCATATCTCCATATTTCCAAAAATATAAACTTTATCGTAGAAAGTCAAAGGATCTTTTTAATTCGTATTTCATCAAAAAATATGTTTCCCGTTTAAAAATAACAATTCCTTGTAATTGTTTAAACAATATATATAAACACATTCATACACATTGATATATTCTATATATAAAACCTGACCTTACACATACATATCTTCAAGAATTCAAGAAGTTAATAAAAAAATAATACAAATTTAATTACATACATAAAACAGATAAAAGTATGTTTATTTAATGATTTTTTTTTTTACCTTATGAAGTTTGATTTCTATCTGATTATCAATGTGGTTTAACCCGTTGAAGCAAAACACCATAGCAAAAATGTTTTACATCTTCTTGCATTAAAAATAATTCGCATACAGCATGTTTTCAATAACATTCTGGAACAAAAAAAAAAACATAAAATTAATTATAAATATTGGGCACTAAATATCCAAAAATTTGAGAATTCAACATTAAAATGTACGATGGGTGTTTACTCATAAGCATATCGTATCTATATATAAATCAATGCCACCTTTCGTTGTAATTTTATAACTCAAGAACGGGCTCACCTATCCAAACCAAATGTTTAGACTTTGTTCGGACTATTTAGAAGATGGTTTATGTGAAGTTTGCACAAAATCGGTCGAGCGGTTCGTCATTTATCACATTTTTTGTAACAAATGAATTCAATAAATTGCGGATCATTTTGTTAATGGGGATTTTGCTGTCAAATTGAAACTGTTTTCAGATGGGGAAAGAAACATTATATGACAGAAGATATTTTAATTCGTATGTGTCATCATGCAAGAAATCCTGATTTGTTGATTACTTTGGAAATGTACAACGACGCTTGGATAATAATTGAAGATATGTGTCTAACGATTGCAAATAAAGCATTAGTACAATTGGGTATGAAAACGCACATTATATAATTGATTTTAGCGACTATTCGATCGGAACAGAAAATTGCATTGAGAATTGCTGCTACATTATAAGAAGGATGCACCCTCTGCATTCAATTTGCCATTGAATGTACAGGTGATTGAAACTCCAACTTGCAATATTTCTAGAAATTCTGCTATTGCAAAAGTTTTGCGATTAACGTCAATTATTTTATGGGATGAGTGTACAATGGCGAATAAAAAATCACAAGAAGCATTTAATCGAACAATGCAAGATTTACGTGGTAATCAACAGCGGTGGTGCTTTAATATAACTGTTAAAGGATTTTCGTCAAATATTGCCTGTATTATTGCGAAATATTAATCCACCAAAACAAATGTAATGGCACCAGATTGGCAGTGATTAAGTTATTACCAAATTTGATTGAAGCTACGATCTTAACTGCTACAGGAAAAGTTTGTTTGATACCGCGTATCCCTATGATTCCAAGTGATATGCCATTTGAGTTCAATATCCTGTGCGTTTATCATTTGCGATGTCCATCAACAAGGCCCAAGGGGAAACACTTCACGTTTGTGGTGTGAATTTGGAGGAATCATGTTTTTCAGATGGCCAACTTTATGTCGCCTGTTCCAAAGTCGGTACCCCCAGCCGTTTGTTTATTCATGCTCAAAATGGGAAAACCAAAAAATATTGTTTATCCAAATGTTTTGGATTAAGTTTTAAAATAGCTAGCAATTATTTAATTTTTTTACACTATATTTTTTTCAATTCATATAATTTTATAAAGATCATTTTAATGTGGGTTTATATACATTACGTCCGCCGAATCACTTTTCGTAAGGGGGCGGGGTATAAAGAAAACAATGTTAAAATATACCTATATAGAATAATAGCACATACATACAAAAAATGATACATTAATTATCAATACTATTATTATTTTTAAAATATCAATTAGTAGGGATCCTCTTTTTACTCAATGGAGAGTGATTCGGCCGACGATGTGCATATTTTGTTAAAAAAGTAAAAATATAAGGGTATATATTATATAGAAATGTTAAAAAAGGTAAATTATTACTTATTAATTTACCCTTTTTAACATGCCTGAATAGATTTTTTTTCCTTTTATCCAGCAGAAAATGTTTGTAAACATAAAACAAGCGGCAATGACTACATACATTAAAAATTTCGATAAATCTACCTGCAGCATTTCTGTAAATCTTGTATAACTTATTCAAATTTGAATTTATGAAAAAAATTATTCCATCATTTTTATAATTTTCATTATTTAATGAAATAACGATGCAAAATCAATACTTTCGACAATTACAAAATTCCATATTATATAAAAATTGAGATATTAAAGATTTCGTCTTGGAAATGATAAAAGAAAATAAAAATTGTTATAACTTTGAAAAGTACTTAAAGAGAAATCTTAAAAACATAAATTTTTTTAACAAATAAAATCATGTAGCTTTCATAATTGTTTTTTTAGTTTAGAATAAGTAAAAAATGATCAAATAGTGGGAAGGGAAAACAAATAAAAAAAGTATAATAGTAATTTGGATATATGGTATCGTTTACCATATACTGGCAAAAGAAGGTGAGTATAAACAAATATACATCGAAGGTTACACGCGCATTGCACCGCGTGACAATATAATATCAACTAATAACAGAAATGATATATACACTTTAATTAAAAATACAATTGAAATTTGTATAATATAAAATAGTATTTCAATTTTATTTTGTACTAAGTGTTTAAAAATTGGAAATATCTTTTGAAAAATTTAGAAGCTACAAATGTTTAATTCAAACATTTCCTTTTGTTTGAAACTATTAAATGTAGTGAAAGCAATAGGGATGTTGACTAAATTTTTTTGATTACTTCAATTGAACTGTCTTTACTTTAGACCAGGGTCGATAATTTTGAACCAAAAATAAATTATAGTAGAATGAAACCGATTGGAAACGGAAGAGAATATAACAAAAATGAAAGAAAAAATAATTTACGGGCAAAAAACTTTCTCTTAGATTTTAGACATCAAAAAATTGCATGATTAAATAAATGACAATTAAATATGTTCTAGGCATGATAGAGAGATACAGTTTTTTAGCATTGGATATAGAATGATTAAAGGAAATTATTTTTTTTCTTCTAGGATAAAGCGGTAAAACTACCAGTGTTTCTATACTAGCTAATAGGATCCGGTTTATTTGGAATCGATTGTTAAAAAAAAAAAAAGAAATATTATTTTTTAAAGTTTTGTGAAAAATGTTACAGCAAAATGTGGCTGGATCTGGTAGTATACATGATAGGACATCTTTACTAAATGTATAATAATTTTGCGATACCCTATAAATATGATCATTGAAATTCATTGCATGGAAGTTAAATATATAGTAGAGATAGATAATACATGACTTTCTCAAGCCATCAACAACATCCATTCATACCCATTATATATTATACCAATACCACTACACAATACTAACTATATATATATATATATATATAATACCTACTATTTCTCTACTACTTCCTTTGTGTTAGTTTCGAAAGTTAAAAGTTTTATTATTAGCGAGGAGTTGACTTCACTTTACTTCATGGTAAACTAAAATAACTTTAAAATACTTTGCATCTTTAATTTTGTGTAATAAATACATAATAATTTATATATTGATAGTAAAAGTCATCATATATAAAGAACACCACAGTACCTATTATTACATATGTACTTTAAATTAAATTCTTTATTTTTATTTAAAAATTAATTAAATTATTTTTAGACCAGGGTAGAAGCAATCCTTTAAAAATGGTTAAAAGTGAAAAAAAAGTTATAATGGGATGAAACCCATTGGAAACGGTAGAGAGTATAACAAAAATGAAAGGAAAAATAATTTACGGGCGATTGAAGGATAAAAACGGTTTATCTCGATTTCCGGTCAAACTAAAAGTCGTATGGATAAAAGTTAAATGACAAAGTTGTAGGTAATAAAAAGATCTACAACTTTTGTATTAGCACTTTTTTCGCATAAACTCAAAATTTTTCGATTGAAAATTAGGGTGCTTTTTCGAAATTTATTCAAAATAAGATGAAAAAATAAATATTTGAAATCAAAAAAAATATACAGTATATTTGGAACAAAAAAAGGTAAGTTTTTATTTTATTTTTATTATCTATAAGTTAGCCATTTACCTTTTTCCCATAGTACTTGTAGTTTTACCGAAAATGTAGATATACCCTTAAAAAATCACCCCCTTCCCCTTTCGATCACAGATTGCCCGTAAATTATTTTTTGTTATATTCTCTTCCGTTTCCAATGGGTTACATCCTACTATAATTTTTTTTGGTTTCAAAAGTTATCGACCCTGGTCTATTTATGAAAACTTAACAAAAGTAAGATATGTTTGGGACGTTCGCAAGAAAATTAGTTTTCTTAGAATCTTTTAGGAAATTTAAATACATATATTTAGAAATGTGTTCTAAACGGCGAAAATTTTTTTTCCATACCTTGCGGCACCAATTTATGAAATATTATCTGTTAAAGATTGCATATTTAAGACGCGGTTCCTATTCTAGTGGATTCTGAAGCTAACGTTTCATTAGATAACAAAGACAATTTTCTTACGATAGTCCTAAAACACTGAAAATAATCACAACTATAATAAATAATTTTACAAAAAGTCAAATCCAGCGAATTGTAAATTTAAGATTACTTTAAAAAAAATTACGATTAATTTGGAAAACCATTATTTAGAGCAGGTGGAGTAAATAAATATTTACAACATTTGGAACGAGTCTCAAATCTTAATGAATTTATCACCGAACATTTATTAATTTTCCATTCAAATAATTAATTTTTTTTTTTTTTAATTACAATAACTTAATTCAAAAAAAAATTATATTTTAAAATTTATTATACAAATATTTAGGCCTTCAAATCTCCTCAAAATGAGGCTTTTTGTATGATGTGAGTTTGTTTCATTTAAAAAAATTTAAATTACAGACCGTTTTTTTACGCATTAATATGACTGAAACTATCATTGATTTATAAATATTTTCCACTTTTAAATATTTCTGAAAAAGGGGAATCGGACTTAAACAAAACCTTATTAAAAACGTTTAAGTCTGTACACAGCAGTATTTATTAGTAAAGATGCCAAACTGATTACTGTAACCGATTTATGTTCCCGTTTTTTATCTGTTTTCTTTACAATTTTTTCATCTACCTTTTGTTATTGAAAATTTTTTACGGAACATAAAAATTCTCTTATATTCATTGCCTGAGAAAGACGTAAAACTTTTAATTTTTGAAACTTCCCAGTTTGAAAAGTTAAGTATTTCATCAAAAAAAGTGTTTAATTGATGACGAAAACTCCTCTGACAACCGAAATATATATTTCATTCGATTAATTAATCGATGTAATTGGTGATAAATGAACTCTACCTTTAATTGTAATGACTTAGTACTATTGTGTGTGGTGTTACGGTGTAAAGCATGTAATAATAACAACTCAATTTTATCTTTTTATTCATAAATAAATTCAAACATCATGTCACACGTTTAACATATGTAGTATATGTATGTATGTAAATTTATTATTTTTACATTATTATTCAATTCAATTTGATCATGAATATTTAATTATATTTTATAAAATTTTGTTGACAATCATAAAGACAAATCACATTAACAACATAATATTATTTATATGTTTTTATTCATTTAATTAATAATATTCATATCTAATATAATTGTTATTATTTACAAACATTTAACAAAAATCATTCTAATTAATATAATTATCAAGGTTGTAAGTTTATCAAATTTCAAACCTACGTTAATAAAATTTTTATTAAATTTTGGTTTTTTTTCCTGAAAATCAGGTATTGGTTTTTGTATCGATTATGGAATTTTGTATATAAATTATCATAAATACAAAATATCGAAATTATATAGTTATTGTTAAAGACCAGAATTTTAGTTGGTAAAATTTTAATGTCATACTAAAAAACTTATTGCAAATGTACACAATTTTGAAAATGGGGTGATGAGTTCCATTAAAAACAACCTCAAAACTAATTCTAAGTTATTCGTTACTCTAAATATCGGTTAATAGAAAAAATGCTGTTTACGAACAATTTTTCTCGAATATGTTTAAAGCTTTAAATTTTGTCGATAAAATTGTTTATAAAAATCAAGCATATAAAAATACAAGTAGAAAAAGTTTCTGCAGATACATTATTAATCACATTATAAAGCTCGTTGAAGGTGATATTACGTTCAATGAAATTTGAAATAGTGGCATTTTATGTTGAATCACAAAAAAAAAAACCAACATTATTTCGAAGAAAAGATACTGAAACTTTTCTACCCAAAGCATGTCCAGATTATTTTATCTAAGTGTTAAAAATACTTTCTAAAAGTTCGATTTGATGTTAAAAGATATTTTTTCCTATACTTCCAAAATAAGTCTTATAATAAGATATCTATTACTTTACTTCTTGAGGTAAATTTAATATGGTATTACGTACGGCTCGATTACGATATCCGTGGCGCCTCGATTTTTTTATGGATTTTGGTAAAACAAGCCAAAATAAGACGAAAATGAAGAATACTAATTTTCGAGTTTTCGTCTATTTTTCGAGTTATCCATGGGTAGTTTAATCACAGGCTGAACGTAGGGGGCCAAAAACCAACCCGACCCGTGTAAACTATACCCCATAATTACATGGGTAGTTTAATCACAGGTTGGACGTAGGGGCCCCAAAAACCAACTCGACCCGTGCAAACTACACCCAATAAATCCATGGATTAATAACAGTCGAAAATGGCATACATGTATTTTTAATAGTTGTATTAAATATACAAATGTTGATTTTTTTTTTTAACGAATTAAATTTCGGTTATTTGTGCTCGAATTGTGTTTAAATTATGGTCACTTAACAAAAAATAATAATTAAATCTTGTAAAATGTTCAAAATTTAACAATAATTTCTAATAAAACAGTGTCGATAACTCGAAAAATAGGCGAAATCTCGAAAAATGGTATTCTTCATTTTCGACTTATTTTAGCTTGTTTTATTATAATTAATCGGATATCGTAATCTCCCCTAACGTACTCTTTACTATTTTCAATACTTCCATTCAAAAAAACAATAAACTAACAATATAATTTTCCAGCTCTTTTAAGATTTTGAACAACAATTTATAATTTTGACTACTTAGATTATTGCCAGTATCAATCGAGTGAAGAGATGAATATAAATAAGGTATCCGGACACTGAAGAGTACGTTGAAATGCAAGTTGTTGTCAGAGTATCGTCAGCCCTTCGCTACATTAAATAGGGGTATATCAATCATAACAGATTGCGTTATCAGTAAGGTATAGTTAATTTTATACAGACGATACAAGCTCCTTAGAAAGTGAATTTGGACATGCAAAGTACTATTTAAGGAGGTTTATGAAAATTTCTAATAAATAAAATCAAATTTTGATTTTTTTACCTTAGAAAAACTTTTCCGGGAAAAACTTTTCTAAAAGTACTAGGTTTTCTCAAGTAAAAATTGTATTTTTTTGTCAATAGACATTTTCTTCAGTAATATGAAAATGTTTGAAATTCATACATAAGAAAAAGGACTAACTAACCTGGAAGCTTTTTGGTAGATTCACTTTTCAAGTTCCTGTAGCCTTTAAAATTTTCTGTTTATTGATTTTCAAATCGACTAAATACCTTATAGATTAAGTTATCGTTGAAAAATCAATCTAATTCAATTGAAAAAGAAATATACCTACCATATTTGACATGCGGTGATTTTTATGGAGAAATCATCAAATAAATAAAAAATAAAAAGCGGAAAATTTGAATTGATGAACTTTTTATTTCTATTTCACAGTATAAAAATCCCCCAGCATTGAAAATTATTCACTATAACTGTGCTCCTAATTACACACGACTAATAAATTTTGTCCACCGAGTAGTTTGATCAATGTGATTTTCTAAATATGTGTGATTTTGAATAATTGATTATTTTCATGCTACAGGAGAGTTTAGAATTAGAATTCGATGATTTTTAATAGTTTTCACTGAAATATATTGTTAATGGGAAATCGAAAAATGATATATTTTAAATATTGGAGTGGTATATCTATTTTAAAAAGTAGATAAAATTAGATATTTGTTTTGGCATTTTGACAATTTATATTTTTCTTATTGTTTACATAGAATATTTTTTTATAATTGTATAGAAATGATAGATTTATATAAAAATACCATGACAAAAATTTATTAAGCTGATGAACTTTAAATCATAGATGTATACATGAAAGTATGTCGCAGTAATCTTTATATTAACGACTTAATTATATAATTTTTTGAAAATTATTTTCTTATTTGAATACAATTATATCTCACCCCCCCCCACTGACGTAACGTAATTACCGATCTCAACCGATCACCAAAGTTAAGCAACAACATCGGAATCAGTCAGAACATGGATGTGTGAAAATCTAGGATTGCTGTGTAGTGTTGTAGTATAGATTGAATATATACCCACTGTAGTCACTATATATATTTAGTAGTTGAAAAAGTTGGAAAGTGGCTTAAAAAAAACAATTATACCTCCAAGATGAAAAACATTGTATTTCTACAAAACCCTATGAAGCAGAAAAATATTCCTTATCTGAGACTGTTTTAATAAAACTATAAAAATATTCAAAACGGTAGAAAAAAAATCCATGGAGCGAAATTGAATAGCTGTTTGTGAGAAATCCACAAATTTTTCTGTTAAAAAGACGAGGCCATTAATTTTATAGGAATCTAGATTCTATGTTTTCTTATAAATTTGACGTCTAGTAAAGAGTATCAATAAATTATTAGCATTTGTAATTTTTACCATTGGATTTAATTGTTACCATAAATTTATATGGCCTGTTGTAACGTATGTTATTGAAGTTTGTCTTAAATCAGTTCCCGGAAACTAAAAGTATTCGAAAGGAAGGTAACTAGAAGAATTTAAGGTGCAACTGAAGTTCAATGTTAATATATTCAGAAGTAACACTTAAATTAAAAGTTCGTTGGGATCAAAAGTATAGTTGATGTCGGGTAGGTTGAAATGGGCCGGACATGTAGCCAGATCACAACGTGATAGGCTACAGAAAAGAATTATGAAAGCAAACTTCACTAGAAAGAGGAAGAAAAGAAGACCCAGTAGCAAATGGAAGGCCAAGGTGGAAAAATGCGAAGAAGTTGGGAATCAGGAACTGGACGAGTATGGTTCAGAACAGGACATGGTGGTGGAAAGAAGTTCAAGAGGTCGCGGGTAAAAATGCGAAGAAGTTGGGAATCAGGAACTGGACGAGTATGGTTCAGAAGAGGACATGGTGGTGGAAAGAAATTCAAGAGGTCGAGGGTCTACAAGACCCGTTGTCTTGTAAGTACGTAGTAAGTAATTCGTAAGATAGATTGTTCAACTTAAATACATTTCAAAGAACAAGCAGTTAGATTGTTTAATTTTTTACAAAAACATATATTTTCGAATTTAAATAAAAATCTTAAAAAAGGGATTTTCTTATGTTACTTACGGAGAACGCAAATTATATGGAAAAGATTTCCAAATGGGGTCATGGAACTTTTCGTAATGTATGGATTTGGAGTTCACATATATTTTTTGTGATTTTCAGTTCAAATTTTTTGCATTATCCGAACCATTGAGTTTTCAGTTAAAACAAATACAAAAAATGACGTAAAACTATAAAACACATGTATTTCCAAAATTTCATAAAAATCTGATTAACGATTCACGAGTTATAGACATTGAAGTGTAAAAACTGACGCGCTCAATAATGTTTCAAAAAGTTTATACATATCTAGTCTTAAAATTTTGCGCGTTCTTCCTAGTAATGGCGAGTTTTTTTTAGCAAAAACAAGGTATCCTTGAGTGTTATATCTCCGAAATTGCAATTAATAGGTGTAAATATTTATAAAAACGGATAATTTCGATACGTCCAATAATATTTCAAAAAATTTATATATATATATATATATATATATATATATATATATATATATATATATATATATATATATATATATATATATATATATATATATATATATATATATATATATATATATATATATATATATCTGTTCAGTCTAAAAATTGTATGCATTCTTCCTAATAATAGTGAATTACTTAAACATTCAGGCAAAATTTTTGGAAAGATGTTCATCTTATTTTTGTAGACAAGTTTGTATTCTAATAATTTTTCGACAGTATTAATTAATTTATGATTTATAGTATTTTTAACAGCCCTTTTTAAACAAATTAAATTTCTATTTCTATTGTGTGGATATTTACTTTGTAAAACATTTGTATCAAATCAAATAAAAACTACTTTGCGTTAAAGTTTCATCAATTGTTTTATTAATTTTTGACGTATGTTTCTATAAGATCATTTTCACAACAGCTATTTTATTTGAGTTAAGTTTAATTAGTTAAGCTAGTTAAATTTATAAACAATATCTATTGTTAAATTTTAAAACAAATTTATCTAAAAAGGAATAATCCATAAAAAGAAAATCATAATATATATATATCCATCATTTTTTAATAAAATATATTTTCTCTATTAATTTTGATGTATATCGAGTTCGATAATTATCGAAAGTGCAAAACTAGACATTACTACTCAAATTTTTCGTCCAAAAATAACAAATAATTAAAAAATTGCAAAATCCAAAAAAAAAAAGTAATAAATATCCTTGCACATAAATACAAAGAAAAAAAAACCAATTATTTCGCCAATCAAGTATATAATCTGAAGGTCATCATTATATTTTATTGCACGGTTATTTTAAACCTTTATGAAATTTTTGATTAAAAAAACACAAACTTCATGTATAAATAATATGAGACACTTATACACAATCTGACATAATTAACTAAAAAAAAAATTAAGAGATTGAGTTTTAAGATCCGTAAGAACTTGTAATGTAAAGAAAGTAAGACGGTGCGCGGGTTTTTACTTAAAAATATATAAAATTTAACCTACTTTTCCAACATTTTTTTTTTTTTTAATCTTATAAAATATAATATTTTTACAACATTTTAACAGACAAATTATTTAGTATACAAAACAGAAAACTCGTTGAGAATGAAAATGTAAAATTAAATTCTATTTATTAACTTATAATACGGGTTAATGTTTCAGTAAATGACATATGGAAACGTTCTAGTAAGTTGCCAAATTTTGTCATAATGAGAACAAATTATTTAGAAGTGACCCATTAACCTGAATATTTATTGAATTGTTTATGTAAACAATGTTCTAATTATGTTTTATTGAATGCATTCAGTTTGTCTATTTTGTATTTTATTATTGTTTTTCCTGGAAATTAAACGTTTAACAAAATATTCCTGTTAAATTATCTAAAAAATTTAAAGTATGATTTGAGTGTCCCAAACGTAATATTTATTTAAATTTCAATAATATTGATATCGGCAAGATTTTGGCAGGAAAATACTATTATTAAAAATAAACGAGATTTTATCATTTGGCTATTTTTTAAAATAATCAAGCTAGAACGTCTTTATTATTTGCTTGTAAATTGTATGGTATGAGTGTATGTTGACATCTATGGTTTACAATTTTTATTGCAATTTTTTTTTATCTTGCCCTTTTTATACTCGACATATATAAATATCTCAGAGTATATTAATTTGAGTCTAAAGTTTGTAACGCTGAGAAAATATTGAAGCCACAAACAAAATTATTGTATTGGTGTTCGTACAATAACCATCCGTCATCAAGATAACTCAAAAACGAAAAGAGATAGAGAGCTGAAATTTGGACGATAATAATTAAAGCTCGTGAATGAGAAAAATCAATCCATTGGGTCTAATGGACCATGGCCCAATTTTTGATCCATAAGAGATAGAAGTAAACTTAAATTTAAAAAATCAAACATTTTTTCGTAAAAAGTTAGGAATCATCACAATTTTAATTCCAATTTTGCTAAGAAACGCATATAAAATAACAATACATAGTATTTTTATTGTATGTATTTATAACTGTATAGACTGGATATTTAGAGTATTTTATGAATAGTTCAATTTAAGTAGCGTTTTTTTATAGAGAGACCTCTTTAGGTTGTATAATAAACACAACCTGTAATGTAATATATATTGTATTTTTTTCAATTTTTTTTAGCGAACAAGTAACAAAAAATACTTTCCAAATGTTGTGAAATTTGGTATGCACAATTTTTACATGAAAATGTACAGCATTTGAGTTTACCCCGAAAGAAGAATTCTTAATCCAAAATCAAAATTTTATTTTATTAAAACAATTCCTTGAAATGTTTTCCGTTTTCATTTGTGCATATCAAATCTCATTACATTTCGATAGTTCGTTTTTGCGTGAAAATTGAAAAAAAAAAAACAATGTATAGTACATTTGAGATGTGATTATGAGTGTCTTTATTGAAGAGGTCTCTATCAAAAATATAGGTTCAAGTTTATTAATCATAAAGAATCAATTTTAAATACACAATATTGCTGGGTTTACTTAATCATGGTATGATGTAACACTGAAAAAAAATATATAGCCTAATAGAAAGACCGTATTATCATCATTTTGTAAAATATGTTTAGGTGTCGTCATTTAAAATCGATAATAATCAATGTTTATTAAAAAAAAAAGAGCACATTTGATATTGTACATCGTATATAGGATATTCATTAAATTTATAAGAGATAAACGATAATGTTGGTAAATAAATAAAGTGGTGTTGGTATTGTGTATTATTTTATGTTTGTGTTTGTTTACAAGGTTAACTCACAATCATATATATAAATAACATCAAGATTGCAGCAAATATCATTTATACATGCATACATACATATATATATATATATATAAAGTAGTAAGTGTGTATGTCGAATATAGATACATTTTAGTACATATAATTATGTTACTACACCTGTGAACTGGACAAGAACTATGTTGTGTTACCACTATCCACTATACATATGTAAATACAACACAATACACATCAACAATTATTAATCTATAATATTTAATTCAAAGAATTTGATAAGAATTCTAATTATTCAGATAAACTGTGTGTCAATTATCTCCTGGAGTTCAACTTTGCATATTTTGCAATTTAACATAATTATAACAAGGTCATTGTTTGTTTTGAACATGTTATGGCGTTAATTTTTTCTATATCGACTAGACTTAAGCATAAGTTAAATAAACAAGGTTTTTTTAACAACACGTCAAGTCTCATTTTGGCACAACACAATTAACATAGTAAATCAGCTGCAAGAAAACGTTAAAATGTTGAAAACTGGTGGAACAGGTTGAAAAGCAACTGAGGGAGGTTTCAACCCCAAACGTCCTAGAAGTAACATATTTTAAATTCAAAATTTTACCTTGGAAATTGTTTCTCGGAGATTTTCGGGACCACTGACCACAAATTCACGGTTTAAAAGCAACTGAGGTTAATTGCAATCCCATTAAAACCACCCATAGAAGTAATAGGGATAAAACAATTTAAAAAAAAAAAAATTAAAAATATCGTTTTTGAAATCATTCTTCCGGGGTTTTTGGGGTCGCTGATCACGAATCTTAGGTCAAAAGACAACTGAAGATAGTATCAACCTCAATAAATTTAACCTAAGAAGGGACAAAGATAAAATTTTGTTTTTAAATTCTATGATGAATACGAGGATGGTTGCAACCCCATTAAAACCACCGCGGAAATTGACAGTTAAATTATAAAAATTTTTTTAATCTCTGTCACTTTTGGGGGTGATTTTACTGGAGTTGATACAATTCTCGATTGCTTTTTGACCTCTGGTTCGTGATCAGTGACTCCAAAAACCCCAGTGAGACGAAATTTAGAATTAAAAAAAAATTATTCATACCTATCATTTCCAGAGGTGGTTTTAATAGAATTGAAACTATCCTGGGTTGCTTTTTAACCTTGGATTTGTGATCAGCGAACCCGAAAAACTCCGAGAGACGATTTACGATGTAAAATTTTGAATTTATACTATGTTTTGCCTATTTCACTTTTAAATGAAATCATCCTTAGTTACATTTTGAATGTAATCGAGTTGAAATTTCGAATTCGTGATCAGTAACCCCACCCCACTGTTACTATTTGGGTTGGGAAAACTACCCTTATTTTCTTAAATATCAACGTGGGGCAAAGGTTAATGATGAATGTTCTTGAAGGTTTTCACATTCTTCGACTTATTATCTGTGTTAAATTCTTGTGTTCACAAAGTGGCTATATGATTATACTTGAAATAGTAAATAGGATATATAAGATTATTAGGGGTTCAGAAGTAGCAGCTCCATTGAAGCAGTAGGTCTTTCACGATAGCACCCCAATCTTATTAGTAAAAAATATAGGCTACACCTTTTTATCATAATTTAATTGGTTTAAATCATATGAATACTATTAATATTAACTTCATCATACTGAAAGCGTAAAGAACAAACATCTCTAGCAAATTTCATAAAAAATGTCAATTGCTACCAATTATTATTCAACCAACAACTTTTACGAAACATTCAGACTGGCGCGTTTTTCTTTTCGAGTTGACACTGTACATAGCGTCATAAAATAATCGCTGATATAAATAAGAGAATTTACAAATCACAGATAATATTTATTTAAACAAAAGACAAGACAATAATTTAAAAATAAAAAAAAGAAGACAAATGATAATATATTCTGTCATCTTGAAAAATATGCAAATTATAATTTATTCTGAGCTAACTATTGATATAATATATGTTGTATGTTGACCTTGGCAAAAAATTTATGTCATCAAATAAAAGTGTTTAAAATTGCAACAATCAAAATGAATATTGAATTCATTAACAACCTGCTGAAATTTTAAATCATTTCAAAATGTATTTATAGTTTTCATTAATTTTTTTTTTTTTTTTATATATTTTATTTTTGTTTGTTGGTGGCGTGCAATTACAATTTTAGAATTTTTTGTTTTTATTAATAAATATTGCAAAGTGTGTGGGTGCTTTTATAATGCTGTCGCGTCCGCACGGCTGTGTACGATAAGTGTAATTTATACATTAATTAAGTAAAAGTGTGCTACTTTCTCTAAAAATAAATAGTTTATAAGAATTATACTTATACATTTTGGATCTAAAGGTATCTTAAAACTCCCCTACTATTCCATCAAATACCCTGATTTCCTTAGAACATTGTGGCCGAGACCGTTATTTCGATTTCCAAAAGTTTTTCAGTCATGCATTTAGCCATAGGCTTCTAAAATATTGGGGACGGAATGCGCGTAAATCCACCCCTGCAGGCCGGTGCGTCTTCGAATTGGCTACGGTATTCATGAAACTGAATAATGACAGAACTCGGAAAATGTCACAAAAATAGTTATGTGTTTTTTTTTTACAGAGCTAAACAAAATTTTCAATAACGTTTTGAAGTAATTTAAGATTTTTTTAAAATGTATAATAAAACATTTCCAAACAAAACATATGCTAATTTTTTATATTTTTCCTATATTGGTTATTCAGTTAATATTTGTTTTTATTTATAGTCCATAGATATTTCCATAACTAATGAAGATGATCTATGTGCTTAACTCATTTATATTTGATATATTTTAGAATGCATTATACAATCTAATTCCACTGTAAAATGGACCAGTTTAGAAAAGTGCTAACTTGTGTTTAGGTATTTTAATATCTTCCGAGAATCGTGTGTCATACGTGTGACGGTAGCTATTCAGATGTAGATTGTTTAGATTTAATTTGATGTATAATAAACATTCAAAAATATTATATAAATATTCTTATTTTTCTTTGAAAAAAGCATACTAGAAGCTCCATTGAAGCGTAGAGACCTAACTCACAAATGGAGTCATATATACAGAGCTTCAAAAAAAAAAAATATCTTTATTGTCATTAGAAAATTGATATAATATAATAAATCATATTAATTAAAAAATACGACCCTTTATGTCTTGATTCAGCTCAACTAAAATAATTTTGGATCAACTCAATGTATACATTTTTATAGATAGATACACATAGACGAAATGAAACACCGTCTGGTTGTACCATAGACCTCACTTCGTGCAGTCAAATACGACGCTATTATAATCGACACAAACAAAAATTTGATTCTTTCACCCTCAACAAAATATATAGAATTCAAAAATACATGAGTTCATAATTAAAGTTAATTTCGTACGAAGATTGTTGGCTAATTTGAATCATCTTCATGGCTTCAAATTAATTCATAAATATAATTTTTTCATTAGAAAGTTAGAATTGTTGATAGGAAGAATAATCTCTATTGTTAATAAAAAATTTATAAAACATATATGGTTGGAACAAACAGAAGCAGTTCATTATATGATTTTCAACAATCATTCCGCTTTGAACGAAATTATTTCAATTAATTTCTTTTACTTTCACCACAACATTTATTTAAAAAAATAATCTCCTGTCAATATATCTGCGTTGTATTCGTGCCAATCATGAATAACAAAATATTTTACATTGATCACATGTAAAACGTACCAATGATAAATGTACTATGTAACTTTTCTTGTCTCTATAATGCAAGTCGAAATAGACGTCTATCCATTAAAATGTGCAACTAAGAATATAATAAATAGTTTTTATTTACAAGAAAAAAAAATCGAAAACCAAAATGCTAATCTCCTTATTTTTGTAGTCAGTTAAGAATGAGACCAGTCTGGAATTAAGTATATCCGAAATTGAAAAAATGTATGCGTCAGTCAAAACCTAACTACAGCAGAACTAAAACTTTTAATGGTATTCGATATTCGAAAATTGTCAATGTGTATAAAAAAATTTTACAGATTATTCCGGATTAATTACTAATGAAGTTTCACTTGCATGTACCCCATTATATACATGTAAATACACATAAAAATCAGCATCATTAACATTATTACTGTTACTTGTCAAAACCAAAAAGAATCGGAATAAAATGGAAACTAAGCATATGTGGCTTGTTGTTCCATGTCTTTACTCCGACTAATAGAAATCAAATTTTAAACCATCATCCCCTCTTCATTTTCCCCAATATTATGATTTTCAAATTTTAAATGAATTTCCATGACAACATGCATTATTAGTTTTATAAAGGTATAAACAAGAACAACATATCTATAATAACAAAAAAGGATAGTAAATGTTAACAGAAAAACGAGTGCATATATAACTATACAATAGTTAAAAGGATAATAATCGATTGTTAAGGTTCTCAGTTTACTCTCATAAGAAACAATCCCATAGTGTTCCATAAAAAGTTTCACTTCATAAATCAAATGTTTTATAAATGGCGCAGTTCTCGGATAACATTAATAAAAGATTTACCTCGATTTCTCTAAAGTTTCATCATAAAACCGACAAAATTAAATCACCTCAGGAGGAAATACTTTAGTGGGTGAGAGAATAAACAACAATACCTTCTGAGCATGAATTTTCTTAGAGATCAAGATTCAATTCTCAACAGCGATGTAATTTATTCACTTCTATCTATTAGTTTCTGATAGATATAGGTTTAAATCATGTATAATTTTCTATTTTTTATTTTAAATAATTTTATCATAATTCGACCTTATTCATTCTTAAGGGAGATTATAACATTTTACAGAAGCACACTCCTTAAGGGGTTAGGAGCGTGAAAAAATGCCATTTTTTAATAATTTTTTTTACTAGTAATTAAGTTTATTTCACATAAGTAAAAACATAGTATCATGTCATCATACTTTAACATTACTTCACTAAAATTTCAAAAAAAAATTTTAATAATTTTACAAGTTATGGCGGTCTAAGTTGAACCAGGTTTTAATAATGGGCCCTTGCGGTGACCATCACAACTCCTTGGAGATTCATTTAAAATCAATGAAACAAAAATAATTACTTTTATGGATAGATAATCTTGTGCCTGAATTTTTTTTTCAAAATTAACAAAAATTATCAAAACGGCGGCCTCAGAAAATTTTTTTTTCTGATTTTCGGGAAAAAACCAACAATTAATTGTTTATAAAAAATCGAAGTTTTAAAAAAAAAAAATCCTTCAGGTATCAGGCACTAGCTTTGTATGTTTTCTAAAAGCTGTATAAGTTTCATTCAAATCTACTGAGCGGTTTTCGAGTTACAGTTGTCACCACTTCAAAAAACATAGTTTTGAGAAAAACGCGTTTAAAGTTTCACACTAGATTTAGAAGTGCCCTAGCTCTCTTTGTTATTTGTCGAATAACTCAAAAATTAATTATCGGATCAACTTGAAATTTTCAGAGAATATTTTTAAGATATTACACTTAACGAAAATGCAAACTTAACGAAAATACAAAATTGATTTTTTGAAAATTCTGACTACCCCTAACCCTTTAATGTAACATCTTTCACTTTCGCGCATAAATAGCTTAAAAAATTTGTTATGTAAATTATTGCCATGAAAACGATGTTGAAGAGTTTTGACCCAAAAATAATTTCTAAGATTAAAATCAAATTTTACCCTCCGTTTTCATATCAATATTGTGCATACCAAATTTTATAACATTTGTATTCGCATTTTTGAGTTATTTATGCGTAAAAATAAATATTTTGAAAAATAAAGAAGTGTGCTTCCTATGTTCAAATTCCCGTTAGATATTTAAATGAGACTATTTACATATGTTACATTTATGCATTTATTTATCGCAATGATACATCGAATCGTTTAAAGTATGTAAAACAAGCGTAGGACAAAACATAAGATCACACCCACCCACATCGAGTAAATATAAATCATTTCTTGGAACTAATAATTTCTAATGAATAGAATAGGTCATTTATTAAAGATGTACTTATGTTATAATACATATATTTAAATAATCAATACTAAATCAAATATTGTGCATGTAACACTTATTATTGTTTTACGCATATCAAATGTTCATTCTAACGAAAATAACATGTCTATGTTTATATTTTACAGGAAGTCTCAAACGAATTTGAAAAAAATGCATTCATTATAAAAAAATAGATTTAAATAAGTCAAGATAAGAACTAACATAGTTCATTGTTTAGATACTTAACTTAAGGTTCAGTATGAATGTTGGAACTATTTTTAATGGAGTTAATAAAATATACTAAATATCCAGTGTATACAGTTATAAATACAAATATAAACATATTAGTATTTATATCATAAGTTTGGAATAAACGACTAGATACAAATTTGCATTTTTCCAAACCAAATGTATAATTCAAAAAGTTTCCGTCACAACAAAACTTTTTATAAATAATAAATAATATTTTTTAATATAAATAAAAATAATTAAGAATATAACTTTGGTTTTATAAAATTTATAAGTGTCAAAAAGACAAAATTAAATAATATGTACTTTAATTACATTTGTCAATTAGATAAATTTGAGGCAAATCTAACGTAAAAACGTATTACACAATATTTGTTTTCTTTTCAAAAAACAAACATTTTTTGCCCATGAATTTTTCTGGGTTAAAACTTAGAGCATGGATTCATGGGATCCAATGAATTGATTTCGTCATTTAGAATACGTCACCAAAATTTCAACTCGCTTTCATTTTAGAGTTATCTTGATGATCGACAGATATGAGGAAATTGGTTAATTTTATGAACAGAATAATACCAAAATGTTGTTTGTGGCTTCAATGTTTTCAAGCGTTACAAACTTTAGACTAAAATTAATATATTCTGACATATAGTATTATATGTTGAGTATAAAAACCTTTTATTTAAATGTTCTAAAAATAATAAAATAAACGTTAAATTGAAGAAAACAATGAAGTTAATATAATACATTATTTAAATGATATGATATAAAAGCTTGCCGAAAGATTTTTAAGTCATGACCGCGATACACATTATATTCTTGTTGACCTACACAGGTAAATCTCGCGCGAAACGTTTATCATATTAATTGTTTAATGTAATATAAATTGATTTTCATTAAATTTAAAGTTTATTTCAGTCTATTAAGATCATTTTGTTTTTAAATATTTTTTTACAATTAATTTATTTTCTTTTACCCTGATTTATTTACTTTGCCTTTTTGGTACATTATTTTACCTGTTTTACTATCATTTCATATCGATAGCACAACAACAACATTTTACGAATTTCCAATAAAAAAAGTTGGTATTTTTGGGGCTTTTCATTAAAAGGATGGAGTGGAACTAAAATAACTTTTTTACACTGATTTTCCCTTATCCAAATCGATTAAATGAGGGAAATAGCTTCTATAGACCAAAAATTTGTATGTTTGTAATTTTCTTCCATAGATATTTTTGGTGGGAGAGTCAAATTGAAAATATTTTTTATATTCCGATCTCTAGGTTGTGGTTTAAATGCAGTTTGCTTACAAGGTTTGACCCTAATAAACATACATAACAAATTAAACCACGTGTTAAATCAACCAGAATTGGAACCACGTGTTAAATATGCAATCTTTAACCGACAATTTCAAAAAATTAGTAGCGAAAGGTATGAACAGAAAAATTTTCAACGTTTAGAAGATACTTCTAAGTATATTATGTGTATTTAAATCTTCAAAAAGATTCTAAGAAAGTGGATTTTCATGAAAATAAAAATTTATACAATTGACTAGTTAATTATGAACGTAGAATTAAAACAATGAGTAGCACTATTATTATACACCCACATAATTTTTAAAACACATTGTACATAAACATGTAAATTTTCATAATAGTATTCAGTTACAAAAATAAAATATTCAAAATGCAATTAACATTCATATATTTTTATAAACGATTAAAATTATTTATTGTGGTATCATAATCAAGAATTTTGTAAATAAGTAGTTACTAAATAACGGTCATAACTCTTTTTTTTTTTTAATTACTATTATGAATTAAAACAATTAAGCCATTCAAATGAAACATACATTTATAATTTAGGTGTACGGTTTCATTCATATAATTATAAAGTAAATTTAATGTAACGTTTATGTTAAGTTCTAAAAAGAGTCTATTGTTAGACAAAATATGAGAAAAACAACACAAGCAAGCAAGAATTAGCTATAAGTTTTTAAATAGCAAATACTTTTTAAAGAACACGTATCTTTGATGATTCGATTCAAAAAAAGTCTAAGTGTAAAAGAACGGAAGTAGAGCATTAGAAAAGGTTGGCTTTTTTAGAGTATGGGAAATTTCATATGTTACTTGTTACTATGTGCTAAATTAGCTATGCGGTCAATCGCAAATGTACATAGTTTTTCATCCACATGCAGCAAGTTCGATTCTCGCCGCACAAAAATTATTGTTGCTATGGGCTGGTAAAAGATAAAGGGTCAGTAAAAAGGTCTAGAAAAGCTTACCTACTTACCAGACATGTGTTTCTCATCTACTACTGCTTGTGCTTACATGTTACTTCCCAAGTTTTTCGGATCGAGATAACCTTTTAAAATTTTCACTGTTTTTTTTTTGTATTTTAAAATTTTACTTGATAATTTTTGAGATAACTGATTATGTATATAGATCTTAAAATTTTAACATCTTTATTGCTCTGCACTAAGTTTCTTTAAGTTTAGCTTAAAATCTAAAATTTTGGTCGGAATTTTCAAACTCAAAATGTTCTGGTCTCGATCCATAAACCCCCCTCTAGAATTTATTAAATAGAATTAAATGTTTCAACGACAAACCTGAATTGAATATCGTTATTTAATTTTATAGTGAAATTGTTGAAAATTTCTTGAAACAATAGTTATCGTATTTTTATAAAATTAACAATTCAAAGTCAATTTTAAGCTTTTACGCTCCTTTGCTAAGTATTAAATAAAGTTGAAGTAAATTCAGAAATTTAAATAATTCTATTATAAACTCTCGATTAATCATAATACTGTTTAATATTTCAAGGTAATATTAGACATTTAATTTGAGAAAACATCCATTTCCGATTTACGGATCGTTCGAAATGAAGGAAAAATTGACAGAATCATTAAAGACGTTAAGTATAAATGGATGGAATAAGGACACCAACAGTAAATAGACACACAGTACTGAAATCTACAAATGTGGCCGAAAATAACATTGCGAAGGGCAGAAAAGGATATGACAATTCTTGGAATTGAATCAAAAGTTCAAAATCAAAAGCTTAAAATCATTCAAGGGAAACTTGGTTGCTTTCCTGGAATTTCTTCAACTAAGTAATTAAAAGATTAATTTTATACATTAAATATAAATAACTTATCGAAATTAATCGTTAAATAAAAACCAAAATTTAAAATACACATTCAGTTAAAAATATTTGACCTTCGGTCAGATTACTAACAAAGGATATTTCTATAATATGTTACAATATATTTGTAAATGTTCACATATCTTTCTTAAAAACTAGTTTTTTTTTCTGTGGTTTGTCAATTACATATTTTTAAAAGTTATAAAAAAAAAATTAGTATTGAGAATATACAGGTTGTGTAACATACGCATTCTAAGTACCTGTTTATGAACCAACCCACTGCTCTTATTATTTTTAGTCTAGTACAATACTTCAGAACCCAGCTTAAATCTGATAGATTTCAAATTTACGAATTTTTTATTTCTTTAAAAATCAAGACTAAAAAAATTACCTTTTGAAATCTTTGGCTAATTTTTTAAGGGTACTGCTGTGAAAATGACGTTATTTCTATTCTATACTATTTAATTGGTTTTTCAACAATATCTTCTTCAATTATTTAGTTTTCTAATACATTTAAAAATCTTTGGGCATAGAATTTTCAGGGCTAAAACACTTTGTAATGATTCAAAAATAAACACTTTATCAGTAAATTGCATACAACAGAATTGAAACAAAATCAAACCTGTTGGAACAAACATAATTGTACTGAGTAATTTTCACGTCTCTTTTTCAGTTTCAGAGTTATTTCAGAAAAAAAAATATTTTCAGAAAATGAAAAAATAATTTGTTAATCGAATTTAAAACCGTATAAACTTTCAGAATGTATTATTGATACTTGCTATGTTAAGTTTCAATGGAGAAACACCATTGATTAAAAAACTCAATTTTCTCGAAAAATTTAGTTTTATTTTCATTAATTAAATAAATTATTATTATGAGTGTGTTATCAATAAACCTTATCTCCAAGTTTATGCCTTTGCTGTATAAATTAACACACAAATTATCTTCACTTCAAATTACCAAAGTGTTATAGAATTGTTAAAAATAAATTAATAAATTTATTAGATGTAGATATTGGCGGAATATAATCTGACATTCATCCTTAAAGAAGCACATTGTTGTTTTACACAGCCTGTATTTATTTACAAACATATATATGTAATTTGTATTATTTACTATCTCTTTTTTTATAACTAGTAAACTAGTTTTGATGTAAATTTATAGTTTGTCAATTACATATATATGTGTTTATAAAAGCATCTGTTACACTAAAAAGGGGATATGTCTCATATTGAAATCTCTTTATAAAAATACAGGTCGTGTTTTATTCGGGATTATACCTGTAGAGTTGTAGAGAGTAAATACACAATAATTGCAGGTGTACCGTTTTCTTTTCATTTATTGCAGTTTGTGAAAAAAAAAGCTAAAGGTAAAAATTATAGTAAAGTTTGTTTCTTATGAAATTGCTAATTTTAAAAAATTGACATATAAACGAGAATTAAAAAAAATTGGTATTTTAAACCCGCTTTTTTCTCTGAAAGTAGTCAAAATAGACAGCTGCCTCAGTCGACCCTTGACGATTATTAATTTTACTTTAAGTTATTGTAAAAATCTTTTGCTAATTTATTGTTCCCTATTGATCAATACATACGTGAAAGGGGATCTATGTGAATATACCTTAATGAGGATTCGATTGAATTTTGCGAACACTCAATTTCAATAGTAGCTATTGTATTCAGTTAACTAACTTTGAAGGTCTAGTAATAGCTCGAAGGTTCAGCCAAAATTAGAAAAATGTATAAATAAATTATTTTGGGAATGTCTTTTTCAGATTTTAGTTGAATATGAAAACAAAATAATTTTGGACCAGAACTTAGTCATTACTTGACCAATTTCAAATTCGATGGCATCATGGAGTTTAGTATTAATTCTTTAAAATGTGTTATCGTAAACTATAGGGTGTATTTGAAATTTTGAAGTTGCATTGTCCCCACCCTAAGTTTTTTTTTAAAGTGTCATCATTTTAAATTAAACAAAAAAATATTAAATATATAATTTTTCGTCTTATCATAATGTTTTCCGTAAGAGATATTCAACCGGGCCTGTAAAAAAAACCCACTCTCTGTAGAGATAATAGACATTGAATTCATTTGAGTTTCAATTAATAAACAAACACAATTCGTATATGTTGCTAATATTATCTTATACGTTCGTTTTGCTGTATTATTATTAAACAGTACACGATCTGAATGAATTGGAGTTGGAAAGTTGATTATGATTGACAATCAAATAAATTTTAGATGGTAAGAAGTTCATGATATCATCTAATCAGTCAAATTTTATAATTCCATTTGAACAAACACACAATCACGTGAATCAGTACAGTATCTCATATGTCTCTGTTAGCTTGATAGATATATTAAAATGTTATTAAAACAATATAACAATTATGGATTCGATTCAATTGAATTTTTAATTAATTTCACACAGTATTGGGTATACACAAAAATAATGTATAATTATTAAATGCCAATGATAAAATACACACTCAGTAATTACTACTTTATAATATTTCAAATATGAATTTGTATTTATATTAAGTTATCTCTGTTTATTAACTACTAAATTAGTTTTTTTTTATTTTATAATGAATGTTTAGCAGTATTGACCTTAAAAACTTTTAGAAAGAAAAAAAAACATGATAAAAAGAGTTTTAAAGGATAATAAACCCCTACTTTTATTTGTTTTTTAATGTCTAGAGAATATTATATGATTGAGAGAATACAATGTACACACTAATCGATATATGTTTTCAAAAGAGTAATATTGTAACGCATAGTACCTACTGGGTTGTATAATACGTAAAACGATATAATATTCAGACTGACTTACACAAAGAGGGGTTAGTCGTCATATCATATCGTGAGTGTTTTTTTTTTTATTTCTATATCATTGCATTTTAGTTTAATAGTTGATTTTTATATGGAAATAAAAAATATGTTTTTATTATTTACATTTTGATAAGCACGTATCAATTCAAAATATTTAAATGGAAATGGCAATGACCTCAAAAACAGATTTTAAACGATAAAATATAGATATATTATTTAAAAAGATTTATGTACCTTATATTTTAGTTGGAGATTTACTAATTTGAATATTAACCCATGCAATTGCGAATAAGGGAGATAACGAGAGAATTTGAAACATAACCTATGTGACGACCATAGTTTTTCAGATTTCGAGATATTGTAAATATTTCCGAAAAGTTTAAACAAAAAATATGCATTTTTCGAACCCATCATCAAGCGTAAGTATTTTCATTTATAAAGAAGCATTCTGACCTTCAAGTAATCTTGAAACTTGACCTCAAGGATAAAACCAAATTGCATAGAGGTGGCCTGTATTGTCCTTAACAATTTTTGTTCGCATAACTGTGTAGTGCATCGCATACTTATGATGAATCATTGAGTTTAAAGGTTTAATGCATATCAAGTCGGTGAGGAAAATATTCTTATAAATATAACATAATTATGTGTTAATATTCAAATTTATTGACATATTCTTGTCATCTTCTTGAAGAACATTTTTTTATCTAAAACTATAAAACACAAAAAGTTGCTAGCAGTGTCCAGTTAATGATTCATTGGTTGTAATTTCATTCTTAATAATATTAAAAAGATGAAAACGACAGCTAAATTTGTTAATAATATAAAAATCGTAAAATAAAAAATTGTCTATTTACTAATATTTACAAGTTTTTATTGTAGGAATCGGATAATGGGTTATTTATTAAAAGAAAAAACCGCAGTGTGGTTTTGAAGTGTAACAGGTTATACAAGATGCTCTATTGAAAAATATATATATATATAAAAGCAGTGAAAGAACGCCGGTTCAGTTGGAGTTAAGTTGTATAGCTATGATATCGATTGTGTAATGCTTGTGTATCACGAAAGTTTGGTCATGTTGACGTTAGTGCTTGTTTTTTTTTTGTTAGTTAAGTAACAAGCAGCTTCGGTTGCTAGTAGCCATATTAGATAGTGAACGCGTCAGTGCAGCACTGGATATTCAATATTTGTATAAACGTGAGATGATATTTTGACTTGATGGCAGTCATGTTCTGTAGTTAGTTAAAATGTTGTAAGACCTAAAGTGAAGCTAAAACCGTTGTAGAGATAGACATGGAGTGAATATGTGGCTGTAAACAAATGTAGTACCAAGTGATAATTTTATTTGAGTCAGACAGGGTGATTCATTGTGTAGTATGACATTTTTGAACATTAATTTATTTATAATATTGTGATTCATTGTGTATTGTGACATTTGTGAACATTAATTTATTATATTGAGTACAATTGTATTTTTATCTGCGCAACTCTAGTAATACACAGATACACAGGGTTCTGTTAAATTAAAAATTGGAAGAGAATGGTGAAAACGCAGCTTTTTCAATTTTTTTCAACATATTTTGCAATGTTAGTAGTAAAAAGATAAGGCAAAATTTATTTCTTTTCAACAAATTTTTTTGGTTAAAAATTAACCAAAATATCTCCATTCAAATAATCACTAATATTTGGTGACTTTTTTTGAATTGAAATTGCTTATAACACGCAAAATGCATTGTTTTCGTGTTATAAACGATTTAAGTTCAAATAGTAGTCAGGAAAAAAATTGTCATATTCTAGTAGCCATATTTTGATCAATTTTTGACTCTCTGTTTCCTATGCAAGAATACCTACGTATCTCTGACCTAAAAATACAAAAATATAGACAGAAAAGCGTAAAAACAAAAATATTTTTATATTTTGATAAATAATCCAATGATTGACTCCTGTAAATCCGTAAACGTCTTAGTTTCTTATTTCCCTGCTTTTTTTAGGGCATAGTCAATAACCTTTGAAATTCGTAGTATTAAAATTTTGTTATAGGGTGTATATTTAAACAACACAATTCGTTTAATTGGTATTTTCACTTATTATGATTAATATTACTGTATTTAAATGAATAATAAAAATACGTTATAATAATTATTTCAACACACAAAACGTAATATCAATAATTAATTCCAAGTACACGCATTCACTTAGCACATTATTCGATATTTCTTTTCTTTTTATTTATTTTATTTTTTTTTGGTGCATTTTATAAATATATGCACGCAAATTTAAAACATCATAATATTTTTGATTCAAGGTTGTAAGAACTATTAAAACGATGGTGTTTTGTGTATGTTTACCATAAGAAAATGATTATTGTTGTATAGATTGTCTGAATATTGAATAAACATATATTTCCTCAACTATTAAAGTCAAGGCTAAAATTATAATATATCTATGTTTTTATCTCCAATATCAATATATCAAATATAATATTCTTCAGTTATTTATTATACCGCCCAAATCAATCAACGACTCAAGTATGTGAGTGTAATTGATTTTGTTGAATATAATATGTATAAAAAAAAAAATAATCGTGTGCGATTTTGTGATTTATACATATCTGTGGGTTTAATCATCATTCAATATCTTGAAATGGTTTGATTGAACTGTAAAGTGTCGTTGATTGTATTGTAGGATTCATTTATAAATCGTATGATGACATATTAAGAAGTTGATTTAATCTATACTTCTGCTTCCTCTGCAGTACCTTATTATGGGCACTGATATCTGTGACTGGTATATGATTTATAGCTAATACTCAAAGATAAGTAAGATATGTAATTATTTGGGTGACCCGCTGGGAATGCTGTATTTTGTTGTAAATAAAAACTGTTGTGACCAAAAGTAAAAAAATTTACATTTTCGATTAAAAAAATTTCTAATGTAATTTCTCCCATCTTTTTTATTATCACCCTAATAACTACAATAAAATGTAATTTTTTGTAATTATTGAATAATTTTTGTTTAAAATTTGCTATACACTTTTCATGCAAAAAATTGAACAAATAATTATTTTCTAAAATGTGAATGTTTTAATACAAATTTTAACCAAACGAGGCGCATTAATCGATTAAGAAAACCTTTCTACGTACTACTTTCCACAGTACGGATGATACCAGACTTATACAGGAGAGAGTACTATAAATTTAGTCTAATATTTGTAACACTAGATACTCTTTAATTTTAACTGCTTATTTTGGACTTAAACAGTTACTCAAAAAGTATATAATAAAAATTCAAACAGAAAAAATTTTAGTTTCTGAAAAACAAACAACTTTTGTTTGTAACATTTATTTCATGCATAATATAGAATCGCCTTTTAGCACAAGTTCGGATAATTTACACATACATAAATAAACATACACTATTTTTTTTCTCCTTTGTATGAAAATGTTTATCTTATTTGTATGTGTAGTGCAAATATATATTATACTACATATTTGGTGTATTTTATAAATGTTCAAAATGGATACACAGCAGGATACGCTAGGTATTTAAACAATTAACGAAATTACTTGGTTTCTTCATTTGTTATAATTTATATAAAAGTTATAAAGTTATTCAATTTTGAAGGATCTTGCAAACCTTTCTAGAAAACATTTTTGCTAAAAAAAATAGTTCAAAATTAACATATTAACAATTTCCTACAGACATGAAAAGAAAACTGTGTAATAAAATATTAATACATTAATTTCAGAAAGCAAAAAGTTTGCAATTAATAAATTATTATATCATATAACAGATATCTGTATTACTATGTCACATAATATAACCGAACTACTTTTTTTTTTTTAAATTTTTGATAGGCAATTAAATATTTATAATGTTTTTATAACGTTTGGATATTTTTATATTTTTAAATAAAATATTCTTAATAATTCTGATAGAACATCGTGAACAAACGTAGCGATTATATTTGCATTTATCATTTTATTGGACTTCAGTTTATAAACATCAAATATTAATGAAATATCTACGATTTTAAACATACATTATTTTCATGATATTATACACTTTATGAAATGCATTAATAAAGTTGCGTACACACGTGCAAAATTCACGTGTAACGTAATATCGTAACGCAACTTTGTGTGTGGACATGAACGTGTAACACTGTCGTATAACTAAAGATACGCGAATATGTTACATGGCGTCTCACTTATTGTCGGTAAATTTGAATCCCATCAAAAAATGTTGCAAGGTGGTGGTTGCGAATAGTGTGTACTCAATTACACAACATTTGCAAGCACAAGACGTAAACATTATTCATTTTTATTTTAATTGTATTTAAATATTTTGATATGGACTGGAACGTACTAAATATTATACAATACAATTTGTTGAAATTTATTAAGGGGTAACACAACTGTAACAGCCTAAAACAACGTGTATTTTTGTCTTCTTTTTTTTTTTTTGGTGGAAGGAAAGGTAATAAAATTATAATATTGGAGGAAGTTATTTAGCGTATATTTAACGTATATAAGTATCAAAATAGAAAATTATTATAAAAAACATTCAAAAACGACGCCATTTTCGCGATGCACATAAATTTGGAGGCGCTCTGCGGCACGCAGTGTAGCTGCTGCAAATTTGGATATAGAAAAAAAAACAAAGACTTATTGTACATGCTTATAGCTAGAGATTTTAAAAATATTAATTTTTGTGTGATTGGCGACTATTTAAATTAAATCGTTAAATTTTCAACAAAAAAAAAAAAAAAGATAATCATTTGTTAATAAATAATGATTAAATTAACTTATCCCGGACTGACGTAACGTAATGACATGCTTAGACCAACTAATAAAGTTAAGCAACAGCAGTCACAATATGTATTTGGATGGGTGACCACCTAGCATTACTGTGTACTGTTGTTGTTTAATAATAATAATAATAATCCCCTTTGGATAATGGCTATATAGCTGAAAATAGCTAAAGCCAGAAAAAAAAAAAAAAATTAACTTATCATAAATCCCCTACGTATTTCTCTTCAAAATCTTGTTTTCAAGATATTGTAACAAATTCGAATGAAAACTCGAAAATTGTTAGAGTTATGCTGCGTGCCGTTTTGAAAAATCATGCTTCGAGAAAAACGAATTTAAAGTTTTGAAATGCATTATAGAGCATGCATTTGCTTGGGAAAGAGCTCGAAATTACAAGAAAAAAATACTTTGAGGTATGAAATATTTTTCCCCATATTCTAAAAGGAGAAGTATTTTTTAAGCAAAAAAAAAAAATCGATTTTTTGAAAAATTTACAGTGGTACAAATACTTGAAATGAAGGTTCTCTGCTTGGTAAACTGATGGAACGCTATGCAACACATAGTAACAACACAGATTTACGATACGGTGTTACGTTACGAACGAATGTTACACATGTGTACGCTGCTAACATTTGCGTGGAACGTAACACTGTAACGCAACTTTGACGTGTGTCAACAACCTTTGTGTGGGCGTGAACGCGTAAAAATAGTTAGTACGCGTAATAGAAAACAATTTATTGAAGATGTGTTTGTACCCAGCTTGGTAAACAGATGGAACGCTCACAACACATCGCAACACCTAAAAACCATGGGTCTCGTAATACGTAACATATAAAAATACAGATTTACGATACCGAGTTAATGAAGCATTAGCAAATAAATGATTCATATCTAAATGTAAGAAAAATCCACATACATTTGCTTTATGGTGATTATAGCACTGTTTTATGAGACCAATTTTTTTTATTCTTAGAAAAAAGCTTTTTATTCTTTTAAATAAAAATATAAATACTGATAAAATGTTATCAGTTAATTAATTAACATTATAATGTATCATTTCTACATAAAACTGTGCATGAAAAATTATTGCCTACATGTGTCGTTTCGATCTGCACGCTAGCTCAAACAAATTATAAAAATCATATTTGAAAGTGTTGTTTATGTTTGCGTGAATCGTCATAACGAAAATTAAATTTTGGCGCGTATTAATAAAATATTCTAATATTTAAATTTGCATTCCCTTAAGGTAGACTTACACGGTCATGCTATTTACACAAAAGTAAAGACAGCAATTTTTGTTTGTAAGCTAAAATACGAAGCTTACACAAACAAAATAATTTTAAGGTTGCACCAAATGTGTAATGTATTGCTCCTGTAAACTGTATAAATTATTTGAACGTGTCAACGATTGACAGAAGTTCAGTTTATTTGTACAAATTTACATGCACAAATTATTTTGAGAAAAATTGCTTGCGCAAGCAAATCCACCATAAGATATTTTCTGAGAAAACGAGGAAATATATTATTTTTCAGACCTCCCAATGACTTAAGGTAATTACACATCTCAAACGATCACCAAAGTTAAGTAACATCAGGCACAGCCAGTACTAAGATGGATGACCGTCTAGGAGTGCTGAGAGTGCTAGGAGTACAACTAAAGTAGTTAAAAAGTAAAATACAAAACAAAAAAATATTAAAAAAAATAATAATAATAATAATAAAATAAATATCACTTTTCAACATTTGAAGCTGTTTACTTTCTTTTATATTATAAAAAAAGTCATTGAAAAGCAGAATCGATAATTTTTAGTATGTAAACGTCCAGTCTGTTTATTAAAGTCAGGTACACTTTTCATCAAATTTTCTTACTAACTGTTAGTTGGGTCAATTTCCACATTGCATTTACGTATAAAGGAAGGCGAACAATTTATATTGAATACACATAAAAACCCAACAATATTTCAAAATTTATAGGTGTTGATTACTATATCAAGCAAATGAGAGATGATTTAAATACAAACTACAGGCGGGCACCAAAATTTGTGTACAGCCAAAGCATGAAATAAAAAAATCCAGCTTGGGTTTACAGTAGGCCGTGTTATGAAAATACATAACCGGTTAAAGTTTTTTTTTTTTATGAAAAAGAGTTTTTTTCTTCAAATTACTTGCAAACTAAGCTTTTAAGAGAAGTTTCATACAAAACTTAGATATTATTTAAAAAGTTTACAAAATGAATTACGCAAAATTAAAATCGGTTTTTCAGTTTTATCAACAGTAAAAAAATTTCAAAATATGGCGACTTTTTAAATTGCAATAACTTTTGCAAAAATTTATTGATTGTCTTTAAAAATTTCAGATAATATACCTTTAAACAAACTCAATAAGTGGTCGGAATCCAAATTCTGAGAAATAAACAGTTTCTGAGAAATTCGCATGTTTATTTAAAAAGGCACTCACGAAAAACATTAATTCCCCAGTTCGAGGTGATCCGATTTTTGAGTTGAAAAATACATTCTTTTCTTAAAGGACTATATTTGTACGCAAACTTAAAAATAAAGTCATGTTAATTCGCATAATTACTTACAAAAAGTATTAAAAATGAAATAATTTTAACCGGCAGTCATTTTGTTATTTCCAAAAATCAAGCAGGTATTTTTTTCATTTCATGCTTTGGCTGAACTGTACCAAATTTTGGTGTCTGTCTGTAGTTAGTATAAAAGTTATGAATATTTTTAATTTGCTTGGTGTATACACTCGACAATGCAATGAATGGTGGCAGACGTATGAAATATAATCATGTAATTGAAGTTGTTATCAAGGTTCACTAAAAAAAAATTATGTCAAGTTATTGGGCACAAGGTTTTGTGTTGAATAATTTTTTAAAACTATTATCAAATAAAAACAGAAGAAACAAAAATAATTTTTTGAAAAAAGAAACACTATTATTTTAAATAAATTATGCAAATAGATTTTTATTTACTACCACAGTATTCAATTATGAACAAAATTATCTTAAATATAAATATATTGCTCTAGTACTCGGTCAGAGCGACATCATAGAATAATGAGGTCAAAAATGTTTATAAAAACGTTTCTTAAAATATTGAGATCGAAGAAAATTTGAAAAAAATATAATAAACTTGGCGTATTGTGTATTTCAGAACAAATTTCTACAATTCCAACTTTCCAAAAATGTAAAGTACAAATTACTAAAATGGTCTAAAAATAAAACATTACTTAAATTATTTAAAATTATCTATTGACATTAAATGTAGATAAAAAAAAGGTAACTATTTTTATTTACTTAAGAGGTCTATCCGTACATACAAAATACGAGGAAGTAGCTATTTAATCAATTGATGCACCACGAGTAGCTTAGCTAAAATGTGTAAAAAAATATTGGCATAAATATAATTATTTGTTCAATTGTTTGCAGGTAAATTGTAAGAATAATCAAAGAAACTGCATTTAGAAACTATATTTAATGTAAATAATTGCACATAGATACATCATTTGATTGATTCAAATTTCAAATAAGGAACAATTTGAAAATATGTTATGAATTTTACAGATATATTTTTTAATTATATAAAACTTGCATTTTGCTTTTTGACACAGTCTAGTGCCAACTTCGTACATAAAAACCATTTTTATTTTAAGAGGATAAAATTCAGTGAATGACTTCATTTTATCCTCTTAAAATAAAAATGGTCTTGAAAATCGTTTTTATCTCGAAATTGACAAATGCATAATAACTTTCTTTTGGCAAATTTTTTTGGAAAACCGTTCTGGAAAAAATATTGGCTCATATACAAAATTATCTAAGTTATATAAGGAATAAACTTTTTAAAAATGTACAAAATATGGAGGAACAACAAATGGTTTAGATGCAACCCGAAAGATCTATTCGAGATAATCGAAATGAAAGAAATGAACGAACATACATACGTACGTGATACACATACACATCTCCCTGAAAGCGTGGGATTTGGATTTTAGTGAACTTGAATCGTAAAGCAAAGAGCTTACCATTGAAAAGATAAAAATTGTTACAACTCGTTTCCAAGACCTTCACTTTAAATATTGTCGAACTAAAAATTAAACCTTGCCAAGGTTAACATGGACTTAATAACAACTATATTAATGTTAAAATTAAAAAACAATTACATAAAATTAAATATAAAACATTTATATTTTACCAACCTGCAAAAAAACAAAATACAAAACAAAGATCCGAGATTTAAAACTGCTAATAAACCTAGCAGAAATACTAAACGATACAGAAAGTGATAGGCTTTCTAAAAAAAACTAAATTATACACAAAAATTTAAACAAGAATAAAAGTATATAAAACAATAAAATGTAAGTAGCGACTAACAAACGGCTATAATGTGCAATTGCAGTTACCGATGATTAAGGAAAATACAACATAAACTTTGACCCTATCTCCAAATATGAAACAATATAGATCTCCAACTTCTATACAGACTGTCGATATGACTTGAAAATTTAAAAAAATGACATCAATAATGTCATCGATAGCTTATTTAAATCGTAAATATTTTCGATATAACATTTCGTCTATAACTGTAATAAAATGATAATGTCTAAAATGAAACATAAAAACTATTCCATTGATTATTCGATAACTAGACACATTAACGTCGTGTTTATTTCGGTATGAACTCAGAACTGTATGTAAGAATGACAGTTAAAAAGTCTGCTTCTAACCTTACCAAGCACAAGCTACAATATGTATTAAGTGCGGAGGGTCATTGCACCAAGGAAGGCCATTTTAATGAGACTATCTATATATATATATACGTATAACACGTGTTTCTTTGTGGGGGTAACCACTCAGTTAAATCAAGCCACTAATAATATTATACACAATAAAAATAAGAAACAGGCTATTCAATCAGAGTCCTTAATATAATATAAAAGCGTTCTTTATTTTTTGTTATAATATTTGTATTTTATGAGATGATCAAAAAACTTTTTTAAAAGATGGATCATAAATGAAGTGTATATTAATTTTATTGTTTATTTGAATTAATTGATACTCTTTAAAAGTTATTTTATTTTGTTTTACAATCAAAATTTGAGAACAAACCTAAAAATACACAAAAAACTTCTACGTGAAATTTAGACAGACATAGTATGTAGATATATAAATATTTTAAAGTAATTTATTTAATGATATATTTATAGTCTATATGTAGAATTTTTAATCACAATTTTTTTTATACATAATATATATTCTAGTAATAGAAAATAAAAAATATATAACTTATTTTGTTACACGTAGTGACATCTGGCAGAAAATTTTAGCACACAAAACGTAATCATATTTCGAAAAATATTTAAATATTTTAGCAAATTTTGCACATATTACTTATCCAAATGGAAAATCAACATTAGTACGCATAATTTTGTCATGCAAGCGAAAAGCATAACGAGGAGTTTCAACATGCCTTCCGTTTTTATAGCAATGTTGTGTATAAAAAATTTCATTAGATTTGGATAAAGAATTATTTGTATCCGATAATAGTGTGTTAATTATAGAGGTGAGAACAAATGAGTTGAAATTTTGATGAGATGTTGTATTTGTAAAAATTATATTTAAGACACCCAATTAAATTTTTTTCGATAAATTCAAGCTAAATGTTTAAATGTTTCTTGAAAATGTTTTAACACAAACTGATTGTTCAATAAAAATTATCTTGGTGTAAAAACTAAAATTGTTAATAAGACACCCACAATGAGGAAAGAATGTGAGAGATTAAGCCACCAACAAAGTGTCTGTAGATCAATTATCAATATATTCTTGGATTAAAAAAGAACTTGTGCATGAACTTGTTTTTAAATATAATTTATGATCAATTTTAAAGATAATATAATAATGATTTTAATTTAAACACTGACCAATTAACAATTTATAAAGATATTTTTACAAAAATTAAGAGTATTTTTACAGATAAATTTTTTCAGGCTAATTACGTTGTTTTCTTGTTACATTTTAACATTCAACTTGATATTAAAATTTGAGAATTTAAAGAGGTCATAAAAATCGATACGTATAACATAAATGTCAAAAAGTATAAAATTTCAAAATATGAAAATTCTAACAAATGGAGTATTATATTTCACGAAACCCTTTCATGTACAAGACTGACTCGCATATAATAATAATAATATACGCGAAAATAGACATTAGTCAAAAGTCTGTGTTTCGGACAGACGTTTCGCAGAAAGAATTCAATTTTCCAGACACCGATTTGAATTATTCAAGATGATTTGTATATGAATGTTTATAATTTGTAAACAAAAAAATAATTTAATAAAAATTTATTCAGTAAGCAAACTTACTGAAGTGGAAATATAAATTATAAATAAAAAAAAAATAAAATTCATAGTTCATAAAAAAAAAAAAAAAAAATATTTAAAAAATCCAGACAATTTAAAAAATTATCAAAATGTCTTTGACTATAACTTTCTCTACATTCCCTGATTATGACACGACATTACAAAAAATATTCCGTGACTGTATCAGGTTTTCTGTGACCAGTAGACAACCTGATTGGAATAACATTTTTTTTAAAAAAACTTACAGCAATTTTAGAACTGCGCCACGTTAAAAGTGTCGTATTATATTAAATTCGCAATATGTTCTCATGAGATTCATTTAAATAACACCAATGTCAAATTGTGACACGATGATTACTGCGATTATAATTCCATTACTAACAAATAAAAGATGAGGATTAATTATACATAGTCAACCTTCAAAACGACAATACGTATTTTAAGTTATGAAACATTTCTCTTCCAACAATATTGGTTTGATGAAGTACGGTTGACGGTATAATTTTTTAACTAAAAATTTAACAGACCAGTCTCCAATGCAAGCTTCCAGAATTTATTTATGTACATTTGGATTTTATATACGATTATATCGATTTTATATGCAACTATATTTAGTTTCACTCCAATTTCAGTTAGAATTCAGCTACAAATTAGCACAAGGTAATTTAACCAAGTAGCTCGTTAAGAATATAATCAATTAAACATTAAACTAAATATTGAAATTCTTTATAATAATTCTTTCTAACCTGATCCGTAAAAATTATCTTTAGGATGTTTGGAAAAGTGGTGGAAATGAACTCATTATTTCAACTGACGATTACAGTTATATAAAAATTTAAAAAAAAATCAGTTTTATTAAATCTTACGTCTCATAAATTACAAAATTATAATAATTTTTTTGTTTGTTTTCAACACCTTTTTAATTCAAATTTTCAATATTTTAAATTTTTATTAAAACAGAAAAATATTCGATTTTTTTAAGCCGTAACTTTATGGATAAATTATTTTAGAATACATTACGAATAGTTAGGAGTATAATTTAATTTTTTTCTTTTAATTTCATTTGTTTTCAATCATTAAAATCTTATATTACTTTATCGTAATCAACACTGTAAAAAATATAGAATTGTAATGTTGGTACAATCGTCAACGATGATATATTAGTTTCTTTAATACATTGTGTATGTTATAACATGCGTTCTTTATCTATACGCTGTCAAATTAAAACCATAACATTTAAAAATATTGGTTAAGAATGTTAAATTAAAGTTTTTAATTTCTTTCTCGAAAACCGTTTAGTGAATTTTAATAAATTTATCCTCAATAAGTTCTCTAGAGAATAAGTTACTTATTATAAAAGTTGGAAATTTTTGGAAGCCTTTTTCAGTTAATAAAAATAAATTGTACCTGCTCAGCTAACGAATCTCTATTAGATATGAGATTTTTAATATTGCAATAACATTTTTAACAGTATAGTGAATCGGTTTGTAATTTACAGAATAAATTTATAATGGAATGATGAACGTTCTACTAAATTTTCATTCATGTCATAGCACTTTTATATACCTCTCAAACATGCTTAACGCCTAGTAACTAGACTAAAAATGTTTGAATGAAACAGTTATCAACCATGTACGTTTTTGAAACATGATGATATTGGGGACATCAATAGTAAAATACACCTATATAGAATAAAGACAAACACAAAGAACAAAATTCACCAATACTATATTATTTTAACTAAAATATTTAACAGTGGAAATATTATATAATTTATTAGTAAAAATTAATATTTTCATTGTGTATTTTAATATTGATTTCCCCCATTTGTGAATGAATATATTATATAATAATATATATGAAAAAGTGTGTATATAATGTAAAAGTAAAAAATACAAATTGATTATGTAACGCAATAATAATAAGAAGCTATCTGGATATGATTTTTAGAGGCAAACCATTAAAATATCTGATAGAGTAGTGATTAGATAATATCGTTGGCACAGTTAGGTCAACTATATAATTCAGTACATAATATATTTGAATCTATCTCAAGAAGTGTAAAAATGCAAATAGTATGAAATATAGCCTCAGGTTTCAAAATTTATTTAACTAAAAATAAATAATCTGATTTTTGTCATAAAATTTTTAATTTATATTTTGATAGGTGAAATCATTAATTTTCTATCAGTTGATTTTTTTCAATATAATAGATTGTGTAGTACACCAAATTTACATTGTATTTTGTATGATTTAATAAATTTAATTTTATTAGTTATAAAAATGTATTATAAATGAATGAATGAATGACTGAATGCTATTTGCGATACACGAATCTATTATTGTAAATTTTTTAATACATAACGAACGCTTTTACAAATTTACATAATTTATTATTATATTTTTATTATAAAACTAATCAAAATTAGATTTTTATTATTTTCTTTCAAATCATTTATTTTATATTAAAATGTCGCGATATATATCTCTGCTCTAAAAATATGCTCATAGAGCAGACAGTTGAAGTATATAAAAATCAAGCACAGCATTCTATCAACGAAAATGAGTTAAGAACAGCACATATATTAATGAAACAAAAGCTTTTCGAAACTGTTCAGATATACATTCTATAAGTAATTAAAGATCGATAAAAGTAAAAAAAAAAAATTTTTTAATAATTAGTTATATCTAAAAAAAACAGAGAACATTTTTCGAAAAAATCTCAAAATAAAAAAGAGTGTTCATTTTTGTATTTATAGATTACTGTTATTAAAATGATTCAAACCATACAGTCCTTCGAAAATGGAACAGACGGCCGTATAAACCTGGACCAAAAATTGGTCCGGTAACATCATACTTAATATTTGATTTTTTTTAATAAATCTCCGTTGACAAAATGCAATGCTCAATTTTCGTATACTTAAGTACCTCCAGATCTTGCTCATTATTTAAATATTTTGACAACGCTGGACTACTACCGAGTATATATTTGAGGCAAGGTCACAGTAAACTTATATCTCACACGACTGATTTTTAAGGTACGACTTGATAATTTTTGTTTCATTAGTCATTTAAATAAATCCATAAGAAAAAATGAATAATAAACGCCCGTAATTAATCGAATCTGAGCATAAATATTAAAACAAAAGTTTGTAACAACTTACATTGCCATTGATGAACTATAGAACAACTACATTCTGTTTTGTAATTTTTCTGATATAAACATTTGAAAATTTGTAAAAATATCTGTCAGCCATACCTGTAAAAGAAATTTTTTGAATTAATAATAATATAAATAATATACGAAAAATATTACAAAACTTCTAAATAATATATTCTTTGTGACACTAAAATGAAGATTCTAAAAATTACATTTTATACTAAAACCTGAATTTTGAAGTTTTAGGATCAAAATTATATGAAATAGTGCGTTATATTAAAATTTTGTGTGTGATTTTCTCAAATTTGAGAAATGCACTGTGATTCATAAATTAGAATCAATAATAAATTACGCACAAAAAAAAATTCTGAAAATAATAAAAAGGTTTTTGTTATTTTTTAAGATAGAATTAATCGAAGTTTAATATAAGATATAATTTTATTAAGTGTCTGAAAAATTATCGATTGTGACCCTAAACTATAAATTGATACACCATTTGTTTTTTACTGAAGTAGAAAAAACACTAAAAAAAAAATAAATAAACGAAAAACGTTTTTTCCGATTCGTTATAAACGAAAAATCCATTCCCGACATTCTGAAAATTGCTATTTTTTACAATTTTCATGTGCTTGGACACCAGGTGGTGCCCAGGACAATGGGAACCAGGTTTTAACACACATGGAACTAAATGATTCTTGCATTGAATATTTAATGGATTTCCTATTCTAACAACAAAAAAGAGATTATATAAGCGTCCATCAGTTTGAAGTATTCTGAAAGACAGCACTTATCAGAAATTTCGAAATTGTATCACTAACAACTATAATTAAACTACATACAAATTTTTAGTGTATTTGTAAATGACATGGTATATTTATATGGAACCATACATGGGATATAAAGAGAGCATATAACAAAATCTTAGAACATCCTCCTCAATAGTTAGAGGAAAAATTAAATTATGAATATACTTAAACTTAAATCTTATATTATTTTGATAGGATTCCCTAAGTTAAAATTTATTATATATATATATATATATATATATATATATATATATATATATATATATATATATATATATATATATATATATATATATATATATATATATATATATATATATATATATATATATATATATATATATATATATTAGACCAAGGTACAAACCTTTAAAAAATTATAGTAGAATGAAACCCATTGGAAACGGAAGAGAATAACAAAAATGATCTGCGATCTGAGGTTAAATGGAAAAGTTGTAGATAATAAAAAGATCAACTTTTGTATATGTTGTAGACTTTTTTCACGTCACCACAAAATTTTTCGATTAGGGAACTTTTACGATATTTATTCAACACAAGGTGAAAAAATATAAAACTTGATTATTTCAATTTTTCACATAAATTTAGATGTTATGTGAAATAACTAATTTAAAAGTTGTAGATTTTTTTATTACCTATAACTTTGCAATTTAACTTTTTTCCATAGGACTAGTAGTTTTGCAGGAAATGCAAGGACTAGTAGATAAACCGTGTTTTATTTTTAAAAAGTTGCCCTCTTTCACTTCCCGAGCTGAGATCTAACGTAAAATATTTTTCCTTTTTATTTTTCATCAGTTCATTTTTATTATATTCTCTTCCGTTACCAATAGGTTTCATCCTACTATAATTTTTTTTGGTTCTATATATATAATTCATACTACATCCACGTGATTACAGTTACGAGTGATAAATAAAACACTTAAAACAGTGCTCTTGTAATAAATAGACGTTAGTGGTATAGTATAGTAATATACCTCACATAATATGCATAACACCACTATACTATATACAAGCGTGATCGTTCGTCATCCACCTTGTTAAATATCACAGTGGTAGAAATTCATTTCAAATGAATTTCAACGGAGACGCGACGACATTCATATCAAATCTATTTATAATATATTATGTTATATTATATTTATTATATATTCAAGAATGAACTTACGATTACGGCAATAATTAAATCAAAATAAACTTAATAGGCATTACTATTGTGGAATTTAAAAAAAGAATCGATTTTTTTTTTTTGCAGATTAGCAATAGGTATGATATTTCTAACTGCGTAACCATGAAATACTTTAAATGCAGTTATAGCACCAGAACAAACCATCAGAACAAATTGATTCTTATAATTATGTATCACTGTACCACGTTCTTGAATTGATAACAAAATGTAATTTTGACAGACCAAAATTCATCACATTTTATGCGCGAAATTTGAAATTTTTTCAAAAGCACCGGAATTTTGTTAAAAATCGAAATTTATGGTACAGTTATTACCTTTTAATTTAATAAACTCCAGCAGTGAGTTTTTTGGACCCAATGGAGATTACGAGTGACTAAATGTTCAATTTTTTCATATAAAAATTTTATTATATATCCACAAATATTCCCTTAAAACGTTTAAACATTTCAAGTACTATTTTTTTTTAATTTCTAATAAGGATCTCAGGTTAAGTCACACTAGTGGTGCCCCTAAAATTTAAGCATATAATTTGTGACCCAAAGAAGTAAGGTTTAAGTTTGATATATTAGCCACGAACATGGCTATCCAAAGTGGTCTATATCGACTCCATGTCAATAAATATATTGGCGGCCCATGAGATATAAATAAGGATCAACGAAACCGGATCGCTTAGCTTTCTACGAATTAAGTAATCCAAATACACAGATAGTTTTACTTATATTTTCTTATGATAAAAGTAAAAAAAACCAGAGCTGCTAAAGGTAGTTTTTCGGATCTTGGACACGATGCACCGTAGCGATGCGTCATAACGAGACCACCGCACATAGAATATCTAAGGCAAGCACTTCACCCGACTACCTGCTTTTTCCCCAGTCAAAAAGTTCGCATGTTCTTATGATGCCAAGATCTCCAAGATGGTAGAATGATAAATCGAACTCAGAACTCATATGACATTTGCATAGCGAGCGAGCTACAGCTGAGCCACTTAGCTTCAATTTTACCCCCCACCCTTTTCCAATAAAGCCAAAGATAAAAAAAAAGATTAAAATGCATTAAGTGGTAAGAAAAAATCTTTAAATAAGTTTATATGTTCATTCCAAGTGATATAAAAAATACGTAATAGCTAACAACTCGATATCTAACTGTTGATTTTTATTCATTAGTTTCCTCATTTAAGTCTCAGAACATGCCAATTTTGCCATTATTTATTTATTTAAGCCTATTAATAAGTAAAAAAATTTCTGTGGAAAACTTTGAAAGTTGTATGAAATACTGTATTTGTTTAAAATTTTATTTTCTTTGCATAAGGCTCCTATTGCTGATCTAGGTTTCAGAACACGCCAATTTTGCCATTATTTATTTATTTAAGGCTATTTAATAAGCAGACAATTGGACGAAATCGACGAGCGCCTTCGGCTACTAGACTTTTATTATTTTTGTGTCTTATTCTTGTATCAAAACAAAATCATTGTGTTTACGTTTTGTTTTCAATAAAATGAACTTTAGACTGTTTATGTTTATGTTCTTATTAAACATAAAAAATGATTCACCATATATAATTTTTATAAGAGTATCTTATTTATTTTAAAAAATGCCCTTATAATCTGGTTTTTCGAGTATTTATACATAAAATATAAATAGGCAAAAGACAAAAGATAAATCAATTAAGATTCATTTTCCTTTCTGTTTTTAGGTCGATTTTCTATTTGTTTAGTAATTTTTGGAAAATTGCATGATTGTTTAAAATGTTCAATATAACTAAAATTATTGTTTCTCTCACATGAGGTATGTTGAAGTGTTGAAATTTGGTTATTGTATTATAAAAAAAATTAATATAAAGAGGTGTGGCTTATATTTACTTCAATGCTTAGAATAGAAGGGAGAGTAATTACGGAGGAATTTCGCTCGTAGTAGTGAACACTAGTATAATTTATTATACGTCGCTGTTTGTATAAAAAATTTGGTATTTATGTTTTTAGCTTAAGTGCAAAATTAATGATTTTGTTTTTAGACTTTTTTTAGACTCAATAATGCCTTATCAATCAGATCTTTTTACAAAAAGCCATAGCATGTTAAGAATAAAGAAATCCTATTTGCATTATAAACACTAGTTTGTAAATTATTACTACAACTTGAAAAATTAATTAAAAATCAATAAACGACATCCAAATTCACACAATATACGGTTAAATTAAATTATCTAAAGGTTGTAAAGTTTAAATGTGACATCAACAATTTTGGAATAAGTTCTCAAAATCAACTAATTAGTCTTCACAGAATCTACAGTTTCGTTTACGTGCGTCTACATCTGAGTATTCGCCATCATGATATTGCGTGCTGGCATTTCCAAAGCGTGCTTCGGGCATAAAAGGTGACTTTAAATTTGTGAATGGGGAAACATATTTGACAAATCTTCCGTTTTCATGTAGAGATTGTATATTCAAAAAAAACAAAAAACGCGATGACCTGACTCTTCCACGCTTACTTAAAATACACTGATTAACCCTACCTTCCCCTTAAAACTTCATTTCAACAAAAAATAAGGTGGATAATGTTGAAATGAATATTGAGTTCTAGCCAATAAATAAAACAAGGGTGATATTTGTAAAAGTTGACAACACTGTATGTTTGAATGTTAGTCAGAAAATACTTCCGATGATACGCACGCAGCAAACCAACAAGGTTTTTACATGAGTAAGCAAAATTTATTCAACCCTATTATAAAATATTGAAATAAATGTATTTCTATGGTTTCTATTACGTATAGATAGATAGCTAACATGCTTATGTATTTATGTGTGTGTGTGTGTAAGTGTATCTGCTTCGTAAATTGTCGAACGAATGAATGAATACCTTTATAAAATCGTGTTTGTTACGTTCGTTCGTTGTCTGTTTCCACATAACCAAACAAACTCAAACACATTCATCATTTGTCAAATAGAATAGCAAGTGTATTGTACCCAATTATTGTGTGTGTCGGTATATAACAAAGTCAAGAAAAATCGTTTAAAACATTAAATAATTACTTTTTTTTTTAATAGCGTATTATTTTATTTAATAAATAAATATTATTTAATTTTACACAATAATTACTATTAAATATTAATAAAAATTTAATTATAAACATTTATAATAAATTTTATTGCATCAAAACAACTCTTTATTCTATCATATTATTTTATCGTATTCCAGTTGTTCTATTCGTGAAATTGTTACACGATTCAATTGTTATTCGAAAAACCTTAATAATTTCACATTGAGAATTTGTAAATTTAATATTCGTAAATAATTATTATTCATGAATTTTTTAACAGAATGGTTGTAACTTATTAAGTTGAAACCTCCTCAATGACTCACTAAAGTATTATTCTAGTTGGCAAGGTCAAAAACGTGTTCTTGTAATTCTTTAAAAAATGAGCTAAAGATCTCATTGAATTCAGAATGCCGTGGCAAACTTCTAGAAAAATGTATTAGAATGTTTTATTAGGAGATAAAAAATTACCAAAAGTTATAAACAAATTTGGATGAAAAAAATGTTTCTAGTTTTTTGTGAATAACTCAGACTGTAAGAGATTTTTATTGCTTTGTAACTAAACATTGTATGCTTTGAACTAAACAGTGAACATGACGCTAAAAAAGAGGAATCTGGCCACCGCAATCGACACACAATTCGTTTATTTTAACAACAAATTTTTTTCTTCTTGTTAAAAATCATTTTTATGTAGCTTTTAACAATAAGAAAATGAAATTATCGGAAAATTTACGGAAACAATTTTAGTTGTTAAATTTTCGGCTTTTTTAATCTCTTAAATTTTAAGAGAAATTTAGAAAATGATTAGATTGTCAAAAAGAAATTAATGACCTCATAATCAATGGTTTTGTTGATAATAATTATTTAAACAATTGGATTAGAAAATTAAAAAAAAAATTAATATGTGCCTTGTAACAATGATATATGAACTGTAGCAATGAGATGGGTGGACAGAATTATTCGTTTGAGACCTATTATTTTGCTGAAGATGGTATGAAGAAATTTCCTCCTCTTAATAGTATATTTTTAGATTTTCTCTTATAGTTTCTGAGTTATTCACAAGAAAATCCAAATGCTTTTTTTCCATCTTGATTTGTTTAAAACTTTTGAAATTTTTTATCTGATAATAAAACTTTCTAATCGCTCATATTATTAGGAACTATATGAAGAATTAATACGTTTTTGAACGAACTTGTCACCTAAACTAAATTATGCAGTCAGTACTGAGGCTGTAAGTCTAAGTAGGCTAATTATGTAATGTTTTAGGTCAAATGTTCACATTGATGTTTTATCAAATTGTGTTCAAAGGTTCACTGTGTTTCTTCTCAACTTAGTAAATTGGCTTAAATGCTTTTTAAACCAATTTTTATTATTCATAAATTAATTTAAAACCTATAGCTTATATATATTTTTGTAATGGCCATTTTTGTCTATATTTTGTTTAAGTCATTTTTTTATTATTAAGGCCATACAATGACTACAGTGGATATATTCTATACAACAACGGAACACAGCATTTATAGGCGGTAACCCAACCAAGTACTAACTGTGTCTGATGTTGCTTAACTTTGGTGATTGGTTAAGATCAGTGCTTACGTTACGTCAGTGGGGAGACTAATTTCTTTTTAATGCTTGTCTAAAGATAACTTTGAAAAATATATTCATTTACAGTTTGTCTCATTTCAAGATTTTCTTCTCCTCAATTTGATAATAAGTTTAAGAAAAGAAAAAAAAACATATTATCAAAATGACGAGAAGAAAACCTTGAAGGGACGAGTGATTGTAGCAAATACTGTATAGAAGTATTATAGCATTTGATTTAAATACTAATGAATATAGTTAATATTAGCATTAGGTATGTGTTAGCTTCAATAATAAGAAGCAGTATAGAAAATTTGAAGTATTTAAGATCGGAATAAAAACAGTACCCATATTCCATAGATTTTCTATGGAATTCATCGCAAAATGTTCGAATGCGAGTGTAGAACAAAGTCATTCATTCACAGGGTCGATAGCAAGATGCGAGAGTATAAGCGCGCTTTAAATTCGGTAGAATTCAAGTATGTTAGTAAGCATCATTTTTTCCTTAACCTCATCGTTTTCTAGTTATAGTATTCACTCAATGTTAAGAAAACAAAAAAAAAGACAACGTAATTTTGATACTAACGAAATAAAATAATTATAAATGTTTTGAATAAATACTTCATTTAAAACCCAATGAACAATTAAATTTTAGGAAATTCAAAGAAGTTGTCTCTTGACTTTTTTCAACTTATCTCACTGTTTTTGAGATATCATCGATATAAAAAAAATATTCATAAGCAAAGTAGCCAATTAATGAAAAGTTAATTCAAATATTTGATCTTGTATTTTGCGCAATTATATGCACTTTTTTTCTTTTTAAACAATTATATCTCAAAAAAAGGTGAAGTTTTAAAATATTGCCGGAAGGCAAAAAATGCTTAGAATAACTCAGATTCATGATCGACTTTTAGAGAGTATACTTTGATGATTCTAAATTTAAAGCGCGCAAATGGCTTTTTGAATAAATACGGCATTTATCTAGATATTTAAACAAAATGTTCACACCGGGCTGCATAAAAAATTAGCTTGTATTTTTTCATTCGGAACTTTTGGCTATTTTGCGGAGTCATTTTTTACATTAAGGCCAATGTGAAGGGAACCAAAGGGTATATTTAGTTCTTGCATCAACATATAAGTATTTCAGAAGTATGCACTGACATAGATAGTTATTACTGCTGCGGATCATTGTTGTTAAAAGAAGCTAATAAAATATTTAAAAAATTGTCAATTTTTACCATTAGAAATAAATATACAAATTCAAATAGGTTATGAGCTCAGAACATTATGTAAACTGTAGATGAAATTCTAGAAAATTATTTAACATCGTTAATCCACAAGAATTGATTCTGAGGATTATTCCTAATAAATGATACTTCAAAATAAATTCCATATATACTTGCTGTATTAAATGAAATCACGAAGTTACAGAAATAAATAAGAAACTTCTTGAACGATTTCGACAAGTAATGCAAATTAATACAACTTATTAAACTTACACAAATAGAACGAACTTATATGGATTTATTGTTTTGGAAACTTATAAATTATTCGAAACATTGTTTATATTCTTACAAAATAATGTAAATTAATACAGAAAATCTATTTAAATAATAATAGGTCGTAAAACAGTAAAGGAAAGTATCATAAATTGTTAAAAAAGTACAAATTTGAACAAACTATTGCTTCGTGTGTAGATTATTAACATTATAACTTGGCACACATTCGTACCAAATTATGCTAACTTGTTAATTTTGAAATATAATAAAAACGAATTTTTAAAAAAGAAACGGTTAAGGTATACCTACATATAACGGTTTTATGTATACCTACGTATAAATTTGTTCACACATAGCCACCAAGTATAAATCTTCATATTATTATTAAAAGAATATTAGAAATTATGTATAAATACGCGCGCATACATATAAATATGATTAAAGACCTTGACACATTAATATCTCAATGTATATGTATTTGGTTTTATGTAGTTGTTAATGTTTTATTTAGTGTTGAAATATACTGTTGATACACAAAACTATTACACTAGTGCGTGCACTCTTATGTTATACACCGATTGATCACAGAATCATTTTCCATAGGATAAAAAAAAAAGGAAAGCCAATATTACTATTATATAGAATAGAATAGTATATAGAATATACACACAACAATATACACTCAAAAATTTAACATTCACAACTACTATTATGACAATTGAGTCAACAACACAGGCTTATTATTTATTTTTAAAAGATTTAAGAGAGTGTGTTATAATTTCTACCTAAGTATTTTTAAATGTTTTAATATTGTGTATATTATATGTATGTCTATTTTAATATTATTTCCCCTTTTTTTAGTTTTATCATTTTTTCGAAAAATTCTTAGTATTCATATTAAAAGCGATTTAAGAATTCAGTTGGAAATATATAAAAAAATATTCTTTGATTGCACAAAAAGAGAGAGGTTGGTTAAAACTTAAATTTTTCTAATTTGTTTTGATCATTTCGATTCATATCGAGCGTAAAAAACCACATCTCATAGAAAAAACCTAGAATTTTTTACCAAGAACGAGGGGGGAGGAGGTTGTAATAATTAAATTAAGAGTTTTCCGATTTCTTCCTGATTATTTCACGTTGGATACAAAAAATCGCAACTTCCAAGACAGCGTTCAAAAAAATTCGTATTTTTGAAGATTTTCTCTAAAAAGGGAAGAGAATGCAAATAATCGCATTTTTTTAATGTGTATATGTTGGCATTTTTAGAGATTTTCCCCAGAGGGGATGAACTTTTCCACAAAAACTATGCCATAAATTTCCTGAATGTGATTAATATGTACACCAAATTTCATTAAAATCGATCAATGGAAAAGATACATACAAAATGGAAAATCGTCAAGTTATACCATAGACTTCACTACGTTTTGGCAATGAAAGTATGAGTAATTTATTATGTTTTTATGGTTTTACTGAAAATTTAATAATGGCATAATATTTATTAATAGTAGGAGTAAAAAAAATTAAGTTATGGGATAGGAAATGATATTTGCAACTGATTTATACTCTATTTGATTGTAAGCTTTGTGTTTTAAATTTCTTAGAGGTATTTAGGTATCCTAACGTAAATTTAGAGATATTTATATTAAGGTTGGTAAAAAGTAAATACAATTCAATGAGAAATTCTTCAAAATTTTACAGTTCATTTATTTAATTAATAAGGACGTCCGGCAATAAAAATCCGACAAACAAATTTTAAATTTTCCTGTTCTTAGTTTGCAAGTAAACCATTGGTAAAGTTACTGTTTCAGGATACGTTCTTACATACATTTAAGTGGTTATGAAAAATCGGTGTACAATTATCAAAGTTTTATAAATATCTTTACCGAATTTCAAAAAGTCTTTTAAGATAATTAAATAAATAGGAAAAAAGTACTAAAGATGCCCTGGGCATGCGGGATATTTATTAAATAATTTTACTTATAAGTAAATGAAAAATGAAAATTAACTAAATATTTAGTGTTATTATTTATTGATATGGCTCAATTCAATGAATAATAATTTTTGTTATTCAAGGAATTTTTAATGTGATTTTCAGCAAAAGTTAAAAGGCGAATAAAGTAAACTTAACGATTTTGTTGCCTGGCAATTCTTATTTAATTCGATTCAGTATATTTTCTAAATCACAGTTTTTTTAAAATGATATAAATTTAATTTTATAGGATCTTTGATTACAAAAATCGGTATAAGCGTGTAAAAACATACCCCTTTAGGCGTTACGATTTGTATTGTATTTGATTATTTATAGGGAAAAGAATGGTTTTTTGATTTTCAAATTTCTAAAAAAGCTACCAACAAAATTTAAAAAAAAAATGATTAAAAGTTTTGCTCCCTTAAAATTCTTTATTTGATTAAATATATGAAAACGAATATATTTTTTGAATTTTTTTTTTAAGGACTTCTATTATGAAAATCGGGATGCGGGTATAAAATAGTAAAAATTAATCGCTTAAAGGCTTTGCACGCTTACGATTCGTATAAGATTAGATTATTGATATATAAATTTTTAAATGGTGCAAGTTTATAAATCGATAGCTGGTTTATTCTCGTTCAATTTATTATTATTTATGTATAATAAAAAATAATATTCATTCTAGCAATAATATCACGTCAACAATATCGATAATACATAAATATTATATTCACAGTATTATTATCGATAATATCTGATCGGTAATGTAACAATATCAACAAAAATAGGGTTTTTTCATTCGATTTTATCGATAATATCCGTTTATCGATATATTATTGCAACTCTAGGTGTGAGTGGAGAGAATTGACGCTCCAAAATGGTAATTTTATGTTTACAAGTATCAATAATGAAAATGTAGTCTTAAAATTATCTTACACTTTATTTTTAATCGATGATAAAGAATAAGTTTGAAAAAAGCGTCCTTACCATTCTGCTTGAATTAGGGCATGTTGACGTTAAAGGGGGTGGGGGTAAGGTAGTAAAATTATTTTTTATATTTTATAAATTGACGAAGTTATGAGTATTTCTTTACCGGTCGTATTTTTCTACTTGCCCGATCCAAGCGCGCTATTGTTGTCTGGCAGATGTTTCGCTCTCTCCATCTCTCTCTCTCTCTCTCAGTTTTATTTATAAAAATTTCAAAGCAAGTACAAACTTACATACAGAAGACATACACGCGTGTTCCTATTTTCACATGATTTTAGATACTTTTTCAAGTTTTGTTTTTAATTATTACTTAAATGCCTAAAAAATTAAAAGATCCGATAGAAAATCAACTGGTTCGAGATTATATCGGCTTAAAAAAATTGTACCTCCACAAAAAACGTAAAAGTAGCACAACAGTAGAGCAGAAAGCTGAAAAAAATAATACAGAAGGGAGGATTCGTCGTAGAGCAAGAAAGTGTTTTAGGCATCATTGATGATAGCAACATCCTTTATGGATCTGGCATTGACGTTTCAGTATTTCAGAGGTAAGCCGATAAAATTTGCTTATAAACGTTTTATATTAGGTTTTTTAGTGTTCAAAAGTTTAAAGTGTTTTCCTCACAACTCACGTTTTCAAAGTCGGTGCCCCTTGTAAACTACAGCACCGATCCCTTTGAAATTTTAAACACTAATTACATACTCTGTACATAATTTACGAGATAACGCTGGAAAGTTTTTTTTTTTTTTCAAATTTGTTAATAATTTTTATTTGTTAACAACAAATTAGCTGATTTTTTTTCGTAAAAATAGCGTTTTTCCCTTCAAAGTGTTCCAAAAAAGTGAAGAATTGTAATTTCGAAAAACCCTCGTGTTACCTGGAGAAAAATATTATCTAACGAATGAACTTTAAATTTTTCATTTCAGATGAGCCAGCACCAAGTTATGAGGAGCACCGCAATTTTACTTTTTTCCGAGTCACGTCCGAGTGATTGCTGCAATTGCCGTATTTTTTAATATTTCTTCGTGAAAGTTTTACATAATATTCTTCGGCATATTTCATTGTAGCATTAGTTTTAATAAAAAGATTTTAACTGCGTCGTCACAAAAAAATCACAAAAACATGCCTTTTATTAAGATTTGATCGGAGTCCATAAAATTTTCGATTATTTCGGGCTTTAATTTGACGTAAATTCGTTATTTTGTTATTGTAGTAGGACGATCATTCAATAAAAAGTATCAATACCATTTTGTCCGTTGCCTGATGACCTGAAAATTGTGAAAAATAATAATTTTGAAGTTGCCAGGCAAAGGACATACCATTTTGTCACATGTTGGACAAGATGGTATTTGTATTTTTAATGATCTCATCATAATAACAAAAAACAAATTCCCGCCAATTTCAAGTTTGTGGGGCAATTGAAAATTTTACGGGCTCCGGGCACTATCAATTTTATGACCTGTATCGATAAGATGAATTAATAAGTTAGAAGAAGTTTTATGACTTTTTTGCGCTCCTTATATCTGGTTAAAAATAATCTACCTGAATGACCAACATAAACGGCATTGCATTATGAGCAACATAATCTATAAACACCACTTTTATTAAGGATGTGTTTTTTTTTTCTTTAGCATTAAAAATTTATTTGCCAAAATTAACATTATTTTTATAAGCTGGTATATTATATACCCAAAAGGGGTATCCAATTGATTGTGAGATATGACCTACATGTGGAAGAGATACATAAGAATTATTTACTCCAATTTGAATTATGGCATTCAGCAGTTCCTTGCTCCTGTCGTTTTTAGAACAAGGGATAGCATACACTCTGTGGACCATAGAACGGTTACGCAGAATTGGATATTATATTAATCAAATGTGTGTATAAATCAAATTTTTCATTCAAATATTGACCACCGCTAACCATACCTCTACACTACACTATATAGAATAGAGGTACAAATTATAACTACATAGTACTAGTTCATACACACTCAAACAGACATAAATAAATTAATGTAAGTATCTCATGTCCTACTTAACATAAAATTTATATATTTTGTATGTTGTAGATAGATATAAGTAGGTAAAACTGAAAACTGCCTGACTGTATACTGACTACGTAGTGAATAACAGATTACACATACCTCCAAGTAGAATGTGACGCGTCTACTGACGACTGTATCGGTGGTGGTGTAAGTAGGTATTGAAAAAAAAAAACTATACCCATATACTAGTTAAAAAATCAAGAACACGTTTAGTTTATCAGTTTTATACTTAAATGTTATGTTTAGTTGTGTAAAGGAAATTATGTTGGATAAGACGATCGTACAAAAAATCACTTACTTATTGCAGAATTTTTATTATCATAAAGTTTATTTTTATATACAAACTAGCAGACCCGATCATCCTTTGCTGTGATAATTATCATAGAAAGATATTTTGAAAATCAATTTTCCCACTTTATCAAACGATTTTACGATTACAAAAAACTACATCTTCCTAGCTTACATGGAAAAAGGGTTAATATTTATGCCGCTTTACCCTATAAGTAAAACGGGTAAGGAAAACAGGTTACTGATTTCCTCCAATTATTCCACATCGAATTAAAAAAAAAACATCTCTATCATGCCGAATATATTTAATTGTCTTTTATTTAATCATTAAATTTTTTGCCCTATAAAATTGCCATTTCTCTCCAAAAAGTACGCAATAACAAGAACATGTTATTGCATTGTGTTTGTGTTTTCTGAGCGCAGGCGCTTATTCACTAAGTATGATGATGCTGATTCCCTATTGTGTTTCTAATTCACTTAAAAATTAGTTATTACATATAGCTTCATTGCTAAATAATAATCCTTAAAAGCTGAACTATTTCTGTCTGTATAATATCGTCTAATGATTATTACTCTGTAAATTTTATTCAAATTACGAACTTTCAATGAACTTATATATTTTCGTCATTACATATCGATGCAAGGAATGTAAACAATCCTTACATTAAAAAAAAAAAGATGACTATATAAAAAATGAAGCATTATTCCATTTGCTCCTGCTTCGACAACTGTACAATTCGCAAGTTGTATGCCATTTTTAATAATTACCATCAACGTAATAACAGCATACAAACTTATTAATTATATCAAATTGATGAATATTATTTATACACTTATATACTTATCTAAACAATGATAGCAATAATAACGATTGTTAATATGGAAAATTATTTTTTTTTAAAATAAGATGGGAGTTCAATTCATAACGTAAATCATTAATTAAAAAAAAAAACACACACACACACATTAAAATCGGATAAGTAGTTTTGAAGTTTATCGCGCAAAAAGTACGTGACACGGGAATTTTATATATTAAGATAAAAAAAATGTATGAGGATATATTACATTTATTTTTAAGTTATTAACTGTAATGCAAGAAATATTGAATTCGCAAGCAAAAATTTGGAAAAAGTGTGTTCATTTAATCACATATTCAGTTCATTTTCGTCCAGTTTTCACTGTCACCATCAAGATAAATCAAAAATGAAAAGAAATAAATAACAATAATTTCTTTAATTTAAATCAAATCAATCAATTTATAACATTACACGATTTATATGATGTAAAACCTTGTCGCGAGATTTTTATGCCACGATCAAGTTTCATATTTCCTATTGTATTCTTGTTATAGAGTAAGATCACAGAGCCCCCAGACGTACGTCATTTTAGCAAACATGAATTTTGAGGATTTCTAGTCTACTATGTAGTTAAGACAGTATGCATACTTACTAGCTCGAAGGCGGGGCTATTCCACAGGTAGCGCGAATTAAAGGTGTATAAAAGCTTTACTCACTTACGTTAAAGTTTATTAATTTCTTGCCAATGAAAGGTGCCATCTCATCTGAAGCCCAATTTTAAATAAAGAAATTTACAAGTGCCTGTTTAAACACGCTAGTGCTACACACACAGAATTACAGAATTGTGCAGTGTATGAGTATAGAGGCGTTCGTACACACTTTTATAAAGCCATGTAGTGTTCTCACTCTCATTCATGCGCACGAATAATGCCCTCACGCTCGCAATCACCGGGGAAAATGATTAGCCACTCGGATTGGTCTGACTGCTTAAAAAGGGTCTTAAAATAGTACTATGAGTAATAAATGTAAAATGTAGGCTTGCTAATATAATGTCCGGCGAAAGTAATGGTCCGCGGAAATGGTCTGGCAATAATAAATATCAATTTTTGATAATATTCTTGAAAACATATTTAAATATGAGCATTTTTACTTTAACGTAAGTGAGTAAAGCTTTTATACACCTTTCGAGCTAGTAAGTATGCATAATGTCTTAACTACATAATAGACTAGAAATCCTCAAAATTTTAGCTTCGCTAAAATGACCTAGGTCTAGGAGCACTGGGATCTTGGACTATTATGTACACAGGTAAATCTCGCTACAAACTTTCATATAAATTGTGAAAAAAAATTAAAAAAGTTGTGAAAAAAAATTAAAAACATTTTTTACTTTGATCACCAGATTATTTCACATCGATTGCAATAACCCGAATATTCAATTTGTATAAAAAAAATTGTCTTGTAAGAAACTTTTCTCAAAAGGAAAAGACTGAAATTGAAAATATTTCCTGTATTTTCTGATTTCTTCTCATCATTGCACAACGATTGCAAAAAGCCAGCTTTTCTTCGAGAGGGGGGACGGACATGCTGTCCATCCTTACCATTGAAATACATTGTCACCGAAGCTGAAGCATAATGTAAAATTTCTACTTCGTAGAATAAGAACAAGTGGTTCACATTCAGCTTGGAGGATTTTACCTTAACAACACAAGTTTCAAATTTAATAACGGTTTTAAAAACAAGCTTTTTGGCTTTTTGTTTACATTTTTTCACAAACTGAAATTTTATTTATGACGTCGAATCAGTTTTGATGAGACAAACTATATTGATTTAATCAAGGCCTCTCATTTTAGTCGAATACAATGAGCATTATATAATAATTGAAAATATCTATTGTTTTTGCGTCATCCATTTTTTTGTTGTCTATAGTTTTTCAACTAGTAAAAATACAAAATATCATTTAGAAATAATTGGTATTTTAAAAATATTAAAATATACTTGAAAAAATGTTTACCTGTAAAAAAGAAATCAATAATTTTACAAGTGAGAATTTTCCATTTTTTCCAATCCCAAAATTTTCCTATTGTTCAAAATCTTGCAAGGAAGCAAGGAATCTTGTTTTTTACGGGGTGTCATTGGTTTTTATATTTTTATTACACCAACGCTAAATTCGTATGTTTGTTTTTTTTTCTCGCTTCAGCTACTTCAGCTATATAGCCATTAACCAAAGAGGATCATTATTTTTTATACAACAGTACACACTACTGCTAGGTGGTCAACCATCCAAATACTGCCTGTGACTACTATTGCTTAGCTTTAATGGTTGATCAAGGTCTGTAATTACGTTACGTCAGCCCGGAGTCTGTGTTTGTTGTTTTAATGTAGAAATCTGTTGATACTTAGTAGTTTTCTACCAATTTACTAGTTAATTAAAATTTAAAATCTAGCGGGAAAAATCAAACACTATGTAAATTTGCCATAATTCCATCTAAATATAATTATGATACGTATATTCGATTATATAAAAAGTTTTTCATAATGAAAATTATTGTATCATCACTTGTTAAAAGATCTCAGATAGGATAGACGAATATTATAATGAGTTTATTATTCCCTTTTCCAAATACTACCATCTGAAGAATTTCTGTTTGAAGATATCCAAAACGTAGTCAAAATAATTTTAGAAAACAAATGAAAATATTTTGGGTTGAATATGTTCGCTCTTCCTTACCTTCTCCCACTAAGACTCTCAGTAGAATATATCAGTCTCGATCACAATCTATTTCGCTATTCTGATTTCTTATTCATTAAAATCCACCAATGAATTAAACCTTAAAAGTTTGTTATAGTAATAATCTTCTATACGCATGACCAAATATGTTAGATATAAAGTTATTCAATAACAGTAAATTTTATTATTCATAATAACCCAAAACCTGGCCTTCATCAAAGATGTAGTCATGGGTGCATGACGTATTCACTACGCATGCTTAATATGAAGTTTAAAGGAAATTACACCAGTTCAAACATTTAAATTTGTATATACTTGAGTTCTTGTGGCGGGAATTAATCAACTTTTTAGATAAGTGGAGTTAGATATTATTGCTTGAGTTTCAATTTATTAAACGAATACATGCATTTTCAAAAGACTTTTATTTAACTTTTCCAGTTACTTTCCAAATTCTGTAATAAAAAATTTAAAAACTTCATAATTAACGTAATCAAATGAAATCCGTGACTCAAGAGAATATATGTAGTATGTACATATATACTCTCAAACCCTTCTTTCGACGACTATCTTGTAAATATCACAAGACGAATGCTAAACCCTAGTTATGCATTAGACATACGATATGCATTTTTTTACTCATCTCAAAAGAACAATAAAATATAAAGAAAAAAATTAAATTATAACTGTGCGACAAATTGCGAACAACACATTTCTTTAAATCTCCTCGATGAAGCAATACCTTTACCCCCGTATGCGAACTTGCATACCACTTTATAAGTATAACATCATAAAAACTTAACTCGAATTAGGCTAGATGCCCTTATAACCATACATATCCATATCATTGATAAACACACTTCCTAAATTTTTTAAATAACTTTTAGATGATTAGTTTAACAACAAATTTTTCTTAATAAGGGGTCCGTTTTCTTTTCGGAGCTCATAAAATTTTCGATTTCCGTTTTGTGACATGTTTTGTGTTTTTGTATTTGTTTTTAATAATAATTCTTTAACAATAAGAAAAGACAAATATCCGTCAATTTCAAGCATGTGGAAGCAATCAAAATTTTACAGTCTCCAAAAATGAAAATTAATTAAGCTATATACAAATTTTTAAAATTATATTTATCAATACTGTGAGATGCTTATGGGCACATTGATTAAGTGATTCAGCAGCCATGGTATCATCACATGCAAACAAGCGTTATAGTACAGATGTTGTTTTTTCTAGTGGACAAAAAAAAACTTGTGCTTCGTGAATAGAATCAAAATAAAGTTGTCACCAAAATTCGAAATAAATTTTAATTATATTCAATTTGCAGAAATTAAAATATATTTGTTTACAAAAAAGGTTGTTTATGTTTATTGAATATTTACATAAATACATTATGACCCAATATAATCATTATAGTCCGGAAGGTAGCGTTGCAAATGAACAATCATTTCAAGTAGATTAATTCATGTTGGAATTGAATATTTATTAGCAGTCAAACACTGTTATAAAAGTCAGAAGGCTCCAAGGGGGTGGACGAGCGGGATAAAAATTTCTGATTATGTAGACATACAATATCCATCTAAGGCAATCAAATTACTTGTGTGTGTCTTTAAAACTTTATTTATTTTCAAATTATTTGTTTATTCATTCAAATTATTTATTTATTCAAATTATTTGTGTGACTTTATAACTCTTGAATAACATAATTGTATTTTTTTCTCAATATTTGATATTTAATTGGGAATATCGTATATTTTGTCGCATTTTTTTAATTTTTTTTTTCTTCATGTTTCCACTATTTTCCAACGTCTTTTATATAACATAAATGTTAGTTTAATAAACTGTTTGAAACGAATTTATTAATTAATGTTAGGGACGGTGTCACATCGCGTTGTTTAGATTACAGTAGGCGTACACTAAATCATGAAAGACATAACTACAATTTTATATTTATATTGGAAATAAAAAAAATATTTATATGACATTGACTAATAATATAATTTCTACATAACTTATTTTTAGATTATAATGTTTATATTAATATTATTTCTATTGCATTTTATTTTTGAGTGCTATGCATACATCAAACACATACCAAATCAATTTTTATCGTTCATTTGAAATACTAAATGTATATCAAATAAAAACCTATGCCTCTGCACATTTTATCTATATGTCTCTTGAATAAGAACTTCGATGATGCAATCTCGAAAAACTTCTTAAAACAGGAACTTTCAGTATTATCGCTGAATTAAAAAAATCAATTTTTTTGGACTATCACAATTTCTAAATCTTTTTTCGCTAATAAAATATTCGTAAAATTTTTTTTAGTTTTTGTTTCTTGAATCTTTACTAAATGTTTTTAAATGAAATATGTTTTTATTGCGCAGTTTTATTAATATTTAACATAAAATCATTTTCCGATAAATTTTTTCTTATTTGAGCGAAAACTCCAGTAACCTTCAAATAAAAAGCGAAAGAACCCGAATTTTTAAATATTAGAAATTTTAGCACTTAATCAACAAGTCAGAAAAAAATTTGATTATACTAAAATAGGTTCTTTTATATCTGTAACAAATGTCAAAAAAAATTTCTTACATCCTCGGAATTCATTATCAGGTAAATGTTTTTACAAATATACTTCGGCTTAATACAATACAATGATTTCGAAAACCGAAGCAAGTGAAAAGTTATAAATGTTTACTGCAAAAAAATTGATGGGTTTTTCTTAACTAAAATGTATACATTTTCCAACGAAAATATATAATGAAATAATAGGATAATTTATTTTCAATAAAAGTTAATTTAAAATTTAATAACATTTTATAACGGCAATGACCCTGTCTTTACCAGATTTCAATTGACCAGTATATACACAAACAATTACTACTATCCTTAGTGAGATTAGTGTAAAAACTTTTTCATCTACAAAAATTCTGAAAAATGGGCCGTTTTCTTTTTTTGAAGCACGTAAAATTTTTGGATCTGTGGTTGTCACACAAATCCCCAAAATAAGACATTGGTGTTTTTTTCTTTGTATTCATTGAATAACAAATATAAAAAGCCATTTTGTCCGCCTTGTAATAAAACTAGATGTTCATTATCCAACAACCTGAAAATTGTAAAAATAGCAATTCTAATGTTGTCGAACACCCCGTTTTGTCACATGAAAACCGTTTTGGCATCTATTTTGAATTGATCATCACCGGTAAGAATAATAAAAAAACAGATGTCCGTCAATTTTAATAAAACATTTTTTATAAAAAATTTTCGTAAAATCCATTTCCGTATTTTTTTGTCAGCCTGTCCATTATCAAGATATCTCATAAACAAAAAGAGATAGCGAGCTGAAATTTTGGATGTGTATTCTAGGCCTAAAAGTGAGTTTAAGTTTGTGAATGAGCAAAATCGGCCTACGAGATTAATGTTGATTCATGACCCTACTTTTGAACCATAAAAGATTCAAAGAATAAAAATTCAAAAACAATAAAATTTTCAACGTTATTTTTATACGAACTGTCATTTAGCGCTCCAAAATATAAATATTTTGTATGATTCTTGCTTAGTTAGAAAATTTCCGCCTATAAATACTTATGAAAAGCGTAAAATGATTTAAATATTTATTTATTTGCAAAGTAAAAATTTTTGCCATTTACATTACAATATTCTTTTTTTTTTTTTTGAAAGGGTCCACACTGCTTCGTACTACTCTAAATATAGTTATAGTTAGATAAAAGCGGTAATAATACTAAAGCTTCTAAAGTAACTTTAGTTGGTTCATGATTGACGAAATGTATACAAAACTATTTTATATTCAGCTCACATATTAACAAAAAACACAACTGTATTTTTTGATTTTGTATGTAGGTCCGGTTCGATCTGATGTCTATCTTTTATTACTTTTATTATTTCTTAAAAGACAATTAATTATTAACTCCCTCGTTTAAAAGGAAGTTATTGAAATAGGTTCAAAAATTGTTCTTAGTATTTATTTATATAAATATATATATATATATATATATATATATATATATATATATATATATATATATATATATATATATATATATATATATATATATATATATATATATATATATATATAACGAATCGTCAAACCAACAAAGACGAAATAAAAGTGGTTCAGGGGTTTCCAATTCAACGATATGTACACAAATTTTTAAATGCGATGTAAACAAAATTTTATTTTTCAAAAAGGAACACCTTCAATATCTGTGAAAATGACGGCGTAGGGTCACGTTAGTCGTTTTATAATAAAAACAAAGTCTATCACAAAAAATTTGATTATAGCGTAAAAGTATTTGTTTTACCGAAATTGAATCTTAAGTTTTCGATTTTTATTATGATTAATAATTATCATATATGATGTATATATGATGCTTAAGTTTAACCTGTGGTTAAAACACACAGGTGATATTTGACAAACAATTACAACATGGTCTGCGTATTTAGAGTTGAGTTAGTACGTATCTGAGAGTTTTTTATTTCTGTAATAGGTAACATTTAGCGTCAGATTAGTATTGAATTCAAATATAGCTTGAATTTTATAATCAAAGGACGAACGTAATGGGCAAAGAATTCTCAAACCCGTGCTAAATTAACTCAAAATGTACATGTGTCCGTGCTAGATTAGTACCGCATACATCATCTATGTCGTTTAGTCACAATTAACTGATTTTTTTCTTGGCAATATTACAATATAGATGGTAACATTTTTAAATTATTTGTTGTAAGTGACTCACACATTTATTTAAAAGTACACAACATAATTTTGTTAAATAAAAAGCGCTAACGTATGTTTCCATTCCACTGATAAAATCTGACTGTTTCATGAAAAAACAATATTCCAATCGCGTTTTCGTGAGTAAATTAGATTTTTTTTTTAAGTACTTCAAAATGTTGATTTCCTAATTACGTCACAAAAAAAAAATATTTTGGCTTAATAAACACAATTTCTAGCCATAAAATTACACTAAAATTTGAACCCTTTTTTATAAAAGTAAAAATGGTGCCTGCCAATTTTGGTGACATAATTCTGGTATATAATATTGAGAATAGTGGTATAATACATTAAGAACAAAATATAACCTAACATTTTCACATATTTTGTTAGTAATTAAGATAACTTAAAAACTGACACAGATGACAACTAATAGTGTATACCAACATGACGTCACACCATGACACGTCGTGTTTTAGTAACGTGATATAAAGATTAAAAATACCGAACTTCTAATTTTAATGTAATAAAACAATAATGTTTAAGTATATATATTAAATTTTAATTTTTGTCAAATTCATGGATAGTACGTATTCCTGTATAGACCAAGGTGGAAGCCTTTAAAAGTAAAGTAAAAAAATGATAGCAGGATGGAATCCATTGGAAACGGAAGAGAAAATAACAAAAATAAAAGGAAAAATAATTTTGGGGCGATCTCTCAGGTCGGGAAGTGGAAAGGGATGAATTTGTGGAAAGGGTAAAACATAGTTTGTCTTGATGTCAGACCAAACTACAAGTCTAATGGAAAAAAGTTAATTGGTAAAGTTGTAGGTAATAAAATGTACTACAACTTTTATATTAACACTTTTTTCACATACCCTCAAAATTTTTCGATTGAAAATTAGGGTCCTTTTTCCATATTTATTCAAAATAAGGTGAACAATAAATATTTTAAATAAAAAAAAAATAAAGTGCATTTGGAACATACAAAGGTAAGTTTAAACCAAAGTTCGTTTTATAATAGAAATAAAAAACCAAAAACTTTTTTCAATTTTTTACATCAATTTTGAGGTTATGTGAGAAAAGTATAATTATAAAAGTTATAGCTCTTGTTATTATCTACAACTTTGTTATTTAACCTTTTTCCATAGAACATGTAGTTTTGCCAGAAATCGAGATAAACCGCTTTACCTTTAAAAACTCACTCCCTTCCACTTCCCGATCTCAGATCGCGCGTAAATTTTTTTGCCTTTCATTTTTGTTATATTTTCTTCCATTTTGAATGGGTTTCATCCTACTATAAACTTTTTTGATTTCAAAAATTATACACTCTTGTCTAGTACTACACATTACGCAGACAAATATAACTTTTTCGATATCCCGATACTACTGATAACTATACTAAATAGTTGAGTCCATCCATTATACAATGTTTCACCAGTATACAGTTATATTTCAATGTATACCTAACCTAGTACGTACTTATTAAGAGTTTGATGGATGTGCATCATTCTTTTTTATTCGTATACTAAAACTATACAACTTGGATATATTATATGCGATGGTACTAACTCTACGAGTACGTCGTATGTATGTTTATGTATGAACCAACACTAACGTACAGTGTGTGTGTGTAATGTACTAATATTGAGGTCATATAAAAACATTGTAGAAATTTAATATAAAGAGCAATCACCCACACATACATACTTACATATATACACATATATAAATGGTATGTGTATTTATAGTAGTTATATACACGATAGTAGTTATTAACGCGTTTCTCTTTCACATACACACACTAAACATAGTGTCAGTAGAACCAATGGCTACAGAAAACTATATTATTATTAAGGTAGATCATCCGTAAACTCACTTTTATACAAAAAATCTTTTGATATTTGCACTTAGCGCTGTACCACACCATAGAATTTTCTAACGCAACAACGGACGCTGAAATCGACGTGCGTTTCAGCTTTCTATTGAGTTAAAGAGTGTCTGCCACACTATCACACTGCGTTGACGTTAGTTTTAGAGCACGTCGAACGGACGTTGCAGTTTTCTATGAAATTAAATATAGCTTGACACACTAGGATTTGTTTGTATTTCACACTTGGATATATTTAAATTATTTACAGTTATATTTGTTTATAATTATAATTGTATTGGTTTCGTCTTGATAAATTTGTGTATTGTGTAAATACATTGTCATTCCCAGTTTGGTTGTAAGTAGGTAAGCTCAAGTATATTTATATGAAATGTTTTACAAATAGAGGATGTGCCACCATACATTAAACATAAGTAATTTTAAAAAGCTCACATTTTTTCTACACTTATTAGGAAGGTGCGGTTTTTTTGGAAATCTATGTGTTATAAAATAGGAAAACTTTCGTTTTTATTGTATTTCCGCTTTTGGGGAAAATCAACAAGAATACCAACTGTTTTGCTATAATTACTAGAAAGATGCGGTTTTTTGTTATCGATGTGAAATAAAACCGAAAAACTTTCGTTTTATTGCATTCCATTCGAGGAAATCTCCAAAAATACTAAGTTTTTGTCTACATCTTAAAATACCCAATTTCTTAAGCAAGTTAGAAAAATGCGGTGTTTTAAAATCGACAGAAATGATTTTTTAACATTGGAAAACTCCGTTTTTTACAAACACACTTCGCCTTTTTTTATGACAAGTACCAACTTTCGTTATTTCATTCATCCATAATTTTTTTAAATTTGAATGTAAAAAATATGAACATTTTAATACATCTTCTGGTTCCATTATTATAATAAATTATTTTTTAATTAATAACTTATTATTTTTTTAATAAACACCTTTGTTGTACGATATATAATACAATAAATATTATTTACAAATCATAAAAAATTCAAAAGAAAACATTTTTCCTATTTGCCCAGAATATTTCATTTTTCATCGATTGTAAAAAAATTCTTCTTCCCGGCTTGCATAGGAAAAATGGATATTTTTAAGATTTTTAAAAAATCGTGATGGGTTTTAAATAAAAATAATAGTTTTCTTTTACCCTCTCATCATTTTAAATCGATTGTGAAAAAACACATCGTCAAATATTGCGCAGAAAGTTGGTAATTTTGGCAAGAGATTAGAATGCAATAGAAAAATTTTTCGAATTTCCTCTACTTATATTATTTCATTTACGGTATGTATAAAAATAAGTTTGTATTTTGGAGATTTTCCCCAAAAAATAGATGAAAATTTTCCAAAAACTGTACAGTAAATTTCCTGAATATGATAGCATGTCGAGAAAATTTCATCAAAATCGAACAAACCCCATCTTTCTATTACGAATAAAAAAAAAAAGTTGGTCATTTTGGAGATTTTTCTCAAATGTGAATGCAATAAAAACAGTTTTCGTATTTCCTCTACTTATGTTATTTCATTACATAGTATGTCAAACATGTTTATGTAAAAAACATGTTTGGTGATTTATTTAAGACCTAAAGAGTGAGTTAAAATCGGTCGATTGAGTCCAATGTATTCATGATCTAGCTTTGAAACTATAAAGATAAAATACAAAAATGTTTGTTTTTAAAACAGCGTTCTTTGTACCTGCACCTTGTGGTTTTCTGTACCCTCTTTTAAAACATACCATCACCTGAAGGCAAAGATGCACAAGGTGACAAATATATTGCTATTATCTTGTTGGTGGAGTAGGTTACTTCGTTCTTATTATAAGTGATCAAAATGTCGCTGCCTGGATTCAAAATCGTCGGATTCTAAATAGTCAAATGGGTGAATTACTGTCTATACTCACTTTGTCACTGATCTGGTACTGTATGGAGTAAGTATTGAGAATGTATTTTATGAATGCTAATAATTAAAAACAGTTCTAACATTGACTCTCAACCACATGTCAAGTATCTAAACAATTAACACTAATATATGTTATTTTCTTCACTTTTTAAAATTGCATTCCCGTATGAGACAAGAATGTGATTTATTGTTAAATAAATATTGTCACTTAATTTTGAGGACATCCAATATAATATAAAATATGGTATTATTTAGGTTACCATCATGTACATTATTTATTTATTAATTTTCACTTTATTCAATTCCATGAAAATCATATTAAATTCCATGGAGAGTATTTCATAGAAAATTGTATTTTATATTTAATTTGATGAAAAGTTACTTTTTGTAATTTTGTTTTACAGGTACAAAACAACATTGTATTTTTATTATCTTTTTTTTTTTTTAGTTGAAACCACTTTTGTGAAATGAAGCAAATAAACTAAAATAAACTTGTAGACATAATAATTTATCTTATCGAAAATAAATTGAACACAAAATTAAATTATAGCTTATATGTTTTTTTTTTTTTTAATATGAAAACTAGAATCGATATATGGCGTTTTTAAATAATGAAATTGTTGAGAGAATCGATTTTATTTGCTATCATGAAATTTTTATCGTAAACACAAAATTATCAATTAAAAAAAAAATAATGGTTCAAAAACATAACTGTGAAGTAAATTATGTCCTTTGATACAATTAAGAAAAGGACAAAATACAATTTTAAACTAAATATTTTATTTTTTTAAATAAATTTGCAATACATGAAATTTAAATTTTATACTGTAACTGCACCTTCTCTCTGTAATAAATTTCATCATCATAACATGTTTTCACCACAATTTCAGCTCAAATTTAGCTAATAAGCATAAACATAATACTAGCTATTAAAAAATACTAATACTAAATAAACAAAGAGTTAACAAATATATTGGTTAGAATGTCTCAACTTAAGTACCCAAAATGTGGTGTTACGAAAAAATGTTATTCAAACATGGTGGTAATCAAAAGTTTTTTATATAAAAGAAATGAAAATTTTTTGTATTTCAATATCCCTCACCACTTAGAAATTGTATTTTTAAAATTTGGGCCATGCAGATATGGACACGTACATGTAAAATTTTAAAGGGAAAATAAATTACGGGCGATCTGAGTTCGAGAAGTAGGAGGGGGTGAGTTTTCAAGGGTAAAACACGATTTATCTCTATTTCCGGCCAAACTAAAAGTCGTATGGAAAAAAGTTAAATGACAAAGTTGTAGGTAAGAAAAAGATCTACAACATTTGTATTTACACTTTTTTAAATAACCTCAAAATTTATGTGAAAAATTGAAATAACCAAGTTTTTGATTTTTTATTTTTTTTCTCCGAAATTTGGTGAAAACTTACCTTTTTATGTTCCAAATACACTATAATTTTTTGATACACTATAATACACTAAAAGTTGTAGATCTTTTTATTACCTACAACTTTGTCATTTAACTTTTTTCCATACGACTTTTAGTTTGGCCGGAAATAGAGATAAATCGTGTTTTATCTTTAAAAACTTACCCCCTCCTACTTCCCGAACTCAGATCGCCCTTAAGTTATTTTTCCTTTCATTTTTATCATATTATCTTGCGTTTCCAATGGGTTTCATCCTACTGGCTTCAACTCTGGTCTATAACAATTTTATCAAATAATTATTTTTTTTATAACTTATTTGATGTATTTTTCAAGATAAAAAGAAGAAGAAACTAAATTAATAGTAAATTAATAATATATTATGTAACAATTTATCACTAAAAAATTTCAATATTGTTGTATACTCAATTATTTTTATAAGAATTTTTAAATATTTTTTATAACAATTCAATTTAATAAAATTTACATTAACAAAAATAAAAGAAATAATAGAAAAAGATAAAAGATACGTTACATTTATATACAAAGTACAGCAAGTTATGAAAAGTTTTATAATAACCATTTCAAATACGTAGTCAATTCTCTGTTATAAAATATATAAGTAAAAAACGAACGAAGTCCCGTTAAATTTATACATTTCTTACACAAGTGGTGTATAAAGTTATAAAAGAGAGATAAAAATGATACTGAAAAGAAAAATACACAATTATTTCTTCTTTTTTTCGTCTTGCAATAATGTTTAAATATTATTACACGACTTTGTAACACTAGATTTTAATAAAATTTTAAGAGCAGTGGGTTCTTGAGTGGCTTTTTTATATCCGACACATATAGAAGTCTGAAGTTTATAACGCTAGCAAATATTGACGGCAAAAACCAAATTTCAGTATAGATGTTCATAGAATCACCTAATTAGTCGATTTCCGCCTGTCATCAAAATCACTTAAGAGAACTCAAAAATTAAAAAAGATAGCAGGCTGAAATTTTGATGACTTACTCTGGTTCTAAAAATTGAGATTAAGTTCATGTTTGAGCCAAATCTCCATTGGTTCAATGGATCTCATGTCTCAAAATGTTTTTTCTTCTATTATAACCATAGATAGAAGTGACAAAAAAATGACAAAAAATGACTTAAATGGCAAAAATTTGTATTAATTTTGAAGTATAACCATTAACATTCAATTACATTCTCTAGATATGCAGTCCATACGGTTATAAACACATATATAAAATTAATAAGTATTGAAATTAAGTGTTTATTAACTATCTGAGCTATAATTGAGGCGAATTCAAACATTTTTACAAACACATTTTTTAAACGAATAAATTTTTCAAATGGCTTTTTTTGTTTAAAAAAATTCTATTCAATCTTTTATGATTATATGGTTCAAAATTTGGGTCACTCATAGAATCACCGGATCTAATGGGTCGACTTTGCCCAAACACGAACTTAAACTCGCTTTTTAGAACCAGAATCAGCCTGCTATCTGTTGTCGGTTTTTGAGTTATTTTAATTTTTTCTACGCAATTATACTAATAAAAATCTGCTGAGATACGTCAAATAACTTTCTTTTAGTATTATATCAGTTTATTAGGAAAATTTAAGTTTTTAATTATGTGTAAACAAACAAAACGAGAAGGAAAACTAGCTCGAAGCAGGTAAAATGAACAGGAACAATTTAAATTTGAATAGATTTTCTTAAAGAATTTGTATTATTTTTAAGGTGAATTAATTAGACCTAATAATAAGATGATAAAAAATTTTTATGTTTATCACTATTTATATTTAGAAGGCTAAATATTTTGATTTTTTATCATTTTTATCTAAATCATTGAAGCAATTTATTAATAACTGTTGAGATAAAATCCAAAACACATTATATTTTTAAACTATTTTAATTTCTTATAACCTAAGATTGCAATAATAATAAACATGTATTTTAAACTTGACAAAACACAAAACATAATATATCTTTATATTAAATTATTTAATGCATTTTTTCAAATGACAAAATAATTAAAAAATTGTTTATTACATTTTAATTATTTAAATACACCATATTAAATAGAGATAAAAATATTGAAAAATCGCTCTCGTGGTCTAATCAATCCCAAAAGACCAATTTTGTACGATTTTAACTAATTTTGCTGTATATAAAGAGAATATGGCACAATTGTTTCCTAATAATATTGGTTTTATTTTCATTTTATGCAGTCAATGTGGTAATAAGAAATTTCAATCGAGAATAACAACCGAAAATTAAACAAATTTCCATTTTAACACTTGTAATTTGTTTGTTAAAATTTTTTTAGAAATGATTCGTTAATATTTTTGGTACTCCTGCTTATTGATTACAAGCAATAAGCAGGAGTATCAAAAACAATAACGAATCATTTCTTACAAAATTTTTAGGGGTTGATAAAATATAAAGTATCGTACCAGGCATTTGTCACTAAAATAGAAGTGGCACTAATGTATTTTCTTAGTAAGAAATGTTTAAACTTCAATTTGATTACAGTTTGAAGCGGTTAATCGATAGGTACGGTAACACAACAACAAAAATTAAAAAATATGTCGTGCCAAGGGGTTAGCACCAGATTTAACGAGGCACTTGTTCATAATTATTTTCTACTCACTCGAAACTAAATTTTAAAATTAGTTTCATGCGGTTACTCGATTGGTACAGTTTATGTCCAAAAAATGTACCGTAGAAAAAATATAGCAATGTTATGCACCATATTTGCCCTGGCACTAAATGATATTTTCAATAGTTATATAATGAGTAGTATCATTTAAAAAATACTTCATCTGGTTACTTGATAGTTCAGGTTTTTTGCAGCCAGCTCTTGCTCTATATCAGTATTTAGCATATTTTTAAAAAAATATTATTTAGCATATTATCATATAAACCTCAATATACAGAGTTTAGGACGTTCACAAGGGTAATTTGTGCTCAACTGATATAGAAACTATCCCTTTGTAAATTATGATAACTACAACTACAATTGAAAATGGTTGAAATTCATCTTCCATTACTTTCTAAGTGCAGAAATACAAAATTAATTCAATTATGCAATTTTATGGATTCGTTATTTTTTACTTGCCAGGTTACGATAAAAACATTGAAAACAATCAAAACTAGCTAACTTTTAATCATTTTTATAAATGAATACCGCTTATCATAATTTTTATATATATACTGTTGGTTGTACGTTCAATTAATTTTCAATTTTATATGACAATCGTGAGAAACATTTATTTTGTCATTTAATAAAACGTTCGATTCAAAATCAGCCAGATTAGGAACCATGTATTAAATATACAATCTTTCATAGACAATTTTTCAAAAATTAATGCTGCAAGATATAGAAAAAATATTTTCTACATTTATTTCTAAGTATGTGTATATAAACTTTCTATAAGATTCGAAGAAAATTGATTTTCTTGTGAATGTCCTTAAGCTGCGGTTCTATACCGTGATCGAAGTGTGGATAATCTACCATTGAATGTATTGGTTTTTAGAATTGCATTCCAATCCACACAAATGTATTTTTCTTAGAGATGGTATTTCAAATGGTGTACTTACTCTATTTCCAAATGCGTTGCTTCATAAATGGGGTATTGATCAATTTTTTTTGGTACATAAAAGTTTTGTGCAAGACTTAATAGATTGCATAAGTTTCATTAACGCTATGTTGCACCGTAATATTTTAAGTAATACTTGTTTCTAATGAAAGCTTACACCATTCCTTAAATAATGCTTAAACTTCTAATAATGCTCAAATTTTAAGAACTTCATAAGTGCTTTACACATACCCGAATCAAAATAAATGACTCACCTTACATCATTTTTAATGTAATAGTTTTTATTACGTTATAAATAATTAAGTTTTAAACTGATTAGTACTATCAAGGAAAATGTCTTAGCTACTTATTCTGATAAATATTTAAAAAATTACAGCAAACATTTTTAGTTGATTTTATAACTTATTCGTAATCAAATATAATAAAAAAATAATAATTTTTATAATTTATATTTCAACCAAATTATACATAAATTTTTAATATTTACACTTAGTTTTATAATAGTAATGCCCAGAAAATAAATATTTTAATATTTTAATTTGATATTAGGTTTACGGTTTCGTTTGTATACAATGTTAAAACTGTGCAGAAAAACTAATCAACAAGCCAAAATACACATGAAGAAGTCCTTTTACACCCGTTTTGATTCACACTAAGTATTTTGTAACAAACACTAATTATGCGCCTTGTTGTTGCCCAAATTTTCTTTTTATTTTTCACGAACATAGGATTAGTCAGCACTTGGCTGTCGATTGTTTTTCATTGAATAAGTTGTTGATTAAGTACCACATAGACTTGATATGTGGTCTGGACTATAGGCATCACTAATGCCTCAGGTATATCTTCAAAGAATTCCTCAGCAAAATTCCTTTGCCACTGCGCAGCTCTTATAATGAGAAGACTAACTGTGAGAATGGTCGTTCTCTTGAAGCGTGAGCGGGTGAAATATTCCAAGAATTTTTTTTGTGTAGGTACCCGGAATGGTCAATAAGCCCCCATTGAAAATCGAGATGGCGTTTGTTGCAATGCAAAGAGTCAGTGTTTTTAGTAAGAAACTTTCCTCACTAGGTATTTGGCAAAGTTACAGCCATATTCATAACGTGATCCCGTTTTTATCGTCAGTTGAAGTAAATAACTTTTGTTTGTTTATAAAAAATGAAGGAAAAAAGTGAGATTTGAGCGGTGATTAAACATTTCTATTTAAAAAGTTAGTTGGATTCAACAGCAAAATAAACAAAAGCTTAGTTGGATTCAGTTAATGGCACATCTGCCCCAATATGTGCAAAATCTTATAATTTTCTAAATGAATTTAAACGGGCTCGTCACATGAACAGAAAACGATCAAAACCATTCATGACATCCGGGAGATGTAAGTATACCAGAAATGATCGATAAAATTCACGATATGGCGCTAGTAGTTTCTAAAGGTACCGTCGTTTCAATTACGCGTGATAAATTAGGTATGAAAACAATTTCTGCGAGATGTTTGCTCATCATCTCTCAACTAAGAACAAACCCCCCAACCGCAGTTGCTGAGTGACTTTTTTTAAATTTTAAATCCTTATTTTGAGGAACTACTGCAATCTTACTTTTTAGAAAGCTAAAAAAGTTGGCGGGACGTCTGTTAAAGTTCATTAAACTAAACTAGAAAAATAGCATATTGATTCTCGTTCAGTTTAAAACTGAAGTGTAGCCCACACATACAGTCGCTGCAATCAAGAAGCCTTCTTACATATTACATACATTCTAAGCACAGCCTTAAGCAATATATCAATTTTGTTGTATATACTACTGAATATAATTTTGTTGTTAAATTTTATTTATAAATTCACTTCCTCTTTGACGTAACTATTTATAAAAACTAGAACAAATATCTAAACAATATTTTAAATGTACAGTATGCAAAATATAAAAACAAAAATTAATAAAGTGTAGCTTTTGATTACCGCATATAAAATCAAAATAAGTACAATAAAAAAATCGTATTCATATCAGACCATGCCATGAAAATTCCACAAACATTTTTAAACCAAAATGTATGATAAAAATAATTTTTTTACCACAGACTTATTTTTTTGGAATTGCTGCTTTTTATTTATAAATGCAATAAAAACAAGTTTTCCTATTTTATTTCATATCGATTGCCAAAAAAACCGCTGCTTTCAAATAAGTTTAAATAAATGTTAGCTTTTTAAAATTACTTATGTTTAATGCATGGTGGCACACCCTCTATTTGTAAAATATTTTAAAAACATATCATAACAAAATATACCTGAACTTACCTACATACAACCAAACCGGGAATTTTATAATTATTAATGAGAACTCTAAGAGTTTTCGAATAAATTTCGATTTTTTGCCCCAATTTCTTAGATCAAATTATTTTGTATTTTTATAAATACGTATATCGACTACAAAGTATTCATCATCAGTATAAATTAGCTAGTTGTAATGATTCTCTGACGAGATGTTACTCGTTGCTAATCTGGTGACGGTTTGCACAAAAACCTAATTTGGTAAGTGTGTGAAATACAATCAAATCCAAGTGTGTCAAGCTATATTTAATTTCATTGAAAGCTGCAACGCAAGTTGAAAATAAACTCTAGTATGACAGGCTCCATTTAACTCAATGGAAAGTTGAAACGCACGTCATTTTCAGCGTCCGTTGCTGCGTTGAAAAAATCTATAGTGTGACTGAGCGCTAAATGAACGATTTTTTAATATTTTATAATTTTCTTATGCTCCTACTATCATTTACCCATTCATAATCCAAATAATCCTAGTTTATCACTGCAGTTATCATATATAGATTATTTAAAAAATAAAGATATCTATATCTTTATTCAATTCATTGGAATACCCAGCCCAGGTGAAATCCATAGACATAAAATAATATATATTATAATACTAGAAACATTAATATTTCTCTTCCAAAGTAGCAAACAAAGTTAAGTTAACGTAAGTGCACAAAAAATCGTAGAATGGAAAAACTTTCCACTCTTTTTATACGTTTATACTTTCCTCTCTGTCCTTTTTCTTTTCCCTCCTTTTCTTAAATGAATTAACATAATAAACAAAACAAAAACAAACAAGGTAAATTATTAGATAGAAAAATAAAATTTAATTCATGCAATAAAACGATTCTAATGGACTAAAATCCAGGACTAAAAATTTCATCCAGGTCGTAAAAAAACAAACAGGTTTCAATAAACGGGAGATCCTAGCAAACAATTTCAATCATATATTTCTATCTTGGAGCATAACAAATAAATACCAATACCGTATCCAATAGCGAAGTAGCGCCCCTAGAATTAGTTTTGTGTAACATTACCTAATATCCCGATTTGTCTCTGAATAAATCCTATAGGATAGGAAGACGTTGTTTCTCCCGAATCTGAATGGTTCAGTATGTAAAGCTGTGTATAGGACGAATTGATGTTATACAAGCGACGTAAGATACCCACAATACGCAAGGAATTTTCAAGAGGAAACTCGATTTTTCGACATTTTTATGGCTATACATGCACATCTATGTAGCCATCCCAAATTAAGCTAGAGGGTTGAGAATTGATATGTATATTCATTAAATGTCTAGAATATCCCATAGGACGGTTTTCGTTTTTTTAAATTTTTTTATTTAAAATATTTTGAAGTCAAGTGGATGCTATTAATATTTGGTAAATGTGCTAATTGAGCTCTTTCATTAGATAATCCAATAGGAGACATTTGAATAAAAAAATTTTTAGACCCCCATTTTTAAATTACTGTCATAATAATATAATTCTCATAAAATATAACCTATGTCACTTGAATTGTAACATCGAATAGATGATATACGTACAATACATTAATACGTAGACTGAAAAATCATAACTTTTTGGCTTTGCCATAGTTGGGATATTTATTACAAAGCTCCTCAAATGTGAATTAATGATACAAGTAACGTATAATTTAAAAAGTTACAATTTTATGGTTTTATATTATAATTTGAAACATAGTAATAGTGCGAAAACAATTATTTGAATTTCAAATATAATCATTTTGGTTTCGATGGAAATGATGCAAAATAAAGAGTTGATATAGTTCTAAAACTATTATATTTGACGGGTTAGACGAATTAAGAATTTAACATTGCAACAAGTTTTAATTTCAAAAATACACACACTATACTATTTCATTTACTGAATTTTGATAAACAGTTTCGTAGCTATGCGGGAAATGTACTAATTAAGCTCTTTTATTTGATACCGAATAAGACGCATTTTAAAGAAAAAATCATTTAAAACCTCCCTTTATTTTATTCTAACTTCCACCATATTGATTTTATTCTAAATAAAATATTTAGAAATATTAAATAAATATTATATTTAATATTCTATTATTAAATATAACCAATAACACCCCGCCGACTGTAATAACAAATCGATGAACACATTCATCAAAATCGCTATAGTAGTTTAGCTGCTTTTATGGAACATACGTACATATCCACATACAAACATAGACTGCTGAAATCATAACCCATCTTTTTGGCTTTGAAGTAGGTGGGTAAAAAAAATTTAAATTCTGTATTTAAATTTCGGGAAAAACTAATTATTTTAAGTGTGTCACTTCTTTTTAGAGAATAGTTTTCATGGTTCACATGAGAGATTGACCCCAGTGACGTCAAGTTAAGTGACAAAAAGTTTTAGCGCGAATTTTAGAGAAAAGATTGCACATATTTTATCATGAGTTTAAAATTATATCTATTTGAAGAAGGTCAAATCATTATAGCAAAACCATAATGGGAAGTTCCTAATTATTATGTTGCAATGTGATTTTCAATAAAAATAATTTGTTTAAAATTAATTGGGAAAACTTAGTTTTATTTGTGATAAATTATTTTACAAATAAAATAAAAAGCGTCTATCTTCTTCTATTTAATAAAAAGTTGAATGACCTTGTAAAAAAACTTTGACATTTGTGAATAATGAATATTGTATATTTAGGATAATGATCTGTTGTTTTTTTTTTTTTAATTTTATTTAATTTTTCTAAATACGTATTTATTTTTGTTAGTGATTTTGATTTAGATAAATTGTTGTAAGTCATAATGGCTCATTCATCAGAAAGATAATTTTGATATAAATACGATACAATTGCAATATTATCAAAAACAAGTTTTAGTAGCGGGGAGAATATTTCAGCCACCACCACGCAATAAAATCACTTCGCATTTAAGCATATTAATAAATACTTATTGATAATTGGGAATAGGGGAAAGGTGTGTTAATAGTTACAAAAAAAAAACTACAGGATACCAAAACACTTTTTTGCTATTAATTGACTACAAATATGACAATTATACACAGGTGAATTTTTATTTCTAATTTTATCCATCAAATGGAACTGTAACAATGGTCACACCAAGAGAGTCAATTGTGACAGACAGTATCGTGAGTCATTTGTTAAACACTATTACAAAGTGTAACACAGTATAAAATTCAGTGTTCCATTATTAATTATAATCAATATTTAAGATAGTTCCAGCATCAAACTACTTGGTAAAGTATAGCCAGAACATTTACTATATTATAAACATTAGCATTTACTAATGTTATAAATGTAGACAAGTTTTGAGGTTGAAAAATAAAGAAAACATCTTTAACACGTGGGTCCTATTCTAGTCGATTTTGAAGCAAGCGTTTTATTAGATGGCAAAAGCAAATTTTTGCACGATTGTCTTAAAAAACTGAAAATCATTAATTGAAAGTACAATATATATATATATGTATATATGTATATATATATATATATATATATATATATATATATATATATATATATATATATATATATATATATATATATATATATATATATATATATAAAAGCGGTATTCGTTTAATTATAAAAATAAAAGTTAGTTGCTTTGATAACGAATTTAAAAAACAGCATAACAAAATTATTTTTGTATTTAAGCGCTTGGAAAAGTAATGGAAGAAGCACTGTGAATCTCATAATTTTTGAATTGCAGTTATAATTTACATAAGGATAGTCTCTCTCTCAACCTGTTGAGTACAAATCATCCTTGGAAACGTCCAAAACTCTGTATTTAGTCTTTAAAATAGCTTTTCTATCGCCGAAAGAATTTTCAGGATTTTTAGTTCAGTAGTCTCAAAGACTAGAATCAACAACAAAAAAACTTTACCTGTATAATTTAACGTAAGTAAGTAGCATTTATTAACACCGTAAAAAATTGGCATTCAGTACATAATCTGCAAGAGAAATCTCATAAGTAAAATCTATTTTTATCATCAACACTTTGGGAACGTACTTAAATTAATCTTTAACGTCGTTTTATCGCATTTTTCGTCGACAAGAAAGTACAATAGTTCATATTGTTCATAATTCTCGAAACAAAATTTATATGGAAAATCTTTCTAAACTTCATGGAGAAGAAAAAAGATTTGTATTTGACACTTCCAACGAGCTCTGAAAAGTGACAACTTATGATCTCTGAAACACGCGTAGTATTATTAGTTTATTATAAAAATAGTTTTAAACATTGAAAATATTTTGATAAACATGATTATAACTATTTTTTATTATTTATTTATAAATGAGTGTACATATACTTAATAATTTAAAAAATAATATTTACCGATAACACTTAATTAAATCACATATATGCAATTACATCATCATTAAAATATGATATGTACAACGACTCATATCAATAAGTAAGGAACACTCGTTAATTAATACTTACTAAACAATTATAGTTTAACATGAAAAATTCTATTAAAATATTTATATTGTTATTACCAGACAAAAATTACTTCATTTACGTAGTATATAGGAATATTGTGTACAATTTTCACTGGTTTCTGACTGTTTAGAAACTGTAACCGCTAATAATCGAAATTAAAAAAGCTATAATATAAAAGGGAGACACTTTTCAAATCTGTTCCATAATATTCTCTTCACTCAATTATTTTGGATATTTTCTTTAGTTTTCAATATAAGTCAAAACTGAATACAACAATCGCAACTCATGTTACTAACTTCACAAACGTACAAAGTGACGTGTCCATTATCGTAACTTATAATAATAATCTTTTTATAATTGGAATAAATACGCCTAACGGTTCATTTTCAAGCTACACTTATGTACTTAGCAGTGTATTGAGGAGTTAATATCGCTACGGTGTTTTTATCAAACAATAAATATTCTCATTCACATATTCTCAATGACTTTATCACAATTGAAAGTTACCTACCTAAATAATAAAAAGTACTCTAAAAATTATTTTAAGCTAAAAAAGATGTTTTTATTTTATATATAACTTGACTTGTGCAAGCAAAAGCTTGATGATAATTTGAGAGACTAATTAATCTAAAGTGCATACTTTTTTTCAATTTAAGAATGGGTTCTAGAATAAATAAAAAAAAAAAAACATATATAAATCGTATTTAAAATAATAATCATCTAAACTTTCCGCGTGAAAATAATTAACGGAAATTTTTTACGCTATAAAAGTATTTTTTTAAAAAGAATTCATAAAGGTAAAAATTTGTTAGATTTTAAGAAGGAATATCTTTAAAATTTTTGTAAGCTCTCTGTATTTAAATTAGTACCATATTTGAGCAGTGTATATCACCACGGTGACTCTCCATTCTTGATTAGATATGTCTATATTAAGGTCACACATCTTTATTGTAATTAGTTAGGGTTTTTGGAAGTGAGAACAATAATTTTGAAAATTTGTTGTTACGAAGCCCTTGATGTTCCGATGGGCCGAAAAAATATGAATTTCTTGAATATGAAAAGCATGTATAGCAAATTTCAAAAAAAAAAAAATTAATTAATATTTCGTTAACCTTAGCCTAATATAAATTTTTCTATTTTTAGTCTAATGAGTTTTTTTTATATATATATCAAGTTTAAAAAAAAAAACTCTTTAAAAATGCACCCTTTAAAGACTTAATGCTATCACACTAAAAATTATTATTTCAAAAGAACCAACATTATTATTTAAAAAATACTTTCTCCCTAACTTTTTAAAACCTATTGTTATTTTTTATTTATAAAAAGTTATTTAAATAAACTTTTGACAGTATTATATAAAGATTGGAAATATTGGATTAAACTAAAAACAAAAAAACCTTCGAAATATTTCAAAACTTAAATAAACATAAGGTTAAAATTTTGAAACTCATTCACTCTATTAAACCAGGGCCAATCATGTTTAAGGTAATAAAAATTATTATAAGTATACAAATGGTCGGAAAATGTAGTTAATAGTGTATGTAATTTAGGAAAAATCGACCAAACTACGTAATTGACCGGGAAGGGGGTCGATCATCGTAGTATATACGTAATTTTCATTTTATTTTTTCATTTGCGGCTTAGCTATGCATTTATTCGTTAAATGCAAAAGTTGTAGATAATAAGCAAATCTAAAGCTTAATTCAAAATGGGTATTTACAATCCAGCCTAATTGCGCTTAATTCAAAACATGTGTTTTAGAATTTCAACTTATCTAGCCTGGGAATTTTCATAATTTTTCGATAGTTTAAAATTAAAAAAATAAATATAATAAAATAACATCGGGTTATATTCTTTAGTACAGTAAAAATACAATGGCTTCAAGTAATTGTAATATGTTGTAGTTAAAAAAATTATAAAAATTTAGTATCCCCATAGTTGACCAACGAAAATGAACGATAAGAAATATATGTTAGAAATCCTACTTAACAAAATAGGTTGTTAACTTTAATTTAATTTATAATTCAAAAGTAGATAATGGAAAATTTCCGAAATTCGAGACGTATATTTTGTTCGATTTCTGGAGGTCAAATATAAAAAGGTACTTATATAATACAAAAATTATAAATCCAAAAATCAAATTTGATGACCATAATACGTTCACATTTAACGAGAGATTTTATATGTTTAACTACATAAATTCACTTGACTACATCAGAATTTGATGATGATCAAAATAGTAACAAGAAAAGGCAGATATTGGTAACGGATAATTTTGTCATGGAATATTTTGATAATATTGTAAAATCTATTTAACGCGGGAAACCGTAAAAAATCTATATGTTTATCACACAAGTTAGATATCATCTTCTGTCAATTTAAAGCAAAACAAACAAAAAATTAAAAAATATGTATCCACCTAGATAATTCAAAATGAATTATTAACCAGTAAAAAGAATAAATTATTGATTAACCAATCAGATTGTATAAATTTTTTATAGGCTAAATATTTAATTTTGCGCCACTCACAGATATTACGATTTAGCAAAAAGTTTAAATAATTTAATTGTTTCGAAATAAAATTACAAACAAAATAAGAAGTAGTTACCCCTACTCCTACAAATTGTTAATTTCTCAATAAATTATGAAAATAAATACTGAAATCAAAACAATTAAAAATTGAATTTTAAAATAAAAAGATTGTCAACCAGATAAAATTCTCAGAAAAAGATAATACAAAAATTGTATCTTATATTGATCATGCATAATTGGTATTTGATATGAAAACGTCTTACTTACTTCCAAGATCTAAAAAATGTTCTTCAAATATCTAGGTTACTTTCAACATTAAATTTAGTAACTAAATATTATATATAAAAATGTGCCCTACGTTAGTCTATTCAGAAAAAAACCTAAATGATACCAAGATATAATATTTATAGAAAAACAAATATATAATAAAATTAAGAATATAATTTTCGACAAATTATTCAAATGAAAAATTATTGTCAGAAAAATAAGTAATCTTTCTTTGAAAATAATAATATAAATTAAGGAAAACTATCGCCTTACTTAGGTTTTAATAAAGCTAAAGTACTTATCTGCATAGAATTGTCAAATTTTTTTTCTCTTACCAAAAAGCAAACGATTACCTATCGAATTAATAAAAAAAAAATCTCGCAACAGTTTCTTAAATTAAAATTTTAAACTGTTAACATAAGCTGATCAGTAATTCGAAATATAAATTTTTGTTAAAACAAATTTTTCATTCTTACATATTCTTCGAGAAAATTTTCTTACTCTAATTTTATTGAAGCTAAGCTAGATAATCGTAAAACACGAACTCCTAAACTAAATAATTCTTAATTTACAAGAAACAGACTTATCTCAAAAATTGTTACCGTTTATTTTATTGCAAAATTAGAATACAAAGAACCATTTCCAAGAAAAGCATTTTTTATTTTTATTGATGGTAATTAACAAAGCTCTTCTTAAGTAACCCAAAAATAAAACAAAATCATTAAAACACTATCTACTCGTCTAAAAATAATCAAATATTGATTCAGTAGAAATTTAAAAAAAAAATTTTTGTTTTGAAAATTTTCAGTAACAAAGAAATACACCAACAAAGAATACACATGCTTAATTTTCGATTTACATATGAACATCTTTGTACGTTGTATCATAATTTAGGTAGACTTTAGATAAAAATTTGACTTAAAAACTACCTGAATAAGAAAGAGATAACAGAAACATACCTTTAGAAACACCAAATTTAAGCCATATAGTCATCAAGTTTTTAATAAGCATCTGGGGATAACACAAGAAACACTTGACAAAAAAATTCACTTAATTCACAACACAGAGAAATGATCACTCACATTCCGTAACCCAATAAAAAATACTGACAGGTTAATTGAGTTTCAAATCAAAAATAATTTCCCAATTCATGATTGTTATTTCGAACAACAATTTCGAAAATACTACACAGAAAAAACACATATATTACACTATATCAAAAACTAATACACACTTACTTCTCAGCTCTGACGTCTATGGTGCACAAAATGGCGTTAAATAACAATAAATATTATCCTAGATGAAAACAAAAAAACATAGAAACTTCGAAAATTAAATTTGTTTAAATCAATTTGTTTGTACACTTATTTATTTTAGAGTATCAGCAACGTGGCTGAGTTAAGTGAAGACTAATTATTAAATTGATACCTCCTCTAAGGTTGGGTAAACTCAATAATAAACACTCCTCGAAAACAAAAACCTTACGCTTTTTTGAGTAACTCAAAAAAATTTAAAAAACTAATATTCCACAAATTTAAAAATAAACAAGTAATTAAAATAACACCCACAGCTTCGAACAAAAAACGCTTAAAAAAATATTATATTCTTTTTTTTTTAACTATTTTTCACATATTATAGCCACGGAGGGAAATTTTCTTATTTTAAACACCAAAAATATTATTTTACTTCAACACTTTCACAATAACCAAATCTTCCACATAGCACTTAAAGAACAAACGGAGAGTTTTATTTCTTTATTATTTAAAAACTATGTAAAATATGTTTTTTTCAATTTTCACAAACGGGCGAAACAGTCAAAAACAGTTTTTCTCGAAATATTTATAATTTTGTTTCCTTTTTTATGATTATTTTTAAATAAAAATTTTTAATAGAAAATTTGTTTAATGTCTATCTGAAATTACCTCACAGTGATGAGGTATTTCTTGCAATTGGCAACCCAGGCCAGTGATGGCGAACTTCAAATGAGCGCATGTGCACATACTTGAAACTAGACTTTGGTGGGGAGTATATTAATAATCAGTGGACCCATTTTGATTCCCGTTATGCTGTGTGTATGTTGTATGTTATATTCTGATGTTGTTTCTGTAGTGTGTATATTAATTTTGTTTTTATAACTCTTGAAAACTAAACTACACGTATATTGTATTGTTTATTCAATTGTTTACTAAATCATTTTCCATATTGTCAACAAAAACAACCAACTATAAAATATAATTTAATCACATTACTTCCATTATTTCAAATATGAAAATCTATTTCCAAACAGTTTAATTATTGTGAAATTTGATTATTAAGGTTGTTACGCATGGAGATTTTTTTCTATGATCCAAATTTGAAATCGCATAATAAACGTTGTTTTATGTGTTTGCCTTGCATCGAGATTAGATTTTTATATTAGATAGAGTGACAATTAATTTAAATATCTTTTTCTTTTATAAATAATTAATTTATAATTCAGAACGATGCTAAAAATTTGGAATAAAATCTTTGCAAACGTGATTTAATGTAGATAAATAAATAAATGGATAAATTGATCAGGCTTTACATGAATATTTCTTTGGGGAAATTTAATATCTTGGAGGAAAGCAATTTTTTCAGTAATGAGGTCCCATAAATTTCCGAAATTATTGAAAAAAAAAATTACTTGCGTAATGTGGGGCAATAAATTTACAAAATTAATGAAAAGTAATATTGACTTTGTAATTTTGTGAAATCTTAATATATATATTTCCCATGTTACGATGTAATTTGGCTTAACTTAAGATATGGTGTTATTTAAATAGGATTCTTTTAAGGTTTAATAAAATACGAAAATTTTTTCCAAAGTTCTTGCTGTGGAAATTGTTACAGCAAAGTGTGAGTGGGTTTGGTAGCAAATTATATGGTATCTTGAAAAAATAAAATAAAAATAAAATCCCTAAAAATCAATTAGAAAAATTAAATTATATCCCTATATCTTTGAACACAAAAGATTTTACTTTTATTTTCTATGATCACGCAGAAAAATTGCAAGTAGAAACTAGTTATAATATTTTTCAATAACTGTAGCGGATTTAAGATTTTATTTCAAATACCTAATTAATTAGTACTAATTAATTATCTTTGATGATGTTAAAGTACTATTTACATTCGTTTTCTTAGACTACGGTCATATTAGCGTTTAATTTAATGCAGACATACACGTCAAAAGAATTGCGTTTCATCTTTGCATTATGCAAAATGGAGACTTCCATTTCGTTTTAATCGTATAGAATACAGTAACCTCTATCCAGTTGTCTGTAGCTATTTATTTATCTATCGTTGTCCACCTTATTTTGGATTAACGCCTATTATGGTATCTACATATGCGTTGAATTTCCTGATTTAACAAATATCTCTACCAAATTTTATCAAAAACTAACAATGCGTTCGTAAATTACAGCACACTAAACATATACATAAATAGATGATTAGGCAAAATTAAATTCAAAAAACGTCAAATTAAAATTTCACTTCGGTCCGTTAATTAGTCGAAGCTTATCTTAATTATTCTAGAAATACTAGGTTAATCTTTATAATTCTAAACGTTGATCGTTATTGGATTTAAGTATAAAATTCAAATAATTACTTTATTAAATTTTATAAATTAATTGTTAAAACGTTTCAAAAATCAAAAATATACCCACAAATAGCACAACAAGGTTCTAAAATTCATACCAATATAAGGTTTATTGATAATAAAATGTTTGTATACCACCAGATTGCTACCAGCAAAATAAAAAAGGTAATTCATTCAAATTCCACCTGTAAATTAAGCATAATGTCGGCATGTAAAAATGATAATATGTGGCATTTAAATTCAATTGAAATTCGAAAGTAACACTTAAGAGCTATATGAAATTATTTTCAAAATTTAAGGCAACGTTCCTTAAATTCTTTTTAAATGAACATTAGATGTTTGTTCTAAATAAATTTTGGAAGCTTACAAGTTTGCCAACTGTTTCGGGTTGAAATTATAACTAAGCCTAATTATTTTTGTTTTAACTTTTAAAATTTCTTTGTACACCCAAAATTCGTTTATTAAATGAAATAAATCTTATGCGTGTATGGATGCTATGTGGCGTTCATATTAAATTATTTTACATTCTTCAAGTGTATATGAATGAAAAAAGAGAAAGATATTTGTTTATAACAAAATCATATGAATATTATTATAAGTTAATATAATTAGTATGTATGTGCTTTTTACGCACCGTTTGTCTTTGTAAAAGTGAACCTAGTTTACATCCTTAATATAACTATGGTGAAAGCCAATTGGTTATTTATTATTCACTTGTTAAATGTTTACCAATTAGTTCGTCGTATTAGTAATTCAGATGTTTTTTTTTCAATGTACTTTGTGTATTATTTAGGGTTTTGTACCTTTTAAATACAATATAAGATAATGCAACGATCGCTAGTTGTAAAATACAAAAACCACGTGGTTCATATTTTCAATTCATATAGTCTTTAGACTACTAACTCCAAATGTTTTTTTTTTAAATATTCGCAAAAAAAAATTTATTTTTGCACTTTCCTCGAACTTTTATTGCAGTTTCAAAAGTATGTTTGCACAACACACTATACGAAGACACCCACTTAAAACATTAAAGGAGTTTTGAAAATCTCGTATCTTTGACACTCGTGCCGCCATATTGGAAAAGTGGCGCCCAAAAACAGTTTTTTGATAATAACTCCTTTCCGATAGAAAATATCCTGCAATTTATGTCATAAACTTTTTCTTCCTTAAATCAATAGTTTCGTTGAACGAGAGCCGTAAAGTGTAGTTCAATACACGTTTCGGCAGAAATACTCATTTCCACACCACCATAAGTAGAGAAATTCTATCTAATTCTGCACTGAGATCGGGTGTCAAATGCGTAAACTGTGTTATAGAGAACGACATGAACGACATTAACAAATGGAATCCACCGAGTCTTACGACAGTATTATTTAATTTTGAATTCTCATCATACGAAGAAATGATTTCCCGCGCTTTAAGGGCTGATCAAATGTGACAAAACAAGTATGCTGATGTAATGACTAACATTTTTCAGAAGCAAATAAGAGAGCAAGAGTCAAAATTGTGTTATAATAACTCGGTGGAGTATTAATAAAGAGCAAGCACCCACTAAAAGATTTTTCGAAGGGCAGTTCTGCTGTCGCTTTTTTCATGAACCCACTCCATCCAGGTATGTTAGGCAGGTCAATCCATTTTCCATATAGCCACAATTAGTCAGAAACTGATGGTATAATCACTTCCGATACCGCACGATTGCTACCAAGGTTTTGAATCTTTATTGTTTTAAAGTCCGTATCATTTTTCTTCGTGAATGTTTTTAATTCAATGGCACCAAAACTACCAACGACTTTTGCAAACGGCATTTGCTTTAATCGTTCAATATTTTGGTCAGGAGCAATAGCTCTTTTAGGTGTTATACAATGGATACCACTCCTAGCATGAAAAGTGTTGTACCCATCTAATGTTTGCGTGTCGAAATCGAAAACAAACTGTGAAAACGATTGATCATCACTATTCAATGGTAAGGGCATTATAGCTGAAACTTCGAATAGTATCGCTTCGGTGTACGAAGAGCAAAATCCGAGAGATGATTAAGTATCTATCAATCGCCGAGATCCATATTTTTGAAATAAAAATACTGCTACTTCGACCTGAACCGATGATATAAAAGATTTCAGCCTTGCTGCAGCAATAATAGAATGTGAAAGAGCAATGCTTTCTTTTCTTCCATTTGTCAAGCGACGCACGTTTCCAGGAAAATTCGCAAAGTTTCAGGTATATCTGACTTCACATCTTGAAAAATATTGTCTGATGGAGGATACTGTTTTATCTCGTTCACCCTAGACCGAATATCCTCTATAACAATTACTCCTGCAGCCTTTACAATACACTTACGTTCTTCTATAGTGTTGTCACTTTTTTCACTGTACCAGAATTCCGTCAATAATTTAAAACCCTGTACGTCGACAGCAAACTACACGCGAATTATTGGCAGTGACAGCAATTAAAATACCATCATCATATTTTTTTAACAGTTGTGCTTTCACTGTTTTTATGTGTGGACGGTAATCACCTTCAATTTTGGTCATTAGTTCGCGTCCAGAGAAAACTGAGATTCTTCGGAATTTTCTTTGAGATATGAATACAAGTACTGTATCGCAGAATCTATCTCGCTGGCATACGGACCACATTTTTCTTTCTTCAGTCGGGGGCGTTTGGTACAATTTCTTCATGCATGAATTGTGATATTGTGCATCAGCTGCGACTAAATCATTAACCTGCTCAAGACGTTCAACGATTGCTTGGCATCAATCATCTTTACGAGCTTGAGTAAGTTCTGAAATATTGTTTTTCATCGATAATTTACGCACAGTATACAAAATATTACGGTCACATGAGTCTGTTTTGGTTAGATATTTTTTCTTGTTAATTTATTAAGGACTGATATTTTTTCTAATTTGTATTTATTTCAGCTGTACTTATATGAAAAATTATCGTTGAGGCAATTTATTATTTATGCACCCTACAATACAAACAAAAAACAAAGCTCGATAATTTTTAGTTTATTTAAATTATAAATCTTTTACTTATAATGAACAGCCTGCAATGGAGCTGTGGATGGTGCGGTGGTCTTCAGTTCAAACAATTAAGTTCATATCCCATCATCGTCAACCATAATAATAAAAAACATATATAAAATGTTATACCTCGCAACCTAGGAAACGTGAATGATTTCAAAGCCAAAATTTTTATTTTAAATTTAAACAGAGGGTAATATTAGACTGAAAATAATCCCCAAAAAGTAGCTAAAATGGCATTATATAATTAATAACTGGCCAGTGCCAATGGTAACTCCAATTTATTAGCTATTGATTGGTCTGTGACGAATTTAATTTCTACTCGGATAATAAATCAGCCATTTTATATTGAATAAAATAATGTTGCTTATTTTGAAGGTGAGATGTCGGATGTTATACATCTGCGAGTACTGTAAGTCCGATTTAAACGATTGCTAGTAAATTTACAAAAAAAATCTAATATAAAAGGGGCGAGGGTGTAACAACCGAATTTTTTGAAGTTCAGTCTCTTGTTTTTAAAAATTTTTTATTATTTAATTTAATAATATTTATTATTTAATCTATTTGAAAAGTTATTTTCGAGAAACTTCAGCAAAATGGATCATGACGTTTCCCATGAAAGAATCACCCATACTTCTATTTACACAAATATATTTAATAAAAATTATTAATAAAAAAAATTGTATTATATAATTATTTATACCCGATATAATGTCAGAGCATATTAATTTAAGTCTAAAGTTTGTTACCCTAGAGTATATTGAAGGTACAAATTAAATTTTGGTAGTGTTCGTACAATCACTTAATTAGTCCATTTTAGTCCGCCCAGCGATTGTTTGTCCATCATCTCGATAACCCAAAAACGAACAGATACGTAGCTGAAACTTTAGAGAAAAAGTGAGTTTAAGTTTGTGAATAAGGAAAATCGAATGATTGGGTTTAGTGAAATCAGAACTTAACTTTTAATTCATAATAGGTAGAAGAAAAAATTAAAAAACAAAATATTTGTTTTTGAAAAGATTTGACTGGAACAATTTTTCATAAAATGTTTGGATTGGTCACAATTTCAGCTCCATTTGTCTTTGTGATTCCTTGTTCTAATCTACTTCAACTTTTGCATGCAATCGATTTAATATCGTTTGATAAAATGATAAGATATTTTTTTCGTTGTCAAAGCAACAAGTTATATACTCTGGATATTTAGAGTATTTTATGAAAGCTAAAGATTAAACACAGTTCAAACATTTATACTCAACCATATGTCGAGTATCTAAACAATGAACTCTGCTTATTGATAATTTTCACTTGTTTTTTTTCACAAATTTGAATAAACCAGTGCCCATTAAATAAAAACACTTAAATCGTTTTCGTCTGACCGTCTGTCTGCCCGTCATGTTACAAAAATGATCAAGTTTGGTGCAAAGTAACTTTCAAAATCGACTTAATTAGGTCACTAGTTAGAACAAAAAGTATAATCTATTTTATATATATATATATATATAATAGATATATATATATATATATATATATATATATATATATATATATATATATATATATACATATATATATATATATATATATATATATATATATATATATATATATATATATATATATATATATATATAGATAATACTTTTTCTTCTAACAATATATATATATATAACAAAAATATGTTATATATATATATATAACAAAAAGTATTATCTATTATATATATATGTATATATATATATATATATATATATATATATATATATTGTTAGAAGAAAAAGTATTATCTATTATATATATATAATATATATATATATATATATATATATATATATATATATATATATATATATATATATATATATATATATATATATATATATATATATATATATATATAATAGATAATACTTTTTGTTCTAACTAGTGAACTTTTAAGTTGATTTTGCACCAAACTTGATAATTTTTAATGGAACGACTGTTGAAATGAATCAGAAATGTATATATATATATTTGCTATATAGAGTAATTGCTGAAGTGTTTAATAAAAGAAAAGAAAAACGGTCTTGTCAAGAGCATAGGGCGACCATCAAGTGTTTCCTAGATAACACTTGGTGGTCGCCCTATTTTATAATTAGAACCTAATTTGTTCCCAAGAAAAGTCTATTTCGTTGTCTTCTCGTTTTGTAGATCTACGCCAAACTATTCCTTTGTTTACACTTTCACGGAAAAATTCTCTCCAGAGCTTGTTTTCTATGCACTTTCCTGAGCGTATGTTCAATTAACGCATTTTTTATATTCTAAATTATTTGTCTTTAGTGAGTTTTTTCTCATAGTTTTTTACTGGAAATCATTTCAGGCAAACGAATTTCAAGTATTTTCTTCTGACATCGATTAATAAAAACTTTTTACAAAACAATTCGAATTGATAATAGATAAATGGTAAATATTCGAATTGATAAATGTGAGACTGTAGCCAAAGCAGATTGAGTAGAGCCATTGTTGATTGATCTCAATATATATGATTTTGAATATCTATATATGTTCCACAATATTCGACAGACATAATAGAAAATCTAGAAATAATATATCCATTCAACTAACAATCTGACCTACCCGGACTGACGTAACGTATTGACAGGCTTAGACCAATCTTTAAAGTTAAGCAACAGCAGTCACATTCTGTATTTGGATGGGTGACCACCTAGCAGTACTGTGTACTGTTGTTGTATAAATAATAATAATAATCCCCTTTGGTTAATGGCTGTATCGCTGAAAATAGCTAAAGCCAGAAATTGAAAGAGCCAATCGTATAAATTATTAATTTTGAGATAATGTCTCCCTTCGCCCAAACGCATTGCCTTGTTTTGGCACCGTGTAGATCAAAAACGACATCTATAGGCAATAACTTTTCATGCGCTTTGCAATGTAAAAATATATACACTATAACATTGAAAATAATATAATAATTAATTCACAGCTTTTTGCTAGCTAGGTATTTATAATTTTATTTAAAATAATAAAAAACTTTTTTTAAGCTAGGTATTTATAATTTTATTTAAAATAATAAAAAACTTTTTTCTAATAATAACAAAAATTGCTCATATACAGCAATAATATAAACACTATAAAAAAAATGTAAGTGAATTAACAATAAGACTTATTGTTAGATATGAACCAAAGAGAATCCGACTAGAGTAGAATATTAAATCGGAATCCATTTTGTTATATTTTAATACTTCTGTTTTTCATTCTTAATTTTTGTTTATAAATGAAATATATTTAACAATTTTTAAAACTTCAAAATATTTAATTTTTTCTTAACATTACAGATTAATCTAAATTTAATGCTATAAAACTAAAATTATTAATTAAAAAAATTAACGTATTTATTTCAGTTTAATTTTCTAAATATGACGAGGCTAATTATTGCTTTAAGAAATGACCTACCAATTGAAAATAATTTTGTTTGACTCCTGTCATTCCGAGAAAAAAGATGTCGCAGAAACTCAATACGCAAAAATACAGTGTAGTTAATATGCAGTTCAGCTCTACCGAATCCTCCTTGATATGAACTACTTACTTGCATGTGTAAATAAATATTTTATTAAAAAATGAATTTCATAAATTTTATAAGATTATTATAATAATAAGTAAGTACTTAAAGCTGTAGATTTATTAATGTTCGTTTTTTTATAAACTTACGACAATATTGTTTTAATATAATCGGTGCTCTGTCTTCTTCGGATACTTTAGCTTTAACAAAATGAAAAATACAAAAATATAGGAAATATTAAGAATATTTTTATAACTAAAGTAACCTTGATATAAATATTTGATTCACTCAAAAGTGACTTTAAGTCCCTTTCAACAATTAAAAATATATTTTGATAAATAATGTGACATTATAGTAGCATAAATATATGTTAAATAACATAATTATTTATTAAGTAACTATTTTTACTAGCTTTTGTTTAATGGTTATTTCTTCCAATTATTTTTAAATTAACGGCACAATATCCACAATTTACAGCGTTTAAAAAGGATATTTATATCATGTTTAAGAACTAAACGAATGTTTTATTTTACGCATTTGACCAGTCACGTCGCGTGAATCGATTCAGCTTCCCCTCCCATATGGAATATACTTGTTTGAGGCTAAAGTTTGTAACGCTAGCAAATATTAAAGGCAGTAACAAAATTTGAGTAGAAATTCTTAAAATCAACTAAATTTTCTATTTCCGTCTGTCCGCCATCAAGATAACTCATTAACGATAAAAGAGCTGAAATTTTGATGTCTTATTCTAGACTTGAAAAGTGAGTTTAAGTTCTTGAATGAGAAACATGGGCCCATTAGGTCCAATGGATCCTTCACCCAACTTTTAAACCGTAAAACATATAAGAAAAATCTCAAGATAAATTTAGTTAATAATATATAATACATATTAATATGTATTTAAAACTATATGAAATAAGTATTAAGTAGTGCATTTTATTCATGCTAATGATCTGATTTCAAGAAAATTTATCAATAAAAGTCCCTCAATAATAATATTCGATAAGAAATTTCGGTACTAACATAGCATTCAACTGTACATATTAGTTCATCGAAGTTAACCATAATTGAATTCACTAAATCTATTATTTAAAATTGAATTCATTCACTTCGTTCGGTTAACAAGAATTTACTAGAAAGCTATGGTATAACTAAAACTATACGACTTTGCACTTCGTTTGTGTTTATGTCAATAATCAATATGAATCTATATTTGTATGTATGTATACGTATCTGATATGGAGGGTATCTAACTGCCTATCTATCTAGCTGTGTTTATTTCGCTGTAAGCTTCGAGCGCGTTACAATTTTTATGAAATTTATTAGGCACGTTTACCAGATTTAAGAAATATCGTTTTTGAGCCATCAGTGGCTTCACAATAACACTTCAAAATTCTTCTTCTCGCTTACAGTATAATGAAGTTAATGATAGTTATATGAGAGATATAAACCACTTACGATAAAGAGATATGATCTATATTTTCTTACTATAGATTGGGGTGGCACCGTGAGTGAGATCTATTACTTCAATGGAGCTACTACCAATGAACAAATTTAGGTAAATATGACATCACAATGACATTACACAGTCATATCAATGTCATAATGACGTCATTTCTGACCGACCACTTCCGGCTTAATTACGTAAAATATGATATAGGTATAAAAATATGTGGTTATGGAAATGGGACCTTATCATGGCTTAGTGATATAACTGCAAGTGATATATTTATGTCATTTACTTGAAGTAACCTGGACATGTGTATATGAGCTAATTTTACCATGCCATGACTTTAATGCGATACCAGTTACGTATGAGTTATGCAACATATAGGTTAAATTTTTACGTATCTTGGAAGTTTATAAGACATAAAATATATGTAACAGAGCTGACTTAAAATTTTGACAAAAGCCTTGTTCACATTGGTCAAGTAATATACTCAAGTAGTAAGTAATTTAATAAAAGTAACAGCCATGAATATAATTTCATATCACATAACTGTTTATATTGTATGGCTGTGACTGGAACAACAATTAAATTCATTCATTTGCTTATCGTTATATGTTTGTGTACAGTTACAGTCATAACATATAAACAGTGATATGAAATTATATTACATGACTGAATTATAATATATTACTAGCTACTTGACTAAATTACTTGATTAATGTGAACAAAGCTTTAGTTTGGTATCCATTTATTGAAAAAAAATGACTTTAGTATTACGTAAGAATCTGATTTGAATATGACATATATTGTAGCTTTCGAACTTATTGGAGAATATCTGTAAAAATACTAACTTTTTCTATACTATATTCATTTAATATCTTTATAGTTTATTTTTGTTTTGAAATCACAAATTTTTTGTTTGACAAAACCCGAAAGATTATTTCAATGAATAGTGCCTTAGTTTATTGTGGACTGTAATATTAGAAGATCAAAAACTAAGATCGTAAGGGACAATTATCTCTTTAAGGAAGGCATTTGAGGCCAGGAGTATGAGTGAGGAGGGATAAAAATTAGACTATACCTGTTTGAATTTTAAATATATTTATTTTCAATATAAAATAATCTTAGAAAAATATTGAAATATTTTAACTTATGATATGCCAACAACAAAATAATATATGTTCAAATTCCTTTACGAACTGGTTTTGGAGCAACATATATGTTTACGGGTTTACATAAATCAATTACATTTGGATCTGGTGGGGCTTGTGATGGCCGCTTTAATCCTGGTGGGCCACTATCTGATTCTGGTACAGCTATAGCTAAACTTACAGCAACATTACATGCTTCAGACCATACTTGATGCGATAATAATACTTGTGTTAATAATCGGAAATTGTTTTCTGAAAAAATCAATTGTCGGAATTAAAATTATCGTATTCATTTTTTAAATAAAATTTGGAAGGTGGGTTTTATTTTATTCAAACAATTTTTGTATTCTAAAGCAAGCAGGATCTTTTAGTGAAATTATGTTAAGAATAGCTCAAATATTATGTATCTGGATGTTGCCGAACCAAGGTCCATTTGTTGTACAACCCCGCCCCGTGATTTTTTGGTGGACTGTAAAATTTGTAGCCATTTAATGATTGTTTTATATAAAATTGGCAAGATTACAAAATATACTTTTGAATTATTATTATTTCTCTGTTTTTCCATTTGCAAAATGTTCCGTTTTAGTTCGAAAAAAGCACCAAATTTCTAAATTTTAGAATTTCGATGTTTTATTGACAGTTTTTCAAATCGCATTTTTCGAAAAAATCACAACAGTGCAAAAGTGATTATTTTTGTCCATTTAACATACAAAAATCTTTTATTTTTCTCTTCTCAAAGTTTTTTATATTGTTCATCACACTATAAACATACCTTCACAAAGATCTAAATCTAACGAACGAAGATCAGCCACTCTTGGTACAGTCATTTGAATTTGTTGATCCGGATATTTCACTTTAATTCGTAATGTACCACGATCACTTAAATTTAACAGTTCCGCTTCAAATGGAACTGCTACAATTAAACCAGCTGTGAATTTTAATGCACTGTCATTTTCCCCAGATGGTTGTAATATTTTTGCTTTACACATTTTAATTTCTGATCGCGGTTTTGGTGGTGTTTTTGGTTCGAAATTTCTTAATATTGGATGCAGTAATCGTGCAACTGTTCCTGGTTTGGGATCTTCTAAATTACTTAATTCGTTTATAATCTGTGTAATCAATGGATCTGGTTTTATTGATATCGTTGTAAGCATTCGTTCAGTTTCAACTACAGCTTGGATAAAATGTTGACATAATGATAAAGCACTAACATTACTACCTCGGACGACTAATACCAATTGTAGAGCCAATGCATGTAAACGTAATTGATTCACTGAGGCTTTTTCAAAATCCGTTAGATTTAAAAATAAATGACGTAATCTGAAATATTAATAAATATTCAATAAAGTATGTCAAGGAAATTAAATTAAAAGATTAATGTTTCAGCACTTAAATCGTAACTACAATCGGATGCCAAATGTAGGTAAAGCACATTGAAAGTAAGAAATGGAAAAAAACTCTTGCTTTGTGGGTATAACAAAATACCGACCAGTTTATATCTAAATATTAAGAATTTTTCTGGTTTTTCTCCATTATCTGTAAAATTCGGCTCTTGATAGAATTTAGATAGCTTAACACACACACATTGATAACATCTACAAAGAGTACAGTCTTAATAATTTCAGAGAATCATAAGCTAAAAAAATGAACCCTGGATGCTGAGAAATGGATATTTTCGTTATAAAAGCTCTTTTCAGATTGCGGGAAATCTCAAATGCAATAATGTAAAAAAGACAAATAAAATTTCATCTAACAGTACGATAAATTAAATTTTGTCTTTTAAGTAAGAGTTGGCGGACCATAAAACTATGTAGCTATGGCCCCAGATAATTCAATGTAAACTTATACAATCGTTAAAATATAGAAAGAAACGAATATTTGTAATTAATATCAAAGTAAGCACAGGAAAATGTGAAGTTGAATTGAGTGTCCAAAAACGGAATGTTAAAAAACAACATCTTTATATTTGGATATAGAAAATCTAAACAACTCAAAGAAAAAGCCACACAATTTTTCAATATTTTGTGAATTCTAGTGAAATAAATATTTACATAATACAAAATGCATTAGAAATCAAACTTACTTGGCACAATGTAGAAGTAATTCATTAATTAGTGAATGATTCGTTTGAGCAGATACATGAAAATTATCCATTTTTCCAATACGATCAGCCAATAACTGTGCACCAATATGTAATGCAGTAAAATGTGCTGCCCCAGCAACTTCACTTTCCATTTCAGCTAATCGCAATAAGTGTTTTTGAGCGGATTCCAGCAAAGTAATTCGTACTCGACTCGATGCCCCAACATTATCGATGTTTTTAATGATTGTTTCCAAAAAATTTGCCGTATTTGTATCATCGATTTTTTCACCAAAAGTTTCAAATGCACTTCGATGTTGAATTGTTAAAGCAGGAACTAATGTTGGCATCGTATCACGAAGATATCGATAATGGCGCAATGTGTGTGATTCTAATAATGGTAGAATTGTTGAACAATGACGTGCAGCGTTCAGAATTAGAATTAAAATGCATATATCTTGTAATTGATTAAGGAATTAAATTAAATTCAACCCGAGGAGCTCAAGGCATATTTTTATGTCGACCCTAAAAAGCACTCAACGCATACATTTTATATCAGCATTTTATACCCCATACACTATGAAGTAATGATCCGACATCTGAGCAAATACAGGTCATAAACATAAATTTGAGTAAAATAAATGAAAAAATAAAGTGATTAATATTCAGATCTTTAAAAATTTATATATTTTAGGATATTTCCCATTTCAAAATATTCCAAAAAATTATTTAAAACTATCGGATTCTGAGAAAGAAAAATATATATAAGACACTGTATGGACTCGAAGAAACCTCTAAGGCAGCAGTTCTATTCCATTCATTATTAATAAATAGCTCTTCCAAGGATCTATTTCCGAATAAAATAATAGTATTTCTAAAATACAAATATCTCAAACTGGTTATAAAAAAGCCACAATTTAAGTTATAGCCGAGTGTTCGACAATTTATTTTATCAAATGCGTGATATAAGGACTATTATGTTTTGAATTTTAGACAAAAGTATAGGAGACATAAATGGCTTAAATTTAGTCAAATAAAATTTGCGCATATTCACAAGACACCCTAAAAAAGTATTTTTAACCAACAGATATAAATCAAATATACGAAAAATAAAAAAGGATACATGATGGATCATCTACGTCAGGTTCAGGCGTATCAAAAAACGGATGTGTATTTAATAATTGTGGCGTCAATGGTAATGTTAATTCTGGATGTTGTGTTCCACAACGTTGAAAAAGTCGCCATGTTGATCGTTTATCACATGGATATTTTCGTAAATTATCCAATAATTTTGAAACACACATTTGTAAACATGTAGATGTAGCAAGTTTGCATGAAGCTAACATTCTAAAAAAAAAAAGTCAATAAATTTCAATTTTAAAATCTTTTAAAAATAATTCAGTAAAGCGACAATAAAGTATCACACATGGATATTGTGCACTAAATTAAATAGATTTGTTGAGTTTTGCAATAAACCACCGAAGTAAGATCCAACTAAAAGTGTGAGAAAGCAAGTTTTACAATTGTGTCCAATCTCAACAAAGTTAATAGGATTAAAATCAAACCTTTTACAGTATCCTTACTATGAAATAATAACTTAAACTTTAAAAATACCTATGTAAACCTTCTCGTACATCAATTGAAAAATCTTCAAGTGCACCTAGAATAGTTTCCAGCTGATCTTCCCGTAATACAATGTGTTTACTAATACGTGTTAGACTATCGATGGCCTTCAATCGTACCCCTTCGATTTCATCGTTGAACATATCAACCAGAAAATCGATTGCAATATTAGCAAAAACGCTATTGTTCATAGATAAATGACATAATGAATCAACAGCTGCCGTTCGAACCTCTATAATACAAAGATAACAAATTTAATAAATCAAAAACTGCCGATATTAATACACATAGTATGTAAGTTAACATAAATTAATTCTTATACCTAAAAATTCATCCTCTAGGCCATGGACTAGCGCACCACAAGCACCGCTACTCATTAAGTTCACAGTTGTAGCATCGATTAATTCTCTCGGGGCATCATCAGCCCATTTTTTTCCTGAAGCCCATTCGCCACTTGTAACATTTTCCCAAGCTCTTTCGTGAGCTGTTCGTTTTTTTCTCATATTCGACATTAACTTCTTATCCAGTGTTTGTTGAAGGAAACGTGAACTAACACCCTGCATTGAACCTAATAACTTACACGCTTCTGCCCGTACGCGAACTGTTAGATCTGTTACACAACTACAAACTTTTCCAAAGGCGTCATCTATCAAACGTATCGGTTGATCACTATCTGGTAACATAATCAGCCTAGAGATATAAATAGAAAAGATTCATGAACTTTTATCGAATTGAGCCTAAATTTCTTCAGAATAGACAAAATTGTACTAAAACAAGTGGATAATGGGAACCAGTATTTTTTATTCAGTGTCAGAAAATTGAAAAATCTTTTGTAAAAGCCCATACCTGGCAAAATTAATATTGTCAGACCATTTCGATTAAAATGCGATATCACCCAAAAAACGACAAATGCGGGACTCATGGTAACTTTTTAACTGTAGCAACTGTAGATCAATCTATTAAATATCTTTTTTTTTACTAGCAACATTTTTTTAACGGTACTAATTTTGTATTAAATTTAATACAGGGTATAATAAAACCAAAAATCTCACATTTTGCTTCTGGTTAATAGCTTTCGAATTATCTTCTAGAAATTATTACATATCATAGTTTCTGATGAATAGACCAAAAGGCTTTTAACTGTAGCAACTGTAGATCACTCTATTAAATATCATTTTTTTTACTAGCAACATTTTTTTAACGGTACTAATTTTGTATTAAATTTAATACAGGGTATAATAAAAGCAAAAAATCACACATTTTGCTTCTGGTTAATAGCTTTCGAATTATCTTCTAGAAATTATTACATATCATAGTTTCTGATAAATAGACCAAAAGGCTTGAAAATCATTTCTTATATTTCAAATTTTTGACTTATAAGCCATTGGAAGACGTTGATTCTATATATTATAATTTAAAGGTTTATCCAGAAATTGCTAAAGCAATAGGATAAAAAAATTCATTTTTTAAATGAGGAGTCATCTTTCAGGCGTTGTACAGCTCTTTAAAAATAGGATAAAAAATCTTTCAGAAACTGTTCAGGCAAATATTACGCTAGATAATCTTTATACATCTGAAAGTATTAATTATTTCCAAATCCAAATCGTCTAAAGGGACTTCTTTTTGAATGTTACGTTTTTGAGGACCCGTACAAATTACTCCCCTTCCAATTTTATCAAAATAACTCATAAATATTTTAAAGGACCACGTTTTTTAAAAATTCGTTTTACAATTTTTAGTACTTAAATATTTTACATTTAAACATTTTTCAAACTCTTAATCTATAACTATTTTTACACAGTTTTTCAAAAATAGATATTACTTACTTTTCTGGATAAGTATTACCAAGCAACCAAACTAAAGATAAAGCTTCTCGTCGAACAATTTCATAATCATCTTTTAAAGCTAAACAAACTTGGTGATAGATATCAACATCCAACTGAAACCCACGATTATGAAGCTTTGTCATTGTAGCAAATGATTGGCTTCGAACTCGAGCATCTTGACTATATGTGTAATTTGTAATTAATTTTAAAAGTTTCTTGGTTTGATCATCTTGTTGATTTGGTAATAATGTTCCAATCAATTCCAAACAACGACATTTTACTGCATGACTAGTGTCTTTGATATTTTCTTGAGCTACATAATTAAAAAAAAAATAATTAATATTATAAATTTCATAGATCAAAATTTAGAGCGTAATATGCCAGGTAACCAGCAAGCATTAATGACATTCATAACTATACACCTAAAAAACTTTTTCTGGTCTAAATATTCTTGGCCTAATTACCTACGGCAAATTAAAATTTTTTCTCTCTATAACAATAATGATATTGAAGCGTTCTCTTTTACAGGATCTAGCAATTTTAAGGCTGCTCGCACATATTTGAACCTGATAAAATTGACGATGATTGATTTTTTTTTTGTCATTTGAATTGAAAGATAATTCAATAAAAATTAAGAAAATAATTAATGTCTGAAACTCGTTTATACGGGATTCCAGCTGAAAATCTAAAAATTGCTGTTTTTGTATTTTTTCAATTATTGAATTTATATCCTCATTAGTACTATAATTGAATTATATCCCCATTAGTAATAGAATATCTGCTTAATTTAAGTTCCCTTTAAAACCATGAAATTTGTAATTATTCTCCAAAAAAAAAAAAATCGTAAAAAGGAAACAATAACAGCAAATGCTATCGAATTCCAAAAACAATTTGGCATCATATAAAAGTAGATAGCCAAATTCACCATTTTTTTTTAAATTATGTTTTAAAAAATGTTGGAGAAAATGAAAATAATTAAATTTTCGTGAACCTCTTTCTTTAGATCAATGTCCTAAAAGTGATCGAAGAAAATGTGTAATTATAGGAAATCAATCTATGATTTTTGTTCTTTGAATTAATTTTTACAACTACTTTGTTTACTGAATAATAAAGTAGGTAAATCTGTTAATCGATACTAAAAAATTGATTATCTATCAACTTAGCCCCACTTCTGTGGGGCCATTTAGGAGATTGTAAATTTTCTTAAAATAACTCAATATTACCGAAACTTAATAATTTTTGTATAACATTTGTGTTTGTGAAATGTTCTTTGCCTAGTTTCAAGCATGTTAATATCCCTTGCGCCAAAACTTTATGCGACGTTTCTGTCTTCAATAAGTTCATAGTTTCTTCAATAATATAAATTGAATCGGCAGTCGTTTCTAAGCCAATTTCAGCAAACATTGATAAAATTTTAACACGGCCAGCCGCTTCAGTTTCTGTTTTAAAATGCTCCGATAATTTTCGAATAACTTCATTTAAATCAACCTCATCATAATCCGAATCCGATATACGGAGTAATGCTTGTAAAGCTTCATTACTAGTTTTTGCCTTCTCCAATAAACCAACATATGCAGATACAGAACTGTTACTAAGAGCTTTTTTTATGAGCCGTAACTTTTTAGTAGGTATTTTAGAAGGTTCCTAGACAAAAAAAAATTTTTTTAATATTTTTATATAACTAATTATGGTTAATATTTTTCAATTTACTTGTATAGTTTGGCTATACTCAGCCAAAGCCCGTTTTTTCAATAATGCAGCCATGATATTCTTCGATCTGAGTTTCAAATGTTTAATTTTAATAATCAAATTGCATTACTGTAATAGACATTTTAGGTTAAGGCAAATCTGACAGGTTATAGTAATTCTAACAAAAAAGGAAATATTTGTCTTTAATACTCAAAACAGACTTTGTAATGGGAAACCTTGAATAAAATACGTCAAGATTAACTAAATTTATTGGTATTTATAAGCAGCAAATTCATTTATATTAAATTTTTATGAAAATTTTGTATGTTTATGTTAATAACCACTGCCTGTCAATTGATTATCGTTATAAAATATAAAGGTTGGTTTACATTATTTACAGCTGCCGGTGTTGGTTTTATTAGATGCGTGATTGTTTTAGGCTTCGGCTACGCTAGTTCCGAATTCTGATGAAGTGTTAGTAGTCCGAATACGTCAGAACTGTTCTTCAGAACATAGTGGATACACTGTGCAAATTCTGAATATCGGTGCGTCTTCGCGTTTCGGTTATAATGGACTATAGTAGTGACGATTTTCATATTCGGCATATATAATATGTCAGAGTGTATTAATTTTAGTCTAAAGTTTATAATGCTAGAAAATAACAAACAAAATTTTTGTAAAAGTGTTCATAGAATCGCTTAATTAGTCCATTTCCGCATGTCTGCCCATCCGTCATCAAGATAACTCAAAAACGTAAAGAAATAACGAACTGAAATTTTGGTGACATAAATAGTGAGTTTAAGTTCGTTTATAAGTAAAATCGGTCTATTGGATTCAATGTACCCATGACCCAACATTCAAACCATAAAAGAAGAAAACTTCATAGACAAAATTGTTTTTTTTTTTTTTTAATAAAGAACTGACTCCGGACTGACGTAGCGCAATTACAGACCTTGGCTAATCAATAAAGTTAAGCAACAGCAGTCACAGTCAGTATTTGGATGGGCGAACACAAATCATATGCCGAGTTTCCAAAAAATTGTTATTTTCACTTCATATTTAATATTGCTTATTATGTATGGAAGGTGGAACAACTACACCATTAAATAAAAAATTTACTTCAAAAAAGGGAAAAGGAGAGTATCGAATGTTGTTTAAATATCTGTGTACCAACCCTGATAAAAAAGTCTCATCCAATGGTATAGAATTGAATAGGGATGATTAGGAAATCAATAGAATCAAATAGTAAATTTCATTTCTTATTTTCACTTAAATGGCAATATATCGTAAACCATTCATATGATTTTGATGAACTTACACGTGTGATATAGATTATATATAGACATCATTGATTTATATTTGGTTGATTATTCTGTAAATTAAGAAAAAAATTGCAAAACAAGAAGTAAGTTTACTCGAAGAAAAAAGAAGATATAGTTTATCATAATCATATTTTCGTTTTTGAGTTATATTTTTGCTAGTGCTTTTTTATTTGTATGGGGGCTATTTAAGTAAATATATTCGCTAATGGGCTTTTCTCTTAAATATCGCTATATCGTGAACCACTTTTATGATTTAAATACAAAATCATAGGCTACGATTTAAGTGGAGGTGACCAAGCTTACTTAATTCTCGTTTATATCGATCAACGAAAATTTATTTTGATAAATGTTTCTTTACTAATTTATTAATATTAATTTTGTCACTCATTTTTTTGTATAGTTTTATTTTTGATAGAAATAAATTGAATGTTTTATAAATAATTCATATCATGCTATTCATTTAGAGAAGTTTAATTCATTCATTATAATTGAAATCTAGAATTTAAATATGCGTTACAAATTATTTTGCGTTTTTGAAATAATGAAATTTCTTTCGTTCTTCTGTTGCACATTCTGATACTGAAAAACATTATGATAGATATGCTTCTCTCAGCTAGCACACCATTTTCGTATTTAAAAAAAATCATATTTGGGCTATTTAAAATATTTGATTCATACTTTCTTGAACGCTGTCTGATAAATAAAGCCCAAGATTTTGTAAATAGTTGAAATTTCTTATTTATGCAATTTAAGATTTCATAAGAACCCATATCAGAAGGTTTAGTACTGCGCTAAAATAACACTTTTTATGACGCGTTAAAATAGCGTGTCGTTATTAATAGCGCGTTTCATAATCGTTATGATAAAAATGTAAGTCCTCAAATTTACATAACGTGTGGTAATAAAGCAGTCGACATTTGTGAAATAAGTATTGTGTGGCAATACTTTATTAAGTTATTTGTATATATTTTAAAAAGAACTAACTTCACAAATGTTTATTTATAGTTGAAATTTGGTTATGTGATTTCTCAAGATTATTAGATACCAATGCTTAATACGGACGATATATTTAAAATTAACCTTTCATTTAACAAATTTCGATTTTTTCCCCAATTTCCTAGATCAAATTATTTTGTATTTTATAAATACGTATTTCGACTACAAAATAGTCATCATCAGTATGAATTAGCTAGTTGTATTATGATTCTCTGAGGAGATGTTACTCGTTGCTAATTTGGTGACGGTTTGCACCGTAGTCGAAATACGTATTTATAAAATACAAAATAATTTGATCTAGGAAATTGGGGAAAAAATCGAAATTTATTCGAAAAATCCTAGAGTTCTCATTAATAATTATAAAAATAACCTTTCATTATAATTATTTTAAAAAAAGTATATAAAAAAGCCAAGTATATATTTTGTGGATTAAAATTAATTAAAAAATATCAATGGTAATACGTTTTGTAGAAAAAGTGTGTAAAATTTTTACTCGTATTGTTTCCGACTTGCATACAGAGCGGTTCACGGTTGACATTTCAAAGTGGACAAACATTGAGACGAGAAACAAAATATATATCCAATAAATGGCTATTGGTTTTGTACATGAATTATGAATCTATTATAATAACAGAAAATTTAATTTAAAATTATATTTTACTTATTAAAAGTTCAAATATTTTTTATTATTATGTATGTTATTTTTATACAGAATTGTATACATTTTTATATAAAATTCAATGTATATATTTACTTGAACTTGTCAAGTAGTGGATATAGATTTATTCATTCAGAAAGATGTTTTTCATTTTATATTCAAAGAAAATGTTGTATATTATTTTTCAATTAAAATTTACTGCATTTTCCAGTTGTCTTTACATAATCGTCAATATTGTTGCGTTGTTGAAGTAGTAAAATTAGGAAGACTCCGTTAATTTAAAGGATCTCAAATAAAATGTAGATATTACATGAAATGATCGTTTTAGCCTAAATTATTTGTTCTATTTAAAGTTTTGATTACTTAATAATAATCCACTGCTGAATTTATTATTATATATTTCTCTCGCTTGTTTTATAACATATCTAAGCTTAAATCTGTATCTGTAATTATTATTTCCAATTATGTAAATCCTTCCACACATATTCAATAAAAAAATCAGAATGAAATAAGTGTAACGAGGATAATTGGGGCAATTTTATCCTGTCCAACATACAAAATATAATTTTAAAAATCCCATAAACTTATCTGATTTTAAGAATGCCTGTTTTTATACTAACAATTTTTCAGTATTAGCAATTGCTGTTGAAGGGTAAATGAATGAAAAACAGACATTCTTAAAGTCTATGACATTATTAAAATTATATTGTGTGTTGGACAGGACAAAATTATTATTTACACTCAGTTATCAAAATAATTGTACAAACTATTTATCCCTAAAAGCAAATGGATTTGTATCATAACAAAATATTCTGTTTTCGTGTAATTACTAGCTTTATGCGTTCAACAAACGTTAAGTAAAATAATGAAATTAATAATTAATTTTAAAATTCATAAATGCCAAATTGTGTCAATTTCATTCAACTGTCAATAGTAGGTTATATTGTCGTATCCAGTAGTTGGCACGGCAAATCAGTAGGGTTAAATTAGCAGGAACGCTGTCACCAGAGCATTTGTTTCTATTAGGTACAAATTGGTAAACCTTTTGTTCCAAATCAGAGTGCTTTTGGAATAGTTGGTGTTACGTCTATAGGATTCCACTGCTCAATACTGAAAATGAAATCAAGGTCCAGCAAATACTATGTCTAATTGTAATCCAACAATCCGTCCAATGATATGATTTATTCCAGTTTATAAGATAATTTAATTAAGTTAAATGAGAATAATTTACTTTGAAAATATAACAGTTGACTTTTTTCATTTAAAATGTTACTTTTATTAAATTATTAATATTAATTACAATAGAATTTATGAAATTAAGTATTTCTTGTGACATTAAATCAATTATTAAACCGTTTATAACTGTATAACTAATCTTAAGTTACCGTGAACTTAATCTTGAACTAATTTTGTTGAGCATTGAAGGTGTTATCGATTATATAGTGATTATTTGCTGAATCTTCATTTTCGACGTCAATGATCCAGGTGTCAAGTGCAGATGTTCTGGTTCTTAAAATATCCATTAAAAAAAGTGTTACATATTTAACACTATCAAATAATATGACACTATATAAAAACTATTATTAAGCGTGTCTCTATTAGCGTCTTCGTAATACTCTTAACGCATCTCTATACTTGCATTTAAAAAAATAAGTGTTGAGCATGACGTCATAATTTCATAAACACTATATAGCGTTAGCACCATATATCAGTAGTAAGCCTCCTGTCATATCAATGTCCTACGTGTCATACGTGTAGAAATATTTCGTAATACATTTTCATTGATTGAGTTTAGCTCAATCCTAATATTCCAAAAAATGTGAAAATTTTGTAGAGCTTTGTAGGACTAGCAGCGAGTGCTCGCTATGTTATGCATTCCATATTAAACTATTGCAATTTGAAAAATTGGTTTAAAATTAAATAATTATAATTTTTTCTTACGAGTTAAGTAATTTGAAGATTTATTAGAAAATGAAATTTAAGTAGAGAAATAAAATTTTTACGAAGATGGAAAATAGTTATTGAATTCATTAGAAAGTAACAGGTTATGTTGATGAAGTAAAATTGATGAAGATTTGTATATGTTGTTGCCAGATGGAGTTCAAAGTAAACCAGACATAGTCAAGCTACAAAAATATATTTATGGTTTGAAGAAATCGCCAAGGTACTGAAATGGCACATTTGACGAAGTGGTAACTGATGAAGGGTTTGTAAAATCTAAAAATGATCATTGTTTATATATTTTGGTTAAAGGTTATATTATTATAAATTATTCATTGAGGGGGCGTGTTGAAATAAAAGCAAAGATATTTATATAAGTTGGTATGAGGTCGTATGGGTTGGTAGTTGCTATGCAACAAGATGAAAATTGTTAGTTAATGTTTGAGTTTTGATAATAAGTGAAATGACCTATGTACTGTTTAATTTAATTATTTTATAATAAAACTACATAAAAATCTAATTAATAGTAAATAAATTCATTAGAAAGTAACACACTTGATGTTTATCAAAATATCTAAAAGACAAACAACTTACGCCATTTATTAGACAAACAACCTTGTTTGTCACAATATCTAAAATACAAACAAACTATGTCATTTTTAGAAAAGGTATAAAAGCTAACTCATAAACATTCAGACGAGAATGAGTTCTACATTCTTACTTTGAACATACTATTGTTATCTTTTACTTCAATAAGTTTTGGCGTACGTTCGCTTATTGGATGTACTAGAATAGTAAATTTAATTGTTACTTTTATATGCAAGAGTTTTGACATACATTCGCTTTTTGAATATACCAGAATTGTAAATCTAATTATTGTAAAACTAAATATATTTAAAGTTTTGTAAAGTTAAATAAAGTTTTTTTTATAACTTTATAATTTTGGAACTTATAATTGGCACATCCGAGAAGGATAGTGCCTATCGTTAAATATCGCACTACCAGTTAAAATATCTAATTTTCGATTGTATTTCAATACTTTGGGACAAGGAACCTACGAAACAAATAAATTTATTATAAGTGAAGAAATACAACAATTTTAGACCAGACAAACCACATTGCAGTTCAATTTTCAACATCTTCAAATCGTTGAAGACTCGCAATTATTTTTGTTCGTTAAAAATTGGAAACCTAATTGTTAAAACGCAGTGTGGAAATTGGTCGTAACTCAACTCTAAGTAGCACTTTTGATTATATATTTATCCTTTTTAATGCCCAAAATTCCTAAATTGTTTAAAATCAAAAATCGTTCGAATCCACTTTCTTCAGTTCAATAATCGACTTCAGGTAAAGATTCAGAACCAGAATTCTCTGACTCAGATACCGATTCAGAAATCGAAAATAATAATATTGGATTTTCAAGTGTAAGCAATTATCCGTTACCAGTTCTAACAAATAAAATAAATAATATTTCTTTAAACGATAATAATCCAATAAAAAATTTTGACAATTCTACAACAATGCCATCGCTGTAATGTATTTAATTAAAATACCTAATATACCTTGAAGGCAAACCCGGTACTTTCAACAGATTTTTAACCGATGTAGATAGAATCATTAGAATCGCCGACGTTAACTAAGTAGATATAATAACCAGTATGGTTAGAAGTAAAATAACCAACAGGACTCACAACGAAGTTGTAATATCAATAGGAGATCCTAACGATTGGACAACAATAAAAGATTTAGTCAATCGACCAAACAAAAAGTAGAGATTAGATTCAGGGACACCGATTTACACAGTCTTAAAATCATTAATATCGGGACTCGACCCAAAACTTGGATATATCGTTAGATCCAATAGACCAAAAATAAAGATGCTTACGATAACTGTTTAAATGAACTTAGTGCGCAACAATCAAGCTACCATAGATTACGATTAAGACAATTCCAAAACCTATATACACCTAAGCCTATACAGAATTAAAAACAAAATAATGAACTAAATTTCGCAAAATCAAAAGGCACTCTTCCATATAAAAAAATTAAAATTCCTCATCGATACTGGAGCCGACAACAATATTTTTGATCCTAAACATTTGAACTATTTTAATATGAACAAGTCGAAGCAGAATTCATAGAGAATTTAAATAATATCGAACTCATCCCAACCTTTATTTTTAAATTTAAACATCACTACTTTGACGGAGTAATAGGAAATGAAACCTCACAAAATTAAATGCAAATTTGGATTATGATAACAAAACCATTAAATTAAATGGAATTATCAACAAATTAAATTTCGAACATTTAGTAAAACCTGAACAGCACACCCTAAAAACAAATGAACAAAAGATAATTAAAATAAAAACTAATGTAAAAAACAGTGAAATTATTGATCCCTAACATAAAATTAAATGACAATGTAAAAATTTTATCTGGACTTTATAAAACTATAATAACAAACATGATAAAACTATAATAACAATCATAACTCAAAATAGAATTCTCTCGCAACCAGTGCGTACTGAACGCGTGAACAACACTCAAATAGAAATTAATCATAGTGAATCTAACTCATATGCCTATCAGTCTGCATGTGACAGTCTACGAAAAGAACATTTGAATTAGAAAGAGAAACAGTTAGTATTAAACTTATGTGCAGAATACCGGGGCGTATTCTGCCATACCAAAACATGACGTTTATTATGATGTCAAGCATTCGATAATAACTGACGACATTCCTGTTTATACAAAATCTTATAGATACCATCATATTCACAGAGAGGAAGTGAACAGAGACAACCATCCAACTGTCAATGGAGCTCTACCATTTGTATAGTTAGCAAAAAAACCGACGCTTCAGGCAAACAATAATGGAGACTTGTAATGGACTATAGAAAGCTAAACCAGAAAATAATCGACGATAGATATCCCTTACCAAATATCGATGAAACATTAGACAAACTAGGGAAATGTAACTACTTTACGACTTTAGACTTAGCAGTGAGTTTTAATCAAATAGAAATGGACCTCAGAGATATACCTACGACCGCTTTTTCAGTAGACAATGGACACTACGAATTTACTCGTATGATATTAGGACTGAAAAATGCGACTGCGACTTTCTAAAGAGTTATAGATAATATGTTGCGTGAATATATTGGAAAGAACGTATTAGTATATATGGACGGTATTATTATTTATGAATCTTCTCTTCAAGAACATCTCAAAAATTAACAGACGGTATCCAATAAATTACGTTCCTCAAATTTTAAAATCCAACTGGATAAATGTGAGTTCTTAAAAAAAGAAATTAAATTTTTAGGACATATAGTTACAACGGAAAGTATGACACCTAACTCAAAGAAAATTTAAGCCATTAAAAACTTCCCTATCCCTAAAAATACCACAGAAATAAAAGCATTATTAGGACTTGTTGGATATTACAGAAAATTCATTAATAATTTCGCGAAAATCACTAAGCCCTCATCAAAACGACTAAAGAAAGGTACCAAAATGAATATTAACGATACAGACTACAAACAATGTTTCGAATATTGTAATACTTGACCTCACAAATGACCCAATATTACAATAACCAGATTTTGATCAACCATTTGTATTAACGACAGACGCTAATTTTGCTATAGGAGCGATATTATCCTAGGACTCAATGGGTAACGACAAACCAATTTGCTATGCATCTCGCAGTTTAAATAAAGTAGAATGTAATTATTCAACCACTAAAAGAATTACTGACTAGAGTTAGAGTATGGGCATAGAAACAATTTAGACCATACTTATTCGGATAAAAATTTAAAATGCTTACTGACCATAAACCTCTTAAATGGATCTTCGATCTCAAAGAATGTAATTCTGAACTATTTCGCTGGAAAATCAAATTATCTTATTATAATTTTAAAATAGATTATAAGCCAAGGAAACTAAACGATAATGCTCTCTCTAAAGTACAACTTCATAACAGTGAATCAGTAGATGTTGAAGCATTAACTCTGCACTCTGCATACCAAAATATCTATACAGGAATACCAATAGCCGAAAGAGAGTACTCAACGAATTCAAAAACCAAATTATCTTAGAAAACTCTTAGGAAACTCCAAATGTTATTTGAACCCCAAATGTTAAAATAATTAAAGAAACTTTCCACCTTCTAAACTAAACGCTGTATTCACCGACGATAGAACTTTCGTAATCCTACAAAAAATACACGAAGAATTTTTCCAAAATTACTCATTAATAAGATGCTTATGGATACTTGAAGACATAGAAAATACTGACCAACAATCAAACAAAATAAAAGAATATAATGAACAATCAATACACAGCATAAAGTCAAAAATAACCTCATATATTAATGCATGTGAAATTTGTAACAAAGGAAAATACACAATCCGCCTAAAATAAAGCTGACACAAACTGAACAAGCTACGAAACCTTTCGAAATATTACATTTAGATGTATTCTCAATTGAAAAAACATTATTCTTAACTATATTAGACAAATTTTCTAAATTCACGGAACTAATTCCTTTACAATAAAAAAACGGCATAGAAATACTAAAGGCTTTTAGAGAATATTTAACCAAACATGGGTTACCAATCAAAGTATACTATGACCCCGGTACAGAATTCAATTATCAATTTAAAGAATCCTTACATCTCTACAATATTAAAAGTCACGAAACTTATGCTAGAAATTCAACAGTCAATTCCCCAGTTGAAAAAGAATGCATTCAACAATCTTATAAATTATCAGAATACTAAAAGTAAAAAGACAAGCATTAGATATAAAAGAATTAATAAAAGAAACACAAATCATTAAAGAAATTATCTATGTACAAAATAAAATACTATTTGAAAGATTAGAAAGACAAAACGGAGAAAGACAAGAACCATCAGAACTATTTAATTTACCAAACAACCTATGTACAAGTAAAACAAAGAAACACTAAATTATTACTGCCTTCAAAAAAGTAAAAGTTAAACAAAACAATAGATTTACCATTAAAACTGGCAAAAATCGGAAATATAAAACAATAATAAAAACAAGAAAATCTTAACTTGTTTCGAATTTACCTTTATCATGTCTCAACACGCGGAGTACCATGACTTATCAGCCAAATGCGTCCTACACCATACTTTGGAAACAACGTTTATTGAAAAGAATCAAAAATGGATGGACATATAATAATTTACACCAACCAAAAAATTAATATTAGTAATTTATGCGGAAATAAATTACTTCCATACTTCCAAGGAATATTATACATTGCATATAGCGGATGTCACCTAACCATCAAATTTAAAATTCCTCCTGTAATACCACCTATCATCATCTACAAAAGAAGAATTCGAAAACATCCAACCAAAAGCACCTCTATTGTATCTACTCGGAAAAGAACTAATTATGGTACGATTTCCTTGCAATTAACCATTTAACGGATAATTCCAACCTTAAGAAGGGAGGAGTTACATTTTATTCTATGAAACAACAGTATTTACTGATGGTTAATGAGTAAATACCTAAAAGACTTCTACTTTCATACTTTGAACATACTAATTGTTATCTTTTGCTTTCATAAGTTTTGACATATGTTCGCTTATTGAATGTACTAAAATATAAATTTGATTGTTACTTTTATTTTCAAGAGTTTTGACATACGTTCGTTTTTTGAATATACTAGAACTCTTATTATTGTAAAACTAATATAAATGTATTCAAAGTTTTGTAAAGTTAAATAAAATTTTATAACTTTATAATTTTAGAACTTATATATGGGCTATGAATAAAAGTATTGCAATTAGACTTCGATGATATCATTTTATTTCCTAGTAGTCTTACTTTAATCGGGATACTTCTATTCGTTTGTGTTGTGTTGAATTAGAGAATAATTGGTAAATTTGATTAAAAGGTTAACAGTTTTCGTTTGTTTAAGATCAGCAATTTTAAATAACTAAAGAGTGGAAATAAGACCAACAGGGGCTGTTTAGCCCTGTTTTCGAATGATTTTCTCATTTTTTTACCTATTTAATATGGCAGTTTAATTTTTTAGGCTGCCTGCTTACTTCTCACTTAAATCGATCAATGAAATTTTATTTTGCATAATGTTTCTTTTCTTACTTATTAAATTATATATTTTTTCTTTTATTTTTAATATAAATTGATTTATTGATAATTTATATTTTGTATAAATTATAGCATAATACTTATATTCATTTGAACAATTCTATTATTTCATTACAATTGAAAACATGAATGTATAAGTTTTATTAACAAATAATAAATTAATATTCCTTGTTGCACATCCTGACACTCAAGAACATTATTATTAAAGATGGTTTTCTCAGATAGTACACTAATTTCGTATTTTAAAAATCATACTTCAACTAATTAAAATATTTGATTCATACTGTCTAGAACGAAATTTGATAAAGCCAAAGATTTTTTAGATAGCTGAGGACATTTTTTATTTATGTAATTTTCAGGTTTCCATAATAAGATGTCACAAGAATCCCTTTCCGTTATATCAATTAACACACTGTCTTAACTTGAAGAAATTTTATGTAATACATTTTCAGTAAGTTGAGAGCGAATATTTTGTAGAATACCAAATGGCAGGGGCGTAGGAGCCGTATGGGCAGGGTGGGCAGCTGCCCACCCAGGAATTTCCCTGGGTGGGCCATGTCCCTTTGTTGAAGAGATTAAAAATTTTATTGCTCTATTACAATTTCGTGTAGGATAACTTTAACAATCACAAACATATTTCATACAAAATTATTATCATCGAAAATTTAGGGGGGGGTAAAAATTTCGAACCTGCCCACCCAGCAACAATTTCGTTCCTACGCCCCTGCCAAATGGTATACGTTACTGATATTTGTTTACGGTTGCAGTATCTTCATCGGTTGCAATGTTTTTGAAAATAATCTTTTCTGTTTTGGTCATATATTTTTGTATTTATTGTTTATGAAAATATTTTGACACAATAAATCCTATAAGTAACCATAGAAATAGTAGTACCTTTTTACAAATTTTATTAATAACATTTTTGTGCAACTCCCCATTTTATAGTATTTTCTACCAGATTACCGCAAGTGTTATTAGAAATGAAAAATTAGCAGCCCCGTTCGCAAATAGCGAGTAGATGGTGAAAATGCACTTGTCTTAATCATAGAATAATTGTACCCAGTCTTGATCGATTAATATTTAACACTCCCTATCAATTTAAATTAACATATTATTTTATTTAAAATTGTTTGATATCCCCTCTCATTCAAATCTAAAATACAGATAAATAAATAAATTATAAGCAGTCTCTTACTAATTTAACAAATAACGAAATAAATAAAATTATTCTTTGCCAAGTATGTCAGCGTAATTTTCTTATAAGAAAACAAATTTTAACACAATTTCTTCCCTCAAATAAAGATTTTTAATTTAATTTAAAATAAGTAATATTTTAAATAACTATGTTTCCGAGAATGTCAAAGCTCTGGGATTCCTAGAATAAAAATATACGACACCACTAACACTTTTTCGAGTGACTTAAACACCTCCCAATCTCGCACATGGCTTCTAACCTTGCATCACTATGTAGTTGTTTAAGCTCATCTTTTTATTTTGAATTATTTTCAGATATACTTTCACTTATTCGATTTTCTTTGTCCAGAACTGTGCACAGTTCCGCACATGGCTTCTAACCTTGCATCACTATGTAGTTGTTTAAGCTCATATTTTTATTTTGAATTAAATCATTTTATTTTTAAACTTTTACTTTTAAACAGTTCTGGACAAAGAAAATCGAATAAGTGAAAGTATCTCAGAAAATAACTCAAAATAATTAAAGATTAGCTTAAGCAATAACATAGTTTTCTTGAATGGATGTGTTTCAAGCAATTCTGTAAACAAAATGGTATTCATCTAGAATACACTATATCTTATAGTCCACTGATAAATGTTAATATATATATCTTCTTAATATATATAAATTACATGTCACATTGTTTGATCGCGATGGACTCCGAAACTACTGAACCAATTCGAACATTTTTTTTTTAATGAGTGCTATGCTCCAACTTAAGAGATAGGATAGTTTATTTCTTAATTTGAGATTGCAATTTTAATTTATTGCGAATTAATTGTTTTTTATGACAAAGAGATATAGTTCGATAATATTTTAACAGATGGTAGTCTAAATCTAACAAAGATACATAGTTCGACAAGATTCTAACAGATGGCGGTATAATCAGTTCAAGTCAGTTGCCTTGATTTAGTAAGTATCGAATAGATGGCACTGTATAAAGTAGTCAGTTGATTTGATTGAGTATCCAATAAATGGTGTTAAGTTAAAAGTACTAACGCTTTAATTAATAAGCTACAATTCATCAATATAACCGACGACCTTTAAAGGAGAAGTGGTCCTGCTGCCACGTATTCCAATGATACCGTCAGATTCTACCATACCCTTTAGAAGGCCACAGTTTCCAATTCGTTTACCTTTTGCCATGTCTATAAATAAGTCTCAAGGCCAAACAATGCCCATTTGTGGTTTGGATTTAGAAAAACCATGTTTTTCTCATGGGCAACTATATGTTGCATGTTCACGTGTAGGGAAACCGTCGAATCTATTTGTGTTAGCTAAAGGCAGGTTAACCAAAAATATTGTACACCGATTAGTGCTAAATTAAATTGAAATTAAAAGTTTTTAAAATTCAAAATAATAAATATTATTGTTAAAGATTTAAGACTATCTGCCCTACGTACCTTATTCATATATTTAAGTGTCACATGTTCATTACTAACAACTTTGTTACAAAATTGAATAAAAATAATAATAAATATACTCATTTGTTACAAAATTGAATAAAAATAATAATAAATTTTAAAATTAATTCTTTTGTATTAATTTTTGATTAATATCAACTGTAAGAAAATTTAAAGCAATCGTGTTCAAAGTCCTTCCCGTTCAAATCCCAATTCAGTCGATTTTTATACAAGCTTTAACATTTCCGAATTCGTTCCCAGATAATAAGTTCATTTTACTTAGGGGTTACGGTAGTAGAAAATCTGTCATGGAGGTCGCCATATTTTTTTACAACTGGTATCTATGTAAAAAGCATGTTGGTCCCCGTGACTGATGTTCTACTACCGTTCCTCTTAAATTGTGGCCGGGTCTGCTAGTATATATATATTAGAAAAAATACTAATTCTATGATTTTACGACTACACCAAAAATTTGTTCCTGTTTACTTAACAACATGTATCTATCTATTCATAAAACAAAATTACTATTTTCTAGCAACAGTTCAATGTGTCTTGAGCTATTGATATCTAATATTTTACCAAAAATATTTTATTTCATTTCACTAAAATTTAATTAAAGAACATGCGAAATTGTAATATAATTTTACTATTTTGTTTTGCACAAATTTACGTGGTTCAATGTGGTAATAGCGCTTTTAGTGATTGGAGATTTTTAGCGATAACATTGCCAACCTTAATCAGTAAGTGTATCACTCTGTTCTCTATTACGGTACAATTATTTATTCTATGATTCTGTTTGAGAGAATATATTTGACTGCTTTGTTCGTGTACTTGTTTCTTTTTTCAATGGAAATCTCTATAATAAATAAAATCCTCGACATAGCTGTTGATAGCTTGAAAATTCGGAAATTACTTCTTTGAATATTTATTATTTTTAATGTAAAATCACTTTTTTTTTTTTTTTTAATATTAGAATGAATGTTGAATTAATAAAAAAAATATCATACTTGTTAACTAGGGTTCGTGAACTTTGCAATGTTTGTTTTTTTTTTTTTTTTTGCTAAATTGATTTTTTTGTCTGGACCCTGTTTCGACGCAACCCAGAGATATATCAAGATTGCTTATTCTTATAATAGCCATAAGGCTATTTATTTGAAAAAATCAACACATCCATATACTAAGCCAGCGCCTCCGCTATCGTATGACTGCACTAAAAAAATACCAAATTGTAGGTTTAATATGTTCATCGATATTGTTATTAACTTAAAATCGCTATTCTAAATATAAATTTATTTTAAGCGACTTTGTAAAACCTTGGCAGAACATATGATCCGTGTGTACGTATAGAAATGTATGATAATAATTTTGCATCAGTAGTGGCTAGTATGATCTATTTGCATGCACGGCACTTTAGATTTAGATGTACAACACTTTGTATAATTTTTTTTGTTCAGGCTTTTAAACGTTTGGTGTTCAGACCTGTTTTTATGACCGTGACATTAACTCTACGGATGCACACTTTTATCAATTCTCTATATACACACGCAGCTCATATGTTTGTTGCACCATGTTTTTACAAAGAGTCAAAAGTTACTTGCGTAAATAATGTCATCGCCTGGTAATAAAACCATAACTGAGAATGGCTTAACTCCATTCTCACAAGTGACTCGATCCTCGATTAATATTGGGTCTACGAATTCTGGACATTTTCTAAATTAAAATTTATATAAAGCTTGTAATATTCTTTAAAATTTGATATGCTTTTATCTATGAATTTATTGCTATTCATTTTTAGTGTCATTACAATTTAAATATAAATATAAAATCATGCTTATTTTTTTTCAGTTATTGCTATTATCATAGCAATCGTTCTTCTTATTTTACGATCACCTTTAGGTTGCTGTTTTGGCCTGTTTACAGAACCAACTATATATGAAGAGTACGTTAATCCAAAAAAAAATTTTTTTGAAAGTTTGTGTACCGATCATGCTCAGACTACAGTACCAGTGTAATTGTCAAAATATATAATTTAAATAAAATTTTAAGAAACATTAATTTGTTTTTTTAAGTATCTATATCCGTTTTAATTATAATGATTACGTTAAAAAATTTTTATTGAATCTAAGAATTCGCTCCCCAAAGTCGAAAAATGGTAAAAGTTAGTTTTTAAAGTTAATCACTAAAAGTTTGAAAACCGTTTATAAATACGTAAAATTTGATATTGTACATGCCCTATTAAAAAAATAAAGATTACGCCTATGCCAATAATACATTTGCGGTGATTTGACAGTCCAATATAGTATTTTAATATTCGTGATTGTTTGATTTTCTTTGTAATTTTATTATTTATATTTTTTTAACAATCAGCTGATATGGATATTTACGTTTGTGAAAATTTGACCAATATTTTCTTTATACATTAAAATAGTGAAAAACTTAGTATGGAAGTACAAAAAATCAAACAGGTAGATAAATCATTACATGAATTATGTTCAATTATTGCTGTTATTTTAATATAAGATTAAAATATCAAAAAATTTAAACTTAATCCATTGTTTTACAACTCATTTAATGTTATCAATTTACAAATAATATTCTTTATTTGATAATCCAGAGGAATAATAGTTTTCACTTATTTAAATGTTCTTTGAGCATTAATAGCTATGTACTTTGATGGCTTATAGTTTCAGAAGGGTTTTGTTATTATTTCAAGGTTGAAATAGTCACAAGATCGTTTAACTCAGTCTAAATAATTAAGAAAATGAATTATCCTGAATTAATGTACATCGCTGATTTATTGGTCATTATAAAATTATAAGCAATATAAACTTGTGTAAATTTTATTGATATTTTCCTGTTATATTGAAATTATATAAATTTAACTATGGAATTAATAAATGTTCAGTAGCTTGGTAATATTAAGACGAGAGAAACTGACATGTTAGTCACCTGTGTTTAAAAACTAATTTAGCTAAATTTAAAATCTTTTATAAAAAATAAAAAGTAATTTAGTTCCATTATATATTGTATAGATGTCTTCACTGGATGTTCGGAATAACTTTTTATGATTAAATCTCAAATTGACCCCGGACTGACGTAACGTAATGACAGGCTTAGACCAATCTATAAAGTTAAGCAACAGCAGTCACAATCTGTATTTGGATGGGTGACCACCTAGCAGTACTGTGTACTGTTGTTGTATAAATAATAATAATAATCCCCTTTGGTTAATAGCTATATAGCTGAAAGTAGCTAAAGCCAGAAATTATAAAAAAAAAAAAAATCTCAAATTTAATCGATCCATTCACTGATTTGAGTTATCGCATTATAATAAAACAGCTTTTTAAAAACTAATCTGTTGAAGAGTGCATTGCATAGAAAATCATTCCTTGTAAATTTTCAAGACGGTTCACTCACTATTTCTATGATCAAATGGTCAAAAATTTGAATATTTGGCAAAGTTTGAAGATTACACTAATAAAAATTATTATTAATTATATCATCGTTGGAAAGAAAAGTGTTGTTTTTAGACTTTGTAACTATTTTCGGACGCGGGGCTAAGGTCGAACGCCGGTCTAGGGGTACTGGTTGGGTCCATACCAAATACTAAATATTAAAATTTCGTGTCACGGGTTTCCTACACCAAATACCAGGTGCTCCAAATTGTCACAGCAACGCGTGACCGAATTTGCTTATATATATATATATATATATATATATATATATATATTATATATATATATATATATATATATATATATATATATATGACATGACGCCATATCCTTAACTTTACCTTTTTCTCTGCTTATTTTCGTCACTGTGGTGAATTGCGAGAAATATCCAAATATACCCCTTTTTTCAACTATTCAACAAGCAGATAATTTAAATGATTAACTGAGTTGATTTGTTTTTAATTTTTGATTAGAATAAGAAAAAAGAAAAGAAACTGAAAGCGGAGAAAATACCAATTCGAAATAAAGAATTAATTTCGCTAGATGCAAATATTGAAAGTGAAATTCAAGAAGCAATTCTGGATACACCTAATTGTTCAAAATTCGACGTCCCAGAGCGTGTTTTAGTGAATACAGAAAATTTTCCAGTAAACAAAGATAGTACACAGAATGATACAGCCAACAAAGAAAACGTACAGGATGCTCCAGTAATAGATAACATTGATTGTGATAGTAAAGAAAATATTTTCATTAATGATAAGAACGGAGCAGAATTAAATCAAGCAAGCAGCTTACAAAATGTATTGCCGAAAAATGAAGAAGAAATTCAACGGGTACAAAATGAAGAAAATCAATGTAAGTAGTAGTTTATTGATTATAATTATTCTAATACGTATGAATTTTGTTGAGATCTCTATTAGATGTGTAATTGAAACAATTAAATAGTGATATAAATAAACACTAATAAAATATTATAATTATAATACAAGTTTCTGTTAAAATAAAAAGTAATTTCAGTTTTCGATTCATTAAAACCCGTTCAAAATTTCAAATCGGATATGTAGGATATGTTCGGTCATATGTAGTTTGACCGAAAAAAATTTAATTTGTGAAAATAGTTTTTTCACTATTTTTGGGTTTTCTGGGATATTTAAGACGTAAACTGTACAAAAATAATGAAACGCATTTTCGATTATAGCTCCAACTCTCAAGATGTATGTCGCTTTTGGCATATGGTTTTAAGAGATATCTCAATAAATACACATCCAATTGTCAAATTAAGTCATTTTTTTTACTTTTTCGGTCAAAATTACCTTATATACAAAGTTTTATTGAACTCGTAGCTGTTTCATGCTATATCTCACAAACTAGTACTTCAATCGTGATATAAGCATCATTTTTGTATTTTTAGGAATTAATTATTCTACATACACGTATTTCGTATAGTCATAACAAGCACATACTCTAGTTTTCATAATTTGATAAAACTCAGTTTCGAGATATGTTTCCGGGTAACGTTAACTTGGTGTCGTTTCATGCTATATCTCACGAACTAGTACTTCAATCGTAAAATAAGCATCATTTTTCTATTTTTAGTATTTTACTTCACTAGAAACCCCAAATCATAAATATGTGGATCTTTTAGATACATTAAGTTTAATAAACAAATAATTTTAGGTGTCGATAAACAAGTATGTAATAAATCCACTTTACCTAAACAAAATACAGGCTTGAAATCAAAGTTTAATCTAACTGAAGAAAAACATGACAAAGTTGTAGCTTTTAAAAATTTAATGTTAAATCAAACCGAAGATTCTATTCGAAACCAAATATGTAATGTACCTTCAAAAGAATTAATAAAAAACTCGAATCAACAAATTAAATTAAAACCGTTTACCGCAAGTCAATTATCTGAATTATATCAAAATGAAGAATATGAATTGGCAACAACACAATTTATTCGAGAATTTATTGATACGGAATTAAGTGCGAATTTTGATAAGCAGCATAATTTATACCATTGTTTAATATCATATTATCAAGCAAAACAAAAATCAATACAATACAATTCAGAAATTCAGAATTTAATAAGAAACTGTTCTGCTGATGAAGGGAAACTTTGGAACGTCGTTGAAACAAAGGTTAGTTTAATATTAAAAAATTGCAAGTTCAAGTTGTAGAGGCTGTCTGTTAAAGTTCTTTACAAGATCCATTGTTTACATGATGATTTTGATAGAAAAATATTCCAAGTGGGTACCAGACGGTAAATACTGATTTCCATTCTCTTTTAGCGCTAATTGTTCACAATATTAATAAATATTCTATTTTCGTATGTCTGTCCGTTTGTCTGCCATCAGACAAAATGATGATAATTTAAAATCGAAAAGAGGTAGTGCACTACAATTTTTATGTGTTCCAGGCCTAAAAAGTGATTTCAAATTCGTGATTATGTAAAATTGTTCAAATGGGTACGTAACTATGAATAAATTCGTTTGTTTTTGAAAAACAAACAATTTTAGTTTGAAACATTTTTTCGTGTAAACTATTTAGATTCATCAACTCACTAACCCATGTTTAATTGGAATACATATATTAAATATATTAAATATTTGAACGTATTTTATGTATTTTAACAATATGAACGACTAATTATAAACAGTTCAAATATTCATACTAAACATATGAAGGGAGTTTGAATAATTAACTCTGTTAGTATTTTCTGATTTGTTAAATCTAAAGAATATCTGGATCCTTAATTCTGATTTCAAGCTAACTGATATTGTGCTGAAATAAGTTTTGTTAAATTAACTTCCTTTAAGTCATAAAGAACTTTGAGAGGCCTTAAATCCATATATTAAATATTTTTTTTATATATTAAAAACTTAATATGCAAGTGTTTCTCTCAATAATTTTACAATGACGATAATAATTTTTACAGGTTTCGAAAACAGGCGAATGTTCAAGCAAACATACCGCTAGTGTAGTACAAAATTACGCTTTGGCTACGTTTCAAAATTCTTTATTTAAAGATTTAATGACCTCTTTATTACAAATTAAACAACGACTTCATGACGATTATGAGCTTCATTCATATTTATGTCAAACTTTTAAATTACAGGTAAACAATTTTTATGATTTATCTTAAATTGACTTAATATTAATTGACTTAATAATTTTATCCAAAACATAATAATTAAGGAATTATGGAAAAAAGATAAACTGGATATTATATAGGCCATTTGTTAGATTTTATTTATTCATTATTTCTATTTTATGTATTCAGAAAATATATTAGTTTAATATATTTAGTATTAATAAATATTATAGTTTAATACATTGAATTCTGCTAAGTAGATTAAAATTCTTCAAACATTCTATATTTTTTGCTCGAGCCAGAAAATAATACGATTATGTTAGACATTTAAGTTTAGCGTTTTGTTTTAGATCCAAAAAATATAGTTAAACTAATAGAAAAATACTATCTATAAGAGTTCTTCATAAACAATATTATTCACTATGGAGATTGATTGATGTCAAAAACCATTAATTAGCCGCATTATATTTACCAATTTGACAACAATATTATTTATTATACAATTAGTGACATTAGTTGTTACTTCCAATTGATAATTAGTAAATATGGTGAATCTATTGGAAATAATAACTTATGGCGCTAATTGTATAAATATAATTGGGCAAATGACATTCAAAATAACATTCACTGATAATTGCTCAAACTATATACCCCTTTTCACTTCCTGGAGTGGTTGATTTTGAGAATACATCTCTCTTAAATAATTTCTCTTACACCCTTAATGTGTTTATTTTCAAAAATCCTTTCTAACTGGATGTCTATGCGAAAAATTTCAACCCAATCCATTCAGCGGTTTGAGCTATGTGTTGATGGATCGGTCAGTCAGTCACGGTTTCTTTTTATATTTACAAATATTTTTAAGAAATTGTGTAAGTAGCGTTGTCAAAGTTTAAGTTTATGACCAATTCTTTATTTAATTTATAGATTGACTATCGTATTCAATGTATAACGGATGAATGTCGAGGAGTAGCAAAATTGTCATCACAATCTCCTATACAATTACAAGATGGTGCATTGCCTCTACATTTATTGCAAGAGATTCGAATATGCTTATCAATTTTATTTTATTTTCAACGACGTAATATTTCTGAAAAATCTTTTATTGACGACACTAGAAAATGGATTGAACAACTAGTTGCAATTTTATTACGTGTTGCATCCTGGAAGGATCACTTATTTTTACTACATCATATACTAAGGTAACCTATTTGAAAAATGATAGTAAAGAAAACTAGCCCTGAATTTTTAGTTTTTATGGCATTCAGTTAAAATATTGGAACAAATGGTTTAAAAAGTGTAATGGTCCGTTATTTTCAGATGTCCAGGTGGTATATCTAACTGGGCAACACATTTTGTTCAAGTACCATGTCCTGTAGCACTGGCAGCGCCTTTCCCTGATGCACACATTAATCATATCGTAACAACAATAGCCATCATTTTAAGTCCGATTGAGCAACGTGAAGCATTTCTTTCCGAGGTTAGTATAATGATACATAACTAAATTTTGATTTGAAAGTTTTGTTATAGTATTTAGTCTAGTTTCATATTTTCGTGTCAAATATAACAAATTTTGTATCAGAAATCCACCCACTTTGTTAGAATATCATTCATAAGATAATTGAGAGGACTGCGATGTAGATTCAGTTGTAAATATCGATGAATAATTGCATTTATTAGTTTTTAGCACGAGACATGGTTAATGACAGTATGTGGATTGTAGTTGATTCTGATGGTGAAGATGAAGATAGCGAATCCGTAAATACATGTCCTATTCGAGAAAGCGATTTAATTGCATTATTAAATCAAATACCACTCAGTAATTTGTTCCGAAATCTAACACGAGTAACTACTGAAGAGTGTCAAGTAAGTATATAAATTTTCATAATACGTTTAGAGGTACTTTATCATTTTATCATTTCGTAGGTATTTCCGTTACGTTATTATAACAATCTCGCTGCAAATTGAATTATTATTTCGATAAACTACGCTTATAGTACAGTATTGAATACTGTACTGTATATAGTCTTGCAGGATGTTATACATTGTTCTAAATGTTCTGAAAAGCGTTAGCCCTTTTAAATAGAGAGCTTGCATAAATTGTTTTAATCACTTCTCTAGAACCGTCTTTACTCCACGAACATGGATTTTTTATTTATTTCATTTTTTTTAATGATTTTTATTTATTTACTACATTTTTTAATTTTATTTATTTAATTTTCCATTTTCTTTTTTTATTTATATATTATTTATTGATGTGTAACATCTTTTCGCTCGATATCTATGAGAGTAATTTCTCGAAAGGGGGCGGAAGGGCGTAACAGTGTTAAACTATAGGAATGTAGGAAAATGCGCGATATTTGAAAAGATTTTTTACGAATTATATGTAAAATGGATGTTCTTATATGAGTGTGATTTCATGAAAACTGTAACATGTTATTAATACAATATGATACAAAAATGTGTAAAATGTTATAAATAAATTTAGAAAATTAAAATAAAATAAATAAAAATTAAAAAATGAAATAAAATAAATAAAAATCATTAAAATAAATTAAAATTAAATAAATTAAAATTTTAAAAAGAATAAATTATAAAATAGAATAATAATAATAAAATATTTCAATAAAAATAATTATTCTTCTTTTAGGATAAAATGTTAAATTTCCTTATTAATATGGTTTATTAATAAGGAAATATGTCAGATGTTACATTATCTGCGAGTGTTATTTATAATTTTTTAAATTTATTTTTTACTTTTTACATATTTTTGTATCATGTTACAAATAACATGTTACAAATTTTTATAACATCTTACACAATAACATGGTTACACTTTTCATGAAATACTTTCATATAAAAACATCTACGTTACATATAATTGGTAAATAAAATTTTAAAAATATTGCGCATTCTGTTACATTTTAACACTGTTACGCCCTTTTGTTCCTTTTCTGGAGCTGGAGCTGGTAGACGCTAGACACTATTATTGAACTAGTCGAAACTTTTATTTTGGTATAATTTTGTTCACGTACCTTATAAAGTAAGAAGCTGCTCGGAAGCCTAAACCGGAAGAACCATACATACGACAACAAAATTGGACAATTTACGTCTATAGTAATACTACCCAACTATCTCAAATTGTTCATTAATTCGATTTATAGTACTTAATTTATCGGCTCTCGGATCATAATTGTGAAACGCAATGTGATAACTTTAGGAGGTTAATGATTCCAAATAATAAGACTTTAAATCTATTTGGAAATGTTTAATAACATAAAAAGATAATTCAAGCGTTCAGCATGAACTTAGTTTAGATTCACAGACATTATATGTTTGCATTAGTCAATTTTTTGGTATGGAACAGACCTTTTCATTCAAAATAATTCGATTTCCATTGTTTTGAAGCGAATGTCAAAAGCACTATAATAAAAATAATAATAACTATTTTGTATCTTTGTCAACTTTATCGCTGACTGCCCTGAACAAAAATGGATTATAAATTAAAATAAATTAGTCTATAAAATAATGAATCTGCCTAATGGCTTTAAACTATTTTTTATCCAACACTCAAATCTAGTTTAACATTAAACTACTAACTAGTTGTAATGCAAGCTACTTGTTCTTTGCCAAAAAAAGCCCAAGAAAATATCGATAGTTACGAGATCAATAATCTTTAATTATCTTTTCCAGGATACTTTGAATTTAGATGAAATAACAGAATCATATTTACTCAAATTAATTGCATGGAGTTCCAAATGGATTGAAATTTTAGAATGTGGTATACGTACTTATTCCACAAAACGATATCGACAATTAATAAAATTATTATCACGTTTTATTAACTATACAATACAGTATGTAACCGAAATATGGATTCTATTTAGGTATGAATAAATTATGTAATTAACAAGGGCCAAAACACAATAGAAAACTAAGAAATACTTATAAAAAGATTTTTTTAAAAGCATTTTAATCTAGCAAAAACATTGTTAAATAAAATTTTACCAAATGATAGTCCCAAACATTGTGTTGTAAGAGAAAAATATTTTTGTAAAAATTATAATAAAACTGTTGGTTTGATCGACTGTAAACATGTTTTAGTATAAAATGTCTTTCTATGAAACTTTTAAAACAATATCATTACACGCTAATAAATCATTTTTGTTTCATACAAAACAATTTTTTTTTTGATTATACGGAAAAAAGTTAAATGTAATAAAATTTTTGCTCCAATTGAGTGAGTTGGACCTAACCTAAATACTTTATTATTAAAAAAATACGATTATTTTTTTTTTTATAGCGCACATAGTACAAGAAGGATACGCGATGAAACTCTCATGCAACGTTTACAAATTGAGTATGATGCATTATTTTTACGTGCAACAAAATCAATTCATTTATCTCAACAATTTGGCGCATGGCAATTTTTAGCGGTTTTACCATTTGGAACACTGTCATCGTCTACACTGTGGACCGTATACTATATGCTTCACAATAGTTATACTGAGATTGAACCAATTACAGAAAATTTAAATAAAAGTGATATTAATCAACATTTTAATAGTGTTTCATTTAAAATACAATTTGAGGAAACAATAAAAAAACTACCTGATGCTGAAATTTATTATTTATTACAAACATTTGCTAATATGGCTTTGTCTAGGACACAAAAAGATGATTGGGATTTTATTCAACTTGCAACCATTAATCTTTTACAAGTAAGTTATTTATTAAGAAAAAATCAAAATTACTTGGGTAGTTTCTTAAGAAACCAAAAATCTTTAAAGTAAAAGCTTATACACACGAAACAAACAGTAGCTTCTTTTAGCTATGACAAGCTTTTTATGTCTCATATGTAATACAAAAATAAAACTCGACATATGTCAGAGTATATTAATTTTAGTTTGTAGTTTGTAACGCTAATAAATATTGACCGCACAAACAAAATTTTGATATAAGTATTCATAGAATCACCTAATTAGCCCATTTCCGTTTGTTTGTCCGTCCGTCTTCAAGATAACTCAAAAACTATTTTAAGTATGTTATGAATGCTAATTAAAAGTAGTCAACAATGATATTCAATCATATATGGAGTATCTAAACATTTAAGTTGTTCTTCACTTGTTAAACAAATATACTCATCAACATTTTTATGCAGACCACTTTGATATACTTGGTCTTTTTCCTGTGTCTTTTTGATTCTCCGATTGATTTTAGTATTATATATGCGGAATCTTTATATTGACTTATTTACCTTTACCTTTCGGTTTCTGGACACAACCCTGGTGGAAAAAATTTCAAAATTTTTATTAGAAATTAGTAAGTCAAAATAAGTTTCGACAAGTGAGAATAACTTTTCAAAATTCTTAATAAGTCTTATATTCTCAGAAAATTGGGACTTTTCTCAAAGAGTTGTTTAGAGTTAATAAGACTTCATCAGAATTTCATAAGAGTTTTTTAGACTTTTTAAGAGTTATTTTCAAGATATTTCCACCAGGGAAACGAACAAATACAATAACGTTGTTTGTAACACATATTGAATATTAAAGCAAAATGTGGGATATTTTATATTTTTCCCTTTTTAATGACATGGATCAAAAACTAGAACAAAATAAAATTATAACATTTAAAAATTTTAGTATTGGGTTTTTGCTTCTTGGCTGGTTCGAATGTAGAATGTAGGCTTAGGTCAGATATAGGATTTAATTCACAGAACAGACTTGAAACAAGTTTATCAGTCAAATAAGACAGAAGTTGTGTTTTATAATTTGTAAAAGCGATGGGTTGAAAACATTTGCATAGAGTCGTTCGAAAATATTCAGAATAAATTACATATATTTTAGATTTACATATATGATCTTGAAATGACTCTTGGAATTATTTTAAAAAATTATTTACATATATTTAAAATTTATCCTTTTATTTATAGGTTGGTTTCATCAGTGTGTCCACACGTGAAAATAATTCAAAACATGTTCGAGATTTATTATCAAATTTAGCTGTAAAGCATCCATTTTTAATTTCAACTATCTTAAAATGTATACATGAGCATATGTCACATATGGGGCAGGTAAATGTAATTTATGTAGCTTTTCTTTAATTTTCTTCAATTGGAGCCTCGTTAAAATAGTTAATGGATCAAGTTTTAGATAGACATGGATGTTTTTCTAAAATTTAAAAAACTTTTATCGATTCGACCTTCTGACACTTCAGTTACCAACGCCTCAGTAACGAAAAATTCATGTTTTTATTTATTTATTATTATTATTATTTTTTTTTATATATAATTATTAATGAGAACTAGGATTTTTCGAATAAATTTCGAATTTTTCCCCAATTTCCTAGATCAAATTATTTTGTATTTTATAAATACGTATTTCGACTAGAAAGTAGTCATTATCAGTATGAATTAGCTAGTTGTAATGATTCTCTGAGGAGATGTTACTCGTTGCTAATTTGGTGACGGTTTGCAAAAAAATTTATTAAAAAATTCATGGTTCATTGAACAAACAGCCTTTTTATCATCGATTCGGTCGAGAGTCACTTAGATTACGGTCTACATCTTCTCTCTCCCCTAACACAGTCGGTTTAGCTTCGACGCTTTGTAGATTTCTCTTTACATGCCAAGAAATGAGATTGTCATCTTTTTCTGAAAGAGAGCTAATTCAATACAATCAGAGCTCATGTAGAGTTACTAACAGCTTCTTTAACTGTATCCATCTTCAGCCGTAGATGACAAAAGCCGGCTCGCTCATTTGACTCAGCTCCAAGATATCCTTTCGCAGATTCAGCTAAAATTCAGACTTTTATCCTGAAATATGGATACTTAAACGCAGGTTGCAGTTGGCATTTATAATCGTTGATTTTTAGTTCTCGTAGGATCTATTTGCGTAATGCGAAAATAATTTACTAAAGTTGAATCGTTTTCGTTAGTCCACTGAGTCTACTGATCACACATTCCCTGCTTGATGACCTTAAGGCTTGTTTTATCGATTTGTTTGTTAATACATATTGTTATAAATATATAATATGTACAGTGTCGTATTGCATACTATAAATAATAGTGAATTATTATTTATAAATAAATGTAATAACCTTTAAACAAACAATGGACTATCGAAAACGATTCAATTATAATAATTTCATTTTTTTTAGTTATCTTTGTATCTTTTTAAAGAACTACCTTTACATTTATGGATACCTACAGAGGAAGATTTCCAATTATTAGCACAAGAATTAACTAATAAACCCATTATATCATTTGAAAATAATTTAGTCAGATTTATTTTAGCCCATTTAAATTGGGATTTTCGAGAAAATTCAAAGTATGTTTTTAATATTTTGCTAGTTAATAGTTTGTGAACAATGCATGAGTTCGATTAATCATGATTAAATGTATTTTAGGCATGATAAATTATTTTTACCACAACAGATACATTTACGAGTTGCTTTACTATTAGTAACAGCAACAATAAAACATTATTCAGATGGTATGACCAAAGGTACTGATATATGTATGATTTGGGAAAGTTGGGTATGGAAGTTCCTGTTACGGCTACGTTTACATTTGTTCGATCAAGATTCACTCACTATTTACTATTATTTTAATGATCCAGTTGTAGTTTTACAAAATATACCTGAATATCATCCAGACATATGTGAAGGTTATAATTTATCTTAATAATTTTTCCATTAAGTAATCTAGGCACTAATACTCGACCCTTTAAGAAATGCATAAACCTTATGCTTTTATTTCAAATCGTTTTTAATACCATTAATATTATAATAAAAGTCAATTTTGTAGGCTATGTTTTGATTTTCTAATTATGATAAACTGTGGTATTTGAAATCAATTTCTGATGCATATCCGTGATCAATGATAAACAACCACAAATTGGTTGATCATTTTTAATATGAAATTATTGCTATTAAAAAAGCCTTGTTAACACTCCGAAAGTCAAATTTTAAATGATAATAATTTGAGGATTAGTTTTTTTTTTGATAGGTTAATAATCCTTTATTAACATCATAATATAAATACAAGCCAACTTACAAACTATAGCACCTAGCCTAAGCTTTATCTGTAATACATCATCTTATATACTAGTTACATCGAGATTACAATTTTTGATACATCGTTTGGGAAGAGTTGAAAAATTTCGTTAAACTGTAGAATCTATAAACAAACTTAGTGCAAAAAATTTTCTATAACATTCTTTTTTAAACCATAACAAGTTTTAAGTTCAAATTGGGAAACCAAGTAGAGGCTAGAAGTAGTATGTTTTCTTAATAGTTGGAAAACCTTACCATTTACTTAAAATATTGTGATTACCATTTTAAAAGGTTACTTAAAAAGATATTTTATTATTCTTGCTATTTTTAATGCTATTTTCTTTGTTGTATACAACGAAGATATAAGCAACTAAGTGTTAGTTTCCCAAATTTAAAATTTTAACCTTTACCGGAAATGATTGCGGAAAAATGTTCATAGTTTTTTAAAAAACTCAAATATGTAAAATTTAAGTAAAAAAGGAAAAACGTAAAAAAAGGTATAAGGTTTAAAAAATTAAAATTTTATATTTTTCAAAATCTTTTTTCATAGCATTGAAAATTACGGAGCTATGTTTGAAAAACCTCTCAATTTAGTTCGAACACGAGTTGTATATGAAAATACCGTTAAATGCTTAAAATAATCCTAATTTTCAAAAATATTTTTTATATTTTAGAATTCCTAGAAAGAATACTACAACATTAGCTAAAGGAGCTTTGGGATTTGTCAAATTCTAAAGTATAATACATTTTTGTGTAAGAGTTCCAAGAATTTAGAAATTTTTTCAATTACTTTTATGTTTGTACCGATATTGTACCCAATAGATGAAATCATATAGAACTGAAGTGATACTAAAATGCTAATTATATATTTAATTTTCAGCTGTGAAAGATAAACAACATGTAGCAACATTTGTAACGCTTTTAGCAACACAATGCGGACACTCTGTTCCATTAATTTGTGATAATGGTTTTGTATTAATGCAAAATTTAATAAATTCAACACGATACAATGAAGTTATTTTTGCATTACATTTGATTATTCCAATGTTTTTACCATGTGAAGAAGCACTTTGGCATTGTGATAAGTTAGTTAAGATATTATAATATTAACCTATAATTTTATCACTTCTGATTAAAAACTTGTAATTAAGTTAATAAATTCTTAAATTAATCTCTCATTAATCACTGAGTTATAATTAATTCGTAATTTTAATAGATGTTAAGGAGGTACCCTGCCTTACCTCTGCCTATCATACAATCAGATCAGCAAATTTGTGTGCAATACTTATTATACTGGTACTACAGTTTTTGTTATGTAAAGTTATTGTTAGTATTGAAGTTGTGATAGCAGGTTGTATTAATTATCTTCATTATATCCTATGAAGTTTTAGTATTTATTACAACAAAGAAAAATAATAATTTTTTTAATATTTATTATTTGGTATGTGGAATGTTTGAAAATAAAGATTTGTATTTTATTAATGGAATAAAAAATCAACAATACGCACAAATTAAAAGAAAAATAAAACCCAAAAAGAAAAAATAATAGAATACAAAATATAAATTGTTAAATCAACAATTCGAATATTTCTCCATTATTTTCTAAAAAATATCCGAGATGATTGTAATACCCGAGTATTTTTTATTATTTATCTTAATTGTTGCAAATTTTCACTGCTATTCCACAAAATGATTTGTGTTTAAAAAAAAACCTGACAATAAAAAGTCATTAGGAGATAGATCTAGAAATCGCGGAACACACTTGATGGTTCCGAAACCATTTATCAAGGCGTTCCTGAACATTTTGTTCCAGTGTAGGAAATCTTTTTCGTTCCTTAAGATAAATAGGATTACTTAAATTTGAAGGCCTCACAGCATTGATGATGAATAGACAGTAGCTATATTTTTGAAAGGATTGCAATTATTTATACTATGTTAATTTTCTAGCCTTTCACATAGTAAAAACAGCCCATTGGCGCCTATCAAATCGATGTCTGATGTTTTATTAATAATAGTTTAATCAAAGGTGATAAAATAAAATATGCCTTAAATATTATTTTAAAAAATTGAAACTGATATTAATAATATATTCTAGTTTAAAAGAAGTAATCATTGGTTTATTTAATGCTGATAAAGGCTATGTAAAAATGGCAAGAAATTTAATCATCACAAATGATCCAGGACCAATAATTAATCAATTTGGTAATATGATACAGTATCATTTGAATAATTATAAAAAGTAAGTTATTTTTAAGTGACTTTTTAGTCCTAATAAACAAAGTTTTAAATCAAAATCGGCTTAGATGTCTGATTTTGAATGTTTTTGGAAATTTGTGAATATTTGGTTATGCCCTAAAAATCGTCATAATTATATTTCAGATATTTTCTGGAGAATCCTGGAAAATTAATTACAATATGGCTACGAATAATTACATCAATTGAAGGATGGAATCGGGATAGTAATTATATTTTTTGTGTGGATATTATTTTACGTTCTGCTTTTTTTTGTTCATCAATTTGTACAGAAGTGATTGACGTATTTAGAGAGTTATTAAAGGTAATTAATTGTATAAAACTTAACTTTCTGGAATCCATAATAAAGGTTTTAAGAAATATAGCATCTGATTTTTTTGGCTTAGCCAACTATATTAAATGGAATCGCACTACTCCCAGAATTTAATACTCGTTTAGCCAAAGGTATTTTACGTTCTGAAACTATATACATTTGACTGCATTTGACTGAGTTAACTGCTCGATATTTTACTTTTGGAAGGTTAAAATTTCAGTGAATTATTATTAGAATATACTAAATTTTCAGATACAAAACGATTCTGCAAAATCACAAACAACATCTTCAACAGGAATATCTTCATTATTTTCATGGATGTCCACTTCTTCAACGATGCCAACATTATTAGTAACAATTTCGGAAAATAATGTTTGGTTAGGATACTTTCTTTTGGAATTAGAATATATCGAATTTGAATATAAAACGGGTGTATGGAACGAATTAATTACACAAATTAGAAATAACACATCTACGAAAACCAATATTGATAATTCGTTGAAGGTAAGGAATTTTTAGATTTTGATATACGTTTGTGGTGGCCATTAATTCCTAATATATCAAAAATTAAAGATACAATATTGTTTTTTAAAGTTCGAATATCTCCGCGAAAAATTAACATAGAACCCGACCTATATATTGGTTTAACAAAAAACAATGTTCCGAAAAAGCATAAAAAAGAACAAGTTACAAAATTTTTTGTCGTGACTGCTTAACATTATGTAATTAGTAAAAGTTATAAAATAATTTTGTCGCAAAAATTCAAAAGAAGCTTAAAGTTTTAAGAAGTTACATTTTTCGTGAGCATTTTTAAAAGAGATACAGCCGTTCAAAAATCACTAACAAATTTACAAATTTTTGTTCCTATAATTTTTTCTTGTAAAATGGGAACTATTATACTTTTGACCGAATTTCACTTTTTTAATTTTCTACATCGTAAAATTTCGATTTTTTTCCCCAATTTCCTAGATCAAATTATTTTTGTATTTTTATAAATACGTATTTCGACTAGAAAGTAGTCATCATCAGTATGAATTAGCTAGTTGTAATGAATCTCTGAGGAGATGTTACTCGTTGCTAATTTGGTGACGGTTTGCAAATTTTTTTCATACTGATAATGACTACTTTGTAATCGAAATACGTATTTATAAAAATACAAAAATAATTTGATCTAGGAAATTGGAAAAAAAAATCGAAATTTATTCGAAAAATTCTAGAGTTCTCATTAAATAATTATAAAATTCTACATCGTATTTTATAATATATTGATTTTCTTAATACAGAGTATGAATTTGTGAGAAATAAGAATGCAGTTGCTATCTCTTTTGGTGGTCAATAGTTTTACTAACGGGCACTAGTAATATAGGAGTATTAAATATATGGTTTTTGTATTGTCTTTTTTACAAACTTGAATGAAATTAATAGAAAATTAAAAGAAAATACATTAAAAGAAATTTTTTTTTCAAAATAAGTAATATTGTGAGGCTAATTGTCTTTTTGGCAAAATTAGGTAATATTTTACATTCTCTGATAACTTCTCATTTTCTAGTCCCGTATTACGTTTTTGTATATAAAAATGTTATTTTAATTGATAATAAATGGTTTGTTTTAACAAAATTCTATTTAAGATTATAAATAAATAAAAAAAATGATTATTGAAGTATTCAATTTTTAAACTGTCGTACCGTCTGCCGACACATGTTTATTACTGTGAGTCTGTGTACTCTAAACAGTACCTCCAGTAACTTTTATACGTAGTACTAATATTTGTGAATGTATACATCCTATAGATATCTGTAGAAACACTAGTGGACAAAAGAACAACACCTTCTCCTATATATTAAACATATAATATACAACCTAACGGTATTAATAAAATTCGTGGATTATGCTGATTTTTATACTCGACATACATAATATGTCAGAGTATTTTAATTTTAGTCTAAAGTCCCCCCCGTCCGTCATCACGATAACTCAAAAGCAAAAAGAGATCGCGAGCTGAAATTTTGGTGACGTATTCTAAACGTAAAAGTGTGTTCGTGAATGAATCGGTCCATTGACCCAACTTTTAAGCTATAAAACATAGAAAAACAATTCAAGTACAAAAAATGGTTATTTTTTTTAAACAAACAACTTTTGTTTGAAAATTTTTTTCGAAAAATGTTTGAGTTCTCAACAATTTTAGATCAAATTTTTAACCGTATAGACTGAATATGGATATTTAAAGTATTTTATGAATGCTAATTAAAAATAGTTCAAACAATGAAATTCAAGTGTATGACGAGTACCTAAACAATTAACTCTGTGAGTTATAACCTTCAATTGATTTAATACTTTTTATTTTTTCCAGAAAGCTGCTGAAAGATGTAAAACTCCATTTTTTGGCTCAAAATATTTAAGCATATATCGTTGGGCTCAACAGGCATTGGAAACTTCATTCGACCATCCCATATTAATATTATTATGGCAAAAATTTTTTGCTTTATATTTTTATCGTAATATCGAAATGTAAATTTTTTTAATTAATTTTTATATAAAATTTTTGCTATAATTATTGCTTTATGTTTTGATAGGGATAAAGATGTTGGAAGTGTTGGAAATAAATTTTTTGAAGGTGTTATTAACTTAAATTATTTGAAGAAAATAAAAAAACGTTTACAAGATACCGTTGAATATTTTGATAAAAAAGCTGAAGAATTTCCATCTAGAATGGAGTATTTTATTAATTGTGAAAGGTATAATGAAATTAGCAATCAAAATTATATCCTTAAGTTTATATAATTAATTATACTTTTTTTTTATTAGTTTATGCAAAACATTTCTTTTATGGTTAGAGGAAACACGTTTACATGAACCAGGATTTAATATATACTCTCTTCCACCATCATATTTACCACAAAAATTATTATCACTCTTTGAAAAAAGTAATGTAAGTAAAAATTCTAATGCATTTAATTTTTTTATTTTGACATTTTGCTTCTAGAGTTCATTATTGGTAAAATATTTACGTTAATTAAAGTTTTCGAAAAACTTTGTATAGGCGGTGAAAGGGAAGAGGATCTTGACTAAATATTATTTGAGAGAGAATTTGATCTTACCCTGATAAAAAAGTCCCATGTATTCCTATTCAATTTGTATAGGATTTTTTAACTTAAGTTTTAAACTCGATCTTTAAATCATCGGATCTTTAAATATTACCCTTCTTTTACGAGACTGACTTTTTTTCGAGTATACGCCCAAATTTTTTATTTTTGATAAACGATGTTAAAATTATTACACAACCGTAAAAATCTCGATTTGACGAATTTTTTGATGAACATCATGTTCTTTTTTAGTTAATTTTCCCTTCAAATTTTGCTTTTTCGACCATTTAAGATATAATGATAATTCAAAATACACAAAAATTCTAAGAATACATTCTTATCTACTTCGGTGAATTTTTTTAATTAACTAAATATATAATCACACTGATAATAACGACAATCTTTTCAAAATGCCAAAAATACCATAAATCTCAACATGATTATTTAATATACAGTTAATTAATTCCTACTGATTATGAAAATAAGGAATGTTGGACAAAAGATGGAATACCACGACTTTTTGGGGTTTCAAAACATTCATCTATAACATTTGTAAACTGCTAGTTAAATGAAACCATCGCAAGAATGGTCAATATTATATGAGAAGATTTTTGAATATACAAAATTTTTTTGTATATCATTATTTAGATTTTAATTCAGTCAGATATGTCTTTATGGTTAATTTTTTCAGGAATTATGGCTTGAGTATGTTAATTATGAACAAGTTAATATTTCTACAAATTTATGCTCAGAAGAATGGATAACAAATTGTTATCGTAATCAAATAACACGTATTGTGTCACCGATAAAAAAATGTTATAATCAAGAAGACCATTTAAAACATTTATTAAATCGTTTAAATTCATATGATACTCCACAACCGCCACCAGAATTATCCACCAAACAAACTATAATTCATCCATTTCCACCAAATATTTTCTTTGATAAGATGAAATTAATGTCACTTTTAAAACCACGAGTGAATACTGTAATTAAATTTACTCAGTAAGTATTTTAAAACAAATATAATGCAATAATATGATTCAAGAGCTGATTCTAGTAAACCATCCCTGATAATACTCAAGTTAAATTTTTTTTATGCCCTGTCAAATTAGCTTTATTCTATCAAGATTAGAATCATAATTATTTAATCATAAATTTTTTCAGAAAATTGCAAATTTTCATTGTGTTTTTGAAATGATATAACAAAAATAATCGATGAAATAGAAATTTTTTCATTCATATAAAAATTTGACAAAATAAATCAATGACATAGTTTTTAAAAAAACTTTTTCTGTATAAGAGCACATATTTATGTCGGCGCGCATTGCTCATACAAACGAGCATGCGTGGAAAAATTCCAAATAATTCTTATTTTTATAATACTTAAACTTTACTCTTTCTAACTAAATGGAAATTACATAGAAAGATTACTTTCGTTTTAACAAAAGCATTTTTAATAAATATAAACCAATTTAATTACACAGTTACAACACTGCCATGTTGATATTGTGTACTTTTATGGTCATAAACCGTATGTGTAAACTTTTTATTTGGATCTGGTCAAGTTAATTAAAAAGTTTTAATTCCATTCGTTGACGTCTTGTTCCTTGCTGTTAAATTTTGATTTATCATTTTGATATTCTGTTTAGTTTACTTGCATTATTAAGTTATTTTTAAATGTGAAGTTTATTAGTGGATAAATTTTTATTGTTGAGAGTAAGAATTTCTTATATTTTTTATTATCATTCGGCCATATCGTTATTATGATGCAACTATAAATGTATGTATTATATTTTTATTTTACAATTTTTATAAATTAGTTTTTACAACAGGGTAGGTTTAATTAGTTTTGTGTGCGGCATTACGACACATTACATATTGTATATTTATGATATAAAAACAAGTATTAACAAAAATGAAAACGATTAAACAAAGCCTTAATGTTTTTATAACTAATCATGAATTAAATGCGTGATCACTAGACTTAGAAAAACGATTCTAATAAATAGAACGGCTATTACGCCATGCGGTTGAAAGATGGACAGAATGGAAAACGTTACACATCGTCTGGAAATCGAATCCGGGGTGGACCTGCTAGCAGCTACACCACAGCTGCTATGGATTTGATCTTGTGTATAACAGCTTCGGCTAGAGTTGCATATACTATTTCTAATTCTGTAAAACGGATATAATGTGTTAAAATAACAATAGTCGTTAAAAATATATAGCTTGTAGAATCTGACAATCACACACAAAATGAAAAAGTCTGTGTTTATAATAGTAATAATAATTGATATAAAGTTAAAAAACATGTTTGTGTCTAAGTCACACTATACATACAAACGAACGGCAGATTACGACGCTACACATATGTTGACAGACCGCGCCTATCAACGCCATAAGGTCCCAGAGCCCTTTATAAAAAAAATACTTTACTAAACTACATGTAATTGAAACATTAAAATCAAATATGTTAATAAAATTGATTTTATTAATCTCAACTTTGAAGAAACTTGATATTTAAATCAGAACTGTCTCTCCCAATATAAAAAATTTTGGACGCCATGTTGTCGAGATGTTAATGTCAAATTTAACTTCACATGTAATGGAACTTAACACCTTCATTATTTGCTGTCTGTTTCACATTACATGCTGTGTTTGTTTCTTGACATCTCTGCAACAAAGGTCATTGAATTTGTAACTTAAACTTCAAAGAAACCGACAACAAGAAACAGTTATGATTTTGGTATATATTCTGTGGCATTGCAGTAACATTATGAAAGAAATTTGTATTATCTTCATGATATCCTGTAAAGTTTATTATTTAAACAATTAAAAATAATTATTTATTACTATTATTAGTTGCCTATCTAAAATCAACAATGAACACAAATTAAAAGAAAAATATCTGCTGCGACGCTTCACAAGACTTTCTTTTACTATATTATATACTTAATCTGTACAGAATTATATTTATCACAGAAAAATGTTTAAAAAAAGTTACAGAAGTTACTGTATTCTGTAAACATACTAAGAAGAAAATCATTGAAGCCATTTTGAATCTTTAACGATTATCTATCTATCTATCTTCAAATGCCACAATAAATAACACACCTTCTTGTAACGAATGCCCCCAAAATACTATTTGATAATTTTCACTTTTTCTTTAACCGTATACACCATTGTTAAATTACCGTTAAAAAATACAGACTATTATTTTCAATTAGTGTTGTAAATATATTCAAATTTTTTTCAACAAATTGAAATTTTTAAAATTCCAATGCAAATATATTGTTAAAATTCCTAAAAAATTACAATAATAAAAGTATAATTTTATACTCCATATAACTTGTATATTCGAAACTTATTAAGCAAATTTCGGTTGTCTAGCGAATTAGCAAAAATTTCTATAAACTGTTTGCTAACATCAGCTCTTCTATTTATATATCATTTAATAGGAATTAAAAATCGTTTAATAGGAATCATTCAATGCTATTTTCACAACATACAGCTTTAGATTGTGGTTATGGTGAATTGTTACCACAATTATATAAATCTGAATCACGAACAATTCGAATGAAGCAACGTTGTTCTAAGGATGATTGCTCTGAACTTATCAATATAAATTTTATGGTAAGTTGTTTACTAATATTTGTTATTTTATCTCCAATAGACTCACTCATGATGAATATTCGTTTTACTCATTGTAGAGAGACAATATATACTGTACCAGAGGCTTAACTAAGTCCTTATGAAAATGTAGTTCCCACTTTACTTAATTTATAATAGTAAAATGCGATTGGTCATTTGAACGATCATGTTAACGTTTCGCTTAAGCAGTTAAAAAATTTCAACACTATTAAAATTATTATTTGTATTTTAGATTACAGAAAGTAAACTTAATGAAAGCATTTTACATCAAATTCGTTCAAATCGTTCCGAGTATGAAGGAATTTTAAAACGATGTTTCAACAATTTCCCACCAGATTTTTCTAATGCTTGTCTTTATATTCTTCTGATTAATAAGTAAGTTTTATATTCCATTGATTGTTGTGGGAGAATGTGGAAAATTTCACTCTACGGTTTTTCGCTCGCACTTTAGATAATTTGTGTCTATCTATATCCCTAAAATTAATTTAAATTTTCTATCTTCCAATTCATAAATATATTAACACCTATACCTTGTTTTAATCGAAACTAATTAATGTATTATATGGCTTCTAAAATACACTCAAGAAATCTTAAAGGAATAATGCAAAACATCTTCCATTTTTAAAACTATTTGTCAATTGTAGATCTTATGGCCCTCGACTTCCTATGATTATTTCTTCAAAGGAAGTCGATGGCCACTTCCTATGATTATTATTCTAAAAGACGATTAATAATACGTAGAATTAATAGAATTAATAAAATCGTTTAGGTTCCCCTTTTTTGATGGCAAATTATAATTTAAATTTTCAAAATGATAATTCGGTGTGTTCTGAAATTTTGCACAATCATAGTTTTAATTCTCCAGTATTATTAAAAACTTAAAAAAAAATTTTTTTTCGAGTGAAATCTTTCACCTTCTACTATTAAATTAGAAACAAGAGTTAAGTAATCAATAATCAATACATTTATTTTTAGTCTTTTAGTATCCGAATTTATTAAAGCATCATCAAATAATGAATGCGAAAAAATAGAAAATATTCAAAAGGTTGCAGCTGATAGTTTTTATTATATAATTTCAGTATTTTCAGATGAGATTAAATTTTATAAACCAGCTTGGTTTTTATTTTCGTCAATTGTTACACGATTAGGAGAGGTAAGCTAAAGAAGTTTTAATTAGTTTAATTTTCTTAAATAGAGACAGACTTATATTACATGCAGACTGCTGAGGTATACAATTAATATTAAATAATTTTCTTTTGTAGACATTTATAACTGGTTGGGATACTGAAACTACCCGTTTACTAAATATTGCAATAAAATTTCCTAAATTAATTGATACACTGGTTTCATTATTCGAACCTCCAGTTGATGGAGTGGGATTTTTAAATGGTTACAAATTCCTAGTTGACCATATTACTACTTTACCGCCAGAAACAACATTTATGCTTTTATCCAAGGTAAATACACAAAACAAGCAAGTTAAAATTGTAATAACAAAACAATTTGGCCCAAGGATAACAATTATTTTTTGTTTATGTAGTTTGATGTAAAAAAATGGTTGAACATGAAAAAACCAAGATTATGTGAACGCTCAGAAATATTATCAACTCTATTGCAAGCATTAATGGCATTGGGCTTAAAACCTGATGAACAATTCAATCTTTTACATGAGGTAGGCTATTGATGCATTATAGCTAAATTCTTACACTCTAATTATATTCACCTTCAGTGCATACACGTTTTTAACAGTAATTTAAATTGGTTTTGAGTAATAACAAATTGCACCGATGATATTTAACTGTATATGATATTCCACATTTACAATTAATATTACGATTGAAATGAAAGATTCATTATCTTCCATAAATGTAGATCTAAATATAGGATGGTTGGAGATTCTCTGATCATAGTGGTCCAATCGGAAACGTTTAACTACTGTAATTTAATTGAACAAAAATTATAAAAAAAAATATTCCTTTTATTTATTCTAAACGTTACATGTGAAAGCTGTATATAAACTGAAATGTAAATTTACTCTAGCTACAAACGTCAACTGAATACATGTTCACACGACAACAGGTAACTTGAAACATGTCCATACCATGCACAACAACTACATAATTAAATAGTATATTTTTGTATTGGTTATATGAATATTAAGTCATCGCATAAACAATAATAAACCAAAAAAATTATAATCTGTGATTCATCGCTTTATTATTCACAAATTTTGAACAATCGCATGAAACTATAAATTAAGGATACAAGGAATAAGTCTTGGAATCACAAATGATAATAAAATAGATAGGCAAATCTTATTCTCTACCAAAGATTTTTATTTTTTGAACGATTTCAAAAAAAATTTGGTTGAGATTCGGTTAGTTTTTATTTTGTTTTTATAAGGAACTTTTTTTTAAGAAACCAAAGTTTAAACATAATTTAAATTTATTGCAATGTCAATTGGTTTTATTATTAGTTAGAAAATATATTTATTAATATGATTAAAATGAAATTACAAAATAGTTATGTGATAAATCGATCTATCAATATTAACAAACAGGATAACATTTAATGTTTCTGGTCAACAGTAAACAAAAGTATATAATACGTTTATCATTAAATTTCTCAATTTAAGAATAATAATAAAAATAAATAATTAATCATTGCTATAGTAATGCTTAAAATATTTTTCTAAAGCCTTTTTAATGATGATAGATGGCACTAAGTGTTATTATCATACAAAAACATCTACGAGAGTTTTTTTTCCAAGAATTAAGAGAGTCCCTTATCTATCTTAGATAATATTAGTCCGTTATCTCATATACTATCGTGTCCGTGTGTTATTATTCCAATCAGTAATAAAATTTGAGATTAAAGAAATATTAATCAGCTAATTTAACAATTACAATTACCATTACAGCTCCTTAGAAGTCATTTAATATCTGTATTTTGCCATGAATGGCCGGAACATTATGGTGAAGTACTTCAAGTAGTTTTACGTGCAAGTAGTACTTCAGAACCCGAAGGAGGTTGTATAAGTGTACTTGTATGGAAAGATATATTACAAGCTTTGGGTTATAAAAAACTTCCATCACAAAGTTTTGTCGAAGAATTAAGACACTATGCTACTACACAAACATTACTTAAACATAATGAGGTGGGTTAAGTTATTCGTTTTTAAAAACCTTACGTTTGAATGGCTTTGTCATATCATTCCCTATTTAATTATAAACTCGCAGATAACTTTTTCTATTTAATCATAAACTCACAGTTAAACTCATAATTTAATTTACTTGTAGCTATTAGAAAGTGCCGTTCTATTGGGTCATCATTTTACTCAAGAACGATTAACCTATGGTCTTTATGGTTTATATCCCCGTTTTCGCCCGTATGTAGATCAAATTACAACTTTATTAGCAATGTTTGGTCATGGTTTAGTTGTCAGCGTAATGCATAAATATCCTGGTCTTTTAGCTGATGAATGTAAGTAAACAATCTTTGATCACCATTCTTAATTGAAAAACAATAGTTTTGGTTTTATTTCGGGTTAGAGAATAGCAAAACTGTTGGGCGAGAAATGTGAAAAACATTCATTCTGCATACCAACGTCGATTATTTTTAATCTTTAATATTACGCATTATTAATTTCGGTTACGTAACATAGCTGTATATTTCAAACTTTTAAATTAAAATTGGTAAACCGGAAGTATTGACAGAAATCCAGGGCTTTCATGAAAATGGTATCTGTGATGAAATGTTTGTGTACAAATTTTGCCTTTATGTAATATAATGTTCAAGTAGACCTTTCTTAATCAAGAATACATGGCGTTGTCAGTCGTTTAGTTGGCTGGGTGCAATTAATATCACTTAAATATCTTTACAATTCTTACGAGCTTCTGATATAGAAATTATTTTTGACTGTCACTGAATTTGTTATATTTCACATCAAAATGAAATTTTAAAGACAAATAAATCCTTAAATTTTAAAGAGAAAATAATTTTCTTTTTTCGTTCATTTAAAGCTTTTTAGGGCTATCTAATTATGATTTACTACCCAATTGGGTATTTTGAAGCTACTAAATTTGCTATATTTCACTTTAGAATGTGAAAACTTTAATAACTCAACATGTGGGAAAAAAATTAAACTTGATTTAAAAACGAAGACACGATAGATAATCATTCTCTTGATCTTATCAGAATTTTAGAACTTCCATAATTTTCTTATTTTTTAAATTTTTTTGAAGAAATAAAAAAAAAAAATTATTTAAATAGCCAATTATTTAAATATTTAAGGTCATACAGTTAAGGCTAATTCTGTTAAATTTCAAACGCACTATATTAAGAATTGAATAATAAAAATTTTAAACCGTACATAATGATTATTTTAAACAGTACTTGAAATGATATGGCCTGGAATAGCGGATATGTTTTCACCATGGTTAATGCCATATTGGACAAGAAGCTTGAAAGATACATCAGCCGTATGGATACAACAATTAACAGATGGCCGAGCAGCAGTTATGCCATGGATATATGCTGACATTAATTGTGCGCAAAAAATTATTAGTGCTTTTGTAAATATAATTCGATTTATATTTGAAATGTTACCAGGTATTTATAATTTTTTAACCCACTTCCAAAATAGAGTAGTAATTTGATACGTAATTTTTTGTGTTTACAGCATCAAACAGTATTCTTAACAGAGTTTGGCAATATTATATTAGTAATTTTGCACATTCAGCCATAAAAGATCATGTATTATCTCCAATACATTCTTCATTGTTAACATTGCCATGGGAAAGATTTTGGCCAACTTTACAAGATTTAGAAATAATGTTGAAGGTAATCAGTACAATCTCTAGATAATTTGAAAGAATTTACACAAAACTATAAATCTGATTTGAAATTTACTCTAGTTTCCATAAAATACTATCTGTATCATATTTTTGTAATGTTTTGCTTTTGTCAATTAAATAGTCTTTACTTTAGACAAGCCAAGAAATGATTAACTGTAGAAAATCGATAAGGTTTAATTATTAAATTAGTAAATTTTAATTATTTCCAATATTTGCGAAAATGAGAAGAATACGGTATTATCTACAAAAACGGGTCAAATCTAAATTTATGTATTTTTAACAGGAACGCAGCTTTAGAACGAAAAATGATTCCATTCTATATTGAATACTAAAATAAAAAATAATCAAAAATTTTTTAAATGGATATTTTAGACCTCTTTTAAGAATACATGATTAATATTTCCATTGAGTACGCGAAGCTTACTTATTTTTACTCGACTGCATATTTACTATGTAAAAAATTTACCATTAGTCCGGTCAAATTAGACCAAAAAATAAGAGTAAAGTTACCTAAATTCCCACCAAGCTGAAAATCGGTAAGATTGTTTGAAATATCATTAAAAACAAAATTTGAAAGTTCCCCATCTTTCCCCTGTAAGGAAAAAATTTTATTCAAGGTCAAAGGTAAAAAAAATGAGTTTTTCGCGATTTTCAGCAAAACGGTAAGTTTTATCATAAAAATATTTCAGACATAAAAAATTGTAGATCATAAAATTATCTACAAAAAATTAATTAATAATTTTTTTTCTACGAGCCACCGTTTTTGAGATATAACGATTCAAAAAGTTGTAAAAGTTGTAATCGTCATAATATGCATGAGTACGCCACGTATATATACATCTCTATAGTTGTAATATATGTTAAAATATTTTTCTATCGGTTATTGTAACTTACACTACTAATATAAAATATGCATAAGTTATAACTATAAGAATATCAGGTAAAATGAAGCCCAGTCCCTTAATTTATACGCCATTGAAACCTTGAGAAAACATCTGTCCCCTGTTCAATTGTGTGCGTGGCTAGGGTCTTATACCTGCTATAATAAATGTACCATAAAAGTTCATGAAGAAAAATTACCTGTTGACCCTGTGTTGTTGTTCCAACGCATGAGTATTACTGCAGCATTTCAAGATGAAATAGAAAACTATTTTGAATATGAACTATCTCCCTACCCTCTATCGTTATTTGATGACATCGGAATGCGTAAAACACAGAAGTCTGCAATTTACGATTGTTTCGAAAAGGTAGACTTTGATATTAACAACACAAATGCGACATACATCATTGACGGAGGATACTTACTACATCGCGTTGTATGGGATAGTGAAGAAACATTCAACGTTATATTAGATAAATACGTACAGTATGTACGTCGACATTTTGGTTCCCGAGTTACTGTCGTATTTGATGGCTATAATGATTGCACGAGAAATACCAAAGCTGCAGAACAGCGTCGTCGAACTTTAGCAACATCTTCATCAATCGATATTTTATTTGATGAAAATATGACAGTTCCAACCAGCCAACAAAAATTTCTTTCTAATACTCACAACAAGTCTCGGTTCATTTCAATGTTGAAAGAAAGATTTACTACAGAAAATATATTGGTAAGACAAGCTAATAATGATGCTGATGTATTGATAATTGAAACAGCAATTGAGCAATTCAATTTGACAAATACAACTATTGTTGTTGGTGAAGATATAGACTTACTCGTATTACTGACTGCTCGAACTCCAACTGAAAAAACTATTTTCTTCTTAATACCAGAAAAAGCTCAACAACAATCGGAAATGTATTCATCAAAAAGTTTATCTACTTTTGCAAAGTGTCAAAATCATGTACTATTTTTACACGCAATAACTGGCTGTGATACGACATCTGCATTTTACATGAGGGGTAAAATAACAGTCTTCAAACTATTTGAGAAACAAAATTTAATTGAATGTGCTGAAGTTTTTAAAAATAGTAGTTTTACTCGACAAGAAATTATTACTAACGGCATTCGCTTTCTTCTTTCTATGTACGGAGCTCCTAAAAAAACTACCTGCTTAGATAAGTATAGATATGCATGTTTCGTTAAAAACACCAAAAGTAAAATACAAGTACAATTAGCTTGTCTTCCTCCAACCTCAGTTGCTGCGCATCAACATCTTTTTAGGGTATATTACCAAGTTCAAGTGTGGCTTGGTTATCAGCTAGACCCTACAGACTGGGGTTGGATGTTGGTCAACAATTTATTAGAACCAGTGTACACTTTATTTCCACCTGCGCCGGAAAAACTGCTGAACTCGATTTTTTGCAACTACAAAAAGGGATGCAGTGCTAAATGTGGTTGCAAAAAAGTCGGACTGTTCTGTTCTCCGGCATGTACACATTGTCAAGGCCGGTTGTGCTCTAATATTGAATCACCAACAGTAGAGGATCCGTTTGATTCCAACGAGGCAACATGCGATACATCACTATTAACGCAGTTTACATGCACTCAGGATGAAGATGAAGAAGAACAAGACGAACAAGAACAAGACGAACAAGAACAAGAAGATCAAGAATAAGAACAAAAGAAGATTTTGAAAGTTACGACTCGGACGATTAAATTTCACTAATTTTTTTAACTTAAATTGCTTTTATCTTTTCAATCTCTGCTAATATCCATTATTTTTCAATAGTTTCAAATTAAACAGGATCAAAACTGACCCGTGGAATAGGCCTACTGGGGAAACCACAAAAAAAAAACGCGCTAAGTACATTACCTCATAGGTGGCGAGGAAACGTGTGCATATTATGACAATTACAACTTTTACAACTTTTTGATTCGTTATATCTCAAAAACGGTGGCTCGTAGAAAAACAAGTATTAATTAATTTTTTGTAGATAATTTTATGAACTACTTTTGTTTGAAATATTTTTATGATAAAACTTACCGTTTTGCTGAAAATTGCGAAAAACTCATTTTTTTTACCTTTGACCTTGAGTAAAATTTTTTCCTTACAGGGGAAAGATGGGGAACTTTCAAATTTTGTTTTTAATGATATTTCAAACAATCTTACCGATTTTCAGCTTGGTGGGAATTTAGGTAACTTCGAATGTCTAAATTGACCGGATCACATATATTTACAAATTTATACCGTGTCTGAAATTTTTATTGATACACCAAGCAAAATAATAATTTTCATGACTTAAATACTAATTACAAACCTAAAACGGTTGACCCTAAAGGCCATCCCTGCAACTTCCCGCTAATTCCATACCTAAGCACTTAAAATTTAACATATTACAATGTTTTTGAGCATAAAATTTTGTTTTTGAGCTTTGATGTTAAAAAAGCACTTGTTTCCGCATATTTTGTTAACGATATCTTTCGACCCAATCAACCGATTTTTACGTTCTTGGCGGCGATCGACGCGGTTTTTAAAGCTTTAAAAAGAAATTCGGAGTTATGTTAAAAAAACACTCATTCCCAAATATTTCGTTAACGATATCTTTCGAACCAATTAACAAATTTTCACATTCTTGGCGGCGATCGACGTGGTTTTTTGAGCTTTAATAATTATTTTCTTTCATCAAAAGCGGCCCGAAAAGAAATGTCGAAGTTACGATATCTCTCAAAAGAATCAACCGGTTTTAACCGGGCAGTCGGCGTGGTTTATCATGGTTAAGATATTATTAGTTTTTGGAGTTGACACACTCACACACACACACACACACACACACACACATATATATATATATATATATATATATATATATATATATATATATATATATATATATATATATATATATATATATATATATATGTATACACTTTGCAACTGGCTAAACATATAACCGAAGCAGTGCTGATCTAGTCTAGCAAGATGCCTAATGTTGGAGGCCCAAAGCAGAGTAGACACCTACTCCTATCATATGGCATATCTATTTGGGCCGATGCACTAGATTTACAGGAATCATGGAGAAAAGCTGGTCCTATGTATCGACAAAGCGCTCTACGAGTAGCTAGCGCCTTCCGCACAATATCAGAGGAAGTAATGTGCGTCATTTCCGGAATGATACCTCTCAGAGTTCTAGCAGAGGAAAGACGGGCCCTCTAACAACGAAGAAGGCAAACTGCACTGAGCCCTGAAGAACATAGAATGGAAGAACGGCAGAACAGCATAGGCCGATGGCAACTGCAATGGGATGCCGCAGAGAAGGGTAGGTGGATGTCGCCTCATACATCGGATCGACACTTGGAATCACGGCGAGGTCAATTATTATCTTACACAGATGTTGTCTGAACACGATGTTTTCGAGAGTATCTACACCGCTTTAAGCACGATGATTCTCCGGAATACCCGGCCTGTCCAGGAGTTGCTGAAGATACGGAGCACGTCTTCTTAGTATGACGTCGTTTCGATCCACAGCGTGAAGACTTGGAAGGGATCCTGAACCAGAGAATGCAACCAGATTCACTAGTTGAAGCAATGTTATCATCAGAGACTGCCTGGAACGCTACCAACACGTTTGTAACAGAAGTCGTCACAGACTTGCGTTCCATCGAAAGAGCAAGATCAAATTACAGATGATAGAAGGAAGGAAGATAACACCTTAGACGAACCAGAAGGAAGAGCAATAGTTAGATCCTCCCCCCACGAAGTAATGCCTGACAGCGGTTTCCGTGAGGGATAAGAGGACAAAAGAAAAGGGTTTTAGGGTTTTGTGACTATGAGCGCTAGCGTTGATTTTTAGATGACACTGCGTCGAGTCTTCACATATCCAGGCGATATGCCTGGAATACGTAAAAAGGATTCCCCCCTCTTTAAAAAAAGACACACACACACATAGAGGTTGTCATAGACATAGTGACAACAGTCTACCTCACAGGGGTAGTAACTCTGACTACCTCACAGGGGTAGTCAGAGAAGTTTCTTGTAATCTCAAAGCGTCGAGATGTAATGAAAACTCGATTTTTAAAAAACGGGGTAAAACCAATAACTTCCTTGAAAATCTTCCTTGAAAAATTTTCTTAGCGCGAAGTTAAAAAGGAAAGTAATAATTATTTTTCGAAAAAAATAGAATTGACTTCAACAAAATAAAATAAAAACTAAAAATTTAATATTTTTGCAAACAATATCTTTGTGTTCAATTAATTTTCGAATGCGCCACCAGTCATAAATAAATATAATAGTAATTTTTCTCACTATAGTTTGTCAAGTTAATATTTTTTGTATAAATATATAAATAAAATAAAATGGAAGTTATTAAATATATTTGAAATAATGTACGTTTACGTAATGGCTGTCAACAGGGAAGATAATTTTTTCTCAGTCTGGTCGTTTAGTAGGTCCGAGTTTTTATGTCTGTATATTTCTAAGGCTTCTAACTAATTCAGTCATTTTTTTTCGCTATATGTAGAATTTTTTTATCTTTTTTGGGTTTATGTCCAGTTTCTGATAAATGATTAACGAAAATTAAATCGGTTATGTGTGTGATCTCAAATGTTCGTTTATTCTGGTTTGAGAATCCGTTCCAATTTGTCTAATATATGAGCAATCACACTCTGTTGAGCAAAATATTCTGTAGATAGCAGATTTCTTATTATCCTTCAATTTACTTTTGGCGTTAATAAGATACTTACAAGTGTTATAGATGGCATAAACGCCGTTTGGATACTATGATTGCGTAAGATATTAAAAATTACTTGCGGTCTATTACCATAATATGTAATAGTATGGAAGGGTTGTTTTGGTAAATTAATTATACCCTAATAAATCGCATTTATTGCCATTTTTTGCTTTTTATTTGTTACTAATCTTGTTATAAAGTAACCATTATTGGAAGCTATTTGTTGAATTAATCGGACCGTATGCTTTTAAAATTGTATTCAATCTTGAAACTATTACATCTTTTATAACTAGTGGTTTGGCTAAGGGCTCGGCGTTAGGTCCTTTGTTGGCAGATATTTTTATGACTTTCGTTGAAGAAGAGATTTTAGATTCAGTTCAAGTAAAGGCTCATATCAAATAATTTTTTGTTATTAATGTATAAATGATTCCCATAAATTAACGCTCGACACAGTTAATGGAAAATTAATGTTTTTCGTGAGTGCGTTTCTAAATAAACATGTGAATTTATCGAAAACTATTTACTTCTTAGAATTCGAATTTCGGTCATTAATGAGTTTATTAAATAGCATATTCTCTGAAATTTTAGACAGTCAATAAATTCTTACTGAAGTTATTGTTTTTTATTGTTAAGGACAAAACTGCTAAACCGATAATAATTTTGCACAAGTCATATAGGATTATTAAATAGCTTTAAGTTATATATGAAGCTTTTTTCTCTTAAAAGCTTAATTTGAAAAAATCGCAAAAAATGCTTTTCATAACTTGAATGCTTTGTATCCTACCAAATTTTGGTGTCCGTTTGTAGTTAGTATTTAAGTCATGAAAATCTTTAATTCGAATTTCGGTCATTTATTGAGTTTATTAAATAGCATATTCTCTGAAATTTTAGACAGTCAATAAATTCTTACTGAAGTTATTGTTTTTTACTGTTAAGGACAAAACAACTTTCAAAAGATCTTCATTTATATAAGCAAACAAATCTATTCAAAAAATTACATTTGTTTTGTAAATTTACGCTTACTGTACTCCAGCATTAGTATCAACAACATTAATATTTTGGTGTTTTCAAACATTAATGAAAATCTTTAAAAGCAAAACGCAATACCCGGCCAAACTTGATTTTATTAATAAAAAATACTAAAGATAATATAGCATGAAACTTGATATTCGAACTATAAACATTTGAATGTTTGTATATCTAGAGTAAATTCCAAATAAAATCAGCATTCGTTAATAACGCGATTTATTTATTTTTTAGGTCGTAGATCAATATTTACCAACATGTCATATATTTATTGGGTGTATAGCAATGCGTATACCTTGGGTCCCTTGGCTAAATTCTATTGAGAATAATGACACACCGACAACAATCATTATTCGAACACAACAGTGTCTTTTACCCTTATTAGTTAAATTATCTCATGAGCCAACTGTTCAACAACAGGTTATTATCTTAAACATTTTGAAATTATGAACAATTCAAAGCTCTAAATTTTCTGAAATTCTTTTTTAGAGTTTAAAACATTTACACACGTTGCTCTCTCAAGCATTTCGTTTTAATTGGTATCACGTAGATGTTGTCACGTACGAAACGCTTATTAATTGGTATGTGATGAGTGTAGAACCAAAAGTAGTTTTACGACTTAACGATAAATCACATAAATTAGACTATTTAATTTTAGAGTAAGTATGATTTTGGTAGAAGATCGTGATAGTTTGTTATACAGCGTGTCCTATTTCAAGTGTAACCACCCCGTTAATTTGGACTAGGAAGAACGATTTTAATAATTTATATCCCCAAAAAGTACCATTAGAAAAAGCTCTATCATATGGGAAGAAAATTAAGTTTTTGCTATAATTTCATGTTCTGCTGTGATCAAAGTAGTATCATAAAAATTAAAACTATACTAGGTATTAATTTTTTTAATAAATGATATCAACAGTAAGAAATGACTCAATTTTTTTTCGATTCGGCAAGTTTTCGCAAATAGAAATTAAATACATCATATATTTTTGTGTAAATTCGTGAAGCACTCAAACATCGAGTTTCTTTTTTGATCTAGTTTTATGTAAATGATTTAAAAAAATTTTTGCTGTCGAACTTTCTAGACGATTGTTTTACTTTTCCATGATTTAATTGACATTTTCAACGACAGGTTTACGCGAATTACATCTTTAACATGTGTCAGTATCGGAACAATGAACTATTTGCCTGTATTTTCGTCAGTAACAACGCAAAATTGTAAAATATACTGAATTTCCACTTTGTTGGCGTGTTTGTTCTTATACGAACTGTAACTCACAACTAAACTAACTCAATCACAAAATTATTGAGGAATTTTTAGAGAACATTTTTAGCAAATAACAAACTGTTACGATCCATTTTGTTTCTGAATATTACCAAATATTTATAAAAATTGTCCAGTGTTTTATTATCTTCTGCTGAATATATACCGCACGGTATTGGTGGAAAACTAGGTGTACATGCTCAAGTTAAACGTAAAATATTTATTCGAAGTTTTACACGATTGTTAATTTCTACAGCGAATCGTTATAAAAATTTAGTTAATAGTGAAAATATTAAATTCCGTACCACTATCGTTGAAGTTTTAGAAGATATGGAGAATATTTTAAAAAATAATGGTATGTGTTAAATAGTCTTTAAAGTGGCTCTAACTAGAGTTTTGTATCGTATAGTAAAAAGATTTAATGTTCTATTTTTTTTTTTTTTTGTTTTTTTTTTTTAGCTGTAAATGAAACAAATAAATTACCAGAAATTTCAGAACTATTAGAAGAATTTTTAATCATTGCCGATGATAAAAATTTATCGTTATTATTTAATGAAACATTGAGTGAATGGCTTTCTAATCGTAAGGAATATAATTTAGTTTTGCATGGAATTTTATCTGTGATTGGTACTGTTCCACAATGTTTAATAGCGACTGGTGCTATACTGGATGCTGCCTTGTTAGGTTATTTTAATTCCATAACTGAACCGAAATGGGAAATGGTTATAAAGTTATTAAAAGGTATAAGCAATTATTTAAAATTGAAAAAGTAGTAAAAAGATTTAAATGTTTTTGTTATATTGATTTTATTTTATAGGTATATAAACTTTTAATCCAAATTATCCACTAAAACATACAAACAAATTTTTTTACGTAATAATTTAGGATACGTTCTAAAATTAATAACGTCTCGCAATGGCATCACGATATGATATCATCAACACATATATTTAACATTACAAGTCTATATACTAATGGCCACATAGCGTCAGTCTATCACATGAGATGGTATTAGTTTTGAAACGAACGATTATTAAAAATTCATTTAGGCTATGTTATTTATCGGATGAATAATCTCTGTCAGAATATATTTATTTATTAAAGTTACATTATTTATTGAAGTGAGAGTGGATTTATAAATAATTAATGTAAAAATGAATAAAAAATATAATGTGCAGGTTTCAGAAAATAAAGAAATGAATGAAAGGGGGTTAAACGTACTGAAATAGAAATAATAATTATAACAAGTACTTGATATTTTTGTGATGACACTTTGATGAATTTTTTATTTTTTTGTATTAAGTCTTGTATTTTGTACAATTATTTACGTTTTATTAAATAAATCTTAATTTTAAATTAAAATACCAGCTAATAAATGACATGGAAGTTTATGTAGAATACAATACAATGGGTATAGAGTCCAGAATAAGAATGAAATCTGGGTGATTGTAAAAATCCGTGCAAACCGTCACCAAATTAGCAACGAGTAACATCTCCTCAGAGAATCATTACAACTAGCCAATTCATACTGATGATGACTACTTTGTAGTCGAAATGCGTTTTTATAAAAATACAAAATAATTTGATCAAAGAAATTGGGGTAAAAAAATCGAAATTTATTCGAAAAATCCTAGAGTTCTCATTAATAATTATAAAATCCATTTTTATTAAAATGGCTTTAATAATTCAACTCTACATAACCCTATAATAATGATTTTTCAGAGGCATATTACAAACCTTGATTTTGAATTGTATTATGATATTTCAAATGATAACAGACATTGACAATGTAGCTGTGATAGAGATATGTACAGTAGAGCCTCGGTGCCCATAAGCATATCATATCATTCATAAGTACTCATCTAAAAATCTGTATATGGCTTAATTATGATTTGGGCAACAGCTTTTTCTCTAAAATTTTCGATTGTTCTCACAAACTTCAAATTGACGGACTTTCGATTTTTTGTTATTAAAATGGAAAATCATTCAATTACAAAAGCTTAAATCATTTTAACCGCTACGTGATAAAACCACTTGTCCGTTGTCCGGCAACCTGAAAATACTGAAAAATAGCAATTTTCAAGTTACCATGCAATGGACATTTCGTTCATTCACTTGTTTGTCAAAATAGGTTTTGAATTATTATTGAATGATATTGCTATAAAAATAATAAAAAATCAGATGTCCGGAAATATCAAGTTTGTGGGGGCAATTAAAAATATTAAAAGTTAGGGGTTCGAAAAAGAAAATGGCCCACTTATCAAAATTTCCGTAGGTAGAAAAGTTGTTACACTAATCATAAGTAAACTGTGTAAAACATTTTATATGGGTTAATAAATGACTTGAAAATAACAGATTTCTAAGTAGTGACGGAAATTTAATCTGATTTTTATTTGCACTTACAAGACTATGTTTTAAACATACTTTTACATGAATTTATAATAATTAAATATTTGACTAAACTTTTTATTTATTCAATTGAAGTTTCTTTACTTCACGAACAGGGAAAGAAAGTTATTTTTTTAATCTTAAAAAATAAACAAATTTTGGAATGTTTAAAATTCTAATTGGGCAGTGATATTCTGATGTTATATCCCCATAGATATTGCATTCAAAACCTTATAACTTTTTGGTTTTATAATCAATGTCCATTTTTTTTTCCAATTTTGTTAAAGTATGGAAGTAGTTTCATATTCTATTTGGAAATATAGCAAATGTAGTATCATATCTCCTATCTACAAAAACACTCATCTTTGAAACGAAAAATCGTATGGTTTGTAATTAAAACAATCAGATTTCTATATCAATGGTTCTTAACTTCCGATTACTGTGACCATTTGTCTATAAGATGTGCACTATACTCCAAAAGAACCAAATATAGTAGAGTTGTATGCCTGATAATATTGTATTTTATTTTTTAGGGCGTAATTTATGGACATCAAGAAAATTGATGGAAGTGATGGCACAAAACGGTAATATTTTGGCGTTTCATGGAGTAATGTTAATTCGTAAAGATGACCAAACAATATCGTTAGGAGAACTAATCGAATGGATTACACTAATTAAACCCGAGTAAGATTTTTTAAAAACTTAAGTAAATTTTCCATCTTTGTTGAAGTTTTTAAAATTGATCTAACGTGATACCACTTTTCGACAGGTTTTGTCTATTTTGTTTTTGCACTCAGAATATCGTTATCTATGCGATCTCGATTTTTGACCGATGCACAATTTTTGACCGTTCGCGAGATAATCTCAAAGTTCGCGATTTTGAGGGTCACTTACCATTCAAAGCATGTAAAATTTACGGTCCTCCCAACTATTTTCTATTATAGGCAAAATGTATCATAATATAGGCAAAATATATAACAAACACTTATGTTTTTGTCTATAATAGGTAACTTTTTGCGTTTATGTGCCGATGGTGTGTGTGATTCTAAAAGTGATATCCTATTTTAAAATCCCTGAATGAATATTTTGTCAACGAATATTCGCCTAAAAAATTGTTCTTTATAACATAAACATTTTTTGTCAAATAGTTTCTTTTCTAAAATCTATTTGTACTTGTTTAAGCATTTTTTAATTATATTTAAATAGTTTTTAATTATATTTAAATTTATCAACAACGTATTCAGACGAATAGTATTAATGATATTTTTGACCGTTTACAAATTTTCTAGGCGTATTTTAGCTTACAGAAATGTCTGGAAAAGTAAATGTTTTAAAAATATCGAACAACCTCAAATGATTCATTTTAAGTACTCTTTTTGATTATGATTTGATTTTGATTATTTGATTATTTATGAATATGTAGAGCATGTAGCCTTCTAACTTCTACGTATTTTTTTAGTAAAAATGTGGAAAGTAGGTTACCATTAATATGGAATGATGTTCTGGAACTAATAATTGCGGTTTATGATAAAACAAATGAGACACACGATGAAAAAAATATTGCAAACATTTTAATGAATCTAAATAAGTTTGTGGTTTATCTAAATAAAATAGCAGATGAAAAAAGTGGTTGGGGTAGTTCGTTCCTTGGTGCAATGCGAATCAGAAATAATAGTGTAGAAATAACGAATCGGTAATAAGATTTTATTTCTTTTTGTAAAAAAACTTCTGAAGTGACAAGTCGTAAAGTTGTATTCAATAAATTCGTAATAAACCCTAAAATACCGTAGGATTAAATACTATTATATTGAACCGGATTTAAATAATATTTGAAATTTCTTCATAATTATACAGAAATAACGAATCGGTAATAAAAATTTATTTTATTTTTTTTTTTTTTGCAATGAACTTCTACCGTGAAAAGCTGTAAAGTCGAATTCAATAGGATTAAAATATTATTGAAATTGAACCAGATATAAATAATATTTACTCAAAATTATATATAAAAAATTTATTCAAAATTTAAAGTCATTCCGTTCCCATTTTAATAGGATTTATTCTGACTTTTTTATAAATGAACTTATTTTCTCATGAAACTATTATAGATATCGATTATTGGCTAAATTCAATGTAACGATTTATTCGCAATTAAAAAGTATACTTAATTCTAGTATGATCACAGGAAATCATACAAATATAAGCGATTGTCCATTGGCAATAGAGTATTAAATTGATGGTGAATAAGCCTGTTGGTGGAATTGATACAACGTAGATAGACTGTGGCTTAAGTAGAAGCGACAAGTTTAGATACTAGCGTAGATAATTAGCTCATAATAGAGTTAAAGGACTTGTAAAATAAGTTCTATGAAGCGTTTGGAATCGCGATATTGTCAACAACAGAGTTAGTTTATCTGATTTTGACATAATATAGTATTAATTTATTGTTGACATTTATATAGAAGCATAACTGTTCATGACAATTCTGAGTAAGCATCAAGAAAATTTGTGCAAATTTTTTAAATACAAAATCAAGCATCTGGTTGTAAAATACTGAAACTTTGTCAATTCTTGGATTTTTTAAATTTAAATTTTTAAGTAAATTTACATTTTAAAATTGAAATATCTTTTAATTCATTACAATAGAAAATAAATAAGCTTGATTATTTAAAGTCTAAACTTTACCAGTTAGTTCTAAATTTTTATTCAGTTAATTTAAAAAAAATTATTTGTGACAAATTGAGATATGGACAAAATAAAATTTATTAGTAAAAAATATATTGCAAAAGGCAGATCATTTTAGTATCAAGGCAGTTCATTTTAAATATTTGAAATGAGTGTGAGATAGAAAATTCCACTACCCTGCAAGAAGTCTTCGATTTTGTGTTAAGCTATTTGTTGAAGGTTCTTTACACAAATTTTATGCCTGCCTCAATCGTCAACTCAAATTTTTCGACCAGCTCTTATACTAATACACTGATTTTATATTTAAATATTAAATTTATTTGTAAACAACAACCGTATGAATTTTTCAGAAATTCATATAGTAGGTAGTATAAAATATCTATTGCGCTTGCTCTCATAATTCTAGGATGTAAAAAAAACGCGTGTCTATCATCTACGCTATCACAGAGTTGTCAAATTGTGCTACTTTTATCGAATTTGCTCTTTTATGTGCTTGAGCTCCTAAAAATATTTGGTATTTCCTAAAAAAGATGGGGCTCCATGGTAGAAAAATTTCTGGTAACTCTGCGTTATCATCGCCACTAATATCTACTAGCTAGCATGCTAGTAGGACAGTTGCTAGTATGTACGCTCGTCGCTTCTACTTTCTGCCTGATCCTAACAAAATATGTTTTAAAATAATAATTGGCTGAAAAAAATAAACAATATAGAACTTCATTTCATTTATTTAAATGTACTATATTTAAATTCTAAAAACAATTTAAATTTATTTTGACTAGGTGTCGTTTTTTTTGTAAAGCTTTAGCTTTATTTATAAGTGCACAAATAATTGAAAATCATTCAGGTAATGAAATAATTCGTTCTTGTGGAGAAGCATTACAAACACAAAATTTCAATACATCAGGAGTTAAAAGCTTACAACAGTTTTCTCACGGGGAATTAAAAATCTGTACTGATATGATTATTAAACAGGTAACTTATTCGTTTTATTTATTATATCTCCTTGAGGACCCAAAATAAAAAAGAAAACATACAAAAACAAGTGATGATAACAAAAAACGGTTTCAATAGACCTTTTCATTTTAATTACGATTCATTTTTGTATCATACAATCGGCAATAAGGTTGACAAAGATAAAAGATAATTATTATTCTTTTTATGAAATTAGCATTTGGCATTCAGTATGAAACAAAACAGAATTGTGCTGAAAATAAAACGGTATGTTGTTTAAATACTTCACATAATATAGTTGTGTATTAATGTTTGAACTATTTAAAATCATTAGTCTTAATCAAAAACACTAATCATGTAGTTCATACAACTATAAGAGTTTTTTATTTAATATTTCAAACAAAAGTTGTTTATTTTTAAGATACAACAATTTTTTTGAAGTAAAACTTCTTTAGGCGCGACTAGGGAGTAACTCAGATTTTTTTTTCTGACGGAAGTAACGTTTCCGCCATTTAAAAATAATAATTCTGATTGGTTGTAAGTATGTTTCCGCCATTTAAAAATAATAATTCTGATTGGTTGTAAGTATATGTCATATACTACACGCTTCTTGACTTAATTAAATTTTTTGAAAATCTCTAAATATACTTGTTTATTTATTACTTTTAAAATAAGTAAATTAAAAATAAATTTTCTGACAATTGCGACATTTTATAATATTAAATAACAAGGTTATATTGACATGTGCTGATCTAACCTTCAATTTGCTACTCTCGATTATTTTAAGAAATTATGATGACATTCAATTACCTGTTTCGAATGAATAATATTAATATAACATTTAAATAATCTTTGTAAAGCACATGAATAATAAATATAATTAAATTATAATATAATATTTATTTATTTAAGTTAATATTTAATCATTTCAGTGATATATGTCGTCAACGCCAAAGAAGTTTTACTTCAATCGCGCGTAAAGGTTACACGCACACACTTTTTTTATTTTCACACAACCTTTTCTTCTCTCCTATGAAGTAAAAGTTTGATCATGGAGTAATTGGACCTAATGGACCGATTTTGCTCATTCGCGAACTTAAACTTAATTTTTAGGTTTAGAACACGTCTTTAAAATTTCACCTTCTTATATCTTTTCGTCATTGAATTATCTTGATGTCGGGCAGTTCTTTTATATTTTTTAGCGTTACAAATTTTACACTAAAATTAATATATACTCTCTTAATATATGCCGAGAACTATACAAATTATTCAGTTAATCTACAGTATACCGTTTGATTTTTTTAATGATTAATAACAAACTAAAACTTTTTAAATAGCTTCGTTATAGTTAGAGTTAGTTTTTTTTCATTGTCCGACAACCTGAAAATAACAATTTTCGTACAACAGAAATTTGTTTTGTCAAGTCGCGAAAAAATAGTTTTTATATTTTTTATTAAATGAACTTCCCATTACAATAACACAAAAATATCCCCCATTTGAAACTTTTAGGCGCAATCGGAAATTTTTGGAGCTCCAAAAAATAAAACGTACCACTTTTCAGAATCTTCGTAGAAGACAAATTTGTTGCATTAATAATAATGAAGCTAAACGTGAAGTAGTATCTGCCTGTTATTAATCATGAAACAAATCAGGTGGTGTACCATAGGCTTAATATTTTAGTAGACCAGTTTCGATTTCGTTTGCAGTCATCATAGTTACATTTTCAAGTAAAATAAAAAGTAAAAGCATATTATGTAGAAAAGTTTATTTAAAAAATTAAAATTTATGCTTTTCATTAGGTTTAGTATATTTTGAACATGAGTTGAAATAAATATTTATAAAATAATAATAGTAATTCTATATGTTTAAATTTTAGATTCAAGATTTAAATAATTCGCTTCACAATTCAAAGGATATTACAACATTTATATGCCAGCAACTGTATAATGAAAGATTTTATTAATCATTTTGTTATTGTAAAAATAATTTTTATATTTTTAAATATTTGAAAACGAATTAAAGCTATTTTTTATTTAAAACCATAGTGTTATTCACTATTAAAAATAAAACCCTCTATTAAAAATAATAATGTTAACACATAAATGTAGTTACTCAATTTTATATATATATATATATATATATTACTATATATTACTAATAATATAGTATAATAGTATAATATAGTAATATATATACTATTATATATATATATATATATATATATATATATATATATATATATATATATATATATATATATATATATATATATATATATATATATATATATATATATATATATATATATATATATATATATATATACTACTACTTTAATTTTATATATACTACTTTATAGAACTGTTGATTGCATCATTTTATATAATTACATTTTATATTTATTTTAAAAATGTGGTATGAAATTATAGAATTTTCATGAGAATACCTTAATGTACCGATTGTTGTAATATTACCATAAAGATTTTCAAGGATAACGATTTGCAAGGGCCTCGTATGATAAATGCTTTTTGCAACGTATAATAAAAAAATTAAAAGTTTCTATGTGCACTGTATACCAGGGTAGATAATTTTTGAAAAAAAAAAATTACAGAAGAATTAAAAATGAAAGGAAAAATAAATTACGGGCGATCTGAGTTCGGGAAGTATGGAAGGGGTGAGTTTTTAAGGGTAAAATTCGGTTTATCTGAATTTCCGGCAAAACTACAAGTCTTATGGAAAAAAGTTAAATGGCAAAGTTGTAGGTAATAAAAAGATCTAAAGCTTTTATATTCACACTTTTTTTAAATAACCTCAAAATTTATGCGAAAAATTCAAATAACCAAGTTTTTGGTTTTTTATTTTTTTTCTCCGAAATTTGGTGACAACTTACCTTTTTATGTTCTAAATACATTGTAATTTTTTTGATTTAAAATATTTATTTTTTCATCTTATTTTGAATAAATATCGAAAAAGCACCCTAATTTTCAATCGAAAAATTTTGAGATTATGTGAAAAAAGTGTAAATACAAAAGTTGTAGATCTTTTTATTACCTACAACTTTGCTATTTAACTTTTTTCCATAGGACTTGTAGTTTTGCCGGAAATCGAAATAAACCGTGTTTTATCCTTAAAAACTCACCCCTTCCATACTTCCCGAACTCAGATCGCCCGTAATTTATGTTTCCTTTAACTTGTATCATATTATCTTGCGTTTCCAATGGGTTTTATCCTACTATAATTTTCTTCTTCTTTTTATCATTTTTTAAGGCTTCTACTCTAGTCTACTGTGTATAAGTTTATTTACAGTAGTTCTTAAAGCCACACAAAATAAATGATTATATAAGTATGTCGAAGGTACATTGTTTTATGTTATTTAAAATTAGCCACTATTTACCAATAATTTTAAACAAATTATAATATTTACATTTAAAAATTATTATTAATGGTATTCCACACTTATTATAATTTTCAATGCAAATACTATTAGTTTTCACTTCTGTTTTTAATAAATTTTTACATGACATGTACAATTATTTGTTACATTTTTATTACAATTAAATGTTTGCAATTATTTCAATTATATGTTTCATGATAAATATATTTTATTATACAGCTTTTCATGGCGCTAGTAACCACGTCGCTTTACGCAAAGCTAAAAAATCTTTTAATTCATTTAAAATATAGCTTTTATTACAGGTTGCAGGTTACTTCTTTTAAATAAATTTTCAACGAAGATAACACAAAATCTCTTTAACATAAAAGGGATGATGAATAAATTTTTTTATTACTTCAATTGAAGTTTCATGACTCATCGAAAATGAAATTATTTTAAAAAAATCTTTAACAATAAGTAAAATATGGCCATTTAAATTTTTTGATTAAACAAAGAAGGAGATATCATATGTATGACGTTATTCACAGGTTCTTATAAATCCAGACGTTATTCACACGGTCTTATACATAGATTTTGTCACCTTAAATGGACAACTTATGACTCTTTTTATAAAAAACATGTGTATGTGTATAGAACATAAAACATGTGTATGTGTATGGAAATGTAATTATTAATGTGTGAATCAGTAGTGTCAGTAGTTGGGGTGGTGGGTAGTATACTCTATTTGCATGCACGGCAACTTATAAGTGCATTTATCTTTAAAAATATAACGTATAAACCTTATTTTTGCAAGAAGGAGGTAGAAAATAATCATTTAAACAGCTTTTAACTTCTTCGTTTATGAATCAATTTTAATTTAATTTTCTAAGTAGAACAGCAAATTCAGTGTTATCCCACTACCCAATTCATAAGAATATTCATCATTATATAATATATTAAATCTTGTGTATCTTAATTTTTCTGCGTCTTGTAGAAGTGTTTTAATTAATTTGTTTTATTTAACTCTGGCGTAACCAGAATCAAAGTCATAAGCCAGCTAAAAAAAACTTTATGTGGTATCCTCCTTTCGAAATTATTAATCGTTTTAATATTGAATTGATCATTTTTCACTGACATAATATAGTGTCAAATTCAAAAACCAATTCAATGCTATCTTACCGAAATGGTTACTTTAGTTCCTGTGGTAGATCATTATATTGATTTGATCGTTCATTTATCTGTTCGAATAATATGAATGCATCGGCAGACTTTTTAAATGTATAAATAAGTATATGATTTCAAAATTAGATATCTTTAACCCTCACGCTAATAAAACGTATCTTTAAGATTATTGCTAATAGATTTTTTTTAAACAAAATTAATTATAATACTTTTACTATCCATTTATTAGTTTCGACTAATCGTTTTTATTTGTCAATTTTCTTCTAAATAGGCCTAAGAATTTTTCCAATTTTTAGATGTAGTTTGATTTAACTTGTTTAATAGTGTAATTTAAGCCCACTCCTCAAGTGAAGTGGTCAAAATTTTCGATCGATTCATTTGTTCGCTGCCTGTGGTACGCACTGTGCGGATACCTAGAATCGTAGTCGGATCTAACTATTGGACATTCATGCTAACAAAGATTCTAACTACTGGTATAATTAGGAACTATTTGGAACTACCAATGTCAATAAAATATGAGTAAAAAACTTGCAATTATCAGGGAGTTTCGAAATAGAATTTCTGTTACGGGCCGAAAACTTAAAAAGGATAAAAATTTACTTGTTCATTGCGAAGTTTTCAGGATCTTAAAAAAACTGTAGAGAAACTGACTACTTGATTTTTTTCAACATTGGGGTAATTTTTCTATCGTTTTAGTGAAACAGCTAACAAAATATTGTTTTACATTTTTTATGGTATTTCACATGATTCAAAAAATCGAAAAATTTTTCTTATAGAATCTGTATATAATTTTTTTAATTTCCATAGTAATAATTTATAAACATCCCTGAAATATTGGTGTTCATTAGTTTTAGAGTTTAGGACACGTTAAAAATGAAACATAAAATTATATACTTCTACTTTTTAAGTTTAATAATTAACAATTACCATCTGTCGCATTCCAAACATTCTAATAGAAATGAAGAATTTTTGGTCGACGATGACGAAAACGAAGATTTTATGACACAATACCATTTTCTTCAAAGTGAAGGTATAGCACAGGAAGGGGATGAAATTGTTAGAGACACAGGAGAACTAGAATCGGGTCCATCTAAAGAGGTACCTGGCGAAACACCAGAAGTTGTGCGAATTGAACAAAAGGAGAAAATAAATTATTTTTTAACCATTACATTACCAACGTTTATTGGTGCGTATTAATATTTGAATATTTTATCATTCTAACGTTGGACACTTGATATCCAGTCATATTGGGAGGTCGCTGCTCGAACTAGAAGTATCCTGAGTCGAACATTAATTGCTCGTGTTAACAATTGAATTGATGTCGGTTTTTGTTTAATTTAAACACTTTTAGATATTCGTGGCGCCTTGATTGACAATTAATTTTGGTAAAACAATTTAAAATAAGACGAAAATGACGAATAGCAATTTTCGACATTTTTTTAGTAATTATCATGTTGTACCTGCACTGTTTACGACACATGAAAACCACAATTTAAAACATGGGCTGTAAGGCTCGATTACGATATCCGTGGTGACGAAAATGAAGAATACTAATTTTCGAGTTTTCGCCTATTTTTCGAGTTATCCACGGGTAGTTTAATCACAGGCTGAACGTAGGGGCCAAAAACCGACCCGACCCGTTCAAACTATACCCCATAAATACATGAGTAGTTTAATCACAGGTTGAACGTAGCATGGGTAGTTTAATCACAGGCTGAACGTAGGGGCCAAAAACCGACCCGACCCGTTCAAACTATACCCCATAAATACATGAGTAGTTTAATCTCAGGTTGAACGTAGGGGCCAAAAACCAACTCTATCCGTGCATACTACACCCAACAAATCCATGGATTAATAATAGTCGAAAATGGCGTACATGTATTTTTAATAGTTGTATTAAATATACTAATGTTGATTTTTTTAAACGAATTAAATTTTGGTTATTTGTGCTCGAATTGTGTTTAAATTATGGTTATTTAACAAAAAATAATAATTAAATCTTGTAAAGTGTTTTAAATTGTGATATATATGTGACATAAACACGATAATTTATAAAAAAACAGTGTCGATTACTCGAAAAATAGGCGAAAACTCGAAAATTTGTATTCTTCATTTTCGACTTATTTTAACTTAAGTTTTATCATAATTAATCTAATCGAGGCGCCATGGATATCGTAATCTCCCCAAAATATGTCACAAGATTTAATTGCTACAACATTTGTGTATTTAACACAGCTATTTACATGTACGCTATTATCGACTGTTTTTAAGCGTATCAAAAAAAAAAAAAAAAAAACCAGGATCTAGATTCTTTTAACATTACTATTAAAATAAAAATAAATTACTAATATCATATTAATTGTACATGTACTTTCAAAAATTAAATGTAACTTGAATGAATAAAAAACTAGACAACCTGTTCTAAAATTTTTTCGTTATAATTATTTTTTATGACATTCAAGTGTTGATTTCTTTTAAACGAATTAAATTTCGGTTATTTGTGCTTAAATTTTATTCATTTAACAACAAATAGTATTAATTGAATCTTGTGGCATGTTTTAAATTGTGTTTTTTATGTGTCGTAAATCCTGCGGATACAACATGATAATTGCTAAAAAAAATGTCTCGATAGTTCGAAAAATAGCCGACAACTCGAAAATTGGTATTCTTCAGTTTCGTCTTCGGATGTCGTAGTCCTTGAAGCCTTGAAATTTGGCAGGGCATACTCCTTATACTAAATGGTAACACCACTATAGTTTAATAAACTTCAATGTTGCTGAATAGTTACACTAGAGTGATTTAAGAATACTAATCGATTCATATGGTTTATTCAAAATAAGTGGCTACTCAGAATTAGTGTATCTTAGTTTATACTAAGCGAGTGCCAGTGTTTATTTTTACTAGTCGAGTAGTTAGTCGAACGTGTACTTGCAACGAGTACTCGGCCGTGTACATATTAATAGTGATATTATAGATAACATCGAACAGAAAACGATTTTTTAACGCATCCTATACAAAACCGCCACTTTTACCAGTGCATAGTATGACTCTTGAAATAATATAATATTTTATAATATTATATAATATTTGTCTAAGTAATATTTTTTTTTTAAATTCTCTATACAATTGTTAATAATATTGTAAAAAGAGATTTTAAAAAATTTCATTGTTTATATCTTTTTTTTAATTGTTAAGGAAGTACGAGCGGCAGGCATGGTGGGGATAGGCTGCTCTGAGCGCGCGGTGAAGGGGTGATGATGATCACGTGATCGCGGCAATACGTATGGCAACACTGTGATTACTATGATTATTATTTTTGTTGTTATTTGTCAATTCAAAATATACATTGCGTATTATAAATACAGTTGTAGGTTAGGTTACTTTACTATTATGATTATTGCTTTGCTTCTATCTCTTTCCAATATTTTTTATTTCTTTTTAATGGTCTACAGTGTTGCCGGTTAGTACCAAAGATAATCGACGCTACCGAATTTACTGAAAAAGTTCATCTTTTTAATTAAATATCTTTTTAATTAGTCGGGCAAAACGGGTTTTTTCTTCAATTATTTATTAAGGTTTTAACTTTAATTTAAATAGTTTTTTTTTTAAATTTCTACCGGCTAGTTTCGGAGATATTTACGAAAACGTATCACCCGTCTACCGTTTTGCTATAAAGCCAATGTTAAATATGCCTACTTTTGAAGTCATTTATATATTTAAATAATCGGGCAACCCCCCCTAAAATTTTTAGGATCGGTTTAGATTTAGTTCAACTGCATATAAAAAAAAATTCAAGCCTTTTATTAAAAATGGCTTTGGTACTCGTACTTCCTTAATAAGTATGCATCGCTTACCTTTAAGTATCGCTGTCTCTCTCTGACTCATTGGTTTATAGTTAAAAATATTTATTAATATTTAACAAATCATTTATTAGAGACCACTTTTTAGTCCTTAAATATAATGAATATTTCTTAGTATATATATATATATATATATATATATATATATATATATATATATATATATATATATATATATATATATATATATATTTAATTTTTAATTTTTTTCCTTATTGCATCCGCATTTATAGCTTTTTCGTTTTTTAACAGTTTTTTTAATTTTTTATTATGGTTATAATTATTATAATTATTGTTTGTTTATAATTATTATGGTTAAGTATCCAAACGACACCCACATTTTTTTGTTCCAAATAATTATTTTTAATGGGTTAAACAGTTTTTGTTGTTGAAGCCTATGAACGATTCGGTGCATTGGGACTCGCCCCCTACCAAAGATTTTTTTTCTGAACTATTTAAAAAAAGCGTTTGAATCTAAAATAAATTATATATGGTTGGAATTCATTTACATTGTGTATTTTTATAAGGCGATTTTTGTTAAATTTTAAAATATAATCACAGGTTAAACATAATTTAAGTTTATTGCAAAGTCAAAAAGTTGTACAATAATTTGGTATTATATTTATTTAGAAAAGATAATTATTTATTCGATTAAAATTAAACACTTAGATTACAAAATATTTATTTGATAAATCGATCTTATAATATTAAGTGAATAACATTTAATAACACTTAAATAGGTCAAAAATAAACACTGGACTATAGTTAAAAACAATTAGTAGATAAGAAAATTATAACATAAAAAATTTAACGAAAAATTTTACGTTTGTCATTAAATTTCTCAATTTAAGAAAAATAAAAATATAAATAATTAATCATTGCTATATTAATACATTAAATGTTTCTCTAAAGTTTTCAAAAAAGATGATAGATGTCATTAAGTGTTACTATCATGCAGAGATATTATTGAAAATAATCATAAAATCGACAAATCAAATCTAAAACATTTAAAATCGATATCCAACCCAACCGAACTAGATGCATATTCTGATTTAATAAAAATTTGAAAATTGAAGTTGAACTATTAGATTTGAAACGGTATTTGAAATTAAAATTATTTATTTTCATAATTCATGTTTAGTTTTGTAAGTTCAATTTTTAATTTAAGATTTTTGACTGACAAAATCACGTGGTCCAATGCTTCAATATCATTGGCCAAACACTAAACACGTGATCGATGCTGATTGGTTGACGTAACAATTTGATAGATACTTGGAAGGTATACATTGCGCATACACCAATATATGTATGTGCATATCGTCACCAAATTAGCAACGAGTAACATCTCCTCAGAGAATCATTACAACTAGCTAATTTATACTGATGATGACTACTTTGTAGTCGAAATACGTATTTATAAAAATACAAAATAATTTGATCTTAGTGGTGGTTTATTATTAGAGAGTTTGTGATTTTCTTGCTCTTTTCTAATTATTTCGTTTTGGATATTTGAAACTATTTTTGAAATTACGCTTCCCCTTTTTATACTAAATTTTGTGTACATTTTACAATTTTTTTGAGTGAGTCTTAAATTATTCAAATGGCACTCGTTAACTAAAAAAAAAAAAATAAATAGCGGTATAAATATGTTACCGTTTGGCAATATCGGCACAAAGCTAAAGAATACCAGAAGAATTACTCTATGATCTGATTTAACGTTACAGTAAACTGATTGAGAAAAATCACATCCATAACTCAAAACGGGCGTCATATAAACAAACAAGGGCTAGGATGGCATCTAAACTAAATCCTCCTTTGACTAATCTTTCTCAGATCCTTAATCTCTAATTTTTGAGTTTCGAATATTTTTTGTTTTTCCAAATAATTTTAATTGAAACGAATTTTTTAGGAGTTTTTGGTACAACATTGTTTCTAAATTTAATGATTCGTTTGCCAGAATGGTTGCATAGAGATATTAAGGGAGCTACTGCACAAAATGCAAAAAAACAATAATGAAAAATTTATTGTTGACTCTGTAACACAAGCCGTATTTCTTCAGAATTAAGAGTTATTAATTTTTCATTTAATTTGGTGTAAATACTTAAGAAATAAAATAATTTCTAATAAAATCCTGAGTGATATTTTTCGTGTGAATAAATAATTTTAGTGAAATAAATAAAAATTATTTTTCAAATGTGTTCAATAAAAATTTAAAATTTCGTGGGAAATTTTTATACATTTTTTTAAAAATATTTACTCCTATATTTTGAAAATTGTATTATATTGAAAAACTCTTTGTCATTACCTCCGATTTCATGTTAAAATTGTATTTGCTAAATCTTTATTGGGAAATCTGCCGTTGACGTGGCTTCTATCGGCACTCTAAAATGAATTTTTAAGTTTAAATGATATTGTTTAATTAATTGTTTTATTTTTAAAAAATAAATAAGTTATCATTTAATAATGAATGTTATCAAAGAATAAAAACGCCCATAGAAGCTCATAGCTCCACTTTTTATGTATTCAAATAATTTTATTACTTACCCTGACCACTTGTTGTTATTTAAGGGTATGGTCGATATATAATGTGATTACCTACAATGACCAAAAGATGGCTTTAGAATCTCAAGATCTGACATCTTTGATAAAATGAATACAAGACCTCGGACTGACGTAACGTAATTACAGACATTGACTAATCAATAAAGTTAAGCAACAGCAGTCACAGTTAGTTTGTTTTTGGATTATTATTACAAATAATAATAATCCCCTTTAGTTAATGGCTATGTAGCTGAAAGTAGCTGAAGCCAAAAAAAAAACCCAATACAACAATGAATTATACAATTGAATTCAATAATTATTTTGTATATACATCAATTATATGTGTGAGTTTTCTGTTATCGATGGATTAATACACACTTATATTAACCGTTTTCCCGAGAAAATAATAATAAATCATATTACTTATTTATTGTAATTTACGAATAATTTACTTTCAAAATCAATAATTGCGTGTGAATTTCATCGATAATAGAAAAAACACATATAGATACACCAAATTATTAACTCAGATTCAATTGTAAATTCATTGTTGTATTCGTTTTATGAAAGATTTCAGACCTTGATTCTGTACCGATATTAAGAACTGTAGCCATCTATTGATCACTGCTAGTAATCACATTAAATACCACTAAACTCTTAAATAACAACTATAGCCAGCTAGTGGTCAGGGTAAGTACTAAAAATTTTTGAATACGTGAAAAATAGACTATGAGTTTCTATGGGTGCTAGTATTTTTTGCTATTATAAATAAAAATTACATTTTTGATTACTGCGGGATAAATTATTTTATCACTTTAAATTTATAACTCCAGTATGAATGAACATGATATAAGTTGTTCGGCTTAAGATAGTTCATACTATATCCGTCAGATAGTATATTTAAGTCTTCCACTTAAATATACTATATTTAAGTGGAAGACTTCCCAATACATTTTGAAATTCTTAACTACTAAATTTTTATTTAGTAATATTTCTAATATATTTTCTCTAATTTTTCTTTTACCAGTTGTTGCTGTGAATTTTGTACTAATGCTTATAATTTTACATAAGAAAAATTGTTGTTTTGGATTCTTTAAGAAACCATTGATTATAGAGGAAGAACTTGATCGATTTAAACGGCAGGAAGTATCTGCGCCCGATGATTTTGATATAATATATTAATAAAATTTAAAATTAACATAATTGGAAATCGTCTTCATTTGTTTTCTGAGAAAGCATAAGATTCGAGTTTGTTCTTTTACAAAGAGGATATCATAAATTTTAGACAGATTCAGAAAATATTTGTCTTCATGATGACCCTATGGTCATCATGAAGACATTGAAAGACTTTTACGTAGTAGAGTTATATTTCAATATTATTCATTTTCAGTGTTATATTTCAATCCTCCTTAAATTACAAGTAATTTCACTACAAGATCTTGTTAAGTTAAACTGGTTTGAAACCTTATTTTTAAAAAAAAGTATAATAAAAGAAATCCTCAAGTATGAACAATTTCAATTATTGTTATTTCAGTTAATTTGCACACTACGGAAATTTAAAAAAAAAATAAAAATATTTGTTGAAAACAAACATTTTTATGTTTGGATTTTTCTTCTAACTTCAAAAGTTGGATCATGGATCGTTATGGATCCATTGAATTCTATGGACCAATTTTGCTCATTCACGACTTTGATATTTTGTATGTTTAAACTACGTCGCCAAAATTTGAACTCGCCATCTCTTTCGTTTCTTCTCTTCGAGTTATTTTGTTTCCCGGGCGACGAACATGAGTAAATTTACTATTAAGATAGTTCTATGAACTCTTATATCTAGCGTTACAAACTTAGAGTATTAGTCACAAATAAAGTCATTCGAGGAAGTAAAAAGATGTGAACAATTGAACAATCTGACAACAAACTTGATTACACTTGTATAGAAATATCCAACCAGCGTAAACCTTTAATTATCCATATGTTTATATTCGATTGTAACCAGTGTTAGCATTTGTTTTTAGCATGGTAGGGGCCAGTATGTTTTCAGGGCCATAAAATTATCGTTTGTCACCCAATATTATCGTGCACCAAAGAATAATGGATTTATTATTTCTATATATAGTAAACACTAAAAATTATTCGATTTATTGTTGTTAATAATCATGTGTTAGAATACTTTTTACAATTTTGTTTATTAATTAACTTTGAAACAAATAACTTTACTTATTGGTACTTTTTGAACGACACACGATATAATTTTCAGCGCTAAAATACGAATAAAGATTTGTAGTGGCAAGTGGCAACGTGCCCTTATAATCAAGATAAGTCAAAAATATAAGGTCAGGTGGCATCACCATCCAAAGCGTCGACTCTAAAACGTGATGTTATTGATTGACCAGTTCGTCGACACATCGATAAACTTCGTGCAAGACACACGAACGCATATTTTCATGTTCAGCAACTAAACAGGTTCAGTAGTGTATACGTAACCATGCATACAGCATGGCACTTGCACGAACAGGACAGTCGTTCTTAAGCATCCATTCATACGAGACGCCATGACGAACAGTGCATGTTAAACCACGTTGCATATGTACAAATAATTTAGTATAATAAAATAATATTAAAATATTTCAAGTTGTTTCATTTAAATTAAATAAAAATATTCAAATAAATTTCGATTTTTTAGATCAAATTATTTTGTATTTTATAAATACGTATTTCGACTCAGTAGTCATCATCAGTATGAATTAGCTAGTTGTAATGATGAAAGTAACACTTAATTCCCTCTATAATCTTTTTGGAAACTTTATTTTAAGCATTATCATAGCAATGATTATTTATTTTTTACTATAATTAAATTGAAGGGTTTAATGCCAAACGTCACATTTTTCGTTGTAATTAAATTAATTGTGTTTTTAATTACATTCTAGTATTATTGACTGATTTAAGTGTTATTTAATAATATTCTATTGGTTAATATCGCTAAATCGATTTATCAATATTTATTTTGTAATATCAGTGTTCTTTTTTTTTTTTTTTTTTTTTTAAATTTCTGGCTTTAGCTATTATGTGTTATAAATTAAAAAAAATTAATAATCTAACTTCTAACCGAATCCCAACCATACATTATTTATCTTAGATTCAAACCTTTTTTTAAATAGTTCAAAAGGAAATCTCTTGTAGAGGGCAAGAGTCGCCAATCTATTTTTGGATTATTATTATCTATGCATAGCAACAATTTTCTTTTTTGAAATTTTGATAGGGAGGATATTAGTGTCAAATTATTTGCTCGTCATTTATAATATGATTCATAATAAAAATGCAAAGCAAAGTAATTATTGTTGTATTTTTAAGTTTAATCAATAATATCCAATATGAATTGACATTTGCTAAACACTTAGAACCATTTTTGATAGATTATGATGATACTCAAGATGCTAAAACACGTTTACAATTTCTTTCGAATGACATAAACAATTTTTTTAGTCCTGATAAATATGATTATTTTTTATTAAGAGCGGCATTTAATGGAAGCATTAATGGAAGTCAGCCTGTTGGGAATACGACAACAAATGCTACAATAGGAATTCAAACAAATCAAACTGATAAAGTTAAAACTCCAGATAAAATTTTTACTATAGAATCAATTTTTGATTTAGAAAAACTTCCGATGGAATATGGAATTTTCTTAATTACAATACCAACTGTTCTTGGTAGGTATTTCATACATTTTCGTTCTCATTTTGAAGAATATATTAGCCTATGCTAGAGGTATCAGAGCCCGATTGAGTTAGCCTAAATATTGGTTACGTAATTTATATATCGGCTTTTATATACAAGCGAATATACTCGAATGGACCTAAAAATATAAAAGGGGAGATTACGATATCCTTGGCGCCTCGATTAATTATGTTAAAACAAGCTAAAATAAGATGAAAATGAATAATATCAATTTTCGAGTTTTCACCTATTTTTCGAGGTATCGAACTTTTTTTTCGAAATTATCGTGTTGATCCCATATTATATTCACACTGTGCACTACATATAAAAGCCATAATTTAAAACATTTCACAAGATTTAATTACTATTTGTTGTTATATTAATAAAATTTCAATAATAACCGAAATTTCAATTTGTTTAAAAGAACCACTTTTATATTAATCACATTAATCAGTTAATGGACGCCATTTTATCATGAATATTTGATTTAAAAAAAAAATGCTATTACATTATTCTTACAATACTATGATTACCATTAAAAAAAATTCTAGATGATTCTAGGATTTGGTATTCTCTATTTTCGTCATATTTTGGCTTGTTTTGCCAATTCATAAAAAAATCGAGACGCCACGGATATCGTAATCGAGCCATATAAAATATTACCTATAATAATATATAATAAAATGTATGTCTATTTAGTGATGTTGTGTAGAAGATTTTTGCTTGGAGGGGCCAATCGGTGCGTTACTTTTCACACCTTAATTGAGAAGCTTACGTTATTTGATTTATAGGGCTTTTCACCTTCAAATGGCCTATCATCAAAAATCCAAACTCGAAATTTGAACTCCAGGTCAAAAAAAATTGTATGGATAGAATTTTTGTTCTAAACAACATTTTTCGGAACAGTTTTTGCGTACCACTCATAGAAACGAAAGAATTTGTGTCTACCGTTTAAAATGGGTTCCCTTATATACGCAAGTTTATCTGAAAGAGAAAAAACTGAAGAATATGTCATCTGTTTTGATATAAAATCTGTTCTTTGTTGACAGATTTCTAGATATGTAAGACTCTGATAGGCAGGCCTTTGTAGTTTTGTGATTTCAATCGATGATTGGACATTTCTATGAATGTCTCAAGATATTAATTAGTTCACATTGAATAACACAATTGTTGATATGATGTCGCGTTACCATGACGGAAATTGTAACGAGATAGCTTATTGAGAGATGCTTCATGCTATCCCTTAGTATGTAGGGGCTTCGAGAAGCATATTTGAGTTATTTGGAATTCGCGGATGGTATTAAACAGTCAGTTTTTTATATTCAATTAACAATGCTGAATTGTTAATTATAATTGAGAAGATTATAGGGTCTTATGATAATACGGTCGAGGTCGATTGAACAACCATCTGAACTTTGAAATTTCAGATTTTCCTCTCCAGGTATCGGGTTGATCTCAATGAAACTAAATGTACACAACAAGGCTTACAGGCCAAGCTGTAAAATTCGGTTCTCGTCTCACTGATTATCATTATTATGATAGAAAACACAGAAAATGTGAGTTATAAAAGTTATTTTTAGTTCTTTCAAAAAAAACTATACGTAAAAAAAGAAAATATCAATTTTGTCTTATCATAATTTTTTCTGGTAAAATTCAATGTTTTTTTTTTTTAAATTAAACTAAATTATTATTAATATTCTTTAATTTCGAACGACCTTTAAAAAAACTTTTCTCGGTAACATAAAGGAGTTTTATATTTTACCGATTTTATTAAATTTTTTTTTTTTTATTAGTTCTTGCAGTTGTTTCAATATCGATTTGTATAGTAATACGTATGGGAAATATGTGTTTTGGAGTTTTTGAACATAATATAAAATATACTGAAAAAATTCCATTTCGAGCTACACAGCGTGCATCATCCAGCTTTGAAGTATAAACTAGGTGTTGACCTCCGGTTGTAATATAGATAGAATTATTCAGAAAAAAATAAGTAAATTCCTAATCGAATCTATCCACACAAAATTTTGAATTGGAATAAAATGATTTCAACATTTTGGATCGGTGTCAATCATAAAATATAATTTATTCTCAATTGATTTCTATTGAAATTCATTCGAAACTTGTATAGGAATGAATGAGCTTTAGTAGAAAAATCTCGAATCAAAGTTTCAAATGGGTTTCAACTCAAGTTCTCAATTGATAAATTTTTTAAAATTGGGATTCATTTATTTCTATTAATTTCAGTTGAATTCTTTGATTCTTATTGAATCTTAGATGGACTAGAAATTTTTTACTAGGTAAGTGGGAAAAAATACGCAATATTCTTATTTAAAAAAAAATGTTTTTTATTATGTAATTGTATATATTTAAATTATAAGTTCCAAAATTATAAAGTTATAAAAAATCTTTATTTATTTAACATTTCAAAATTTTAAATATTCAATAAGCGTTCGTATGTCAAAACTCATTATTATAAAAGACAACAATTAGATTTATTATTATTAATGCTAAAAGACAATTACATCTAGTATATTCAATAGGCAAACGGATGTCAAATCCTAAGAGACATTCTGTTCTAGCACCTTCAAAGTATGAATGTGAAAGACATCAAATAATTATGAGTGTTGGCTATTATGCCATTTCATTTTAAATGAGGTAGATTTTTTTTTATAGACATTTTGATAAACAAGCTGTTTGTCTTAAAAATGACGTAGTTTTTTTGTTTTTGATAAAGGAAGTTGTTTGTCGGAAAAATGACGTATTTTGTTTGTCTTTGATAAACGAAGTTCTTGGTATTGGTAGTTATAATGGCGTAGTTTGTTTTTTTTTTTTTTGGAAAAACGATGGTGTTTATCTTGTAGGTATCTTGATAATCATCAAGTTTTCACGTGATCATTAGTAAATACTTTGGTTCTGTAGCAGAATATGTAACTTATATTCTGCTACAGAACCACAGTATATATATAGTATATAGTATATATATAGTATATAGTATATATATATATATATATATATATATATATATATATTTTAAAGTCTCTGTTATTGTCATCAGTGGGGAATTTTTGAAAGTGTAGAACAATAGAAATTAAAAAATTAAAAGAAAGAGATTTTCCATTAATTAATCTGCATTGGTACGATTTGTGATCGATTTGTCAGAGACCCTATTTGATAATTTATCATGAAAGATGATAGCAGTTGACTTATCTAATGTGTCAAGTTTTGATATTAATTATTTTATTGTGAACTTGAATTAATTTTGAATCCAAGTTCTATAATTTGAATATTCTTTTAACTGAATTTGACATTTTTTTACGATAATTAATTTTACTTGACAGTCCATGGCCGTAGTGAAAATCTGAAAAACAAGTTTCTCATAAGTTTGTGTACAATAAATTAATTATAATTTTGGGTAAGGCGTGGAAGGAATTTTTAGAAACAAATTATTAGAAAGGAATTATTAGTAACACATCCATAACTGATAATAATATTAGTTTGCACATACAAATTAATATTCTTAAAGTATTTATCAAAATGAAATGAGGTTTGGTTCATAGAATTAGGTTTTTGAAAAAAAAAAATTATTGATTTTTTTTATGTATTTTAAAACTTTATTATTAATAATATTGATATTTAATTCAAAAAACTTCAAAAAAAATTTTTTTCAATTAATTATAAACAATTAAAAATTGATGAAATTTAAATAAAAATCACGTGACTATAAACGCGCCATGATTGGTCACCATAGTTGTGACGTCAAAATGTTATACAATAGGGCTTTTCATTTTAATTTTCGATTCGTTTTTGTTTCGGACAGAATGTCAAAAAACTATTGTAATAAAATGAGAAGCAAATATTTTCTATCTTTGTCAAACTTATTGTCAACAGTACGAAACAAATTTTAAAATGAAAAGGTCTATAACAGTACAGCGTTACTATATAAATTTAAATATTTAATAATGACAACAAAATTAAATAGATCAAAACACCGTATTTATTATTTTTCTATCAACTGCAATGAGTGAAAACTATTATTATGACGTCACACGCGCTCGGGTTTGTTCGGGAGTTGTCGGCGTGTCTTCGGTACTGGATTCAAAAATTTTTTTTTATTTTGAAATAATTTTTGAATTATTGCGAAAAAAAAAAATAGTTTTGTTATAAAACTAATATATAATCTTTCCATTTATCACAAAAAAAATTTTTTTTCAAAAACCCAATTATAACAAAAAAACGTCCATTGAATATTTTTTGTAATGGATCCCATGTGTAATAATTAGGTACGTCTATATATAAAATTATTTTTGCAAATGGATCTTTCTGACAAAATTCGAAAAATGCTTTTAATTCTTTAAACGTCACATATCAAAAACTAACCACACATCAGTCTTCATCTTGTCACCTCGTCGAACTCAATCTATATTCATATGATACCAACCACACATTCCATAGCTAACTTCAACTCATTATATATCCACAAAATGCCCCCATTATGTCCACAGCATCTTCCAACTGATAATCGTGAAGCCTCTGCGGTAACATCCTCGTTCTCTCTTTGACTGGGCTGCAAGTTATACTACGGCTGGTCTTCCTCTCTGGCCTCACCCTATTCGCCTTGCACATTTCGCAGTCTTCCTTTACCTCCACGTTCTTGACTCCCCAATCTACCCGCAAGGTGAAAATCTCCGTTTCCCAACCCAAACTTCCCGAATCAGCATTGGCGGTAGTCCTCGTTCTGGCAGGTTTCAAGAATACCTCTTCCACTTCCAAAGGCAGCGCATCAGCTGCAGAACACACTGTATTGTGACCGTTCATCATCCTCACTATACTGACATACGGTCACATCTCACTTCGAATAACATAGCCAACTATCGACCCTGTGTACCACGTATCCAACAACGCTACCAAATCCACTCCGGATTTCTACACCCTTTCCTCTGGGCATACTATGATGTGCCCCTGCTTCCTACAGGCATATCACCTTTTCCACATATTACTGTATAATAGCCAAAAATTTTACAGAAGCCATACTTAATATGCCGAAATAGCTTTGCATTTCGGCTTCTAATAGCTTCTAAATTTTTTAATTATTATTTCATGATATTTCAATATCTAAAAACGGGATTAAACCGTCTTTATCGACTTCTGTTGTGAAATCGATGAATGGGTATATACTGTTCAGATTGTTAAGAAAAACCTATGGATTTTCGTTGCCTGTGTCAAAAATTGATATCATCAACAAACCTATAACAGACGGTTGGAATTCTTAGATAATATTCGTATTAATTAATATGGTTTACGGGCTTTCTGAAAATAATAAATTTTGAAAACTAGGCTTAATTCTTAGATTCTGAGATAAACTTGTTAAACAAAAGATTAGACTTCGCAAACCAGACTAGTGAATGTCCGCCTGTAAATATAGTTGGCATGGAAACCATCAGCATCAAACCATTAAATAAAGCTACAAAAAATCCAAAATACTAAGTCACAGAGTCTTCAAGATTGTGAAAATAAGCAAATCATTAAAATCTGTACACCATTTAAAAGCAGACAAAGGCAACATAATCGTCTGTGGTGAGTCCTATTCAATCCAATAGAAATTGAAAAAAAAAAGAAGAAAGAAAATCTTATAATTAATATAGGCTAGTTTGTTTCTGGAGGAATTGTAAATATTTTAGAAGATGATAGTATATCATAGGACTAGGAAATGAAATGTCCTATTGATTTCCAATTTATTCCTATTCAATTTCAGCATTGAATAGGACTTTTTTATCTGGTTATACTACCAACTTCAAAAATATTTTCTATTCCTCCTGAAACAGCATAGTCCATATTAATGATTAAAAACAAGAATGTTGAAAAATATATTCCTGTAAAAATAAAATAAAAATTATTTAATTAAATAAAAGTCGTTGAAAAAAGCACACAAATTCTTCACTTCAATATTTCTTCAGTTATAAATATTAACAAGTTGTTAATGATAGCTGTAGTTTTGTACAACTGTTTAATAAAAAAATCGTTATAAATTTATAATATACATAATTAATTATTTACATAAAATATTATTTAATGGTAAAACGGTAATTTTTAGTAACTAAATTTCAATACCATATTCCTTAAATAGTTGATCCCAAAATTGCATAGTCTTGTGATCAGGTTGTTCATTGTAATGACGAATTATTTTGTCAATGTTTTGATGATTATATACATTCTCTTCTACTGGTTTCCATTCTGTTTTGAATAAAGAATCGGGTTCAACGGGATTCGGATTACCATACTTTGCAAAATTTGTCCAATATTTAACAAGACGTATCATTGTATTCTTTTCATTAATTCCAAAACGTAATTTATCATGATATTTTGTACTAAATAAATAAGTTAGTTCATCACCGTGACATGCCCCTGGTGTTATTACATCTAAAATACAGCAAAATTATTTTTAAAGCGGCGGTCATTCTTGCTTTTAACTCAATAAAGAAACGCGCGCGCGCGTATTTATTATACATTATCGGGGAGTCTCCAGATCAGGGAAAACCTAGAATAGCCAGAGGTTGGATTTTGATTGTAAACTTATGGAATTATCAAAAAATGTTTATAAGATTTTTTTTTTTCAAATAGTCTTTGGAAAAATTTAAATAAGTGGCTAGAAAATTTGGAATATTTTTCACCGTGACATGCCCCTGGTGTTATTACATCTAAAATACAGCAAAATTATTTTTAAAGCGGCGGTCATTCTTGCTTTTAACTCAATAAAGAAACGCGCGCGCGCGTATTTATTATACATTATCGGGGAGTCTCCAGATCAGGGAAAACCTAGAATAGCCAGAGGTTGGATTTTGATTGTAAACTTATGGAATTATCAAAAAATGTTTATAAGATTTTTTTTTTCAAATAGTCTTTGGAAAAATTTAAATAAGTGGCTAGAAAATTTGGAATATTTTTCTCAAAGTAAAGTAGCCACCTTGATTATGTTAATGCGTTTATTTGTTTCAATGTGCGATGGAACCAACGGATTAATGGATTAATTTCAGTCTCAGTGTACGGAAAACTCTCATTTAGTTATTGGAATCAAATGTAGTTTGTTTTACTAGCGTTTAACGTTAGGATTAGAATTAGGAACCAAGAGTGTTAAATATCTTTGGATACAAAAAGTTATAAATGATCATATAATAATAAACAGCGTTAAAAGACTGTAAATAGCATGTATAAATGACGGGTCAATAAGTATTATTGAAAGATAAAGGACTGTATGATATGAATGAAATAAATGTACGATAAAATATCAACCGAACGAGCGATCAATTATTTTCTCATATAATAACAAAAAGAGTAGTAGTTAGAACACGTTCAAATTTACGTGTATCATTTTAATGCTAGGTGACACCTATCCTTAATAATATTACAAACTTTAAACATACATTCAATACTAAACGTGACTGAAGCTCGAATTTGGTACAGTATATTTTTAAAACGGGCGTCATAGTTCCAATGCGTGTTAGCCAAATAAATGTTAAGGTGACCGTGGGCTTAAATTACTAAAAATTGTGTCAATAAAGAGTAAAATATTGAAAGTTTATACGTATAAAAACCAGTTATTTTCTCATTCTAAAAACAAATATTTCGGTCTATCTAAGTGTTAAGAAATCATAATATTTGTCGACATAAAAATGTTAAATTTTTTTATTAATATTTGACAAAAAATATGTTTACCTTAATGTAGAAACTTACTTAAAATTTTTTTGTACAAATTACAACGTGAATCAAATGAAAATTTATATAAATAAACTGGACCAGCATTATGTTTTAAATGATATTTCACGGCTTTCTTTGTCGGATAATTAAAATTGATATCCGTCTGATACTAGAACATACAAATCAAATTTATTTGAAAATGTTAAATCTAAAGTACTTTCTTTGCGAAAATACTGTCTTATTTCGAGAAAATAGTCTGTGGCCCAATTCAAGAATAAAAACAAGTCCAGCCCACACTTTTATTAAGACAGCAAAATTAGATAAAATTTACATGTGCTAAAGTAAAATCAATTTTTTGGATTTTCATGAATTTTAAAAAATATTTTTTTTAAATTTATTTTTTTTGGACAGAGTGACTAAGTTTTAATAGATTTGAATAGTATTGTTTTGGCGCGTTGATAACGACAGTAAGTTTCACAAACCGACTTTTGCATAACTTGAAAATATTTTAAACAATTTTAATGATCTTTCCACGCGGAATTCGGATGTTGTTTTAAACCTCAAACTGCACTTTGTTACCCGGAAAAGATGAAATTTATTTACAATGCATAGCCGACAAATGCCAGAATTTAGACAATTTATACCATCTATAAATATTATATTCACAGGCTATTGCGTAGAAAAAAATGAGAATCATGTATATTTTCATAGCGAGAATCAAACACGATTGATCGATTCCAACCCAAGTGCGAAACCACTGAGCTAAGCACAATTTAAAAATATAATGTTCATAATAGTGGAAACAGAAGTAATGGAGAAAAAAGGTGATTTTTTTGTAGAGCAGAGACAACATATCTTTAAAAAATCCAGAATTTTGTGAAAAAAGTTTTGTTATTATTTTAGGTGAATCGGTTTTAATGAATCATTTTATTAAATATAATTCCTCTATTCCGTCTCGTGTTGCAGTAAAACATTATTTTTCTACGTACAAAGAGACAGTTTTAAAATTAAAATGCTTATGAAACGGAACATGCAGTAATTGCAGAATACGGTCATCAATAATAGTTATCTATCTTAGAACTAACTAAGTATGCGTGTACTTAATTTAATAATTAATTCACCTGCTTGACTTTGGTTTATTAAACTATGTATACCAACCCAAATTTAGAATGGTTAACTTTTAACGATTAACTTTAACACGCGTTAAAATTTTGAAAATTCAAAGCTTTAACCACTATTGGAGTTAGCTTTCTGATAGACAAATTAACGAAGTCAACTTTTGGATTAACTGTTCCTACCTTCTTATATAATGTCAGCGTATTTGAACCATGTTTCTTATGTTCTATTTATATTCTCAATGCATAATAATGAGGAATTTGTACTCTCATTTCAAAGTTTGTGCCTTTTTCAGCACCTTCTTTTATATAGCGTAAACACTTTTTTTTCGCTATCATTAATCATAAAGCCGGAAATAAGTACTGCGTTACTACGATGTTTGTACGATCGACTAGGCCATAATATTAAATTTTTATTAGACGGATATTATTTTATCTGCCTCATTTAAGAATTGTTGGTTTACGAAATAGCGTAAAAGGAAAATGGATAAAAAACAAAAATATATTTACCTTATTATATTTATTAACATTGCGCATTGATGGTGTTTCTAAACCGTAATAAAATTTTAATATTCGATCGCCAACTTCAATAGATTCATTTGTATCTTTTTTTAAATTGAGAAATCTTGGTACAAGAGTTTGGAAATCTAAGGTATTTGGTGGAGTGATTCTATGCACATATATTTTTGTTGCATATAACATTCCATCATGAGAATTTGTTCCTATCAATAATGGAACTTTATTAAAATCACCTCGCTCAAATAAAACATCAGGATCGTCAGGCAAAACCGCTTCTTGAAAGTTTGTAGACTTTTCAATTACTGGACCAAATAATCTTTCATATTTACCAAACTAAAACGCATAAACATTTTCTTGATTGCCAAGTCCATTTTTTTGAAATTGTTCTGATCTAAGACTTACACAATATTGCCATAACATATCACAAGCACCTTTAAGAAGCGTTTCTGCGGGTAAACTTTTAATATATTCCATAGCTTCCACTTCGCTGTCAAATTTTCCACCCAAGACATCAGCTGCTAGTTGAGCCATATTTCCCATGAAACCTTTTTCATCGTAATATGAGAAAGAAGTCCCTTAAAAAGATTTTCAAATGATTATTGAAATAATAAAATAATAATATAAAGAAGCAATCCAAAGTTTTTACCACTTTGGCAAATAGCTTTATGAAAAAGTCCTCGAGCCAATGGTGAACCAACTAAGACATGAACAGCCACTGAACCAAAGCTTTCACCAAAAATTGTAACATTTTCTGGGTCACCATTAAATGCAGCAATATTCTTTTTCACCCATTTTAGTGCCATAATCATATCTCTAAACGCTATATTTTGGCAAACTTTTGTTTTTTCCGGATTTTGGACTATCATAAATCCTAATGAAAAATTTTTAAATTAAATTAAATTCAAGTAGGAAAACAAAAGTTTTTTTTAAAATAAAAGTCACCGTTTAGTATTGCAAATCTATTTAATTATTGATGAAATAATTTATTCAGATCGTTGTAAGCTGGAATTAATAGAAATCAATTGATTAAATTGTTGCGTAGTGGCTTCTGACCTTTATAATCAAAATAACTCAAAAATATAAGGTCAGATGGCACCACTATCCAAGCACCGACTCTAAAAACGCGATTTCATTCGCCGGCACTTAAACTTCGTTCAAACGACATCAAATTATTACATGTACAACATCTCACCAAGGACAATCGTACTTAAGTAGACATTTATACAACGTGACATGTACGACGAGTGCATTTTAAGCCACGCAACTTATAGCACGTGCATATATTTATTATACTAAAATATTATTCAAATATTTCATTTCATATAAAGTTTCTACTACAAGCAAATCTAAAAACACTATAACTGTAAATGGGGACTGGACTATGAAATTAAATATAGAATATGAAAAATTTTAAATGAATGTATTAAAAAACTTTACATAGTTCGATGATTATGGATCGATAGTGTCCAGAGTAGTAATAATTACAACCAATAAACCTGTTTGTGTATGTCACACTATATACAAAAGTAAAAAATGGGTGGATTGAAGACATTCTGCATAAGATCATAGACATAGTTGACTACTAAGCATCTATTGTGTTGTTGGCAGCCAGCAAGCACGGCTAGCAATTGGAAGGTCCCGGTTTAGGTAATATATTTTTTTTTTTTTTGGAACGTTTATAAATATTTTTTCTGGTCTTTTGGTTGGCGTGCTTGTATGCATAGATCTTGAGTACCGTATATTATAATATAGGTAATGTGATTATAATAAGTGTTTTTTTAGTAATTAGTAAGTAACTTTCCGTAAGCGATAAGCAAACAGCTAGTTTAACAATTTAGTGAAAAATTTGGATATTATTTAAACTTATCAAATTATTAAACATTAAACTTTTTTTTATAATTTTTTTTTTAAGTTAATTAAGGTCAACAATCCTTTTGATATATAATACATTATATTTATTATACAGTAAATTTGTTATACAACCTTATTGATTAATCATGCATTATATTTATTTTACAGTTTCTGGTGAAGCTATAAATAAATAACGAAACGTTACGTTACGTTTAACATTCAATTCAATTCATTCAATTTTTTTAATATTTCGTACTTTGTACTGTCTGTATTATTTGTAATTGTGGATATGTAAATCGAAACATTAAATAAAATAAAATTTGTTAAATCCTTCGTCTTGTCTCAGCTAATATAGACCCCAAGATTTTTGCAAAAATAATTTTTCCGCTTCTGAGACGATCCCATTTGTGAAGAAATTTACGAGAAAACTACGTGGCCAACATATAGAACATGATCATGTATGTAGTTATTAATATAACACTATCTTATAATCGTACAATATATAAACGGTTTTAAAACACAAAATTACTTTGAAAATGAAATGGAGACAAATAGAGCGGAGTAAAAATGTTTTTCTCAATATATCTGATAATGTATTTCTAGAATATATCTGACCGCTGAATTTAAATAAGAAATATAATGTTTTCGAACTTAGATATCTCTCTTATCTCGCTACCCTATATTGTTATCTGTCATTTCACTTTCAAAATAATTGGTCTTTTTTAACACCCATCACAATTTCAATTTCAGTTGCAAAGCTCTTAGGTAATTGAGCTTTATATATTTACCTTCGAAACCTAATCTGTAATTAATTGTTACTAATACAATATCTTCTGTTAATAAAAAATCTGGAGATTGGAGATCCGTATCCCCTGATCCGCTCCAAAATCCTCCACCATGAATCCAAAACATGACGGCTTTTAATTTGGTATCAGAGCTTGGTAACTATTTAAATTGCATAGTTAAATTATTAAACAGAAACATATATAAAACAAAATTGACTGATTGATTTCCTAAATATTAAAATAAATTCCAATCATGGGTTAGTATTTAGTCACACAAAATTTATAATTTTCCAAGAAAAAAAAATTGTCGGTAAATAAAACGCATATAGTACCTCTTTTGTACTGACCAAGAAATTGTAATATTAAAAGGGGTCATGTTTGTTGCCCATCTGTTACTTGTTGCACTTGCTGCACGTAATTGGGAAATCAGTGGTCAAATCTTTATTTATAACAAGCTCGCCGTCTGCGAATTGTAATAAACATGTTATTCAAGAATCTCTTCATATATATAGACTAGAAAATATTCAAATTAGTGATTCGTGAAACATCGTGAAGGGCAACAAATGCCAAACACGATAAATTCATGACAAATTTAATTTTTTAATTGTATTATTGCCATTTAAAAAATCATAAAAATTTTGCGCTCAATTCTATATACAAATTTCGACACTGGTATAACAGAAATAATAATTTTTTTAAATACTTATTTGTAATATTCTGCTAACAATTAAAAGCCACTGGGAAGCAGCTAGAAAATCTATTTTTTTTTATATATAATACAGCGTATTCATATAATAGCACGTGTTTTAATTTTTTATAATTAATATCTATAATTACCTCTTTCGCTCTTAGATCCACCCGGTAATTAAAATACCTGGGCGATATTTGAGGTTGAGTAAGCTCAACTGTGGGTATTTGAGAATGAGCTAGCATGGATTTGCGATTTTTTGGCTGTTATATTCATCCAATGTAACTAAACTAACCAAGCGAGTACTTGGGGTTTAAATTTAGCAAGTGTCAGCGTAATTGGGGTTGACTTTTGTAGGTGCTCTTTTGCAAAATTAACTTGACTCGGGTAGATGAACTAGCTCAACTAAAATTTTTACTTGATATTTTAATCATGAAGTGAAAAAAAAGTGGCGAACGTATCTTGCCATTCTATTAAACTAATCTGGGTAATCATTATAACTATATATTCAAATCGCGTTTTCGCGAAGCACTAAATTAATGATTTAATGATTTAAGTCAGATTTCGTCAAAGGAAAGCATTCCGAGATAATTCGATTTTACATGAAATTATGATTTACGGTATCTTATGCCAATATATATAAAACAATATTTTTGATAAATAAAATTTAAAAAGCTTGTCATATTATACTCTTGTAAATAGCTAATAAGATTTTTAAAAAGTTTTACAGGACATTATGCCTATATTCTGTTATTATTGTTTTTACTGTTACATTCATCGGAGCATTATTGTTGCGTTTGTGTAAAGCTTACTCAATGCTATTCAATGGTACGAGTATTGTTACTGTCACTAGTTTATTTCAAAACGCGGTGCATTTACTGCTTTTTAATGTTTTTGATTTTAATTGGATAAAAATAAGCAAATAAATACATTCCATAATTCAATACACCCTCCCCCCTTAAAATATCGCCATGACTGTTCTTAGAGAAAAATCTTGACAATTTTTAGTAGATAAATTTGGGTACATCCCGAAAAAAACAGCACAGCACATTAACTCAGTGTATATTTGGATGCATATTAATAATAAATCAGTTTTCAAAATGTCAAAATAGTTATACTAATACATACTTCTCTAGTGTATACATTTAAATACAAACAATCTTCACTTCCCACTATATCATATGTTACCAATGACAAAGATAAACTTCTATTACCATGTTTGGTTGCATTTAGAATACCGTTCCATGGTTCTGGTTCTACCGGTGCCTAAAAAATGTACGAAAGTTCTGTTAGAATTTTTTGCTTTTTATAAGAATATAAGTGCCTACGTTTACAGACCGGTATTCGGTCGAGTAAGGCTCATCGCATATGACGCGATTTGCGTGAAATCGGCGATATCATACATATGATTTGCTTATGGAAACCAATGTATAGTCGCACACAGCGTGATTTTTGTGATTTGAAATCATACATGTGATAAAAAAATCGTTGTAAAAATCCTTCGTTCTTAAAATCACATGGTCAACTTTTTTTATTCTTGTTTATACAGTCATATAAATCTATGTTTATGACAGAGATAGAGAGTTAAATAATGTTATTTTTAATATTTAAATGAATAAATTAATACTTGTCAATGCTTGTTTATATACAATGTTAAAAAAAAAGTTAGATAAACCATATGCAGAACATGCTTAATAGGTGCATCTTATAAAGCAGATCATAAATTTTGTATCTAAATACATACATATGCTTTAAAGAAAAGGAACGAGGAGTAGCGAGTATACCTAAGTAAATGGGGGTTATAATATCCTACAATATTTATATCTTTGAATACATGCTATACTTTTATCACATAGATGGTATTGTTGCAACTGTTGTGTCGTATACGGGTAGAGATTACTTTCCATAAGAAAATTTGACATGTACGAAATCGCACTGAATGTAAGATATGCATAATCAAATACTGAAATCGTAAGAATTCCATCATGATGCGATTTCAACAATCGTATGTAATTTGGTTATGCATTCTTAAGCATAGTGCGTTTTCGTCATGTAATTTTCTTATGGAAAGTAATTTCACCTATACGTACACTCAGTTGCAAATACTCAACCTGTGAAAAAATTTCTAGACATGTATTTAAGATTAAATTTGTGGATAGCAAATTATAAGCATTTACTTAATACCTCGCTTTCCCTAGGTATACTTCTCATAATTGTTGTAGCAACGTTGCAATAGATACAACATTATGATCTTCTTTATGGCAGTAATGACGTTCTGCAAGCCTGTGTCTAAGTTCGTATGAGCATGAATCGGTATAATTTTTTTGGATAATTAGATCCATGACCCAACTTACGATCTAGAATATGACATGTTTTTATTTTTAAGATCCAGAATATGACACCAAAAGTTTAACTACTCTGTCTTTGTCATAAACAGTTATCTTATATGACTGTATAAACAGACTGAGATGTTAATACTAATATACTATGACTAAACCCTATATATATATATATATATACGATATATATATATATATATATATATATATATATATATATATATATATATATATCATATATATTATATATCACGCCGTGTGCGATATATATATGGTATATTTATATTCAAATATTTTTAACTGTATAGATATTAGAGTGTTTTATGAATGCGTCGTGTGCGATTAAAGTAGTTCCTAAACATTGATGCTCAATCGCGGATATCGGCGAATATCTAAAAAATTAACTCTGTGCGATTAGTTACCTTAACTTGTTTTATTTGTTTAATACGTGGGTCATTCTCAGAATAGATACAGACTTATAGATCACTGTACAATTACTGTATTTCTACAGTTTTTTGTAAATTTTGTAAACATAAAAAAATAATAGTTAGTATTTAATAGTATAAGATGTATTTATGGCTTATGTCCATTATAAAATAAGTCTAATTCATTTCTGTTTATTTACAATCCTGTCATTGAAATGAATGAAATTAATCTCCCGTGACGCTTGAAAAGTGTTATAAGCAGTAAATCAGTTTATAAACTCTTGCATGGACGTCATTTAATCCATGGTAATGAAGTTAAATGTTGTATCTATTTCAACGTTGCTACAACAATAACGATGAGAAGTATACCTAAAGGGAAAGAGGTTTTTTATTTTGCTATCCACAAATTCACGATAAATATGTCTAGAACCATTTTTTAGGTTGAGTATTTAACCCTGAGTAATACTATAGGTGAAATCTCTTAAAAATGTATTTGACAACGTAATGCTTACGAATTGTAAAAATTACATACGATTGTTGTTGCATCATGATGGAATTCTTACGATTTCAGTATTTGATTATGCATATCTTACACAGTGCGATTTCGTACATGTAATTTTCTTATCGCGAAAGTAATCTCTATCCGTATACGACATTCAACAGTTTTGCAACAATACCATATATGTGATAAAAGTATAGCATGTATTCAAAGATATAAATATTGCAGGATATTATAAGCATTTACTTAATACTTGCTACTCTTCGTTCCTTTTCTTTAAAGCATATGTATGTATTTTAAATAAAAAAATTTATGATCTGCTTTATAAGAAGATATTAAACCTGTTTATTCAAATAGAGTTCAGGACATGAATGTAACCTTTTTTATTTTTGTCCATATAATGATCAAGCAGACAAGTTCACTACTTACTACTTTTAAATATTAAAAAAAACATTATTAACTCTCTATCTTTGTCATGTAATATTTGTTGTTTATATGACTATATAAACAAGACCCATAAAAAAAGTTGCCCATATGATTTTTATGACAGAACGAAGGATTTTAACAACGATTTTTTTATCACATGTATGATTTCAAATCACGAAAATCACGTCGTGTGCGACTATACATTGGTTTCCATAAGCAAATCATATGTATGATATCGCCGATTTCACGCAAATCACCTCATGTGCGATGTGCCTTAATATACGTGTAATGGGTAATTCACATTTTAGCGACAAGCGATTTTCAATCATCTATCAATGACAGATTTCTCAGTCGCGATTTACGATAGCGATTTGCATTGTATTCTAACAACAATTTTCGTATGTAATCTTTCTCAGAAAGTTAGAAAGATAATTTAAAAACTTTAAAATATTACCATAAATAATGTAATTCGAAGTTAAGATGATCGATGAAATTTTTCCTTTTTTTTTCTTTATGGTTTGAAGAGGAAAGGGAAAGAAAACTTGTATGTTTATGAAAGCATTTTTCATGAAAAAGAAAAAATTCTAATTCATACACTAGCATTCGGGATACAAGTTAGTTTTATTGCATCGATGTTAGTGCCCGAAAAGTGTAATAAATAGAATTTTCGAAAAACCGGTTAGTGGAGGGGAAAACACAAAAATTTACAGTTTTTTTTTTTTTTTTTTTGGATAGTACAAATTGGTACAAATTCAATTTTACGCAAATTTATGATTTTTATTTTTGATAGTTTTCGTGGACACAATTTCACATAAAGCTAGCAGGATCAAGCTAAACTCCTTGTTATTAAACTTATAATGAATTTAACTTGTGCAGTAATTAGAATTTTCGAAAAAGTGCTTGGTAGAGGAACTTTTTAAATGAATACAAGAACTGATTTATATCCAGTTAGCACAAACAGTAACGCATTCTGAACAGATGTGATTAAAAGGCGTTTTAATTATTAAATTTGATTTATTTTTGAAAACGAATTTATTTCGATATTTCATATTTATTTTGATTGATCCTAATCTACACACAAATTTGTATGGTATGTGTTCTACAATGTACTTATTGTCAAACTTTCTGGATTATGATGTACACGCTAAATACTTAAATGTTTACCTATTTATACAGTGTGCTTTCATCCCATGCCCCTCAAGAGTTAACAGTGCACACCCCACCCCCAGCGAAGTAAACTTACAATAACAACAGGGATCGATAAAGCAACAGATTGTTGTCAAAAAAATTATGCGTGCTTCTCCAAGAAAACATTTTAAGCCGAATTATACCTCATTAATAATGCTGATTATTTCATGGAAAATTAACTGTTAGTTTTAATTTTAATTAACATAAAAACGAACAAGAATTCGAAGAACTCATCAAGTCTTTGTTGAAGTACATAAAAAGATCTTCTTAATGTTTTTTTTTTTGTTGAAGTCAATTAACTAACGTTGCTATTTATAATCTACATATTAATACGTGAATCAAAAATTGTGTACCGCTTTTTACTAAAATTGGGTGGATGGAAGAAATTTGTTTTTTTCTTAAATTATTGCATGAAAAATACATTAAATTAATAAAAAAAACATTACACACACGGTATGGAGGAGAAAACACAAAAATTTACAGTTTTTTTTTTTTTTGGATAGTACAAATTGGTACAAATTCAGTTTTACGCAAATTAATTTATGATTTTTATTTTTGATAGATTTCGTGGACACAATTTCACATAAAGCTAGCAGGATCAAGCTAAACTCCTTGTTCCGCTATAACTGGACTTTAGTATATATAAAATTTTCAACACTATTTTTTGTTTTAGCCAATGGTTTCCTCCTATAAAACAATTGTATTCAACGCAAGTGTTCATTTTATGAAACATTATCTTCAACGGAGTATGTAGAAATAAAAGATAGATGTTTCCCCTTGTTTATATATAAGCTTAACTTTTATTAGGTACTGGTGCTATTTTAAACTGTAAAGTTTTTTATTTACCAGTTATCTTTATTGTTACCTCTCAGATGGGGCGGCAACCTCTCACGGGGACAGGGTAGGTAGGAACCAAAATAAATGGGTGAACATTATTCAATAGTATATAGTTCAGAAAATTTCACATGAAAACATTTACTGTAGCAAAATTACTTCCTTTTCATATTTTAAGGAACTGTACTATGCGATTAATTTTATAAATATTGATTTTTAATTATATATTTTGTCATTATTTTACACAATCAAATTTAAAAAACAGAAATTTACATACAACAAATACCGTTTATAAAAATAAAAGAAATTAAGTCAAGGATTTCAAGTCAAGGTTATTATTTAATTTTATAATTATTTATGAGAACTCTAGGATTTTTCGAATAAATTTCGATTTTTTCCCCAATTTCCTAGATCAAATTATTTTGTAATTTATAAATACGTATTTCGACTACAAAGTGCAAACAGTCACCAAATTAGCAACTAGTAACATCTCCTCAGAGAATCATTACAACTAGCTAATACATACTGATGATGACTACTGTGTAGTCGAAATACGTATTTATAAAATACAAAATAATTTGATCTAGGAAATTGGGGAAAAAACCGAAATTGTTATTATTTAATACTTAGTGTGCTATGCAAAACAACCCTTTTATTATATCGTAATATGACATCTGTTATATCAAGTTGTCAGTGATGTGATTTATCTCGTGCCATTACCAAGCGGATCAAATACATAAAATTTACCTATACATGAATAATACAATAATATATATCAATCATTATAAGCTTAGATAATATAAGTGCCTTTTATTACACTAATCTTTAAGTTCTCGATGTATAAAATAAAGCAGTTGCGAAGCGTCACACGACGTATTTTACTATTATATACATTTAGGAATATATATATATATATATATATATATATATATATATATATATATATATATAAAGAATAAGAATATAGCAGTTGCGAAGCGTCACACGACGTATTTTACTATTATATACATTTAGGAATATATATATATATATATATATATATATTTTTTTTTTTTTTTTTGTAAACAAACAAAACTTAAAATACAAAAACTGGCAAATAAGTTAATTAAAGTATATTTAAATAAGGGAATAAAGAGGAAGGGGGCCACTCGGTAGTTCGATTTTAACCATATGCTTCGCTAGGCAATACATGGGTAATATGAAGACAAAATATCGCTATTATATCGCAGTCACATACACAGACATACTAACACTGCACTTCCAGACAAATTTGTGAAATCATTTTTTTGAATTCAGGGGTCCTCAATACATATTTCCGATAAAAATGAAACATTTATCGGATAACAATACTTTTATTTTAATAGTAGTAAAAGAAAGTAAAAATTGTTTTTGAAACTATTTTTATTGTGTAAGTTGTTCTAGAAAAATATCGAATTTATTACGCCAGTAAAAATAACATTTTTTTTTTTTTTTTTGGTAAACCTCGCACTAAATTTTCGATCTAATTTTTTTATATGGTTTAGGATCACTCACAGAGTATAAAATCAGCACAAAATGCTGACAAATTTCGGTGATACTTCAGGTGCCATCTTGAAAAAAGGTTTCTATCGATATATCGGAAACCTTGCACTATAAAGCAAAAGTCATTGAGGGCATTACTGTAGATAATAAATTTTTACATGTTTTGTTTCCTGTAAATTTTTTTTGCAAAACATCAATAAAATGCATCTATCCAGTTTTAAAGATCAATTTATTCTCTACAACTTTTATTTCTAAGATCTATAGTTTTTGAGCTATATGACCACCTGGCCATCCAAAGGTATTTTCTATAGCAGGTAATCGTTTCTTTTATGTCTTTCTAAAAGGATTAAAGATTTATTAAGAAAAATATTGTACTTACTTGAAATCGTAGATCTAACACAGGTGGTTTTGCATATGGAATGCCCTTATAACTATAGTAATCGTACCCTTCACTACTACTAAGAATTTCCCCACATAAATCACCTTGTTTAATATGTATTTTCGTTTTCAAATCGATTTCACTCATAATGACCAACAATTAAAACTTGACTTTTTTAAACAATATAATTGAAATTATTAATCAACGATATTTCGTTTATGTATATATATACATTCAAATTATAATTATACAAAATTAAATTATTTTAATTACAAGAGGTGTAATCAGTTTTTTTATTGAAATTTTACAAATTATTAAGATTATTATTAAGAAAACTGTTAGAAATAAAATAAATACATAAAAAAATTGAAAACGAAGATAATTTATGATTCATTTTCAAAAGTAGCCCCATGTATTATGGGCGCTAAAAATTTCTTACTACTATTACATTATTGTTCCTATAATCAAAATATTATATTAAAATAGTTTTTATTATAATAAAGTGTTCTTGATCTTGTTTTAGGTTTTTGATCGTATTTTAGGCATTTTAAGTCTCTGCCTTTTTAGGCCTCAGCCTTCGGTATTCGCTTCAGATAAGAAAGGTCTAGAATGATATCGACTTAAAATCTCTGTTCGCAAGTAAAGTTAGAAATTGTATTCGAATTTGAATATATCGAATAACAAAATACCAAGGAATTTGAATAAGTATGTTACAAAACTATTATAAAATCTATTGCATACAATTTTTACCAATTTACAACAAATTTGTAAAAATTAAATTAAATCCAAAATTAAAAAATGTTTGAACAAAAATCTTTTGTTTTAAAAATTATATGTTTTTTTTTATTTTTAGTGTTTAGAAAATGTATTTTTAAAATACAAATTCCACGCGATGTGTGTAAATATCAAATTCTAAATCTATACTAATCACAAATCATCAACATGATTCCGCTAAAAATTAGATTAATCGATGAAATGGAGTTCAGTCACATACACACGGGCAGAATAAATATAATTATTATATACAAAGACGAGTAGTTATGAAAAAATGATGAGAGTGAAATTTTAAGATGCGCGCGCATCTGTGACACAAAATTCACAGTTTTTTTATATAAAGAATTGAATAAAATATAAGCCACGCCTCTTAAATTTAATTGGTTTACATATTTAGAGTTGACCAATAGCGTTTTACAATAAAATTCATAAATTTCATATAAATATAAATGAAACGGTTGGAGAATCACAATTCTGGGTGTAATCCTCCAAAGGCAGTTGAACTGGACACAGAACGCTAAAAGGCGCCTGGCACTGGGAAACGCATCCTTTGCAGGATTGTACCCACTACTCAGCCCCAAGAGTAAACTGGACGAACGTTTAAAGCATCGACTCTACAAGTCATGTATCCGCCCAGTACTCACGTACGCAGCCCCTATTTAGACTAACGTTGCATATTCGCTCATCACGAAGATGCAGCAATTCCAAAATCGTTGCCTTCGAGTCATCTCGAAAAAACCCCTAAGATTTCCGTCCGAAGCTCTCCACCGCGAAACTGGACACCCAACTATTCCAAACTTTATCCTTACCACCTCAAAATCCTTTTTCCAATCTTCACGCAACAATCCCTTCGCAGAAATCAGCAAACTGGGTCAATTTGACCCAAGGATGCTGCTTTTTAGGAAAAGATTTCCCATGCCACACGATGTCGATTGCACCTAGTTCCGGTGTAATCTTAATTGTATATAGTTTCTTTTTCTTTTCTTTAATTTACAGGTTAAGCTAGTTTTAGGGATGGCCTATCCATCCACATAGGTTAAGTATTTTCAAATGGTTTTTTTTTAATTTTCCATTTTATTAAAACAATGCAATGAAAAATTGTAATCTCGATGTAACTAGTATATAAGATGATGTATTATAGATAAAGCTTAGGCTAGGTGCTATAGTTATAAGCCGATTTGTATTTTATATATATTTTTTTGATGAAAATAAAGAATTATTAATTTGAAAAAAAAATTTGAAATTTGGAGAATCACTTAAACGTTTGCCTTTGAAGTATTAAAGTGTTTAATATCTTTATACAATTTGGTATTTAATTCAAAATATTATTATTGAAGTTATACTTCAATAATAATATTTATTTTTAATGATGCCAAAGAAGTATAACTTCTGACGCGCGTACATAAGTACACGCACCCATTTTTTTTTAAAAAATATATAAAGGAAGCTGGGCTCTTCTCTTTTATTTACAAAAGACAATTAATTAATTTTTTAATTACATTTGATAAAATTTAATAATTGGAGAACTTATATACGTAATATAAAAGTATCTTCGCTCCTCACCGGTAACGCAATATAAACAACGTATCAAAATAAATAAGTTAAGCAACAACAGTCACAATCAATACTTGCATGGATGTCTGCCAGGGAATTCTGTGATTTATTGTTGTAACTGAAGACTGTAGTCACCAATGATCATAGAAGCTAAAGAGTGGTTTAAGATAAAAACAAAAACAAAAAACTTACCTATAAATGTATGCAAGACTTTAAAAATATGATATGATAAATCACATTTTGGCATTACTAAACAAGTAAATTTTTATACAGAAACTAATACAAAGTATTCAAATATATTTATTAAGTTATTCAATTATTATAATTACATGTATTTTTCAGGGTGGCCGAATTTCGGCTAAATGCAATACTATAATATTCAATAAATACATAATCTGACACTCCATAAATGACCTCAGCAAATAAACATGTATCTATTTTCAAAAATTAATAAAAATAATAATTTTGAATGTATTATATATAATACGGCATGTGTTAATTATGTTAATTTTGAGCTAGAATTGTGTCTTATTTAAGCACAAAGAGTAAAAATGTTTCAAACAAAATTTTTTATTAAACAAACATTTTTTTATTTAAGCCTTTTTTCTATCTCTTATGGTTTAAGTGATGGATCATGGATTCATGGGGTTCAATTGACCAATTTTGATTCATTATACTCTCCGTTCAGGCGTAAAACACTCGATCAAAATTTAAGCTTTCTTTCTATTTTCGTTTTAGACCTATCTTAACATAACTAAGTGATTATATGAATATCTATTTCAAATTTTATTACTTTCAATATATCCTTCGTTACAAAGTTTAAGCATACTGTAGTATAATTCTCAAATATTCTCAAGCTAGAAAAATGTGGATGGAAAACGTAAGAAAGCTGTAATTTTTTAAACTCTCATACCATTTTTCCTCTAAAATAGCAATACCACATGCAAACTAGAAAGACATTTTCTATACAACCGATGTGAAATAAAATGACCAAAGAAAGTAAATAATTAAGTAAAAATTTTCTCCATTTCTATTTTATGTAGTTGTGAGTTAACTAAGTTAAAAATTTAATTCCAAATTGTTTAATTAACATACACCACAGACCCCAGTAAGTTCTGTCAACTAGACCGTTAGTTGGTTTAATTCTGGCAGATTTTGAATTTTATATTCATTTGATTGACGATGTTGGGACTTAAACTTGCATTCTCTGGATTGAAAGTCCACCGCGATAGCCACTGCTACATAGCTGACTTTGTTATGCAATAACATCAAAATAGGTTGGGCTTATTTAACTGGTAAGTCAAGTTCAGACTTACGCGAGGATCATACGCCCATAATTGTTAAAGTAAATGCCACACTTACACAAAAAATAAAATAAAAACAAACGTTATTCAATAACAGAACAGATTGGGTGAAATTTAATCATCAATTAGATTTAAATTTGGATTTAAAAATACCTCTTAAGCCTTCAAATGATCTAGAGAATACAGACAATATATACACTAAAACAATTCAAGATGCAGCTTGGGTAAGCAAGCCTGAAATTTCTTTAAGCAACAGGGTACAAAATTGTCCAATTATTATAAAATAAAAAATAGCAGAAAAACGCTGACTGCCAAGAATATGGCAAAACAGTAAATATCTATCAGATAAAACCTGCTATCACAAAACAGCTAGTATACTAAAGGAAATAATAAAAACTCTCAAAAATGAATCACTCAATATTTACTTAGAAGGACTTGGTGCGACTAAAAAGAAAGATTATTTGCTGTTAAGGCCACCCAGAGTCACTCACGTGATCCCATTCCACCTATTCGGAGGAGTCTAGAAGAATTGTCACGTACAGATCTACAAAACGCAAATATTTACCCACAGCATGTACAAGAAGTTTTCACACTGTTGCCAATATAATATACATAGGCTGAGGAATGTGAAATTACAAATTTCCTCTGTGCCATTTGAAATATCACAAAATCCAGAGCTCTCCACTATAAAAGAAATCACTAAATGCATACGATCTAATTACTGGAAAAATAATTAAAGAACTACCTAGAAGAGGTGTCTTTATGCTGGCTATTATGATACCAAAGTCATGTAAACCTCCACATGAGGTTACTTCTTATAGACCAATTGTTTACTGCCCATTTTTGGGAAACTCCAGGAAAAACTGCTATTATAACGCTACTGAAGACTAGTTGATACCAGAACATCAATTTGGCTTTCGAAAAAACCATAGAACCATTAAACACGTGCATCGTTTGATTAAAATTCTAAACGTAACCTTCGAAGAAGTAAGCTACTATTCCGCTGCTGTTCTTGATGTTAGCCTTCCCCATGCATTATATTGCATTGTCTAATCATAAATCAAGGAAAGATATTTTCAAATCGAGTTTGGCAATGAAATACGTGGACTTCATCCAATCAAATCAGGCGTACTTCAGGAAGGTGTTTTTGGGCCAACTTTATATTTATCATACACTGTTGACCTATCAACAAATGAATACACTATGCTAGCCAAATTTGCGGGCTAAAGGTATATTATCTAAACATTCCGATCCTAATATAGCAAAATTCAGTTTCAACAACATTTAATCCAAAAAAATGAGTTGACGAGGAAATGTCGTGTATCTGCCAATGAAACAAAATCAAATTATGTTTACAAAATGTAATTGGGTTTCATCTCTGGTTACCATAATTAATAAAATTTTGTCAAGATTTGATTGTGATAAATATCTTGGAATGCATCTGGATAAAATATTAATTTGGTGAACACACTTTTAGAAAAAGTGAAAAGAATTAAGTCTCCAACTCAGTAAATATTATTGGATTTTAGCTAGAAAATCTCAATGATCACTTAAAAATGAGTCATTGGTACATAAAGCTTCCTTTAAATCAATCTGGACTTATGGAATCCAGGTAAAGGACACAGCATCAATAGCAAATAACAAATAAGCGAGCAATAACAAATGCTCCGTACTTCATATCAAATAGTAGAATTCATAATGATCTAACATTGAACACAGTGTAAACTGGAATATAGTACAAAATATTTGGAAAGGCATACATTTTAATTAGCAGTAAACCTGATGGACAACAGTGAAGGAACACAAAGACAAAAATATTAATACTAATATTTTAGTAATTAGGTACAGGTGCCATATCAATTTTAAAGACACATCACATGTGGCACCCGGTATGAGTGCCACTTTGTGTTTAATAAGTTATGTGTAAAAATGTATTATTGCAATGTCAGCACATACATACATTATTGACTAAATTAAAGTTTTTTAAAAACTCTAATTCTAAATAATAAGTAAACTAAAATATTGATATCATGGGATGCTATTATGACCATCGTCCACGAATTTAAAAATAGAAATTTAATACAAAAACAAAAAAATTCTGGAACATGCCGTAATTAATAAGCTTAAAGCATGTTCTGCATAATCGGTAGTCGCTTGCCGGTATTCGTAGTCATGCTTAGTATTTCCGTCGGTAGACTGAAATATGTGTGGCATGTATAGGTTGAAGTTTGTCGTAATATGTTCAACTTTCTGAGTATTGCATATTGCCTATTGTGTTTTAAATTCAAAATGGCTAACTGATTAAAAGAGAATGTGGCGGCAGATGAAATTATATTTACATTAAATATTATACGAGAGAATAAATTTCGATATATTTACGACAAACGGGATATAGATTATAAAATTGCAACAAGGAAAATTTTTTTAATAATTCCTTTGAACAGTGTAATTCTTCGAATAACTCTTAATTCAAGAAGACTTCATTTAATTAAATGGTACAATTCATATAATTGTTTAAGTGGCAATCTTTATAATTGGCATCCCCATCGCCTTTTGTACACATTATCTCTACATACTAAAATTATCCTCTAGATATCGCCTTCAAGTTTTTTTTTTCTAAAGCTCTGGGGACAGAGCCTCCAAAACATCCAACACCTTTGTATCCTTGTTAAGGTGGTGGATTTTATCTTATATAACTACATTTATTCATATTCAAATTAACTTTATTTTTCTTGTATTATTACTACATGTCAAAACTCTAACTTTCTTACAACCGACAAAAATGAACTTATCAAAAATAACTAACTAATTAATACCAACATATAAAATATTACTAAAAATAAATGTGTTATATTTAACACGCCTCCTCACATTTATTTTCTTTTAAACAATTAAGCCCAGTGAATTTCTTAATTCTTCGAATCTTTTCTTACACAATGCTTTAGTAAAAATATCCGCTACATTTTCTTCACTTTTAACCTTAATAATATTAATAAAACCTTCTTTCATACATTCATATACATAATGATAATGCACTTCTATATGCTTCGAATTTTTTGTAAAATTACCATTTTTTGCTATGTCTATTACACCTGAGTTGTCTTCATATACATTAAGTGGTTTAACTAAATTAACATCAAAAATTTTTAACAATTCTTTAATAAACTTAAGTTCACTAACAGCTTCCGATAATGCTACATATTCTGCAAATGTTGATGCTTTCGTCACACTCTTTTGTTTCCTTTATTTCCAATATATTACATTGCCAAATAATCTCAATACGTAACCAGTTGTGGATTTTCTGTCTAAGTTATCCCCCGCCTAATCGGCGTCAACATAACAATCAAGAACTTTAATATTTTCATTTCTCTTATAAGTCATCTTTAAATTTTTCGTTAAATAAAGATATTGTAAAATTCGTAAAGCATATTTGTAATGTGTCTCGTTATAACAACTTTGAAATCTACTCAAGTAGTTTACACTGAAACTTATATCCGGTCTTGTAGCCGAACTTATATAGAGTAATGCACCAATTAAATTTCTATATTTAATGTTCATTTCACAATTATCTGATTTTTCAATTTTCAAATTTACTTCCATAGGTGTACTATATAATTTACTGTTTTCCAAATTATATTTTTTAATTAATGACTCAATATATTTAGTTTGATATAATTTCATTTCATTCGTTTGAGGCTCATAATCTATAGTGATTCCCAAATAATCTTTAATTTTACCAAGATCCTTCATTTTAAACTTTTCCGATAATAAAACTTTAATTTTTTTAATTTCATTTTTATCTTTGCAACAAATTAATAAATCATCAACGAAAATTAATAAATAAATGGTAACTGTTCCATTTTTAAACATATACAAACAAGGATCAATATCACTGCGTTCAAAACCTATACTTTTCAAAAATTCGTCGAGACATTCATACCAAGTTCTAGAGCTTTCTTTTAAACCGTACAACGCTTTTATCAATTTACAAACTCTGTTTGTACCATCTTCATAACCTTTAGGTTGTTTAACATAAACCTCAGAATTTACATTTCCGTTTAAAAAAACTGTCTCTACATCCATCTGTTCAATTTCTAAACCCATCTGACAACAATATGATAACAAAATCTTCAATGTTTGCATTTTAGCTACAGGAGAATAAGTATCTTCAATTTCATCGGTTTGTTGAAAACCTCTCACAACTAATCTAGCCTTAAATTTATTATCACACTTTTTAGCATAAATCCATTTTACATCTAACACTTTATTATTATCGACATTGTCAACCAATTTCCAAGTTTTATTTCTATTTAAATTATCTATTTCTCTATTCATAGCTTTCCGCCAAATTGTTTTCTCATTACTTTCCATCGCTTCCTCAAATGTACTTGGTACATTTGTACTACAAAAATTAGCAAAAATATAACTATTATACACTTCATAATCTTTTAAATATTCTGGAGGTTTTAAGGTTCGGTCAGATCTACGAACACCCGATACCTCATCACCTTCATTAATATTATCATCATTTTCATTTTCATCATTACTACTTTCACTAGAAGTTAGGCTATTGTTGGTTGTATTATCATCTACATTATCCGTACTATCAGATACATCATCATCTAAACTGATCCATTTTACATTATTTTCAACAAATTCTACATGTCTTGCAACAACTACTCTCCCGTTTAGCAATATACGGTAACCAACATTACTGTATCCTACTAAGATTCCCATATCAGCCTTTTTATCCCATTTAGATTTCCTCTTTTCTTCCGGTATTCTAATAAAAACTTTACTACCGTATAAGCGTAGGTTTGACACATCCGGTTTTCGTTTAAAAAATATTTCATAAGGCGTTCTTTTTTCACTCGTGTTTGCTAACGTACGATTTTTCAAATAAGTTGCCGCGCAAACTATTTCTGACCAATATTGTTTATCCAAATTTGCTTCTTCTTTTAAACAACGCGACATATTCATTATCGTTCTATTAAACCGTTCCGCGGTTCCATTTAATTCATGTACATAAGGAGGACAATTATTAATACTAATTCCTTTATCTTTCGTGAACTGATAAATCCTATTATTCAAATATTCTTTGCCGTTATCACATCTCAAAATTTTAACTCGTTTTCCCGTTAAATTTTCACATTCATTTACGTATTCAACTAAACAATCATAAACTTCTGTTTTTGATTTCATTGTATATATTTTAGCAATTTTACTGTAATCATCAATAAATGAAACAAAATATTCTTCGCCTTTAAACCCTTTTGTCTTGAAAGGTCCACAAACATCAGTGTGAACTATTTCTAAAATTTCCTTTGCCTTTTGTCTACTATTTTCGAAAGATTTATCATGCATTTTACTTTCTGTACATATTTTACATTTCATTATTTCCGATTCAAGTTTATTAGGTAGACCTTTTAACAATTGATTTTTACACAAAGTATTTAAATAACCAAAATTAACATGGCCTAACATACGATGCCATTTTTCTTTATTGCTCATCTTATTTGTATTTCCATTTGCTATATTAACAACGGACACTTTTGATTCATTTGATCTCAATTTACTTTTCATGATGTATAAACCTCTCTCTTTGAATGCTACAGCAGTGACTTTACCATTATAATTATCAATAACCTTTGACATCTTTCTTTTAGATATAATCGTATTATTTTCTGTGATTTTACTATAACTTATTAAATTTGATTTCATATCTTTCACATAAAATACATTTTTCATCTCTATTAAATTCATTTGACCAAAAGCATTAAAATAACTAACAACATTTCCTAATTTTGTTGCATTTACCTTTCTATTATCACCTAAGTAAACATTTACTGGTTTTTTAAGTTCAATACATTTATCAAAATATCTTTCGTCATTAATAATATGGTCTGTACAACCACTATCTAAAAGCCACACAATCTCATTAGAATCTACATTTCTTATCTCAGAATTTTGTACCACATGATGCTCAACCGTTGTAACCCATGCAGTATTCTTCTCTTCATTCTGTTGTTGTTGACGTTGCTGAGGAGTTGCTTGTTGCTGCTGATTATTTCTGCGATATCCACGAAAACTGCCACGTCCTCTATAAACACCTCTTCCAGTACCTTGCCGTCCTCGTGATGATCTCCATCTTTGATCATCTGATGCTTGCTTATTATTTCTACAATTTCTCTGAATATGACCTGCTTCACCACAGCCATAACATGTCCAATTTTGCTGACTTTTATTCACTATAAATACATTTGATTTTCTACCTGGATTTTCATCTTTTGTAATTTTCATTTCAGCCATTTCAATTTTACTCTTTACATAATCAGCCGTTTGATCTTCCACTTTTAACGTGTCAATTAAATCACCAATATAACTATATGACTCCGGTAATGTGTTTAACATGTAATTTAATTTTTCTTTTTCAGTTACAGTTGCCCCAGCACTTTTCAACTCATTCACTGTCTTTTCGAAATCACTAAAAAATGTTGCTGAATCATGGTAGTCTTTTAGTCTCAATCTTTCCAATTTATTTCTACATACAATTTGTAATGCCGTTGATTCCTTTAAATACAAACTGTCGAACTTCTTTATTATTTCATATGCAGTTTCTTTATCACTAACAAATTCCAATTGTCTATCCGAGATCGCACTATATATGTAATTAATTGCTTTCAAGTCGTTATCATCCCAAAGGTCTTCATCAGTTGACGTTTTTGCTCTTTCAATATTTGTTTCACATTTTTTTAACTTTAAAAACATCACTAACCGTTTTTTCCACATATTGTAATTTTGTCCGTCAAAAATAGGAATTTTAATTTCGTCTTTAGACGCCATCTTGTAATTTTTTTTATACGACACGTGCACAATAAAATTAATACCAATTTCAATCCTTTTTTTTTTTATATGTCCAATCTTTTCAACAAACTACGTTCTGCTACCATGTTCAGGTGGTGGATTTTATCTTATATAACTACATTTATTCATATTCAAATTAACTTTATTTTTCTTGCATTATTACTACATGTCAAAACTCTAACTTTCTTACAACCGACAAAAATGAACTTATCAAAAATAAATAACTAATTAATACCAACATATAAAATATTACTAAAAATAAATGTGTTATATTTAACAATCCTGACGTTCCAAAAACAAATTTTTCCAATCTATGAGAAGTATCCCGAGATGATTTATTGGAGAGATGTTTAGGAGGCCATACTCAAAATGCTAATGAAAGTTTTAATTCAACTATTTGGCGTATAGCTCCTAAACATTTTCATAGTGGTATAAAAACTATCGAAGTTGCTGCATACTTGGCTGCTTGCTTTTTCAATGAAGGCAGTTCAAATATTTTATTAGTCATGAACGAGTTAGGCCTCATAGTTGGTAGCAACAGCTTCAGTCACGCACAACAATCCGACAGTATGCGCGTAGCCCGACAGAATCGACGCAGCTCTTTGGACAGTAAAGAAGCCCGAAAAGGAAAGTAACAAGCTCAAAATGAAGCATATGAAGCTAAAGAAGGTTTACAAAACGGTGCTGGAATAGCTGATTAATTGGTAAGTTGTTTCAATTCGTTTAATACGACTTTATATTAACTTTTTATATCACTTATTTTTTAAACGCGTTTTTCTCGAAACTAGTTTTTTCGAACTAGTATACATTACTTAAGCTTAAAAAGTTTTTAACCAATCATCTTTAAATTTAGTATATGATTTCTTTACATAATTGTGCTGAATATAAACTTCAATCAGAAGCGATATTTTCATTTTAATTAATTTTTTTATACTAAACAATATACAAAAAATGGTAAAAAAACATGACTTACTTTCACAGCCCTCTAAAAAGTGCAAATTTTTTTTTTCTTCTTTAAAATGAGGTTTATATAGAAGATACATATCTTAAAAAAAAGTAATAATTTTTTTTCATTCCAGATAAAAATTATGGCCTCCATGATGTACACCAGCTGCGAAGTCGGACGACAACCTACGAGATGTATCAGCTGATATCTTTACTAGTTTTTAAGTTTTGTTCTTGTAAATATAAATTTTTACTCTTCATATGTATAAAATAACCTAACATTTTGAATAAATAATATTAATTCTTTATACCATAAAATAATTGATTAAAATCTGCTCGAAAACGGCCGTCTACACGTATTTCCCCCCTAAAATTTGGTAAATTTAAATCCAGCTACAGGTGTAATATACACTGTTAAACAGATCTATGATTCTATATTTGATGTTCCACATCCGCTAAAAAATCTACTCAAATCGGGTTGTGTATTTTAAGTTTTGTATATGACGGCATGTAGGCAAGATATCACTGGTAGTTTTGAAGCTTGTACCTTGAAAATAAATTGGGTTGTTGAGAAAAGTGGTGATTTTCAATATTTAATAAAGAAACCCATATCGGAATTTAAATTTTGCATATTTTATATGATATCAGATTAGCAATTGTATTTGAAAATGAATATCAGGAACCGTCTTAAAATTGCAGTATTCGCAACTTTTCTTGCATATACTTTAACTGCTAGCTATAGAGCCGTAAATAGGGCAATTGATTTTTTTCGATGTGTGTTCATCTTAGTAACACAATGTTCAGCTAGAATAATTGACTAATTCAATAGATCACATTTTTGGTTTATTATATCTATGGATTAAATTAGATATTCTAATTAAACTAAGCTAAGTCCTAGCTTACTCAGCAATCTTTGTATAATACGCACTGTTTTCAAAGACCAAAGTTTATTTGCAACTAGCCGGCACGACAGACAGATGTTGTCCTGTCCTATGTATATTCAATTCGAACTGGCTTAAATAATAATTTAAAAAAGTATTTCAAAAACATGTTGTTTATTGTTATGGTTTTTGCTACACAATATGGTTAGTTTTATTTTCTGGCGTAAAAATAATATTGACGACTGCCCTTTAGATTTATTTATCGACATTTCAAATACAAGCTCCACCGAAAATTGTAACCTTTTAGATTCAAATGGCAGCTTCATTAAACTTCAAAACTTCCAGTTTTTATTATTCATGTTCCCAATTTTTGTCCAACGTGTTATAGGATACTGTTCAAATTTGCAAGTTTGAACTGTACCTTGATCGAAATTAAACATTTTGAAATCCCTCCCCTCCATTTGGAGTTGAAACAAGTCTTTCTTTGGTCTCGTCTACATTAAAACAGGAATATCTGGTCTTAATTATAAGCTTTTCAACTTAGTGATTTGGTTAATAAATTGATAGATAATTTGATAGAACAAAATTTGAGCCCTCTTTTCTCGTCTTATGAGACGAATTTCGTAAAACCCCTTAGTGCTCACTTACGTTATATAAGTCACCCTCATGCAAAATTTCAAGTACCTAGAGCAAGTGGTTTCGGCTCTGCGTTGGTATGTCCGAGAGTTCTCCTGTTTATTGCAGAAAAGGTATAATACATATACATACACATAAGTCATTTAATCTATTTCAGTTAGTTACTTGGCAGTATATAATCGGATTTTAGACATACTTCAAGTTTGAATTTGTAAAATATTCAATCGTATGTGAGGTTTTTACTGTTTTCCGGACAATTTTCTTAATTTTTTTTTTCCGTATAAACCTTCTAACAAGTATTAAAAACTTAAAAAAAGATAAATGAAATAGGTAAAGTCATTCTGAAGTTATAACTTGACCAAGAGAAACAGGAATTCATTTTGATATATACATTGTGTTTTTTCAAATTATTTCAAAGATTCGCAGATATTGACAACGAGCAAAAGACGCAATTGGTTAAGAAAAACCAATGTTGCAAAAATATGTTTACACCTGCACCCGCAATACAAAAGCATTTTACATAAATATTTGTTTCATTTTATGAAGTTCGAGCTTCATTTCAATTTGGTAAAATTGAAAAGATGATTGATAAAATTCAGCTTTTTGTATTTATTCTGTACTATTTGTTCCCTTCAAACTATACATTAATGTCGTTTGTTTTAAAAACCAGTTCTCTTTCTATCAAAGATCTTTTAGAATCACCTAAATAATAATATTTAAATATAATCTTCAATGTTTAGTTTAAAACTGTTATTATTTACGAATAAAGTTCTACACGTTCGCACTCTTATTTTCGCTGAAAATTGATTTGACATTAGTAGCTTTTATTTTGTATCGCTAGATAGCGCTAGAATCAGTTCCCATGACAAATAGAAATGTTTTCATTAAATTTTTCTTGATATGTTCATCAAATCAATATTTCATAGCCATTTACAATGGAACAGTTTGCATTGGAAAAAGAACGGTTTCTCCATTTTCCATTGAATTCGTCCAATTTTCTTCCAAGGTTCTTCATAAGAACCTTCCTCGTACTTCAAGGAATTTTTTTTATATAAAAAATTAGCCAAATTTATCCTGCCGTTCTTGCGTGATGTTGTGACCAAGGTAAATAACCCCAATAAGATCCCCATTTTTAAAACATATTTTAAAAAAATCCAATGCTTTTGGAACCCCAATAATATCCAAACCTTGTTTATTTTTAATGAATAGTAAAATAAATAACATTGTTTACACGTTAAAAATATTTTATTTTTTTAAACGAATTGGCTTGAACACGTATACATCATTAATGCTTAATGTTTCTTTCTTCATCATAGTGAATTGAGTTAACAAAAAAATGTGTAGATTATAATCTTATTTGTGCCAGTACCTAAAATAATGAAAAGAGCTAAAAATTGGTTTTCTGTAACAAATGCAGAATGGCTTATTGTGAGATAAAGTTAATATGCCACAAAAGTCGATATCAAGCATTATATATTATAGAGAACTTGATTTTTTTTTTAAGTAATAAAAGTTAAAAAGAAAATTTATAGTAATATTAATATAACTTTATGTTTTCCGTGTAGTGTTTTAATTCCAAAATATTTTTATTTTTTTAATTGAAATTAAAACGCCAGTGACAACATTAAATAAGTACAAAACAATTGAATAGTGAAAATCATATATGCTGGGAGCCCGTGACACTGTAATTGAAGTTACACTGATTTTTTAATGTTTAACCCTTCAGAACATACATCTTCCGTACTACAGTTATTACTATCGTGATGAGAGAAAATCTCACGCCTAATGCGCAAGCGCCACGAGCAAAATTTAAAATCTACAATAATAATTTTAGGTTATATTAAGTAAAATACAATATCAAACATTATTTTTTGAATAATATATATTAGATATCAATATTATTAAACTGAAAAATTTTTAATTTCGGACGAAGACGTAATAAATATAAAATAATCAGGGGCGTAGGAGCCGTATGGGCAGGGTGGGCAGCTGCCCACCCAGGGAAAAACTCGCGAATCTACCGTCGACAACCAGGGATATGTTAGATGAAGTAATTTTACTGATAATTTTGATCCTAACCGTACCTGTGTCTGCCGCGACTTCTGAACGATCTTTTAGCGCTTTGAGAAGATTGAAAACTTATTTAAGGAATTCGATGTCCCAAAAGCGCCTCACACACCTTTTGCTATTACATGTACATAAAGAACTTACAGCTGCTTTAGATTTAAATATTATAATGAAAGAATTTGTGGCACGGTCAGAAAAACGCAAATCTGTGTTTGGCAAAATCTAGGTTTAAGGTTGAGAAAAGTTGAAGTATAATTTAAAACTTTTGTATTGACTTTTTAATTTTAGCAAGCACTTGTAAAGCGAAAAAGTTTGTAAAAAATAAAAATGTAATTAGATACAAATAAGAGACACATGTAAATAAAATTGAAGAAAATAAAAAGAAAAATTTTGCAAAAATTATTTACAACTAACAAAAACTGTCTGGTATAATATTAATTAACAATTAGTGGAGCGCCGTAAGACATAAAAATGGTAAAATCTCGGAACCCAGGGCCAGTCAATGAATCTGTATAACAAGTGTTTGACTGCATTATTAAAACCGCAAATAAAAAAGTTAAAAAAAAAAAATTGGCCGATCTCGATTACAACAATTTTTATAAACAATTTACTGAAAAATGAAAGGCGCAAGGGGGAAAAAATGTTTACAGTAAAGATATTAATTTTATATGTAATAAATTATGTTTGCAGAGTAAATTCAATGTTAATTTATTAGATTTTCGTAAAAAAATTATTTACAAAAGAAAATTTAACCTTAACTATATACATTATTGTTCATTATTGTCGTCGTCGTCGTCGATTTCGTTGATGTAGATTGTAGGTAAAGGATTAGTACAGCTATCACCATTGCATTCTGAGCAAGCTGCAGTGCAGTTTAATCCACTTTTCCTGCACCCACAAGATGCTCCACATCCTGTTTTGCATGCGCAAAAAATAATTTTTAGTAAAGATTCTGGAGCTGGTCGCTGCGTCATTGTTAGCGGTATCAATATTCCGCGTTCATCTTTCCAACCCCATTCTTCTGGTGATATTTCTTTTCCGAACCATGTTTGAACTTGTAAATATACTCTTTTGAAGTGTTCAAAAGCGGCATCTGCAGTAGGTGGTAAAGACGGCAGTTTAACGCAGGTATTTTTGGCAGTTGCTTTCAAAAAAGAGTTATATCTCAATGCATTAAGATCTTTTATTTTTTGGGGGGCATTATATAAAGCAAGAGTGCATGTAACACCAGCTTTAAAAATTTCATTGATGTCTTTGCATTCATTTTTAAAAACTGTCGCAGCATTTTGCAAGTCCGTTCGTTTTTCGAAATTTTTTGCAAACACGTTTTTGCCACGTTTAAAAAAAGCTGACGTCGTGTCACATCCAGTGAATGCATGTAAGAACAGAATATGCTCTTTACACTTTGGTAATATTTTTTCTAAACTCTTAGAAGAGTACGCTCTTTGCAGTATTTTGCCTTTGGATGGTTTTCTAAAATAAATTTCTCGGTCTGGTGGTGAGAGCGCAGTCAATAAAACTAAAACATCTACATCCTCGGACACTACAGCAATGTTTTCAGATTGCAGATTAACAGCAGTTTCAATTATTAGTCTGTCGGCATCAGCTTCTGCTTGGCAAGAAAATATTTTATTTTCTGTGAGTGTTTCTCGTAGCATATCTATAAGCCTACTCTTATTTTTGGCATTCGATAAAAATTTTTCCTGCGCTACTTTTAGTGGCATGGTTTTATCAAATATTATGTCATTACATGCGTTTTTTTTACAGCGACGCGTTCGTTCCATTGATTTTGTGCAGCTCTTCTTGTAACCATCAAATACGACATAAATGTTGTGTCCATAATTATTATGTAGATATCTGACATAATGTTGACAAATTGTACCGAAATTTTCATCTAATTGCCACTTGCAACGATGTAATAACATCCCTCCATCAATGACGTAGGAAAATTTTCGTACATCGTTCACATCCACTGACACTTCTGGGAATATGTCATAAAATGTAGATTTTGTTGTTTTTCGTATTTCACCATCTTCAAAGAGAGCAAGAGGATAAGGAGCTAATTCATAAGTCAAGTAGTTTTTTAGTTCTTCATCAGATTTTTTTAATACGCATATACGCTGAAATAATAATAGCGGATCAATTGGAATAATATCATCATTCACTTTGATTTTGCTAGTGGATGCCAACAAAGGAATGATCTTGTCTTTTCTTGATAACTTAACTTCTTTGAAATTTATTCCATTAATTTTCTTCATTATTTTTAGACCTTGCTCAAAAGCTGCGTAGCAATTCACGTTTTCTTGCCCAGTTATTCCAGTTGCAATAGACATAATGACACCAACATCAGGGAATGGAGGATGTTGAATAAAATATTCTTCCAATTTTTTCACGTCAATGTCGTCCCTTTTGATTCGTGCATCGGTTGAATCAGCGTGTTGATAACTTTTTTTAAAAGATATATTACAAAATTCCTCTATACCTTCTATTATATCTTTTGAAAAAATAACACCTTTTATCCATTTATAGACAATACTTTTCGTTACACCACGTTTAAAAGGTCCGCCACTCCGTCACTCCACAATAATATATTTATTTTTTAATTATTTTCTTTTTTTTTTTTTCGAAGCAAACAACAACTACATATGAAGCCTAGTAAGTTGTCACGTGTACTATTCTGCTAGGGCCCGCGTTAACAACACCCAACAGCTGCTGTTGCCCCCTCTATTCCCCTCCCCACCCTTCATCGTTATACCTGCAGTCCCTTGAGACCCAACATGAAGTTTGTAATAGTTCTTCTTTTTAAAATCTAATTTTACACTAATATAACTTAAGGAAAACTCCAAAAAAATAATAATTATTTATAATAATTATTAAAAAATTAAGATCGGACAAAATATTTTTTTTAACATTTTTCTATATGCTATTAAAAACACATTGCCATAGTTTATAAAAAGATTTATTTACTGGCCCTGGATTCCGAGGTATAAACCTTACGGCGCTCCACTAAATCACAAACATCTTTCATGCAAAATTATTATCATCGAAAATTTAGGGGGGGGGGGTAAAAATTTCGAACCTGCCCACCCAGCAAAAATTTCGTTCCTACGCCCCTGAAAATAATTCTTTCATATAAATAATTTATTGAAGTTAAACTTGATAAATTAAAACGACATATTTTTGAAACATATCCAAAATGGCGGCTAAAGAAATACTCTCACAGTTGATAAATAATAAAATTTTATTTCTGAATTTCTCGGGATTAAATAAAATTATTTTTTTAGTATCATGTAAAGCATTAAATTTTAGGAAGGTAAAAAATTTTCACGGGGTCCTTCCATTTGAAATTAGAAAGAAAAAAAAGTTTTAAAAGTATGTGTGAGAGAATCTCTCTACACGTTAGTTCTGAAGCGTTAACAACAAGGTAGGTGTGGCAGAATGTATCCTGTCACAGGTATTTTATATAAACTCAAGTTTAATTAAAGAACAATAATAATTAGCACTTGTCACAGAAATTAATGTTAAGTATATACGAAATTTTATTGCATTTGAATAACCAGTATTAAAATCTTCGCCATTAGAAAAATTTGGTATAACAACTAACATTATAGCAAAACAATATGTCATAATTAAAAAATATATAATAAAATCATTATTAAATGTTTACTAATAGCTCCGTGAAGCAATAGACCTCACTCACGGTGACACCCCATTCTTATATATAGTTGAATATAGACTACACCTCTTTATCTTAATGCTTATAATTATAATTTTTGAAAAAGTGTTAAAACGAAGCCCCTGATAGGACAAAAACGAAATTTCGTTACAAGTCTCTTGCACAAATTTTGACTCTCTGGCACCTATCGTTTATTACCGTGTTTTTTTTACCGTTTCCTATAGTGCCTATTTAGAAATTCAACACTGATATATCTCTCACTCGCCAGGCTAAATGTTCTTTTACAGCGTAAATAGCAATTTTTCATAATTTACAAGAAAGTGATATTGTTAATGAAAAAATTTCCGAAATGTGTAACAGATAAATTCTTATTTCCTATATAAATTTAAATTAATAGCAATAAAATTTTTTTTGCAAGTTCTCTATTCGAAAACTCAAGGATGCAATTGAGCAGTGTATCACTACCGCGTCTGTTTTACTTTCACAATATTTATATTTTAAGTTATGCATTTAAACAAATAAAAATAAAAAATTCAGAAATACAATAAATAATTTGTATAAATTTTGATTTTTTACCCCAAATTCCTATATCAAAAATTTTTGTATTTCGACTACAAAGTAGTCATCATCAGTATGAATTATCTAATCGTAGTAATTCTCCGAGGAAATGTTAATTTGGTGACGGTATGCACAATAGTATTTTTCAAATTCAGTTTAATAAGTCATAATAAGCTTTATAATATATCATCATATATACTATAATAGTTACATCGAGATTACAATTTTTCAAACATCGTTTTGGAAAAAGAAAAATTTTAAATAAAAACTATCAAAAACTAACACAAACGTATATTATTAAGTGCGAAATTTATGCTTTCCAATTATCTGTCAAATTTCTACGTCTACCAATTAACTTCGATCTCTTCGACCAATGCTATTGAAGTATTGTAATTTTACCACGTAATTTTAACAGTTAAAAATCTCAAAAATAAAAATTTAACTTACAAAACTAAGAATAAATTTAATTTCAAATTTCGTTTAAATTCTAATAATTCAACCTTAATTTTGATATCTTTATTAAATCGGAATTTGGAATAGGTCCTGTAGTGGCACCGGGCCCTTATAATCAAAAATATAAGGTCAGGTTGAACCACCAACAAAGCGTCGACACTAAAACGTGATTTCATTGGTTAACCAGTTCCTCGACATCGATAAACATCGTACAAGTGATACACGAATTATATTTCATGTACAAGAACTCAACATGTTCAGTAGTGCCATACGTAGCCATTCATCCAACATGGCACTTTCACGCACTTGCACGAACAAGATAGTCGTCCATAAGCATTCATTCATACAAGGCACGCAACTTATGGCGCTCATATATATATTATAATAAAATAATATTAAAATATTTCAAGTTGTTTCATTTAAATTAAATAAAAATATTCAACATATAAAATAATTGATTCCACAATAAGTAAATCTATAAACACTACAGTCCTTTATTTCTGTTTTTTTTTTTTTTTACATTATTGGATTAATTGATACAAATAAAAATCAATTTTAAACAAAAAATTCAATTTTGCAAGTTCGTGCTAAATAATAAAAAAACAATAAAGAAAAAAAATGTTAACGAAACAAAAAAAATCAAAATAAACAATCATTCCTAACTAATCGTCGCAAATTTTTCACCGACTAAACATGGTCGCGGAGAGTGATGGCTATAGGCTTCTATTCTCAGATATATCTTAGATAGTTTATTACATGAATAATACTATCTCGATCACAAAACTCTAAAATATCCACTGCTGAATCAATGTTTAGATTTTTTAGCCGAATACTCCAAGAGTGCTCTGGTAGTCTTCTAGCAAGTTCTGTATCTAAATTTATGATATCCTTGCCAAGTTCATATACATTTAGTTCGTAGGGGTTAGCACCAAAAGTTTTAAAATAGATCTGTTGATTTTATGGTTATTTTCAATAACGTGAGCTACTACATAAGATTTATCAATTCTTTAAATTTTATATGTGCCATGTAATCTTCTAATCTTTAACCTTATAATTTGTTTACCTAATCTTATAATTTGTTTACCTATGTTTTCATTCGAGCAATTTCGACATCCAATGAAATAAATTCCCGACTGTTGTTGTTCGTTGTTAATTTTGTCCTTTGGATTTCCAAGTTAGTGTGTCAATTTGAATCTGCTGATGGGAGATGTTTTCCAATTTTGTTCTCCAAGTTCTTTTGCTATTTCATTGCTGCATGGTCGAAAGTATGTTAATTTGTACCATTTTTGTTTATCGGTTTGGTTTTGTTTTTGGGTCAATGGTGTTGAATCACTTTTTTAAGAATTTTAATTTCAAATCTTAAAAATCTGATTTCATTTCTTAATTTATTTTTAGTTTTGTAAGTTGTAAAAATATTTTTGTTTGTCAAAGTCACGTGATCCAATGCTTTAATATCATTGGCCGAAAACAAAATACGCGATCGAAGTTAATTGGTTGATTTGATAGATACTTGGAAAGTATAAATTGCACACTTACAATAAAAAAACTTTTGTGCAAACCATCACCAAATTAGCAACGAGTACTCGAAGAATTGTTACGATTTGCTAATTCATACTGATGATGACAACTTTGTTGTCTAAATGCGTATTTATAAAATATACAAATTTTTGATCAAGGAAATTGGGAAAAATAATCGGAATTTATTCGAGTTTTCATTCATAATACTCAAAAGAATTTTTAGTTAAAAAAGTAGAAATATAAAAATACCTTAGAAAACTTGTGTAACGTATTACTTTTTAAACCGCCTAATAGATAAACTTTATCCCATAAATTAAACATATCTTTTATTTGGTTAACTGGAACATATTGTAATGAGAGATCAATTTTTAAACAATTTAATTCATTGTTATTAAATGGTTTCCAATCAATATTAAATTTTCGTATTGATTCTTTTGTATTTGGATTACCAGAATATGCAAAATTTGTCCAAAATGTTGTTGCCATTTCCATACTATATCGTTCAATCGTAAATTGTTTTAATATATTTGGTGAATTATTATTTTTAAATAAATATCCTAGTTCGTCGCCATGATGTACACCATTATATTTAAATCGAACATTATTACGTATTGTATTTAATATTGTATCTAGTAACCATACGTATGCATATACTTGGTTTTTAGATTGAGCGTGCACACGTGCCGTTGATAATATTTTATAACCAAACATTTCGTCAGTATAAAACTGCAAGTGAATTGAGAAACAAACTTTTTAATTATTTTATAAAGTAACTAATATTTATTCAGAAGGCAGAAAAAAGCAGATAAGCTTTTCTAGGAGTTTTTATCAATCCGCTACTAACCAGTCCCACAAAATTTCCATCCTCTACCATACCTGTTTCATTTCTTCTATCTCCTTTGTTATGGAGAGCTCTACTTTAGTTGATTAACCTAAATATCCCAATTTAGATCGAGGCAAAAACTAGATACATACTCCTTGATTTGTACAAATATTTCAAGTATGCTCTTCGACATAGGCCAAAACGACAGGAATACATGTCAAGTGAGTTCGCAGTGATCGATAAATAATAATGACTAGAAGTTGTATATCATTTCGTGCTTTGCGAATATGCCAACTTGGTCCTCTGTCATTATACCTAGCTACCATGTATTTGGCTTGCCTGTAGGCCGCTGTATAGCTCCTATTCCTGTTTTGAAACTCTTTTACCCAATCATTAAAAGTAAGGTAAATAAGGAAATTGTCTACTCGCAGTGCTTCAGTACCTACATCAAAGTAACTACTTTTATCCTTGCAAAATTGTTGAGTTATTCCATACATTCTTAAAAAAGAGTAAATGCAGATTAGACAGTTTTATGATCTGTCCTAAAGAATAAAACTCTATGGTTCCGAGCAGCTCTATACTTCCTCCAGGCGTGCTACTTAGAGTACTTACAGCTTATAGATTCCACTTCCAGATTAGCAATCGTCTAAATTAGAACAATCAATGTAGCAGACTAAGGCGTTGATTGATTTAAATAAAGTTTACTTTATTTTCTCCCACATCTATGCATCTTAAATTTTCATACAATCAGTCGTAAACTGCTTTACGAACTATAGCCTAAAGAGATGTAAGCCTAGGAGAATTTTGTTAGTGGGTGGTCTAAATTGAAAAAAGTTTAGTTAATAGATACTTAAATTAACGGAGACAATTATCACTTAATTATATTGAGAATAAGTTTATGTATGAACAAATTGGGTAAGAATTATTTAACATACAAGATTACAAAACATGGTGGAATTTCATAGCTACTTGAATGCTCTGTAGGTTAGTTGTTTAAAGCAATAAGTATATGGAAAGCCAGAGCTCTTGTGTGTACTTTCTCAAATCAAACTCTAGAAATATTGTACTAGGCCAAGTAATATTTTCTACTTTTCACTTCACGTCCAAAATATTTTAGTAGCTATAGTAAATACCTTGATAAAACGATCTAAATTACCAAACGATGGTGTTTCTTTGCCATAATAAAATTCTTTAATTTTATTTCCAACTTCGACCCTATGCTCTTCAGAATCTAATGAACAATGTAAATCTCTTGGTATCAATAATCTATTGTCAATGAAATCTGGGGTTAAACAACTTTTAGCTGCAAATGTAAACGGTAAAAGTCCCTCATGTGAATTATATCCAATTAATATAGGTATTCGAGCTACTTTATTTGTGGCAATTATTTCTTCTGGTTGTTCTGATAAGAATGCATTTTCATTTGATACTTCCACTACTGGTGAAATAGTATTTAATTCACCAGCCATAAGATCCTACACAAATAATAGCAAGTTAAGATTTTTCAAATTCTACACTTACTTGTAGGTATTTCGCATGCATTTTTTTATTTAAATATGTTCCTTCTACACTCGTATGGTTCACTTTCTTCTACAAAGTATTATAATATTACACGTTGGCTGTAGTTACACCTATGGGTGAAGATTAAGTAGTCAGATCATCTACTTCCAAAAAATATGCTTTATATGTAGAACATTGATAAAATAAACTAAATAAGGACAAAGAATAACCACGCTTTAAATATCTTTTTAAAAATTTCTTTTTTCCAATATAATCGCAGACTTGAGTAATGAATGTCTGTTTTACCATAAATAGTCGTAATTTAAAGTTTTTCCAAATTTACTAATTCTCTAGATGTGATTAGTATGTCGGAGTTCTAATTAAGTCAAATTATTCAGAAGAATAGCTTCGTAGATAAAAACATATCAAATTGAAAACGGATTTAAATTAAGTACTTTCAATAGAATAAAAAATAATATAGGAGAGTTTGAATACTTGATCCCGAATGAAATTTGTTATCTTTCATATTTTATCCCTGTTCTTTTGACATACTAGTGTCGAGGCCATATTGTTTACTTTGTTTTGACAAATAGCGGAAAAATCAGAAAATGGTTACACCCACTAAACACTATGACATTGATATTAAAATTGTAACTCTTTTAGTCTAAAACTTTTCAAAAAAAAAAAATATCAATGTATATGAATAGTTAATCCTTTGAAATGTCGGATACTTGATCCCAAGAAAAACATTTATTCAACAATAAGTTGACTAAGTTTTAAAGTAAAATATTAAAATTTTCTTCTATTTAATTTGAATTAACCAAAAAAAACCTTGTGACGTAAAAGTACAGCAAGCATTGTGATTCTAGTCGAGTGCAATAGAAACTAAAGAAACTAAAAAAATTACAGAATTCCGTCATTCTGTAATTATATTGAGTATAAATTCACTAGACTATTATCGCTTATGGCAAGAAGAAGAGAAAGAGTATATGTGCTGTCTCTCTTCTCGGGTATTATTTAATACATTATTTAGGTTCTCTCCAGTTTTACTCTAACAATTCTAGACCCATATTGATAATACTGTTCAAAAGGATGCCGCACTACCATCCAAATCGTAGTCTTCATTAAATATACTATCTTCCACCGTCATCATAAATTAATTTGTATGGATGTTGTTAAATTACAAAAGATAAAATAATATGGTGTTGTCTCTATTATAGGCGTATATGTGTGAGTAACGGAGGTTAAGCCCCATTATAATTATTACTATAATCGTTAGAATCATTACATCATCTAAAGTGATACTGGCTATAATAAAACAATTTTCATTACTACACTCATATTATAATTTTTTTTTTTTTTGTTACGTTTTAAAAATTTATTTATGTTAAAGATTTTCACAAAATTAAAAAGTCACAATATTTCAAAGATACCCATAAAATACACATTTTTTCTCCAAGTAATTCAGATTTGAATAGATCATTTCAAAAGCCTCATTAGTCAATTCAATTTAAATTTTTCAGAAATCAATCAAAACTGTTTCATACACAAACAAACGAGTTTTAAAGGAAAAACTGTTCTTAACTTATGTTATTTTAGCAAGGAATAGGGTTAGTGGTATACAATTTAACCAAAACAATCATATTAATCATATTATGATAGCACCTTTATTATGTTAATCATACTGAAAACTCATGTATGTCGACGAAGGTGCGATTGATTTTTTGCTCTTTTGAAATTTTTTTTCTATAGATTTAGTTAACAAACATAATTTGTTTTTAATAATTTCGCCACCATTTCTAAAATTACAAAACATCTTCAGTTTTTAGCTCTCTGCATGTAAATGTAGATCTGGACTTTTGTTATTTATGCAATAAACCTATTTAACGCGGTAATATTTGAAGAAGAATGAGTGTATTAATTTACGTGGTTTCAACACAGAAGAACACAATCACCTTTAATGAATCATTTTCAGCATGTTGGAAAAAAATGTGCCTTAAGAGGTTTTTGAAATGACCGATTTAATTTCAGAAATACCTGTCGGCAATTTAATAATCTGGATTGACTAGTTAAAATACTGTCCACCGGTTGACTTTGCAAAAAATTTAATACACCCTCGTCATTATCTGCATTACATTCCAATATTTTTAATAAATCATTCTCACGACGTAAACCAAAACACCATGGACACAAGGCGGAACCACTTTGCATTATTGCTCTATGAAAAAGTTTATTGGACATTGGTGACAACATATGTAAATGTACAAAGGCTGCCCCAAATCCTTGGCCAAATATGGTTATTTTATTTGAATCACCGCCAAAAGCTTCAATATTATTTTTAACCCAACGTAGAGCTTCTACTTGATCTTTTAATCCTGCATTCCCAGTAACTTTCAACATAGGATCATTCAATTTTAGAAACCCTGAAAGAATATTTTTCTGATTATACGTTAACATCTTCAAAACAAGTTGATTTTGAAAATATCAAATACTGATAACAGGCGTATTTAAGGTTCATTGGGGGCTCAATTTATTCAATTTGCGTGGGATGTTCCCGTTTTTTAACGAATTAATCATTTTTTCCATTTTACATTTCAAATATATATATTGTTTAGGGAAAGAACAGACTATAACAGCCTCAATTAACAAATTTCGACTTCTTAAAAGTTTCTTATTAAAAAATAATTAAAATTTAATTAAAATATTATTACCAAATTATTATTTCACTAGCCAAACGAGAATGTTTAGATACATTGTTTTTTTTTTTTTAGTTTTGGTACATGTATTTTGTTTTGAATGACCGTGAGAAATTCCTTAGCACACTATTAATAGACTAATCCATCTCAATTTTTAAAGGCTACAAAACAGCATCGATAAAATACAACTTTGGTTGCATAAATGGCGTATCCAAGTTATTGAGACGAAATCCGTTCAAATAACATCAACTGTGAGAAGACAAACCTGCCCGGTTGTTACAATGGAAGGTTTTTGCACAATTAAATGAAATGGAATAACTGTAAAAAATTTTGGTTAGAGAGAAAACGGTTTGGTTAATGGAAAAAGACTAAATGGTCAAAATTTATTTTAGTTTTAAAATTTAGATTTATCTAATCAGTTTAAAGTTGTAGATGAAGTTTAATAACACATATTTTTAGTATTATATCACCAAAGTGACTACCAGTAGCTAGAAACAATGTTCAAATACTAACATTAATTTACAAATAAATGAGACAATCAGCCCAAGAGTAAAACATGGCGAGGAAAAGAGGAGACGATTGCAAAGGACACCAAAAATTTAATTTAATAATTGACATAAACAGCGAAATGTGTAGCACTTATAATATCCTATTTTTTCCCCAGTTATCTACCATTAATTATAATAAATAAACTTCCGCGGCAGTTTATAAAAAAAAAAATAGTTACAATTTCACTACTTGTTCCGGTACCCATAACTATATAATAAGTGCATCAGCTTTCTCCTCTAAAAAAATTCTGAAAAGTAGGCAGATTATTTTTCATTTTATCTTGCATGTCATAAAACTGGAAGTCCATTGTCCGAAAACCTTGAAATTGTTAATTTTTATTTCATGATGTTCCTATATAAAAAAGTTCCGCCAGGCATCAATATAGAAAGCGGCCCACTTTACAGAAGTTTCGTAGTGGAAAACGTTACACCGTTACGAGATAATATAGAAGAAAAATAGAAATTAACCTGTTCTTCTCTGGTGAATAAATAAAAAAAATAATACTTGATTTTTCATTATAAAAAAATACTGTGACAGTATTTGATACTAAATAGCTTGTAAACAAAGAATAAATTGGCAGATTGAAATGAAACCTCACATACGCTCATATGAAGGTATACCAACATAACAAAAAAAATTAGGCTAGTAGCCTGTAGCAACGCTGTCTCCTATCGAGCTGCGAAATTTATTGAACATCCCATGTACTTACGTAGAGTTTGACAGTAATTCATAAAGAAATGAATAATTTTAAATTTTTCAAATGATGTCAAAAGAATTTATAAGTACTTTAAATATATTTTTGCTGAAATATTATTTCCACCAGGGCAGATTTGTCTCCTGCAATTCTACTAGTATTAGTAATACCTTTACTATTGCAATTTAAGTATTATAGCTTACTATTTAGTGAAGTTATATTATATCAATACTGCCTCAAGCATATAATTAAATTTAGCAATACATACCTAAAAACCCATGCCTATAACTAATCGTAATTAAAACAACTTTTTTTGCAACTAAAAATTCAGGTCCATAAAAATTTGAGCTGCCCATTTCGTATATAAAAGGATAACCAGGAATATAGAACATGACTGGATATTTTTCTTTGCTATGGTCAGAAGGAATCTAAATTTTAGAGTTATTTCATTAATAAGCAATTGAATCAACAGTGTTTAAAAAATTGTAGTTTTAACAATAACTTTAATAGCGAACCGAACTAAAATTATTATAGTGATAGAAACTTCTCTTATTCATGACTAAATAACAAACTTTTTTTCTAAATAAAAACAAAAACTATTTATACAGGTTAGTATTCCACTTACAATAAAAGGGAATAATCTCCACTTTCGGGTTCTAAACGAGTAAACTTTTTGCAAAACTTACCGTTTACGATTTATGGCCCATTTAATGAATCGAATTTCAATCTCGACCGGTAAATCTTAAAATATTGGATTAATCAATAAAATGCATGTATCCATTTTAAAGATCAATTTATTTTCTACAAATTTTGTTCAGAACATTTTTTATAATGTCTGTACTTTTTTAGTTATAAGTTTAATGTAACGTTTAAAGATCCAGCGTTGGAACGAATTTTATGTTCGATACCTCAGTTTAGTTTGTGGTTTCTAATTTTGAGTCACCACGTGCGCTTCATGTTACCTTAAGAATACATTAATCTGGAACGCTATTTTATGAATAAATATCCGTGGAAATCTTTAACAATGAGTCGTTGGATGTTAAGAATTCTGATCACAAGAATGATGAAGTCAATGAAGCTTTACAATCTTCTTTGCATCCTCCAAAAATGGTGAGGAAGAATCAAATGTAATTGAAATTTCCACGCCACCAAAACGGTTAAAAATTTGATAAAATTTTAAATATGTATTTGTTTTAATATTGTCTATAAATTAATTTTGAAAAAATTTTTAACAATTTTTTTCTTCCATTTTATTATGGCTTCTGATTATGAACATAACATAATTAATAATAATTACTTAATAGTCCTTAATCAAATCAAAGCACTAAATATTTTTAGTTGTACGAAATATAATTAAATAAAATTGTAAAAAAAAGATCGTTACTATTGTAGATAAAGAAATAACAATTAATTGTTAATATATATTTATTAGTTGAAGAGGGAAATTTTGAGATTTGTTTGAAATTGAAGAGAATAAATTGATCTATAAGAATATATAGATGCATTTTATTTATTAATCCAATATTTTAAAAGTTATCGACCGAGTTAGAATTAATGGTCCATAAATCGAAAATGGCAAGGTTTACAAAAAATGGTTTTAAGAAACAAAAGATGTGAAATTTTATTGTATACAATAATGGTGCTGATAAATTTTTCACTAAAATGCATAGTTTCCGAGATATCAGCCAAAAACTGTTTTTCAAGATGGTATCTGAAACTCCACCGGAATCTGTCAACATTTTGTGATTTTATACTCAGTAGGTGATCCTAAACCTTATATAGACAAAATTGGATCGGAAACTTAGTGCGAGTTTAAAGTCTATATTGACTGTTGTAAAACCAAAAGTTACATAAACTGTTATAAATAAAAATAATTATTATAGGTACTTATGTATAATACGTCTGACGTGCAGTCAATTGAATATTCTATATTATTTTAGGCCAAGGTTAGATATATTTATAATTATATATTTGTTTGCGTAACTGACCTGTGGCGTATAAATATTCAAATACAAACAATCCGATTCATTAACATAAAAATTTCCTGAATAAAAGCGTCTTTTTGAAAATGATTTTATTTTTGTACAATCTAAAACGTCATCATTCCATGGTAAAGCCGGCTCTGGTGACTAAAATGCATATTATTTGGAACAATAAATATTAATATAGAATAATAATAATTTTAAATTTAGATACCACAATTTACAGGTGGGCCATTTTAATTGATCCACACAAACATCTCCAAAAGCACGCAATACAGAAATATTGTTCAAATAAAAGAAGTAAATCCCTTGTTAATTTTTTGCCTATTAAGAATTTTTTTAAAAGTTCTATTTTTCGTATGAAAACTTATTTTGGTACATAAATTTTTACCCAGATCTTATAAGCCATATATTATTAAAAAAATACATATATATATATATATAATATATATATATATATATAAACTATTTTTCTATAAAATCAACATCTGTAATTTTTTAAACGCATGCTTTGGATATATTTGTGTGGATCCATTAAAACAGCCCACACAGTATATTATTAATTAATTAAAATAAAAATTAAAAGTTAATTAAAATGGAAAATGATTATAGACAAATAATTAGAACAAGATCTTGTTGAATTGTATGTAAAATCCTTTACGCAGCAGGAAGGGCTACCCTAGTTTTTTGCTTTTGACTTTCAGTTAAATATAACAAATCGTTCGAGAGATGCGTTTCCATGTCAAATTTAAGTTTTTTTTCGTTTAGGAATATTGTTAAATGTATTTTTGCCTGATGTATTAGAGCTTCGAACATAAACTCTTTAAAAACTAAGTATAAAGTAGTAGTTATTACTTCAATTGAAACGTTCTTACTTCACGAATAAGATCTGAAGTTATTTTTTAAAAATCTTTAAACATAATCAAGATACGGATATACAAAATTTCTAATTAAACAAAGAGAGAAATACCTACATATGACATCGACTGTTAGTATCCCCTTGTATTTCATCGTTTTCCATTATTAGATAGAAAAGAAAAGCAAATAATCTTTAATAAATTTAATAACTTCTTTGTCTTTGAATCAATTTTAAGTAAATTTTCAAGTTTTTTAATGTAATAAATTGTTGTTTCACATTTTGATTAACAACTGCCTTAGAGTGCTGCTTAAGTAGAAGCGACAGAGCGTAGATACTAGCGATTAGCCTAAAAGTCGAAATTTTCAGATCAGGCACTAAACATTTTTCTAAAAAAATTATGATTTTGTATTGTTCATTGAGTAAGGCGCGATTTTTTTACATCCCTCGTTATAACAGATATTATTTATGAAAAATCCATATGATTGTAGTTTACAAATTCAATTGTTAATAATTAATATTTAAATAATTGGGGCAGTCATAAAATTTGTGTAATTCATCTTCAAAAATTTCTTAACAAAAAATCGAAAGCCTGGTTGAATCGCAATCATCTGCCAGGTATATAATACGACTTGCCGCATAAAAAGTCGGTATAAAAAGTACAAAAAACGCTACAAAAAAAAATTCAAATGAAACAATTGCAATTTCAAATGATACATATGTCAATTGGTAAAGAAGTCAATGGATTTTTATACAAATTATAGTAAATATTCAAATAATTTTATATTTTGGTACAATTTTACAATAATTTTTCAATTTTTAACGGATTAATTTACATTTAAAAATAATTTTTGATCGAATGGAACCATTTACTAACAAGAAAAAAAAGATGTTGTTGACTTTGAAATTTTGGAACTTTTTTTGCTCACTAAATAAAGCTTTGTAACTTATTGCAGAAGCACTCACGGATTCATGATCTACGTAAAATATGCTTTAATTTAGTTTTTTTCTGAATGTTTTTAGACCATTTTTAGCAAAAGTGGCTAAACTGAACAATTACCTAAATAAATAATAGCATTAAAAAAATTTTGTTTTAATTTACAAACCTTAAATCTTAAATATCCAATTGGCGGTTGTGCATAAGGTATTCCATAAAAACATTGAAACAGTTTACCATTTATATCTTGTTTAGTACACCCCGAAAGTTTGCCTTGTCCAATTGATACAATTATATTTTCTACTTGTCTCATTTTGATAACTTTTAATTTAATATTTTGTGAAACTTCAAAAAAATTCATAAAATTTTAGATAAAATAATAGTAAGATTTTTTTTTGTCCACGGATTGCTATTTATTTTAATTTATCTCATAGACATAGAAAATGTGGACAGTTATTTCATTGAATAACTTGAAGACATGATGCAGTAGCCTCAAAAGGGTTAAAGATTTTTTTGAGAAGTAAATAGTACATGAAAATGTTGATGGAAAACAGAGATAATTTTAATGATAATTTAAAATTGTGATCTGTCAAATACATATTTGATTATTTCAATGAAATTAAAAAAGCATATAAAAAGAAATAATACTGAATTTTTTAATTGCCTTTGTTCATTTTTTAATTTATTTTTTCAGATAATATTCCCTTTTTCTTTGCTAAATAGAAAAAATAATTTTTTTTGTATATAAAATATAAAAGTAAATCATTTGTATTTCTTCAAAAAAATCGATTTTTTATATGTACTTTAAGTACCATATATTATGTAAAACACAAAAAATATTTGTAATTAGGTTTGAGTCTTACTAAAAAATTCACATACTATGATAGCAAAGATGTTGTTGACATGCATAATACATTGTGAGTTAAAAAAAAACAACAATGATTACTAATCCATATCTCTTATATCTATAATTTGTTCAATTTCGAATATCATTGATTATAATATACCTTTATATATTAAGTAATATATTCTATGTCGAATTACGATTATTTCGAGAAAAATTGTTATTCCTTGAAGGAAAATAGATCAATGTTAAACTTAATTTGTTTTTCTGATTGATTTAAAAGATATGTCTCACCTTTAAAATGCTATAAAGCTAGGAATAGAACCGCTGAATGGGAAGTCCCTGGGCGACCGATCTTCGTTAATGTTTTTATAGTGATTCTCTATTGTCTAGTTATATTTGGTATGTTATAATATTATTTAACGTTTCGTCCTAATTTTTACAATTGATAATAATAACAAAGTAAATTTTCAAAATATTTATAAATAAAGAAAAAAAAACATATGCACATGCATTGACCGAGACTTGAAGTCATGTACCCTATCAAACGAGAACATTTCCACTGAGCAATGGCTGCATTGCTTATATACAGTTCATTTATTTAGTATAAGCCTACACGAGCTGATATATATTTACAAAAATTGCTCTCTTTAAGGTAGCTTGGTGGCCGCCATCCAAAATCAAATAAAATACTTTTTTTAATTTTTTTTTTTACTAATAAATATACGAAGCATGCTATGTATAGTAATTGATAAAAATTCACATAAGAATTTAATTGATATAATTTAGCACGGATTATAATTAAATAATTAAAATAACGTAATAAATTAAATATTATTTGACTAGTACTCAATTATCACTTGATAATACCAACTTTAAATGATTCTCAAAACATAACCCTGAACTGTCAACTTTATTTTTTATATCGTGAATTCTTTATTTTTATTTTTTTTTATTTTAATATAAATAAATAAATTATTTCGTTAGAAAATAAATTTAATATTATAAAAAATAATTGTTATATTTATTAATGTTCAATATCTTTTAGTTATTATATATTATTTATAAGTGTATTAAAAACGCTAGTTACTATTTGAAATTGGCGCGCTTAACGGTGCCACCATCTTTTCCCTAGTAAAAATGGAGGAGAGAGATAGAAACCACATGTGAATATTGAAAAAATAATTACACGGAAAGTACGTGGTAAATTATTCTGAAATTTTTTCAGTGTATATTTGGGATATAGTTCTATCAATTTAAAAGTTTTTTTTGCGGGGTCAACTTTGCCAATTTTCTACAAACCTTCCATTTCCGGTATTATTGAACAAGGACACTCATAAGAGCTCGTGTATTTTTGCTAAACTTTAATAAATTGTATCTCTTAAACGGTGTGGTAAAAAAATCCGATTTTTTGCATTTAATTATAATCTTTCTAATAAACACAAAAAAAATATTGGGTTAACTTTAAGTCATTTGGGTACCAAACTACCTTAAAGGGGAAACATAATACTAAAATACCCTACACTAAGTAAAAAGCTTTAAATTTTCGGGACCACATAGCTCAAAAAATAATTATCCAAATGTTTTGAAATTTGGTATATATATATATGAACATGAAAACGGAGGGCTTTATCGAAAAAATATTTTTAAATATAAAATCGTTTCAATTTTTACCTTGGAAATTTTTTTCGAAAAAAACCCGCCGTTTTCATGACAATATTTTGCATAACAAATTTCCAAACATTATGATAAGTATTTTTTGAGGTATTTGGGCGCGATAATTAAAAGAAATACAAAATACAATGCATATTACATGTAATTTTGATCAACAGCTTGTTAAAAGTACAATCCTTTAAGTCAATAACAGCTGAGATATTAGATTAGATAAAAAGATTTTAAACCACGATACCATTAAAAAAAACAGCCGATAAAAGTAAATCTATAGACCAAGACGTTTGGACTAAAACTATGTTTTTTAGCAGAGATATGGTCGAAACAATATTTATGACATGAATGAAATTGTTGTATTTTTCAAGTCCTTCTAGATAATGTGAATGCAAAATATTAAAAAATATAATAGCTTCCATGTAGGAAGATAAAGCAAAGAACATATAATTATTCCTCAATGACTAAACTGCAAAGCTGCCTCGAGACGCAAAATATTAGTATCAGTCCATTGCACAATATATTATATAATAATATTCGTAGTCCAAACCATGCGAGATAATATTATCGCTCAATTATTAGTTCTAACTAGAGTCTAGTTCTAACCACTTCTGCTTCCAGCGTGAGGAATAACAAGAAGACTGTAAATTGTTGCCATTGCTTTATTCATAGCAACAAAAAGAAAAGAGAAAATACAAACGGATGAAGCAAATAAATTGTTTTTCTTTATCTTTTCTACTTGTAGTCATGTTTATTTGATGCCTAACGTAACATAGTTAAGAAAAAAATAAACCTGTATTGTGCAATATTGCATATTAGATTTCACAATAAAAATCAAACTATTTTTATTTCCTTTCTTTTAACTCGTAGTTATAGGTTTGTCTGACGAAATTTAAATTTTATATTGAATTTTAACCCTTTTCCCGTAATCAATCGAACTAAAAATTTATAAGCAGATTCGTTGCGAGGATAAAAATAATATATGTAAAAATTTCGTTTATAAAATTAATTATAGTATTTTTCCAAATTTTAACATTTTTAAATTGACCATAATAATGTTCTAGGAAATGAACAAGTAACTATAATTATATAAGTAATAATTCTAACTACATGATGGTAAACTTAATTTACAAAGCAAGATAAAAAACTTGGTTTTTACTTTCTTTTTGTTAGTTTTTTTTTTTTATTGACGCAAATATATTTAAAAATATATACAGTTAGAAAAAAAAAGTTTTTAATATATAAATTATAAAGCATAAAATTTACATACAAAAAAAGGTGAATTGTCTTTTACGACTATTATGAAAAATAACCGAGCTATGCAATTTTTTCATAAAATTACTTTTGTTATAATCGGATTGAATTAGTTTTAATTGGATATTTTAATCTTCAAAAGCAATTCAATCAGATTAAAACCAATTCAAATTTAAGCATATTATTTAATTGGATTGAATTGGTTATTTTTCCGTTTGAAACCATTTCAAATCGATTAAAACCAATTCATATTTTTTGAATTGGATTTTTTATTTTATAATGGGCACAATAAGCCTTGGGTTATGTAACTTTTGTAGTCTCAAATTTTTGATACGCACGTTACATTTATGTTACTAATAATAGGTTTGGTAAAAATTTCTAGACTCTCTATATGGCCTTTTAGAATGGTAATGTTTAGTTAATTAGGTAAAATTAATTGAGGGAAAAAAAATTTTATAAGTTATTTAAATACACTTTATTATGGCACTATTTATACTTTCATTTGAACTTATTCAATCTTTACAATAAAATAATTTTTAACGTTTTATCGGATTTAATTAAAATAAGTGAAGAAACAAAAGCTATTCAATTGGTTTTTAATGGAAAATATATTCGTTTTGTTCCACCCATTCACTGTTATTTAAAACTATTCAAAATAATTAATAATATATTTTTTTAGTGAAATGAAGCGATTTCTAAAAAGTGTTTGAAAAGCGATTTCTAAAAAAAAACTATGAAATTTTATAGTTGATTGAGATTTTAAGATATTTTGCATTCAATTTACATAGCCTTAACGTTGTTACTATTGCCTAACACTAAATTTAATAAATTTTTTAATATCGAAATGAAATCGTTATTTTGTGAAAAAATTGGTCTTTTTTAAATGGTAATGGATTAGGTAAAATTAATTTAGGTAAAAATAAAAAAATATAAGAATTTTTTTTTAAACTTTTTTATGGCACTCTTTTTTCTTTCATACAATAAGCTATTTCATACAATAATTACGTTAATTTCTAACGTATTGGATTTATTTAAAATAAGTGAAAAAACGATTATCATTCTTTTGCACTATTATCAAATAATTTTTATTGATTGAAATCGTTCAAAATTCTTTTAAATCAAACACTATGATTGTAACATAAACTATTTAAACAAAGGTATAAAATGGCTATTGAGATAAATTTATGCAGAGCGAATAAAATCAGTTTATTTGAATATTACACATTTCATGCATAAATCGTAATTTTAATTAACAGAGTAAATGGATATCAAACTTTTATCTCATATGTATCTACTGGACTTTCAAACTATATCCTTCAGAGTGGCATGAATAATGTTCCAACGATTTAGGTTTGACTTCGAACTTTCTCAACTTATTTTACATTTTCATCGTGATTTTGGCACTCGTATAGATTATTTATATTACAAAAATATTTCTCTATTGATCTTAAAGAAAAAAAATCTTTTAAAAAAATATTTTCGGTTAAAATAATAAACAAACAATTTTTTGTCATAAAAAAAAACCCGCTGTATAAACTTAACATATAACCATCGAGATAAGAAACTTCCTGGAGTATTTTTTTTATTTTTATATAAAGCTTTCTTCGATTCCATTAATTATTAAGTTCTGTCTTGTCCTAAAAAGTTAAATAACTTAGAAAAATTTTACAGCTTAGTGGGGCAAATAGTCACTAACCAACCAACCAAGAGACCCTTAGATCTACGATATTATTGCCAATTAACCAGACAAATTAAACATCGAGCAGATGTAGTGAATCACCATCCAACCAATAAACACATAGCTCAACGATATCAATGTATATATATATTTTATATGTCTTTAAAGCTCATTATATACTGTATATAAAGCTTATACTATTATTAATTGTGAATAAATTTTTGAAAGTGTTAAATCAGATTAAAACACAGTACCTAACCACAGCAATGTACTGATTTGTTTAATTCTTACCCAAGTGATACAATTAAGAGGTCAGACTATCTGTCGATATTAAAAAGAATATCAGTCTACCAACTTATTATTATTTTCATAAATATAATTCACGGGGGAGTGGGTCACCAACAGACCCGGAACCATGCCATTAACGCTTCTCGTATATTATGTATGCTATTATAACTCATTATATACGACAGTGTACGTTTGACAAAAAGAACAAAAACTCAATAGGTGACAAATCTAACTTACGTGGAACTATTAACAAATTTCCGAAATAATCAAAATTAATATATAAACATACATAAACCTATATTATATTAACGTTGATCAATTTAAGCAATTTTCACATACCAGTAAGTCAAAAAGTAATTATACGGCTGACTTCTTTTATGTATAATCTTAATATTAAAAAAAAATTTCGTGAAAAAGTATACAGAATACACATTTTTTAAGCTCAGCGTCTTGTATAATTAATTTTCGACTTATTAATGAACGAAAAAATGCTTAAATTTTCTCAATCTACCTGGATTGTTTTAACTTATTTATGATAATGTAGTACGTACCTTACAATTATGATCCCCCGAAGCTTGAAAAGTCGTACAGATTTTTAATTTTTTTTACGAATCACCTACTAAGGCTATTTTAGTTCTAAAATTTTGTTTCATTTAAGACCAATTTTACTTTGTTTTTGTTTCCAGAAATAATTCATGAAAATATAAACATTTTTACGAGACACACTGTTTTGAGTTAAATTTTGACAAACAGAGAGACAGATGAAAATACTCTTATACATAATTTCAGGCAAATTTTATTTGTGCCATTAATATTTTTAAGTATTATAAACTTTGATACTAAATCTTATACACATTTATACATTTCAATTTACAAAAGTGCGTTAATACCAAATATATGTTTTGTATATCTATACTAAACAACACTTATGAAACCACTGATGTAAAACTAAATTCGATGTATATATGTTATCGTATAATTATTTCATATAACGAGGTATCTCAAATAAATCCAATTCGAGTAATAATCAAAATTTACTGGATTTTCCTCTTAACTTTAAACTTCTTCAAATAAAATTCTTCAATTTTTTTCCTTGGGCCAGTGAATTAGAAAACATTTCTTTTAAATATTATTGTGCAAATAGATCAACATTTTCTTTAAAGCTTTTTACCCAGGAATCATCAGCTTTACTAAAGGTGGAACATGGTGCAGTGGCTGTTTACAACGTTTTGTAGCTGTCTATAGCGAATAATCTCTCCACTTTCCCCTCTTTTTTGGATGAACTACAGAATTTTGAGCTATTTTAATGATTATTTTGTATAAATCGGGCATAAAAAGACACTTTTAGATTTTTTTCAAAAAATATGCTTAGTTTTTGTGTTATTAGTGTAAAAAATTTCCAACACTTCATTTTTTAAATTTAGCTTACTCGAATTCTATTGCAAAATTTTAATTCAGCTTTTTGTGAGTATTCGTTGAGTTATATTTTTATGTAATATGTTGATTTCTCGCAAAGTTTTTGATTTCTCACAGAATTGGGGTTTTTCGTTGAATATTTTTCGAATGTAATTCGCTTATATCATGAAAACGAAGAATTTTTCGAAAAACCGGCGTTTTCGGACTATACGAGTATGTCGAAGATTTTTAATCCTAATTTCACATGTATTTGTTTCATGTATATAACATGAAAACACTTGTATAATCTTTTAAGAAAATTTTTAGCGTTCGTCCCAAGTTCACCAAAAAACCTAAATTCTATGAGTAAAAAAAAAACATGGGAAGAAAAACAGGAAATCAACATATATTGCATAAAAATATAGCTCTTAACGAATTCTTAGAAAAAATTAAACTAAAAATTTGAAATATAATATGAGTAAGTAATTTTGAAATGACGTGTTTTAGTCTTTTTCGAACTTCGCTCGAAATGAAGCTTATTTTTTTTTAAATATATATATATATATATATATATATATATATATATATATATATATATATATATATATATATATATATATATATATATATATATATATATATATATATATATATACATATATATACTGGATTACTATATCCCATCTAAGAAGGACGACAGATTAGTTTACAGATTGGAATAAAAATAGGTCCGACCACATCCAGACCCTTAGTCTTTCGGGTAATCTTAATACAATTCCATTGACAGAATGTGGTAAATTTTCACATATTCAAGTCCATTCAGGCCTTGGTCTACAATATTAAATATAGCATAAATATCAGTAGATTTCAAAATGTATTTTGTTTAAAGTTAAGGTGATATTTAAAAATTCCATCTTACCCCCAATATCGTTGATTGGTATAAATGATGATTCATTATCATAACTAATAACCTTTGATAAATGAGATAAATTATAACAAGCAGTAGCATGTAAAATTTTTATTTTTACAAAAGTTTTGTCGTTGAGTGATTAAAATTATTCAATTTTTGCAAAACCTATGTCATATAGGATGACTATACACTATTGTCAGTTTTACTATTTTTTGTGTATAAATCTCTATGATAGTTTCTTAATATGATTCTATTAAACTACTGTGAATCCTGATTGTCGTTTAACAGAAATGCGCCTTCTTTTGTTTTTAAAAATTATGGATTACGTTTTTTCTTTTGCTTTAGATATTCTGTTTTGCGGTATATTCTGTTTTGTTTGCTTTTCGTTAAAGTTATATTTATTTAAATTGCATATTTTTCTAAAATTGAATCATAGTCAAGTTTTTTACAATTTAAGCATTTAAACAGTAACTAACAAAGGTCTGAATCCAGTTATTAGAAATGATATGTCAATATCTTACAACTTGCAAGTTATAAATATTATGCTGTCAGCAAGTCGCTGAGATCAGTCACTGTCAATGTAAAAGAAAAAATTTATTAACTGGCATAATGGTTCTTTCACACCAGATTTTAGAAATTTCGAACTCAAGTATGTATGTATGTATAAACTGTAACTCAATCTAGGTATATTTTAATATTGTTTCCATATGCCAAGAGATACAAAGAACGATCGGTATACCTACAAATATACAGGTTCAACTTATAATATCTCTCTTTTTATATCGGAGGTTAATAAAATACAATTCAATTTTGTTATCAATTTATTAACTAATGTCGGCGAGTTTTGAAAAACAATAAGATTTTCGTATAACAAAACATAAAATAAATAATATTAACCTAAAAACATAATAATAATATTTATTAAAGCTAAGAGCTACAGATTTAATTTTATCGCCGATTAATAAAACCAGCATTCTTCACAATTTTATAAATTTGTGATCGATCTATATGATCCGCAGCACGATCAAATACAGGCATCTCTTTATTGGTTAACCATGATTCTTTAGCTAATCCTTGCGCAATAGTTGGATTACTATAATATTTTGTACTACGATGTTGCTCTGGTGTTAATTGTTCTTCCATTTGCGCATTCAATAATACATCACGATGAGCTAATGATTGTTGTTGTGTTGGAATACCCAATGCTACAGGTACACCAGGTTGTTGAATTATTAATTGACCATTTATTGTTGCAATTCCAATAATGATTGCAAAAATAATTGACATTTTAGTTGCCATTGTATATTGTAGGTAAAATTAATTAACTGAAACAATTTAATAATAAAAATTATAATTTTTATTTAAGTTTAAATATGCAAAATTTTAAATAAAAATCGATCTAAACTTATATATTATACACGGTATATAAGTACATACGTAGCCCAGTGTATAAGTAACCCTCTAACAGACCCAAAAATCTTTAATACCAGAGCATATACAATGTGCGAGCTCTTAACAATAACGGAAACCTCCTAGAGCTTGGACGAGCTTTGGTAAACATAAAATGGGACATAATTGGATTGTGCGAATTACTATGTTACGGGGAAAAAATACTCGTAATTTGAGAATTATTTATGTTACCGATTTGGTGAGTGCAATGGAATTTTTGTAGTAGACTTCTTTGTAAATTAAACGATACGGAATCCATTTTAATTATTCAAGTACACACACCCACAGAAAGCCATTCGGAGGATGATATTGATAAATTTTGTGACCAAATCCGTAAAATATTAATATCAGTTAGCAACGAAAGTATTCTCTTGATAGATGATTTTAATGCCAAAGTTGGTAAAAAACCCCCAGTAGAAACTGAACTAGAAGCAATTTAAACACACACAAATTTTAAAAGTGATGTAAGTGCTGGTGTCGATAAAATTTTTCACGAATTTCTGTTATGTTAATTTTAGAGGAACCGATCTCACAAAAGTATTTACTTATTAAATGGAGTACTGTTCAGTGAAAGTGTAGGGTGAAGGGGAGACATTAGCACATTTTTTATATCATGTCTCATAATTCACAATAATTATAAAGAGAAATGTAACTTAAACATCTTTCATATTTTCCTTTGGTCTTTGGTTAATATAAAAATAGCAAGTCACTAGATTTTGATTTCTGCTTGAAAGACGAGGCTTGCAATAATAACTAGTTAATTTTATAATTATTTTTAATAACTTTAAAAGTACACCGATAGAAAACATTTTTTTAAAAATTTTTTAATTTAGTGCATTTTAACTCTATATAAATATAGCGCTAATTGTATATCAGTGGTTAATTAAATTTTCTCTCTCTTATCACATATACTGACTTTTCTGTGTGAAAGAATTTTTTTAAATTTATATAAACTTTATCTATATGTGCATATGGTGAGCACAGTCAAATCTATCTCCTCCTTTTTTTGATCAAATGTGCCCGTATATAAAAACTAGATATAAAAAAAATCAAATTAAAGCATCGAAAAGCGAAAATCAATAGATAGATGAAAAACTAATCAACTCCACTTAATTTTAGATAGCAATAAAGTTAAAAATATTTATTAATGTGTGTGTAAAATTCTTACACGTTTCTTGAAAATTTTTTTTCTGGTGGCACAAAAAACAAAAAACGTAATAACTTTTTTTAAGAAACACACCCATTAGTTTTTTTTAGTATAAAACAACTTAATTGGTCCATTTTCGTTTGAATATCGGAAATCGCAAACGAGAATAACGTCATATATTCATGTTTCAAAGATCAACCAAATCTAGTCAGCAACATTTCACAAATAAAGCGTGTGTGCATTTATGTATGTACGTATATTTGTTTGAATGTGTCAAATTTCCGTGACACAATTAAACGTGGAAATGCAATTAATTTGAACTTTTTACCGCAGATAGATGACAGCATAATATATTATGGGTAAAATTTGTCAATTAGACTCATGGAGCCATGATCCAGCTTTTAACTCATAAGAGAAAATAAAAAGTTCAATTACAAAAATTTAAATAGACAAATATTCAGCTCAAATGCATCCAATTAATACATTCATTAATCATTATATAATATGTATCAAGATGAGTGTAATAATAGTGATAATTACACTTTACATTCTATTAAACTCTCTTATAAGGAAGTTCTTAAAAGTCACACTTGGAAGTCACATCCATTACTGCTTGTTTTTTTTTTTGCGATCACTGTATGTATTATTTAAAATACAGCTGGGCTAAAACATATTTAACTGTGTAAGAGTCATTTTCATGAAAATTTGCGAAATGTTGATTAAAAAAATGTTGTTTTCTATTTTAAAATTTTATCATTTTGTCCCTTTAAATTTATAACATTTTTTGTCCCTTTAAATTTATAACATATTTTAATAATTGTTCTAACATTAATGCTCAAACTTATGTGAGGTATTTAAGCAATTAACAAAATTAGTGATTATCTTCACGTGGTTCTATTCTAAGATGAATAAAGGTTGTCCCTGTATGAAATTGGGGTTATTTCACATATAAACTAATAGCATTAATAGTTAATTGAATTTATGCATGTGGTAGTCCGTCAGAACAATTATTATAAGAAACTATGGACCGAATGGAAATAATTTTACTGTAAACGATAAAACGCATTCTATAAAACGATCCAGTCATATAGCCTTTTATGATTATTAGTGTGTACCAATCCAAATGAGCCAATTCATCATCATGGTTAACAATTAAAAATTTATAATTAATGTGTGCCAGCAGCGACGACCTAATGCCCGAAGTTATATATAAACTGGATTAATGTCATAAAATTATTCGACAAATAAAACAAATTTCTAGGATATCAAAACATTTCAGAGTTTTATTTCAATTTCTCCGTTTTTAAATAAACTCTTAACTTGGGTCGGTATTTACTTGCATTATCCTAAACTTCAAAGTAATTTTCGAGAAAATTAAAATTTTCATTTTTAGAACATTGAAAGTAAATATTTCTATAAATAAACGACAAAAATATGAGATTCTAAATTCTAACAATGAAATTCTAGTAAATTTTATTATATCCATATTTGCTTATAAAGAAAATTATAATAATATGAATCAATAATTATTCAATCGGATAGACAATTTTCTATCAGGTTTTAAAATTTTTTAAAAGATACTCGAGTCAATTATGGCTCCGTTAAAATCAGATTTTTTCTCTATGGAGAATATTATTATTTTAGTGGCCAATTGTAATTAATCGATGCGCTTTATCATAGGTTGTATGACGTTCACATCAATATTTTTAGATAAAATTAAACCGATTTAATCTATAACTTTCCATTACCTTGCCAATAAGAACTTAACCGGATTAACCGAAACGGTTTAACTGGTAGAGTTAAATTACGATATAAAATTAAAAAATGCATATTTTACATTTTAATCATAAAAAAATTCCTGTAACAGTAGGGTAACGTCATTTGTATTGCGATAGTCTGTTACGATCTTGCATTTTCATAATTATTGACTCTAATAAAACCCCAGTGTTTACAAGAAATTTATTAAAACTGAATCTATGGCTCACTAGATCCATCCCAAATACTCCCATGAATGTTTTCCAAAAACGTGTAAATAATTACCCAATTGTTTTAAAGTTAAGCGCGAATGTCTGAATTATTTTGCCAGGCATACAGAATGATTTCTACAAACGTACAAACAAATTGCTCACTAAGTTCCAAAAATATTTTAAGTCAAAGCAGAAAAATTTTTTTTTTTTAATCGAACACAAAACTTCCGATATAACTGGGAAGTAAAATACCAAAAAGTTAAAAAAATAAAATAAAACTTATATAAAATATAAAAATTTATATTATTTACCTCTATAAATAACTATAATCTCACTCTGCTCTATTTTGTAACTAACGGTTAAACCGCGTGCAATTAACGTTCAATTGTTAACAACAATAAAAATATCGCATCGATGAACAAACAAAACTGAACTTCTGATAAGACAGCAATCAGGATATATAAACTTACATAATGTTATATTATTAAACATATACAAGGCCGTACCTAAGACGTCTTGATGGAATGGGTTAAGCAGAAGTAAAAATATTTCTTTATACCTTTCCTTTTTTATTCTTCAAATCATGTGCAAGGCCTTTACCAACTAAGGTCATCATATTGATATAGTTTTAGAGTTAAGTTTTGTGGGTGTAGATTTAATTAATCGTAAAGATAATAATTATTAATTTGTTCTTAATAATTATTTTAAATCGATTCCAAAATTCAAGATCGATAGAGTATTTTACCCTCTTGCATGATATATTGTTGCTGAAGGTAAACTTGTGGTATATTATTTATACATTCAGCCATAAAGTTTTATAGAAAAATTTTTGTTGACCTAATAATTCATTGTTTTCACTTGAAACTTAAATAAATTAAACGCAATGTCTTTGATTTTAATATAAATATTTAAATAATAATTAATTTTATTTATAGTCTATATCTTGCTGTGGAAAGACAGATAAAAAAAATACGGCGACGTCGAACAACATTCTGTTCTATCGAACTTGTCTTTAAGGGGAGTTCTAACCTCTGTAATAAGCACACTCCTTAATGTATTATCTTTCAATTTTCGCGCATAAATAACTAAAAAAATAATTATCCAAGTGTTATGAAAGTAAGGGTTGAGTTTTTCTCGAAAAAACCTTTCTAAATATAAAATCAAATTTTGATTTTTACCTTAGAAATTTTTTTTGTGAAAAACTCTTTGGAAAGCCCTCCGATTTTATGTTAATATATGCATTCCAAATTTCATAACATTTGGATAAGTATTTTTTGAGTTATTTATTAAAAGATAATAAATTAAATTGTACCAAATGGTGACCTGAAAATCAATCTTAATATCGATTTTCACGGTAATTTTAGACCACTTCTGAAAATTTTAATGAAACCACCTTTTCTGACGGAAATCATTCAAGCACAAAATGATTTACATGCCTTAGAGTAAAATTGGGCCTGAGGGAACTAAGGATTGAAGTTTGAATGTTGTATAAATAGTTCATACCGTCAATATAGTAGAACAAAACGATTTAGAAAAAAAAATTAGTACAAAAGCTGAAGAGTTAGAGGAGCTGTACCAGAACATGTTTCAACGTAAAATTTTTTACTTAATTCATCTCGAGATTGGTATAAAATACCCCTTAAATCGAACTTTACTTGATTTGCTTAAATCCAAACTTTCTTTTCTAAAATCATTATTTTTTAACTTATTATTTATTGTGTCCTATTCTTGTTATAATCATTAATTTGACTTGAATATTGAATATATAATAAAATTGAAATACTGTATAAAAGCTTGTTTTTAAAAATTTATTATATTACAGTCAGTATATAGTGGAAAAGAATCTGTAGACCTGTTGGTCCAAGCTATATAAATACGTAGTTAGTATATATGAAAATTTATGTTTCAATTGTGAAAATTAGTAAATAAAAATTATTGTTTGAATTTTCATTGTTGACACGTTGTTTTCACTCCTAAATTTTATTAATCACCAGATAAATTTGAAAATGAAATACTTGATCCAGGAACGAAAATTAAAACAAATTAAAATATATTTTTATTACAATTTCTTCTTAGAAAAAAAATATATGTATGTTATCTCGAGGACAAGTCGATGACTTAAATTTACTGTTAGCTCATCGTTCATTCGTTAATTTGTATGCAAAACAAGGTTTTTTGTGGCAATTGTATATTTCAACATTACTGAATTATTTAACGAGAAAGTTACTGAACAGTGAATAGGTAATATTATATCATTAGGCGAGGAAATTTAACACAAAAAACATCACACTAGTTTTTTTTTAGTAACGAAGATTGGAATGTAGTTTTTAATATTTGCTCTAGAAAGACAAAGAAATAAGTTTTTCCAGTATTTGTGTTTTATACAAACAGGTTCCACTACGAAAAATGCATTTTTTAAATGCACTTTTTCAGATAAAAAGAAAATAAAGATGATTTTTAACTTGTTAAATAATGTTAAGATTTATACTTGGGGCTTTTAAGTTTCGCTAAACATAAATATGATGTTTCAAAAATTTCTTGGAGTACCTGGGTTTCAAGAAATCTTTAAAAAAGCTCTTTACCAGGACTTTTTGTTAAATTTATATTGGAATTCGATAAAAATGTTTGCTCGGGGGCTAGACGTGAATACATTGTTAACAAAATTCCTCAAGATACCTAGGGACCATAGTACTCCAGGTAGAATCATCTACGTAACTTTATGTAAAATTATTTTCGAATTCATTCAAACTCTTTACTCGGGACTTTTAAGGTCGCTGAGCATGAATATGATGTTAAACAGTTGCTAAAGTTAAACAGTTATCTAACGGTACATATAGATAAGAACATTCTAGTAATAGAGGTAATAATTTACTGTTTCATCGCATCCTTCTTGTCAAATTAATATCAAAATATGCTATGTTAAAATGTTTGGTTTGAAGTTTTTAGCTTCGGTAAATATATCACACTATTGTCGGTTAGATAAGAACGAAGTAACCGGCTCCACCAACAATATAATAACAATATAATTGTTACCTTGTGCTAGAAAGTGTCTGTGCCTTCAGGTGGTGGAGTGTTCTAAAAGAGGGTACACAGGACCAAAAGATCTCGATACAAGGGATGCGGTTGCCGTTTCCCTGTTAATATACACTCTATATTAATAACTGAAAACATTACGTAAATATAAAAAATATTAATGCAGTATTCATTTTAGATTAATAGATTAAGTGATAGATCTTTTATAAATGAGAAAGTGACTGCAATTGAAAGTACATGCATGCCTTTCCCGAAATAGGCTAAAATATTAATAGAAATAGAACTCAGATCCTTTAAACCTTCGTCGTTTTAGCAAAATAAAAATTTCGAGGTTTGACAGTCCACTATGTAATTTAGAAGGTATAGTACTTTCTTATTTGAAAACAAGCAGTGTTGCCAGATCTCTCGTTTCAGTATAATAGATATACTTTTAGGTTATTTTTGCCACTCTCCCGTTTTTTTCTGAATTTAAATTTTTGTAGTGCTATAAGTTGTTGTTTTACGTTCTATTACTTGTATACTGGACTATTATGAATGTACCCAACTTCCAAAAAAGGAGGGTAAAAATTCGACGTATGTTTATCTGTATGTATGATTTATGTATGTTTGCCCACGCATTTCTCAGAAGCTAAGAATTGGATTGCAATCGATTGCCACGATTTTTTACATCCACAAGTATGCGTAAATAGATAATATATGTTACCTGAAAAATATGTTTGTGAAAAAATTCATATGATTGTTGATTACAAACAAATTTGACATTTAGATATTAAAATCAAAATTCTAAATGAATTGGATAATATTTTATGGGTAAATAAGTTTTAAAGGCAAAAATATCTGAATATGTGTGTTAGTTACCTGAATTTAGTATACAGTGTAACAATAATCTCCTAGAAAAACTCGAAGAAAAAATCCCCTATAATTTGAATCAAAACGATTCAAACACGGATATAATATTAGGAGGTGATTACGATGCAAGAATGGAAGAAAATCGAAATAAAATGATACTGAGTTTCATGAATACAACTCTAATGTAGACAATATGGAAATAACAACAAAATAAAGAGCACTATAACTAAATCTAGAACAAGTAAAGATAAAAAAGTTTAATGATTAGTATAAGAGAATGACATTTGAAAATTATAATTTGTCGATCGCAACAACATTGAAAAAGTTCCGGTATACTCTCTATAAATGTGATTATGAATACTACAATGAATGAAGACTACACAAGTATTACTGCAGATGTATAGATAACCCATTGTGAAAATGACTAATAACTCTAAATAGAAAACAAGAAATATTAACTTCATCCAGGATAAATACTTACAGCTAGTTAAATGAAAGATAATCACTAGGAGATTAGATATGTATTTTATGTGGCGGATTTGAATCTGACAATTTAACAGAACATTATTCTTTTTATCAAGAAGATCAGAGATAGATAGATTTTTGCACAATAGCCTAACAGACATTTTCAATGTTGACTATGAAGAAACAAGTGATGGCTTATATATTTTAAAAGAAAAATTAACGAAAAATTAATTTGATAGCAACTTAATTGCCTTTCTTATATATCTATAATCAGAATGCCCACTTTTAATGTTAATATACATATTTTGTAAATATTGATTTGTTTTTTGTATATCAGTAAAGAATAATGATAATATTAACAACGAAATGTTGAGTAGATGCAGCCATAAAATGTGTTTAAACATTCTTCAGCAATGTCTTCACAAATCGAAGATCTGGCTAAAGCAAATGAAGAATAGTAAAACATAAAAAACGTAAGTTCGCGAATAACTTTTAAGAAAATAGTCCAATTTCGACGAATGCTACTTTAATGAAAAAAAGCATCGCTTGGGGTGGTGATATTAGTTTTTACAAAATACAAAGTGCAAGAGGGAGTTTGACTGTGGCATTGCAGTGATGTTATTTTACGTTGTAACATTGTTTACGTTGTTCATTATACATTACTTGTATAGTGGACCATTATAAATCTACCCACCTTCTAGAAAATGGATAATATCATTTCGACGTATATATCAGTGTAACTAACTCAAATTTTTTCAAATACTGTTTTATAGCTTTAAAAGTTGGTAGTTTCCAACCCCACCTAAATCAAAAAGTAGGTAGATCTACTAACTTTTTTTTTTTCAAAATTTATAAAGATTCTGCACTAAGATATAATACTCACAATTCACTTTTTAGAGAAAAATAACTTATTTTGCTGACTATTTAAAAAAAACCAATAAGAAAAAATCATTTTCCCACGCCTTATGATATTTTTGATCGTAATGTAGCTTCTTATACTTTCGTGGCGGAGAATTTTCATCAGATTCGTCGTTACTCTTAGACATTTTATTATTTATGTTTTTTTCTAAGATTACAATCACTTCAATACAGTTCATAGACTTTTGATTTCAAATACTAACTTTTGTTTAATAACAATCATGGCTACCATGGATATAAATATATACCAAAGACAGGATATATATGCAAATAAAATAAAATTTATCGAGCATTAAAAAAAATTCAACAATTTAATTGTTGACAAAGGAGTAAAGAGTATATATGTTTATATGTATGTATGTGCTCATGTAAGTTTAATTAAAATGGGTTGAGTAGTTATATATCAAAACAAATGTGTATCTAACTTAGATGACCTATATGTACGATGTTTTTTTGTTTTGTATGTAGGTTCGCGCATAACTTTTTATAAAGTAGCCCGTGAAAAAATAATTAATTTTAAAAAATGGCCAGTCGACCTAAATTAGACTAGTAACCTATAAAAATTGCAACAAGCCTAAAATATGAAATAGTAAAATACTCAAGGTCAATGTGATTATCTGATTGATAAGCAATTATCGCCAAAAATGTGTTTATTGCATCGTTTAATGACAGAGAAGGTTTAACTAGTAATTTATAATAAGTAAAAAAAAACTCACTTAAAAATTTTAAAAACCAGATGTAAATTACTTCCTGTTCTGTTGAAAACAAAAATTATATTTTTTAAATATTTTTATATTATTATACTTATATCTGTAATATTCAAATTTCATGATCATGGCTTCAATAATTTTTGGCTGGACATAGGAAATAAATGCATAGACCAGTCTCTACAGGAGAAAAAATAGATCAGTAATAATTAAAATTTTACTGTTTTTGAAACGTCTGTGGTTTAAACATGGCTTTAAGACTACTTGGGTGACAATATACTAACACTCTATTTAAATTTAAAGCACTTTGGAAAATCTTTAAAATTTTTTAATCACTTAGAAACTCTCATATCTTGTAAACAGAAAATCTTACTTTTATTGAATAATTCATAGTATTCATTTATAAAAATACATATAGTATATTTTTTAAACACCGTTGTTCGTTTTCATTCAAAAAATTTAATTCATGGCTATTTAAAATACCCGATCCTAAATTAGCGAGGTAATTTTTAAAATGCTAGGAATCTTTCTGAGATTTTAAATCTAAATTTTGTTATAGTATCATTTAATAAGGATATTTCCGTTTGCCTTGTATTTGTCTGTGGAGCTGCCCATCATCAAGATAACTCAAAAACAAAAAATAGTAAATTTGCTGAAATATTAGTGGGGTATTACGCCTAAAATGTGAGTTTAAGATTATAATTAACAAAATCGGTCAATTGGGTCCAATAAACCATGACCCAACTTTTAAACCATAAGCGGTAGATGAAAAATACAAAAAAATGTTATTCAGAACAAAAAACTTATTTTTGTATACTGTTTAATTTTCTTAAAATTTCCCCTGAAATTAAGCTAATAAACACTCATAAGTATTATAATTACAATACATATTATATAAGAAACTCTTATTACTACATGGACTGTATATTTAGAGTATTTTATGATTTGAAATTATTTAAACATTAATACTCAACCATATGCCGATTATCTAGACAATGTTGTTAATTAGCATTGTGTTTTTCTTCTTTTGTTATTTTAATAATTTTTATTAAAGCTAAAAAATGTATGAATCTCAAAACATGTTGCAAAAGACAAAGAGGTGGGGTTGGTCATAGAAACAAATTATATTTTACAATGCTTCGATACTCTAATATTTCTAATACATTATGTCATAAATATTGTATTGTCATATAATTCTTTTCTCATATAAGTCTCTTCTTTTTTTACTATTTATGTCAAAGTAAATTATTATCAGTGTAAAATGATAATTAATGACAATCGCATACGAACGGCTAAACAATTTTGTTCTTAATAACAACTAATAAAAACAATTCAAGCATGTATCATGTGTATAATTCACAATATATATAAACATTAAAATGTTTCAGATGAAGATTTTAAACAGGCAATCATAATAGTGACAGATTAGCTGTAGCGTAGGCGGTTAGGAGTCAGATAGCCAATTTGAATGATCCAAGTTTGACTCCCAACAGCTGTGTAATGTTTTCCCTTCTTTCTATTTATCTATTGAAAAGTAAATATCGTTTCAAATGAATAACAGAATCTTGTGGCGATCATTTAAACAATTATTTTCTCATGATATACAGAAAATGGTTAAAAGGGACTCAATTGGACGAATTTGCTAATGAATTTAAAATTTATGGTGGACTTAATATAACATTCCACCGTCTATTTCACTATTATATGTTAGAAGGTATAAAATTAAACAATATGTAATTCAATTTACCAAGTGCAATGTAAGTTCATAAATCAAATATTCCGATCCTTTAATTTATTTGTAAATTCACTTTCTTTCAACGTCTGTACTGTAAAGTAAAGTCAATAAGATTACCTGTTTTATTGCCCATGACTCTCTTTTCTTTGAATTTAATCAAGGTAAGGTTGCATTTATTCCTCATTATAAATATTACCTTCAATATTTCTAACTTTCATTTTGAGTAAGTTATAATTTTAAGTTTAAATTGTAAGCTAAATAAAGATAACTATATATGGATTGCATCAATTGGAATTAAAAGATTTACTTTGCGCACTCTATTGAAAATTAACTGTTACAAATTATTGAAACAAATTTTTACAATATAATTTCTGTTTCAGACATCCATCATTATATTGGATGTCATTGTTTATAGGAAGTTTAACAAGGTTTTGACAATAAAATCAAAATCAAAACAACGATAGACGTGAGGGTCATAATAAAACACCATAGGGCAAAATGCAAATCTGTGTAATTATTAGTGTTAGGATAGACAAAATTCATTCTTAGAATTTGTATGACCTTTTAGTTGCTAATTGTTCTTTTTACAAAAAATTATTGACCGAATATAATAAGGTCTACGGTATTACTAGATGATTTTGCATCTCGTTTGTCTGTATGTCAATAATCAGAATGTGTGTATATTTGTATCTATCTGTCTGTCTATACAGATCGTTTGAACAACTATTGCAAATAAGGAATCAATATTAAATATTGTCGTTTTTGAAAACATGAATGTTATGGTGGACAGCTAGGTATGGTGTCATTAATATTTTAGATTAAGATCTAGCGCATACCAACATCTTAACATTTATTTTATACGCGCAACTCTTAACATGTATTTTATATTAGACCCCGCACACTGTAAGAATTCTACATAAGCCATCTGATTTTCTAATCAGAATATCTTATCGTGTGCGCTTAGCCTCAGAATTTCTTATAAGAATATCTTACGATGTTATCTGAAGTAGGCCATCTGTTAAAAAAGTAATTAATGAATTTAAAATATTTTAAAGTTCATTGGTTCATTGTGGTTCGTTGTACGTATCCGATGATATGCGATTTTTGTCTGATGTATGATCAGATTTTCTTATAGGACTGTCCGATGGTATGCGTTGACAATCAGATTTTCTGATCAGAAAATCTTACGGTGTGCGCTGGCTCTAAAACTCTAGTTAAATATCATATTTGATGGCATCATACTCAGCTATCCACCGCAACATTCATGTTTCGAAACACAACAATATCTAATCATTCAGTATCATTTGAAGCACTTATGATTAAATGATGACGATAATAATACTTTGAGATGAATTGTTATGATTTTAACAGTCTTTTATGCATTATGGTTTTTACAATACCAAATTTGATGAATGATATGTCAATCGCTTTATTCTTGTGATCCGAGCGACATAGGCTATATTTTATTAGAATAAAATCAATACAACGAGTGTTATATCCAAAAAATGTGTATCAAAAAAGAGATCTCAATTAGGACAATTAAAGTTAAATAAGTTTATAGCATTATAAAGTTAAATAAGTTTATAGCATTCAGTTGATCCCAAAATATTTTTAATAAAAAAATAAGTTTAAGAGAACGGTAATGTGCTCTTAAAAATACGAAACAAACAAATATTTTATCCGAAATTAGATAAAGTGACGTTAGGAGGAGAGTGATTGCATGCCACCTGTTACCTCAATGCTACCTATCAATATGTATTGCTTAGTACAAACAACTATTTTGGCGCATGCGACTACGGCTATCCCCTGAAAATAACTTTATCTAATTTCGTATAAGAAATATTTTCTAGCTTCATACTTTTAAGAGAACATTACCGTAGAAGAGTTTTAGTTGTTTTAAACTTATTTTTTATCTTACTACTTAATTTAAGATTGGGAAGTTTTCGTGTAGCCTAAGAGCTTGTGAGTGATTTTAGAAGCGTTCTTTCTGTTAAGCTGAAATTTTTTCAATAGTTAATCATGGTATGCGAAGTACAGAAATCAACCCTGCATGTCATCTGCTTTTATTCATTGGAAGGAGTAAGAGTTTCGCTGGGCATACAGAATTTTATGTTCTACAACTTTTATTTAAAATTTTTTCCCTAACACTTATCGTTTTGATCAATTGCCAACAAAGGCCGTTGCCGTACTTCACATGCTATGATTCATCACTGAAAAAATTACAGCCTTACAGAAAAACCAGGTACTCAAATCTTCTAGGAGCTCTCACTTAGATTAAACTAGTGAGCTAGGTTTATGTTTCAATGAAACCACTAGTTATAGAAAAAATTAACTTTAAATTGCCCTCCCCTCCTAAAAAAATGAATTTTTTTTTTAATTAATAAAAGAATTCAATATACTGAACCATTTTATTTTCAAACTACCCCCATCCGAAAATACTTAATAAGTAAGAAAAAAAAAACCTCCAAAGGAGTTAATTAAAAATCATAGAAGAGTTTGATTATTCAAAATTTTCGTATATTGCTAAGCTTTTTCGGCAGAACTATAGAATAAAGTTGATAAAGTTCATAAGATTTTAAAAAATTGTTTTCGAATCCACAATAAATCTATTTTTGTAACTCTTTTCGATTATACCATTCAGAAAATTATAAAATGGTTACAACAATTATTTTGCCAATAATATGCAAAGAAAATACAAAGGACAGTTTCTTTTCTCCTCTGTTTGCCAACCGAGGGAATTTTCTTTTTTCTGTTTGGTAATTCTTTGCCAGTTTCACGAAATTTTCGTACTGGGTTATTAAAACTTTTTTCCAAGCACTGAGCATAAAATTTAAAGTTACTTTGACAACTATGGCCATGGATTCATTCATCTCTTTTCAAAATGAAAGATTCAGGTCGTAGAATTTTTGTATCATCGAGTATATAAAGGCGTTAAGGAAAGAGAGGTTCAGGAGATAAGGAAAATATTTTAGGAGAAAATTTTTTAGAGAATGTATGCAACATTAAAAAGAAAATATTAAAATTATTTTGCAAGAAATAGAACCGACTTCAAGAAGGTAACTTTAACAACAGCAAAAAAATTTTAATTGACAATTTCTATAAATAATTTCGTTGTTAACACTTACCTTCGAAATTGGCACCTTGCAACGAATTTTCTAATAAAACAAAAAACAGCTTTTTTTACGTAAAAATTATTTCTATGAGAGCCAGCCAATTAAAAGTCCTATACATACAGATACATTAACTCTTTTTGGTGTATGCATACAATAGACCTAATGGTCAACACCTCTGAAATTATCCAATTTTGCCTGCATGCATGTCACTATCGGTACGGGCTTTCGAAGTCTATAATTAAAGGTATATAGTCTATGATTAATGGTCCAATGGATCCAATGGAACGATTTTACTCATTCATGAACTGAAACTCGCTATCTTTTTTCGTTTTTGAATTATCTTGATGATAGGCGGACTGACGGTCATGCGGACATTGATTAATTAAATTATTCTATAAACACCTATACCGAAATTTTGGTTTTACGGTCAATATTTTCTAGTATTATAAACTTTAGACTAAAATTTATATTTTCTCGACTCAGAGTATAAAATGAAAAATGAATAGGAGGTATAAAATGTGGAAGGAAAAAAAACTTAATACTATTAAAAATTATTGTCACAAGTAAGAGAAAAAACGTTGTTGATATGTATATGTTACGGTAAATGTACTCTTGGGAAATCTACACTTTTACCATAAAATGTGTACATTTAACCCAAAAAGTTAGGTATATGTGAACTGAATATAATGTATATATACATTTCCCGGCAAATGTGTACTCTTGCCTTCACGTTTTAGTAAATGTATACTCTTACCTTCATGTGTTAAGCAAAATTGGAATACAAATAAATTAAAAATGTTATAGCAGTAAAAGGGGAGCCCAGTAAAAAATATTTATTTAAATAAACACAATACAAAAAGCTTCAATAACGAAAATTATTTTAATTAAAAAATGTAAATGACAAACAAAACATACTTATCTTTGCATATTATATAATATGTCATAGGTTATGATCCCAATATTCATAATTACTATTTTCGTCCTAGTTTTTCAGGATCAATACGATGGTAATCAAACAAATAATAATAATAACATATTTTTCTTTATTATAACAGTTAAATTTTATAAAACTATAAAGGAAAATATAGAAATTTCATAATGAAAAAAGTTTTATTTATTTGTAATTATAAGTATGCTCATATTTACCAAAACGACATGGTCTTGAAATCAATGTACATTTCCCTTCTTTGAAATTGTAAATTTTAGTTGAATGCACATTACCCAAACGAGGAGGAAAATATGCACATTTACCGGAAAATGTGTACATTTGCCGCAATATCTACTTTTACTGTAACATATACACATAACGGCACATAAGGGCACATCACAACCTCCCAGAGCAGGTGATGCTAAAGGATCTTTTCGAAACCAGTGGCCATGCACAGCTTGTTTGCCGGAATTTTTCCCATAATTGATGCATCCAGAGTTTCAGACCCGAACATTCTATATCTAACATTCTGAAGGTTTCTACAGGTGCAAATGACGTGAATATAGGTTTCACTGTTCTCCAAACACGACCTACAAGTCTTCTTAAGTGTACACTGGTCAGTTTCAGCCGGAAACAGTTAAATTGTTTAGCTGTGCTAATACACAACTTAGCCCGTAGCATGCCATCCGTAAAGTCCCAGTAATCAAGATGCGCTTGTTGAAGCCAGGAATAAAAGGTTCAGGCGAGAGGGGTATCCGTGACGTCCCCTCTCGCTCTACCTTATTCCATTTAATTCCAGATTGGCTGGGAACCTAGATCAGTCTGACTATGTTATTCAATGCCAGGCAATTCAGCTCCTCGAAGCATTCAAGAACAAACATTCACTGATGTGTGCATCACTGTAACCATTCGAGTTACAGATCTCGCCACCTCTCAACAAAGCAAAGCAAACATTTCTGTTTAAAAAACCGTCGTGGAATGGTCTAGTATTCGACCCAGCTCAATTTTGCATCTAGGATTACCGCAAGATGATTGACTGAACTGACCTACGATTTTCGATTCCAGGCCTGCTGCCACCTAAGCGTGACTCTCAGTCTCATGATAAACAAGACGAGACCAGTTTCAACTCTCTGACTTGACAGAGTTCTTTATCAATGCACCAACGTAACCAACGTTCACTAACGCACCAACGCTCCACAGAAGAAAGCTTTGTATCATATCGTAGATTGTGCTTTCGTCCTTGCCTCTGACTAATATAGATATGTCATCAACGTATCCTTGGGCAAATATCCCTATATCTTTGAGACCGGTTAGTAATCTATCCACCACCAGACATTATAGAAGTGAAGAAAGAACTCTACCCCTCCAATAAATCATCTTCATCCTCTGCCAACAAATCCCCCAACCGATTCTCCACCTAAAGTTGTGGTGATATGCCTCACCTCGAGCACGTTGTAGATCCATGTTACCAAGATGTCTTCCACTCCACGTCCAACTAGTACAATGCGCTCAGCCTCAATCGTTGCTATCAAGGCTCTCTCAATATCAAGGAAAACCCCTAATGGATCGCTCCCTTGATGGATCCTACCAATCGGTGGAGCGCAGCATCTACTTAAAGGCCGACTAGATAAACAAACTGGCATTCTGGCAATGGTCTCTCTACAAGACATGTATCTCGAATATGCATATCTATTAAGCGATCAAGAGTTTGTAGCAAAAATGGCATCAGGCTTATTGGTCTGAAAATTTTAGCCTCGTCATTATTTGGGTATGAAAACGGCACGGGATTCTTCCCACTTCCTGAGTATCTAGTACCCTGAAGAGAACGGGTATCACAGAATTGTCTCTTTTCGAATTTTTAATATAGTATCTGTACTCCTTCTACTTTTCCCTTAAAACAAGCCAGTCCGAGTTCGATCCAGTCATTCAATGCGTAATATTTTTTACAGATTATCAGTTCACCATGGAACATTCCTAGAATCAGTTGCAACACTTGCAGAACAATTATGTTTATACGATTAAATCATAGCATCCTGAAACCTGAAAACCGAAAGTTCCACATCATCCTCTGTATGCAACCTATTCGCTCCTTCCAATGTGGCTGTGAGATCATGTCTGTATTCCAGCTAGTGTGCTTTGTATTCTAGTACGAGGCCAGTGTATGATGATTGACATTCATTTTGAACACAATGTATCAAAAATAAGAGAGGGAGGATTCATTTGAAACTTTTCACCTCGAGGGACACTGGAAGAGTCTTGGGAAGCAAAAAGCATGCCAATGACTTCTACCCCAATTATGTTAGCAAAGGTAGGTGAACTACCTTTGCTGGCAATCTCCAAACCGGTGACTGAGATGAATTCCAAGAGACTGGCGTCTGACATTAAATGATTCGTAGTATTCAATCACCAATTTAACCTCTATTGAAGGGGGTGTTAATTCTGAATCGTACGGTATAGAACCAGTCCCACTTTTCGTCACGAGATATTTACTCGTACGGAGTCCACTGCAATATCCCTACCCAAGGCTCCTATAAACTAAGCAAGCTGTAGGGTTGATTGTCGCATATATATACATAATTATATTTTTTCATAGAGATAATACATATTTTATTCAAACATTATATTATTTGCGGTATAGTCGGAGAAATATAGGTGTATTTATCAAATATATAATAAATACCCTTATTAATTAAAAATAGGGTCTAATATCTTATTTTGTTGAAGCAAAACGGATTTTGATCCAACATGGCTCATTTTGTTAGTAATTAAAAAAACGTCAAACAACATTTTTCAAACAATATTAGTTTTTTTTTTTTTTGGCATCAGCTACTTTCAGCTATATAGCCATTAACCAAAGGGGATTATTATTTTTATACAACAAGCAAGGTGGTCACCCATCCAAAAAAGATTGTGACTGCTGTTGCTTAACTTTATTGATTGGTCTAAGCCTGTCATTACGTTACGTCAGTCCGGGGTCGACAATATTATTGAAAGATAAAAAATTTTCAACTAAACTACTGTTGTCAAAACAGTTTTTGAAGTCGCTTGGCATAAACCTAACGTTAAAAATTGAGAAAATTCTACATGGCGCCCCATAAAAAGGCAAAACTTTACCTAATTTATCCCTCAAAATATGAAAAAACAAAATAAGAATTAAAACGAATACTAATCATATACCAAATGCGATAAAAATTTTATGACCGCCATGTTGAATTTTCTCAATTTTGAAACTGAGATTTGTATTCATCAACCTCAAAAACACCCCAAGGACTATTATTATTCATTTTGTTTTAGAATTGTAGGTTTTTGTATTTTTTTTAAGTTATTTTTGTAAAAAAAAATTTTTTTGATATATACCAAAGAGGCCTCCATCTCGAACAAATTTTTTTTTAAATTCATTTAAAACCGGTCAAAATATGGATCATATTTTTAATATTAAAATAAAGTAAGGGCGGTTTCATTGTTAATTTTTTTCGTAATAAATATCGAAAATAACCTTATTTACGTTATAGTTCCCTGATTTTTCATGCTAGCGAATTTTTAAGGGTCAGATTTTAAAGGTTTATTGAATTATTTTAGGAAAATCCACGTATAATGAACTATGCAGACTTGGTTTCTATTGCAGATCGTACATTAAAAAACACAAAACGAATTTCTGGATTGTTTTGTGATCTACAACAATTTTGGTAATTACACGTTTTTTAATAAAATCAATAATTTTTGAGTTATATGTGAAAAACGAATGTCGTTTTCAAACATGAATAATTTGGAAAGTATTGATTGTTCAAAAAAAATTTTAAGAACACGATATGCTTGAAATTTTATCTTCTATTGATTCTTGGGATTGTTTTATTTATAATTCCCACCCCTTAAGTTGGGATGGTTTTCATTGTTGCGAAAAATTTTATGAGGTTTTTCTAAATTTTACTCCAAACACAATGAACCATGTTTATTCAAAATCCGTTCTGCTTCAAAAAACTAGATATTTTTATCTAATTCGCTTCAACTAGTATTCATTCTGGGTACTCAGTTTCGCATTCGCACAATTCACTTTTCAAAAATTTCCTTACTGATTTGTATTTGCAGATTAGCGATTTTTTCTTTTTTTTTTAATTTAATATGATGAAATTTATAGAATATATTTTGGGCATCAAAATATTACTATTGATAGTTTAAACATAACTTTGCATAGGTTTACAACATGGATCCTAACATCCTAAGGCTGGGTAAACACGTTTAAGCATGTCTGTATAGAATTTTTTGCAAGCATTTTTTTTACACGAGCATTTTACTTGTATAAAGTCCATAAATTTATAGATTGCTTATATATATGGCAGCTTATGTGAACAAATCAACATATTTGTATAGTCAGTCAGCTTCTCCGATATACTAGACTATGGTCTTACCACGTTTTATACCAGGTCATAACACTAAACGTTATAAAAACCTGGCCAAAAGTGATTAATTAAAATTTGCAATTATAAGGAACCATGCATGCAAGTTGCATACAAACCACATACTTACCACTACTGAAACACTGACTAACTATTACCATACCACGGTCATCATGTACATACAAGAGAGACAGGCATATGTTACAACATGTTTATAACAAAAATAATCAAAAGTCGGCCTTGTAAAATATCATAAGCTGATATATAAGACTGTGTCCACGGTACATAAGACCACGGTCTTATATACCAGGTCTATAAACTAAACGTTATAAAAGTGTTATATTAAGGGCTGCAATGGAGCTATGCATGCAAGTAGAATATACTAACCACAAACGACAGTACTACTACTTATGCACTCTTTATTACGGTCAAATTTCTATACACACATATGAGCAGTAGAGAAAAAAGACCACTAATTTACTCTAAATTTGCTCGAAATTATGGTATCCTTTTCAATTGTATTATTTACATTTGAAGTTGCATCGCCAGATCTATAGAAAAAAAATATTACATTTCCGGAAAACCGATTAAGATTTTCGAAATTTATTTAATACATAAAATTGGCTCGGCTGCTTTGCCAGGTTAATCAACCTGGCGGGGCAAAATGTTTTTTTAGAAAAATTTTTGTTGAAGAAACTCCTCGAAAATATGGTTGTATTGTACGAAATTCCTATGTCATTAATTTTCCCTTCAAGTTTTTTTGCCTCCATATTATAATTTCTTTATAAATTTTATTTTTAAATTTTATTTTTAAATAAGTTTTTTTATTTTTTAATCATTACAAAACAGTTCATATAAAGCAAAATTCAATACAAAACAATATAAAATTCAATATAAAAATATATATAATACATTTGTTAATTATATTATTGCAATAAAGGCCAATTTAATATTTTCGATAAAATTGGGTATACTGTAGATTTAGAAATTTTTGTAAAATAATAAGGTTTTTTAATAGCTAATATTACACTAAATGCTATTACACTACAAAAGAAGATACTTTTTGATAACTGAAACTTTTTTATTTGAAAATTTGTTGCTGTTATATAATCAGGGGGTTCTGTTACATTCTTTTCAACCTGAAAAAAAAGTAATTTTTAAAATAATTGATTAAATGTCTAATTCCACAATACAACTAAATAATTTTTAAATTAACTGGTATCTAAATAGTACCTCGATATGCTCGATATGTATATAATATGTTAGAGCATATTAATTTTAGTCTAGTTTATAATGCTAGAAAATATTGAAGCCACGAACAAAATTTTAGTATAGGTGTTCATAGAATCACCCAATTATTCTATTTTCCGGCCATTCGTCCGTCAGTCTGTCATCAACATAATTCAAAAACGGAAAAAGATAGCGAGTTGAAATTTAGTGGCGTATTCTAGACGTACAAGTTTATCGTAGTCCTTTGGGTCTAACGGATCTCTAATCCAACTTTCCAAAGATTAAAATACAAACAACTTTTGTTGTAAACATAATTTAAAAACGGAAAAAGATAGCGAGTTGAAATTTAGTGGCGTATTCTAGACGTACAAAGTAAGTTTATCGTAGTCCATTGGGTCTAACGGATCTCTAATCCAACTGTCCAAAAATTAAAATACAAACAACTTTTGTTGTAAACATTTTTTCATAAATTGTTTAGTTTCGCCATAATTTCAGCTAATAAACACATATGTAATTGGGTATTTGACTAAATTTTTATAATCAATTGAAGTGCCTTTACTTCACGAACAGATAACTGATTTTTTTTAATCTTTAAAAATAAACAAATTATGGAAGTTCTAAAATGCTAGTTAGATAAAGATAGCGATACTCTGTAATGACGTCATTATGTATTACCCCCATAGAGATTGCATGTAAAAAATCATTTTCAGGAATAAGATGAAAAATAATCTTTGAAAACTTAACTACTTCGTTTTTGAATCAATTAATTTTTTTATAAATTTTGTTAGTGATTGAAGCTAGTTTCACATTCGAATATGAAATATAACAGTTATTATTATTATATGCTTATGGACTGCATATTTAGAATATTTTACGAATGCAGATGATTAAAAATAGTTCAAACATGGAAACTCAACCATACGTCGAGTATCTAAACAATTAACACTGTTAGTTGTTATCATCATTTGTTTAATATTTATAAGCAATTTCGTATATAAATTTATTTCTAATTACTAAGTAAAAATTAAAAAAATCTATGTAATTTTACTTGGACGTATTACAATTTACGTACGACTCAACATCCAAAGAAAATTTTTCATTAATAAGAGAGATCCGGCAAAAGCGCTATAATGTAAAAAATTTACTTAATAATCAAATTATATTATTATAAAAATTCATACATAAATATACTGTTTTTTTTTTTTTTTTTTTTTTTTTTTATTATTATGAACTCTAGCCAATTGTTTTATTTTTGTGTACGATTGTCAGATTGTCAGATTCTACAACTTGAATTTTTTAACAAATTTCGTTGTATTAACATATTATATCCATTTTACAGAAGTAAGAACGGCATATGCACCTGAATATGTAGAACCACTATTATACTATTTAATAGAAAAAATTTAATAGCGAGAAATAAATACAAGTCTATTATAATGCACGTTATTTATATAAAATATATCGAAGTCGAAGTATCAGCAAAACGAGTTATTATCAGTTAGTATTTTTAACAATTAAATAATAAGTTCAGTATCAATTTGAAAATAACAATTATCTCAATATTTCATAGAGCTCCACCATCCCCTATGAAAAATTTTCTTACCTTAGTAATTCTATTTCGTAATTTATGCAACGTGCATTTAGTTGATTGAATACGATTTTTTAAATCATTAAGTTCTTTAAGTATTGCGGCTTTATTATCATGTAACCCTTGAATTTTTTCATCGCCTATTAACATATTTTTTGTATTTTTCATATAATTTAAACGCATGTTTAAAAATTGTATTGACGATTTCATTACACAAACATGCTTATTCGATACTCCAAAATTATGCAAGACATCATAAACACTGTAAGAAAAAGTATTATTTGATATTAAGGATTATATTGTTACAGAATGAGACATCTATAATAAAGACATTATATTCTCGGAAAAATAATTATCCAAATGTTTACTGAATGTACAAATGATAATTTTTATCTAAATCAAAGATAATTCAACTTAGGGTGGATTCTTCTATTTTTTTTTATTTTGAGTTTTCTAGTAGATTCATTTTGTATAAAAGGAAACTTCTTGAGCTACTTTCATTTCGTTTCTGTCTGTTATTCAAATTAACGCATAAAACTCTCTACTCAACACTATTTACAAATCTATCGATTGCCGTTTCGGAAGTACAACACATATATCTTAACGCGTTCTATACTTTGTTACTTAAATGCAGATATAAATGTTAAACTTAGCTTATTGACACAGTAAATTAAATTAAATTATATGATTAAGATATAAAAATGAATTTTTTCACTTAATAATCAAATTTCAATTCAATCCGTTCAAGACATACAGCTATTTAAGTATACATATTCATACACCATGAGGCAGTTCTGTTTTCATTATTGGAATATATTTTTATGTTCTAGTAATATTTTTTTTAGGTAGACCCAGCATATGTTATCAAAACATGTGAAACGTTACCTGAATAATTCTTTTGGTATTTCACCAAGACTTTTTTTATTCCATCGATGACCATGAAATTCGTATAACCCGTGTAATATTTGACGTCGCTGAAATGGTAATAAAATTCCTATACTCTCTAATTGGCCGTCTGTAATCGTTAATAATGTGGGAAATCCAATTTTATGACTATGCATTAGATCAATAAATTGTGGTAAATTAATCCCATACATAAAACTTCTAACATTGTCAAAATATGGAAGTCTAAAACAAAAAAATATATTCGTTTTAAAAAATAATTGTTTTAATGATTTTCCCATTACAATAACATGAAAAAATTTTGCACTTTTGGGCAAATCAAGAAAAGCTCACAATTTCACAAAAAACGAAATGTTACATTACACTACTCATAATTGAGTTACATGAAAATTTGCAGCTGGATATTTTTATTCCGAAAAAGCACGCTGTGCACACGGACTATAAGTATATAATGTATCTATAATACAAATGAAAGTTAAATCATAAAATTATTACTTTTGTGTATCTTTTATGCCCGGAAACATATCTTCCCATTCAGGTATTGTTGTATTTGTTTCAATATCTTCTAAAGTGACTAAATCTATAGCATTCGGGTCTGTAACAAGTTCTGCAATATCTAAATATCCTTTATCAATGGCTAATTGTTTTAAAGTACTTCCGCGAATATCTTTTTTTGATAAATCCATATCCAAATATAGTAATTGTACAACTACTTTTTTATGACCACGACTTACAGCAAAAAATAAAGCCTGTTGATTAATTTTAATTTTAATTATATTTGATTTTTATTGTAAATCGAGTTCAATTAGGTGAAAATAAATACCAAATTATGCAATTCAAGAATCATAATGTTCATTATAATGTATAGAGAGGGTAATTCATTCCAGTTTGCATGTTTTGCCAATTAAACAGGTGTGAATACTGGTTGGTGTTTGTTTTAAACGTCATATATTAGTTTGAAACAACAAAATTACGATATGTATCAAATATATTAACTAAATTTCTGCGTTTGAAAATTGTACAGTTTTTTTACGGAAATAATAATTCTATAAAAATTGTGTATATACTGTAACGAGAAGATTATGGAGAATTTTATCGTCCTACTGATCGAACAAATCGCAACATTGTGCCAAAGTCCGAGGAAACTAAAATCATTGAAGATAGGTTCACGTGGATGCTTATCGCGTCAAGATTATGCGATTTCATGCCATTAGATTACTCTAGTGGGTTTTTCTTATAAAATCCGTGTCTATATTAACAATCTTGTAACGTTGAAGCAGCTAAAAACTAACATCCGCCAAGTTATAGGCGAGATAATTCTAGAAAAATTTATCAATAATTACCTCGAACGAATCTACTGTTGTAGATGGTCCAGAATCGGCTATTTGTCTGATATGTATTTTTATGTTTATTGAATTATATTAAATATTAGATTAATATAAATATAACTTAATTAATATTATATGTTTTTTAAATTAAAGTTAGGAAGCCCAAATTGGATCAGAGTATATTTAATGTTTTTTAAAAAACTTATGAAAATCGCTTAGTTTGTATATATATATATATATATATATATATATATATATATATCTATATATATATATATATATATATATATATATATATATATATATATATATAATTATATATATATATATATATATATATATATATATATATATAATATATATATATATATATATATATATATATATATATATATATATATATATATTATATATATATATATATATATATATATATATATATATCTATATATATAACATCTTGATCAATACAAACGCGGATAATTTTAAACATTATATGTTGTAGTAAGCAAGTAAGATTCGCTAGAGTAAAAACTCCTTATTAACTGCAGTGTATTTTTCTGTGTCGAGTTACAGCCACCGTATTTTATACGGTATGAGAGTTAAAATCAAACAAAATTATTTTCAAATAGTAATTTCTTTACTATTGAGAAAAATTAATGGAAAAGAAAAAGATTTTAAGTTTTCAAAATTGTAAAATATATTTCATTTACTAGACAATAATTAAGAATAATAAGTGTAGATAACAACTAACATTTAATGAGTTAATTGTTTAGATACTCGGCATGTGATTGAATTTCATTTTTTGGACTATTTTAAATTAGCATTCATAAAATATAAATACCCAGTCTATACAGTTATATATGTATACAGGTATTAATATGCATTGTTATTACCAATAAGTGATAATTAGCTAAATTTGAGCTAAAATTGTGGAGAACTGTAACATTCTACGAACTTTTCTTTTATTTAAAAGTTGGGTCAAGGATCCATTGGATCCAATGGTCAATTTTACTCATTCACGCACTTAAACCGTCTTTTTTTGTTTAGAGGACGGACAACCACGAATGGACTAATTAGATGTTTCTATGAGCAAACACATTATGTTTGATCGTTCAATATTTCCTATCATCACAAACTTTAGACTAAAACTAATATACTCTGACATATTACGTATTCTTCAATGGCATTGATTCTAAAATCGGAAAACGTAATGAAATATATCAAACTTGTAATCTAAACCCTTGTTCACATTGATCAGGTAATTTAGTAAAGTAACAAGTATTTCAGTACTAAACATTAACGATTAAAAATCGTTCACACTTATAATTTGATAGTCACAGTCATGTAAAATACTACCATATCACACAACTGTTTTTTTATTTCATTAATAATTCAATAATTAGGCAAGTGTTTTATTTTGTTTTTTCCTCCGAGCGATATACCAAAGAAAGCATTAAGTTATTCACCTTTATTCTACTTGATACTTCTTCGAAAATTTTGCAATGCATAAATTCTATATTTTGAATAATTATTAGTTATTAATAGCATACCGAATTATTACATCATATTAATAAATATATTTTTAAATCTTCAATTATATTACTATCAATTATCAATAGATAAATACGTAGTAAGATAGTGGCTGTAGTATAAAATTTCGGTGATTAATATTTGTTAAACCATCTTCAATATGTCTCATTTCAAATGAATCATGCTCTTCTTTATGGATTAGGGCTATAAATTAATGCCAAAGTAAAAAACCTAATTGAACTCGATTATCAAAGTATTAGATTGATCAATTACCGTCCATTTTTGTACATCTTTCGCTTCTATATCACTTAAAGGGATTAAAAATGATACAAGTTGTTCATGACCGTGTAATGCAGCAAACATTAAAGGAGTCATACCAAAACGATCAGCCACTTTAACTTTAGCATTAAAAGAAATTAAATCATGTGCACATTGTAATAAATTTTCATCTTTTTCCAATTCACATGAACATAGAGCCATCAATGGTGTATACGAATCTAAATCAAATATTTTAAAATTATTACAATAATAAGATAAGAGGGATCCTGAAATCATGTCACTAGCTTTTAAATCTCTAAACCCTTTTCTTGGATTTAATTTATCTCTTAGGGTGAATGGCTTTCTAATCAGAATTAAAAAACATAATTCTATTTAAACCAATCACGAAGCAGAACGTCTTTCTGTTTAAAAGAATTCTAATTGATAGATGTTTTTATATTTTTGGAATCTAACATGCTCTAAACGCGTTAACTATAATCCACAATTGTAAAGCAGTTGAATTGAAAATTTCCATTCAAATATCCACCTAATTAATTTTAGCACAATAATTTACTAATATACCATGAGGTTGGGGATAACTATAGTCTGATCTGAAACATCAGGGAGTATTTCATTCCGGAAATCTTAAGCTTCATTGAAGGAATTTCTGAGACAACTTCTTCCATAAGTTACTTTTCCATTTTCCCTCCATTTACCCTCCAACAAAAATGTCAGAATCTTAAAAATTTATCATCTTAGGTACTATATGATTATCAAATCATCCAGGAAAATGTAAAAAAAATGGATATTGGTTAATTTTAAGCTGGTGTAATCGAAAATTTAGCTAAAAATAATTAAGCCACATGCAAAGATTCTAAGAGTGTATTTATGACATTATAAGCCATATGGGTAATCTATCTATATGACAATTAAAAACAATTTCTATTTCAAATATATACCTTTATGAATATTTGGATCTGCCCCATTTATTAATAATTCGCTAAGGATTTCCGCATTACCCAATGAAGCAGCGTACAAAAGTGGCGTCCAAGCAGTTGATTCAAATTCAGCATTTATATCAAGTCCTGGAACTAATAAAAAGAAAATAGCTACTTAAAATTGCAAAATAATGATAAACCCGGAACATTCCCGGTTCTACATATTTTAATATTTAGAGCCTGATAAAAGTATATTTTTGATATAAATTTAAAAAAATTTGTTCTTTCTACATGAATTTGAGTATACACGAATGTTCATCATATCACAGAGTCAACATTCAACTTTGAAATTTGGATATTTTTCCAACCCTAAATTAAAATGTTTAGACCAAACATTCAGTTCGAATATGTTGTTAAATACTAAGCAACTAGAATATTCAAATTTCAAGCATCATTTTCGGCGTGATTGTAATTTATTATTTTATTAACGGCGACAATACATAGAAAAATGAAACAATTACTTTGTGTTAATAATAAAAATAAGTAATTTCATGATAAAACAAAAAATCAAGTGTTATATTATGTTCAATTAAGTTATACAATTTAATTAGTTGCACAGACAAATTTTTAAATGGTCATAAGTCCTTTTATTTTTATTTATTTTTTTTTTTAATATTTTTTTATAAAGTTTTTATATTTTTCATAATAAAGACGAAATTAATTCATTTTAAGGATACATTTACTTAATTTAAAATTTACCATCGGAAGATAATGTATTAGCCAACTCCTTGACGTCTCCATTTTGAATATAATTTTTTATCTGCTCCATGACAGAAATTTTTTTGTCAACGGTTTGCCGTGACTCTCCCAAATTATATTTGCAAGGCGACGAATTACCACTCGTCTGTTTAATATAAAAAAAATTATTATTATAAAGACATAAAAATTAATATTACGTAGGTGAAAAGTTTATAAGATTTTGCATACAGTAGAATGGAAAATCGGAAAATTTTTCAATTCGATGGAAGACTTTTTTTAGTTCTTGATTTGCTCACAAAAAGTACTCACAGGCAAGTTCTGAAAATAGTTAAGTATGATAAAAAATGGTATTAAAGAAATCAAACTACATGTTCGATTACGTAGGTAAAATCACATGGTGATTTCAATTTCTTAGTAAATCGATAACACTAAAAAAAAAATCGTCAGAGACTTCAAAATTTAAAAATGTAAACCTTGAAGTTATTTAATACACACAGTATTATTTAATTTGGAAAAAAGTATTTAATTTACTGACTGACTGACTGACATCTTCGATATATCAAAAACAGAATTTAAAAATAATTTTGTCATAGTAAAGGTCTATTTAAACCCTTAGGAAAACCTTAACACCAGAATAATAATCGAATGAAACCGCTAATTTTAATGCATTTTTTTCAGAATATGGTAGTTTGGGGAGATTACGATATCCGTGGCGCCTCGATTTGCCGATTAATTATGATAAAACAAGCTAAAATAAGACGAACATGAAGAATACCAATTTCGAGTTTTCGCCTATTTTTCATTGTTTATGTCACATAAATACCACAATTTAAAACATTTAACAAGATTTAATTATTATTTTTTGTTAAATGAACATAATTTAAACACAATTCGAGCACAAATAACCGAAATTTAATTCGTTTAAAAAAAAATAAATATTTGTATATTTAATACAACTATTAAAAATACGTGTACGCCATTTTCGACTGTTATAAATCCATGGATTTGTTGGGTGTAGTTTGCACTGGTCGGGTTGGTTTTTGGCCCCTACGATCAGCCTGTAGTTAAACTACCCATGAATAACTCGAAAAATAGACGAAAACTCGAAATTTAATATTCATTTTCGTCTAATTTTGGCTTGTTTTACCAAAATTCATAAAAAAAATCGAGGCGCCACGGATATCGTAATCGAGCCGGTAGTTTTATATGGCATTTGAGTCTATTATTAATTCTATTTTATTAATTTTATTTTAAACTAAATTCATCGGTATAAATTTCCATTAACTGTATGTATATCTTTTATACCTTCTGTGAATAGGGTACAAAACAATACAAACCTTACGACTTGACATATTAAAATCACCAAATCCGTCGTAATCATCCTCATCACTACTAGAAAATCCTGCGGGCCTTATAATCATATTCGATACTTTTACTATTTTTAGCTGACGAAAAATGATTTAATCAACAAATAACATGTAATTTTTTATATACTTCATTTTCTCCTAAAAAAATAACAATTTAGATTGACGATCCTTGTGTATTATTTAAAAAATGGGTATGTTTAATTATTAAAACAGCATGCCAAATTATAGATTATCTCTCAACATTACAATTAAAAATTTCTTAAATGACGTGACATTATCTTGATTCGTTATGAAAATTGAAAATACTAGCACTTTAATTATAAGTTGGCTTTGACGTGAAATAAATTCATATTTTCAAGAGATATTTTTCATCACGAGATTTTAAAAAATTTACGGCACTACAATAAAATAAAAATTTGTTGTAATTAATACATAATTTTTTGTAATTAATACATAATTTAATTTTAAATAAAATTCATTCAAAATTCATTTGTGTAAATTTATAGTTTGAAAATCTGTAAATATAATGTATAAAAACTTCTTGACAGTTGCTTTCAAATATGTCAATGAACAAATAGGAGTAGTGGGAGGTAATTTTCCTAACCTTAATCTTATTTTCTTGTTTACAATTGCCTAAGATACTATATCAATTGCCCACAGTCATGTATAGTGATATAGTATAGTCTTGAATACTACAACTCCGTAAAGTTGTATATTCTATGCAACAACTGTGCAATTGCGTTCTTTCGAAAATTTAAGATGAATTTACATGATAGAAATCGTAATATATTTACATAATGAATTTAAAAAATATCATGGTTATATAATATACTTCAATTTAAAATAAAATTTAGATTCTCTACTTATAAAACTGCTACACACAATTCTTTTCTTATCGACCGACAACCATTAAAGTTCCAAATTTCTCGTTGGGTTACTTATCAATTTAATAATAACATTTAGATCGAGGAAGTGGTTTCACAAACGCGAGAGGGGTTGTCTCACACACCTATCTTACCTGAACCTATTATTCAAGTAGCAAGATGCTCTGTGATATCTTGTAGGGAGGATTGTTACCCTTCGTACGCGGGGCACATTCATATAGTAAAAATAAAACTTGAACGAAACAACGTACGGTCTTGCTGTTTTGTATGTGTGCGAGAGTCGAGGTACCTACTTGATTTAAACGATACTAGCATATGAGTATGTCAAATCTTTGTGTTTGAAATATCCAGCAAAGTGGGAAGAAAATAAGATGGCTGGAAAAGAATGGATGTATGGTTTTCGCAGAAGAAACCCGGAACTCAGTTTACGCAAACTCGAAAACAAACGCGCTGCCAGATCTTTTTCGTTTAAAACACTTCGGTTACCGAGTTTTATACCAACTTGAAGATAGTGTTGGAGTGACATCCATTAACTGCTGACAGAATCTTTAATTTCGATGAATCAGGTGTATCTACCGTTCTAGCTACTGCCAAAGTCTTGGCTCAAAAATGTCAACAAATCGGACAATTTGTATCAGCTGAAAGAGGTGAGCTCGTAACTTTTGGTGGTATTATATCTGCCAGTGAAAGTAATATAAAGATCATTTTCTCGAAGAAGCACCCGAAGGAAATCTCGGAGCTGCAAAAAAAAAAGTGGCGTCGTTGAAGATTTGTCAGCACCTAGTTCACAGCCAAGTGTCTCTGATATCTGCCAACCCTCTACTTCTGGAACACAGGATTTCTTGGAGGTTCCGCGAGAATCTACAGAACAAACTATTAACTCAACATTGTTAACTTATGATGATAAACTACTTTGGTTTAATTTAGATGCTTGTGAACCAGATGCTTTCAATAATTCACCAATCCTTCAAATAATAGCTCTTTTGAAGACAGTTTAGACACCAGAGGCAATTCGACCCTATCCGAGTGTTGTAAGAAGTAATAAAACAAACAAAGGACGACAGAACATGAAAGAAGGGCTAGGGCTAGACAAATGAAACGTAGTTTAGCTGATTGTAATTTAAAAACGAAGAACAAGAAAGTTAAAAACACAGAAAGTGATGGATCTGCTATAAGCTTTCAAGAGACTTCAACTTCTATCACAGATAAAGATGAAACCGAGTAATTTAATTTTCAGAAAAGTCATTTAAGTTTTGTTTTACATAAGAAAAGCTATGTAATTTTTGTTGGCTATAAGAAAAGTATTTTATTTTTGTTTAATAGGAGTTAAATCTTTATTTTTGTATTTAATTTCATTGCTAATAAAATAATTTTGATCTCTGTGTCGTTTTAATCGCACATACGGAACTACCCCACAGCGTACGTAGGTACCCCCAACAGTGTATATAGGTGCCCCGTTGTTGGGGCAGATTTGTACATATTTGTAAATCATAACTATGGTTGAAACATCAGATGAAATCATCTGTCATTTTTTATATGAATCTCAGATAGTTGACTATAAATTTAAGCTGTCAGGTGATTGATTCATGAAAAAATAAAATGTGGAAACCGTTAGAAGGGTCCCCACCTTCCCTTGTTAAGGAGGGAATTCGACAAGTGCACTTTGACTACTGGTATATCACGTATGGTATCCGCTAAGTTGTGTATATCTAAAGTGCTATATACATAAATATTCTTACGTTTCCATCATTATAACTTCTCTTTAAGAACTGTTAGTTTAACATTTCTGTTAACACAAAAAATTATAAATATTTTAAACATTGTAGATAAAAATTATATGTAAAACATGTGTATTTACAATTTTTTATTTTTAATATAGAAAAAACTAATTAATTTTCACTTATCATGAAAAGTACGTATGTTTTTATTATAAATCCGCCGTTGTTATTCCTCTATAACAGTGGTACGTAGGAGTATCCATATATACAGTATAACCATAGCATACTTTTTAATTGTTCCCGCTTGAAACTGACTAGGGTACAGTTAAGAAGAGTAGGTTCCTTCTGACAGGACACCATGGGTTGAAATAATCATATTCATAAATAGGGAATCTCGGATGATCCTACTTGTAGGTCGTGCCTGTAGGACGATTAAATCTGTAAATTTAAAGTTTTCAATAAAAGAATTTTCCGTTTACAAGACATGAGAGTTTGTAAGTGATTTAAAAATTCTGTTTTTGTTAGAAACCTCTACAGGTTCTATTAATAAAGGCCACATGTAGTGTAATTAATATACATTAAATGTTATGAAATTTGGTAAATAAAATCTTGACATGAAAACAGGAGAGCATGTGAAGATTGTGCATACCAAATTTCATAATATCTTGAATAATTATTTTTTTGAGTTATTAATGCGAGATTATTGAAAAAAAATACATTACAAATGCCAGTGAATGTAATCGACGAAGAGGTTGTATACATCGATTGTAGATGCCATATCTCATTACATTTGAAAATTGTCGTTTTAATTATTTGTTTGCCAAAATAGGGTTTCAGCAGTCGAGTGTAGTCGAGTTCGTCTTCATCATTTACATCAACCATACATAAATAACTCACGGTTTTTTAATTTTGCTGTAATAATTAATAGAAATTCACATAAGAATTTAATTGATATAATTTAATACGGTTTATAACTAAATTAAATATCATTTTGTTGTTATGTACCATTAAAAAAATTAAAAGTTTTTTTTTGCAGGGTCAACTTTTCCAATTTTCTACAAACTTTCCATTTCCGGTATTATTGAACAAGAAAACTCATAAGAGCTCGTGTATTTTTTCAAAATTTTAATTAATTATATCTTTTAAACGATGTGGTAAAAAAATCTGATTTTTTTTCTATAGGTGCATTTAATTATAATCTTTCGAATAAACACAAAAAAATATTGGGCTAACTTTAATTCATTTGGGTACCAAACTACCTTAAATGGACAACTTTTAACTCTTTATAGAAAACATAGCGGAACACCTATGTGTGTGTACAATTGATACTGTCAATAGATGGTAATAGTGAGTAGTATACTCTACTTGCATGCACGGCTACTTATAAGTATATCCATGAATTATTAATACACTTTAGTCATACTTTGTTAACGTTGTTCTGGGCGCTAACTCGTATGTGTCAAATATTTAATTTACAGACCTATTATTGAAAACTACCCTAGTTCTGGCGTTAGTCTTAAAGAGACATTTCAAATAATATAAATGCTTATATTTTAAAAGGGCTATGAGTTGCAGAAAAAAATTTTTAATCGCTAACTAGTCGTTGAAGCTTTGTTATCTTCAATTATGAACGATAAAAGAAAGTAAAAAACTATTGTATATAAAATTTTATTCTCTACAATTTTATTTGAAACTATATTTTGAACTCTTAATATGTTTTCGTGATAAGCAGAGCTATTTAAAAAAATTAATTCAATTCATTATATAAATATTCTACATTCCACCATTCAGGATGCCATTGAGATTTTCACCTTTTTCAACATAAGTACGTACCTATTATGTTTAAAATTCTTGAAAATATCTTTAAATTCTGAATTAATATAATACCAGTTGTAAATAATATTTACACTAATTAATGTAAACCTTACAAGCGGACATTGCATAGTTATGTATTATATGTACAACAATGTGGGAATGTCTACATAGATATGTTTATGAATTTTTGTCATATTTTACATACTTGCGCATATCATAGAAAACATTATATTTCTCATTTTGTGGGCACTGGGCGACACCTAAATTCAATATGCCATGATGATCATTATGCGTATGTGATACCGAAAGAAAAAAAATGTATCGTGTAGTATAAAAATATACCAAGCTTAAATATTTTAACCGAACTCAAGTATATTTTATTTTTTATTCCAATTTCACTATCATCAATCTACGAAAAATACTAAAAATATTTCCAAAGGTTAATGGTCTAGACTAGATGAATAGAAATACAATAAGGAAATATAAAATTAACAAACTGTATTAGAAGAATATTACACCATATTATGATAAATTTTTCTGTTTCTCCAACAACAACAAATTTAACATTCATTGAAAAAATTATTTTTAGATAAACTATTATTCACAAATCCTTAGCAAGTACCATCGTATTTAACTAGCTTGTTCATGCATAATTTTTTTCACAAATTTTTCGAGAGACATAATTTACTTCATCGATTCATAAAAACACGTTGTGATATCTATTTCAAAATATTGCGCAATTCTTAAATAAAACAGATTTATTTTATTGTGGGATAATAGGAATACTTTATTAAAATGTATTAAAATGAAAATTTAATAAAATGTATATGATAAATAATTTAGCAGTAATTTTTAATAATTATTAAGTGGGTTTATCAACAGCTATTCGAAGCATAGTTTTCCAGCACAAATAACTCAAAAAATACTTATCCAAATGTCATAAAATTTGGTATGCAATTTGTATTATTGACATGAAAAACTAGTGCTTGTCGAAGAGTTTTTGTTGAATAAAAAATCAAATTTTGATTTTTACATAATAATTTTTTTCGGGGGAAACTTTGATAAGCGATTTCATGTCAATATTGTGCTTACCAAATTTCATAACATTTGTATAATTATCTTTCGATATTTGTGTTGGAAAATTGAAAGAAATACAATGTATATTACATGTTATTTAAGTAAACAGCTGTTAAAAAGAACACTATATCAGGACAGCAGCTGTTAATAGTACGACTGATCTACTATTAATGATATTTTAAAACTAAAGAACATAACAAATTCGTGTCTACTTTATTATGTGGCATACCACACTATTGTAGAACAAGTGTACCGCGACTGGTTACATTACCATTGGTCAAAGATAAAATTTTATATTTACCAAAATATAAATATTAATTTCGAAAGGTCAAAAAACCGATGAGATTTGATTAACTGACTCAGAAAACTTCATCCGAAATTTACACCACCCTCAATTGAAAGCTGTCAATTTCCCCGAACTAAAATTCAGTATCAGGACCCTAAACTCCCTCTTCTTCAGTTAAATCACATTTTCTAAGATTGTCAAAAATAAAAAGAATGTAAGGTGTTATTAACAAAGAAAATATTTGGTTCCAAAAGCTTTCTTTATTGATAGTAATAGAAAGTGTTACATATTTATGCCATTTTCATAAAGAATTTTGATGTAAGATAATCTTTTTTTAATTGTTATAGTATTATAGGCTGCTAAAAAATAACAAAAAAAACTTAAGTTAGGAATGAAAATGAATCTAATTCTGTATTTTGTTGTTTTGTTTTTTTAATTGAAAATAAAAATCTATAAACAATTATAAATTACTATTAAACCTTAATTCCGGTCACAAATTTAAATAAAAAATAATATTAAATTCCCTTTCTTAAATACATAATTTCAGTCATTCCATTATAAATTGTCAACGGCACACTGGTAGTTTGTTTTAATAAAAACATCTTCAGTCGTGAAACGTTGAAAGCCATCTTTTTTTTTAAAAAAAACAAAGATTAATTATAATCTATCCCTCATATAAATAAATGTGTAACTACCATAAAGGTTTCAAAAGATTTCATAATTGTTTATAGTTGCCATATATAAATCAAGAAAGCACTTTTCCTGCGAAATTCTTTACGATGAAAAAAACAATGCTGTGGGAGCAATTGCAGGAAAGCGGCAACGTTAACTATGTTGAATGATGTGCTTAGTTATTTCTTCTTTTGGGCTTTTTCGGCGGCTTTTGTTACTTTACCAGAGGCATCTTTAAAGTTGACTGATTTAATAACACCTACGGCAACTGTTTGTCTCATATCACGTACAGCGAAACGACCAAGTGGTGGAAATTCTTGGAAAGCTTCAACACACAATGGTTTTGTTGGTACTAAGTTTACAATAGCAGCATCACCTGATTTAATTGATTTTGGATTTTCTTCAGTTGTTTTACCAGTACGACGGTCACATTTTTCTTTAATTTCAGCGAATTTACATGCTATGTGAGCGGTGTGACAATCCAATACTGGAGTATAACCGTTGCTAATTTGACCCGGGTGGTTAAGGACAATAACTTGGGCTGTAAAGTCAGCAGCACCTCTTGGTGGAGCGTTTTTGGAATCACCAGCCACGTATCCTCTACGCAATTCTTTAACTGAAACGTTCTTTACGTTGAAACCAACATTGTCACCGGGTACGGCTTCTTGTAATGCTTCGTGATGCATTTCAACGGATTTTACTTCAGTGGTGAGTGCAGCTGGGGCAAATACTACAACCATACCTGGTTTCAAGACACCAGTTTCAACACGACCTACTGGTACTGTTCCAATACCACCAATTTTATAGACATCCTACAACAAGAAAAAAATTTTAATTAAATATTAGTATAAAACACTTATTTAAATCTTTTGGATGCGTAAATTTCAGCAAAGATTAAGCCATTACTAATGATCACGTGGTCACAAGTAGAATAGATCATCATTAAAATAAATTATTGGCCACGTGGATGACACATGGCAGACATGTTGAAGCAATGAGTAGTTAGTTATCACTTATCTAATCAAAATTATGAAGGTATTATTTTCTCAAAAGACCTCTGAAAATTAGACGCACGTTACTTTATTATAATATTAATAGAGTACATCCAAAACTATTAACAAAATTTGTTTTTATTACTCGAAGTTGCTTTTAAAACAATATTTCCAACTCCAATAAAGCGAGGCGTGTACTCTTTCATTCAGCAAAAAATATTTTAATGCAAAAAAAAATTAGGTCAGATAGGCAGTTTTAATTTTGACAGTTAAAAACCTGATAATCTAAAATTAACTATATTGACTTTCGATTGCACACCATCGATAATCTATGACAATCTATAAATAATTATATTTACAATTTCAAGTGCATGAATTTAAAATTGCAATACTTAAGGTTTAAGATTTTGTCATAAGCACAGTATCACAAATTTAATAAGACACTGCTTGATATTTACCTGAAGAGGAAGACGAAGTGGTTTCTCAGTTGGTCTGGATGGTGGTAAGATAGCGTCAAGAGCTTCAATTAAACATTTACCATCGGCTTTACCTTCTTTACGTTCAATAGCCCATCCCTTGAACCATGGCATTTTGTCGGATGCTTCCAACATGTTATCTCCATGCCAACCAGAGATTGGTACAAAAGCAACAGCAGCTGGATTGTAACCAATCTTCTTAATGTATGATGATACTTCTTTTTTAATTTCTTCGAAACGAGCTTCGCTATATGGTGGTTCGGTGGAGTCCATTTTGTTAACACCGACGATCAATTGTTTGACACCCAATGTGAAGGCGAGTAAGGCGTGTTCACGAGTTTGTCCGTTCTTTGAGATACCAGCTTCGAATTCACCGGTACCAGCGGCTACGATCAATACAGCACAATCAGCTTGAGATGTTCCAGTAATCATGTTTTTGATGAAATCTCTGTGTCCAGGTGCGTCAATAATGGTTACATAGTATTTGGCTGTTTCGAATTTCCATAAAGCAATATCAATGGTGATACCACGTTCACGTTCGGCCTTCAATTTGTCCAATACCCAGGCATATTTGAAGGAACCTTTACCCATTTCTTGGGCTTCCTTTTCGAACTTTTCGATTGTACGTTTGTCGATACCACCACATTTGTAGATTAAATGGCCAGTGGTTGTTGATTTACCAGAGTCGACGTGACCAATTACGACGATATTAATATGAATCTTTTCTTTACCCATTTTGATTAAGGAATGTTCAACTGTTTTCTAACTGTAAACTAATATTAAAAATACAAAAATTAATATAAAAAAAAAATTACAAATAAATGATGAGTTATAAAATAAATTGATAAGTTTCGAACGCAAAAATTAGTTAATATATTTTATGTAAAAGTAAACCAAGATGGTTGGTACCACGTGTAATGGAATACTCCTACCTTTCAACCGCAAGAACAAGACTGAACTGAAAGAGTAATTCCACACACAGTATTCACACTGCCGTTCAAATTTTTTGTTCCACATAAACACTAATTAAAATTATCAACTATTCACATATTTGAAAATAATCTTAACTTCCCAATGACGTCTTTACCAGAAGTTTAATTTAATTTGATTAGAATTAATTTTAACCCCACGATGAGATTATCGTATATAGTATTACACTTAAATCCATAGAATACGAAGCCTGGTCATTTTATCGAATACTAACAAATACAGACTAAACAGTCTAGACTAAGACTACTTTAAATATGGCAGACAATTGATATCAAGTTAAAATATTCAATATTAAATTCGTACTGAATACAAGATTATTTTTATTTTATTTTTAAGTGAGACCCTTAAATAGAAGTATGTATTAAAAAAAAAAACTATAAGACAAAATTCATGCATGTGCCATTTTGCGAAAACCGGCATTTAGTAATACGAAACATGAAAAGTATTTACCAATAATTTGAAATTAAATAAAAATTTACTAAAAATATTTCAAGATTTACAAAAGATATTGAAAATAGAACATAAATTAAACAGTACCTGAATTAGATGAATGATGAATTAAAATGATATTTGGTGATTTGTTAGTAGAAACTACAGAACACACACTCACCTCTAGTTACCACGGCAGAAAGAGGATGAACTTAGTATATGAAAATTCATGCGCAGAGTTCTAATAATGTTTTTTGTCAGTGGGGGTAGGATATTGATCATAATATAATATTATCATCGAAATTTTTATATTTATGAAAATTTATTACATAATATTATGTAATTAATTCAAAAAAAATTAATGAAATTATTTTTATTAAAATTGTATAATTTATTTATTAATAATTTTGATTTAAAATATTTAATATGATATTAATTTCAACCAATAAGAATGCAGCCGGATATTAATGATCTTATTTAATTCAAAATTTTCCCGCATAAATTATCAAATATTTCTATTATTTTGTTATATTTAATTAATATGAGTATTTATATTTGATTTAATTAATAAAAGTATTTAATTTTATCCATGATGTATCGGCTCTTACTAATTTTCAGTCTTATTTTTCATTAATAATAGATTTTTATCTATCCAATCAATACAAAACTTATTCATGTTATATGATTTCGATTAATATTTAAAAATATTTAAAAAGGGCAACAGTTTGAAATAATTTACAATTCCTATTTATATCCCGTACATATTTAAATCTCAGCAACTAGCACACCATAGTAAACAGCAAAAATCGTAAAACCGATATATTGATTTTAAAAGAGAAGGTTTCTATAGATTTTTATTAATTTGATAACATCTTAAAATTCAATAAGACAGATAATATTACTGCATTATATTAGCGATGTATCACTTATCATTAAAATCAAATAAGTATTATCAAGATAATTTAATTATAATTAAGTTTGTATAACGTTAAGTATAAAACTATCTCATCGAATAGTTACACCACACTTTAATTATGATAAGACGCAATATTTTTAATAGTAATAAATCAATTTTAGTCAAAAGACACGGTTTCAGACATTCAAGAGTTTCTTATTAGGATTACAAATTATTTATTATGTGGTAACTATAAAATTTTTTATTAAGTGTTTCCGGTATAATAGAAGCTCTAATCAATTAAACCAGCTGTTTCAAAGTTTGAGTCATGAATTCTTGGGTATTGTGAAAAATTCCACAAAGAAACACATCAGCCATAGTAAAAATTTGAACTTCTTCTTGAAATGTATGAGTTTGAATAGAATTTAATTGTAAACTTAGTATTGAAGTTTTTAACTAGGTTTACCTATTGCAGAGTGATGGGTACTTTGAATACATTTAACAAATTGTGTATTTGAACATTCAATTTGTGAGCCAACTGCAATAAATAATACTTATGCTTAAAAAAACTGTTTAACAATCAAAGTAATATAGTTTCTCGTGAAATATTGAAATATATTTTAAACCGGAAAGGATTCTGATTTTTTTTTCTGGCTTCAGCTACTCCAACCATATAGCCCTTAACCAAAGGGGATCCAAATACTGACTGTGACTGCTGTTGCTTAATTTATTAATTGGTCAAGGTCTGTAATTACGTTACGTCAGTACGGGATCTAGGCATTTCGATTTCATTTAGAATATTTAAACGGTTATCGTAGTTACCTAAACGTATATTCTGGTGCTGTAAATAAGTTATAAAAATAAACACAATGGAAATGGTTTTTGATATATATATAAAATTTTTTATTTTTAAATAAATTTTTTAAAATTATAATACAGATGAATATTTTTACATATTGCATACAATTAGGAATGACTTACTTAAAATTGATATAAATACTATGTTCCTGGCCACTTTGGTAAAGGTAAATAAGCGCTCCATGCAGGACGACCAGTTGCAGGATCAATACCTAAATTTAAAAGAAAAAATAAGAATAAAAATAAAAATAAAACATTGATATTTTTATGTATATATATATATACCTTTTGCAACAGCGTTAAGTTTCTGTGTTTCATCTGGACTGAGTTTCAGTATGGTGTTTAGTACTGGTATTAAGTGAGATTTTTCATCAGCGTTTCCTGATGTTATGAACTGTAAAAAACATAATTGTATACCTTAAGGCTAGATTGATCAACTAACGTTTGTAGAACATAACGTAACCAAAAAAAGAAAATTAACTCCCACCCTCCGAGTTGCCGAGGGTAATTGGACTGAGTTTTTAGGGCTAAAAAACTGTTTTTTTTACGAATTCTTGCTAAACAGGACTTTATATCGAAAAAAGTTAAATGTAAAAGTTGTAGGTTATAAGAAAATCTACAACTTTTTTATAAACCATTTAGAAACCAACCTCAACAATTTTTAAGGTAAACACAAAAAGCCTGATTTTTCGTTTTTCTCATTTTTCACCCCCAAAAATGATTCGATTAATGTGAAATTTTAGGAAAGTGTTTTCCTTTTGGCATCTCAAAAAAGCTATTTTTTTCTACCAAAATCCTGAACGATACTTTTTTATTTAATGTAAACGAAAAAAAGGGCCAATTTTCAACTAAAATAATTTCTTATAAAATAAGTTGTCCAACGGAGGTTACATAGTTGTAGATTTTTTTATCATCTACAAGTTTTATTTTCAACTTTTTTCGAAAGAAATCGTAAAAAAACGTTTTTCATTTCTAAAATTTAGAAATAAATTCTTCGTATTGGGCAAATTTTTTTTATATTTATTAAAAGATTTTCACAATTTAAAAAAATAGGGCACTAATTTCCTAGCATGGAGAACCACTTAAACTAAATTTAACTTTGGAAACAATTTTTCGATTTAATGTGTTCTTATATTTCATATTTTTTATCGATTCCGAATTGATTTTTAAATGAGAATGAAGACCAAATTAAATTCATTGTCACCATAAAAAGATTATTTTTTAACTCAACATTATTGTTTGGAAAATTTATCTGTATCTAGAATATATTCTTTACAATTATTTTTTCCAAACATATTACAAATTAAAACGGCCTATCTTGAATAAAACTTACTTTAAAAATAACATTTTTCATGTATTCCAAATTTTCTGCATGTTGTTCTCGTTCGACAGACCGTTGATGTCGACGAATCTCTTCTTTTAATATTTCATTTAATTGACTTAATTTAGCAACATCTTTTTCAGTATCAGAAAGTAAACCTAAAAATAACAATGAAGTACTTACTATTAAAATAAATAATAAAAAAAAAATTTTGTGGTAATCCATAATTTATGAATAATAACAACTATTGTTTAGCTCTTACTCCTAAAGAAAATGGTAAAAGTTTTTAGTGATAAAATCAAAAAAATAATTGTTTTTATTCATCAATACAAAATTTTTCAAGTTTTTGGCTTACCGGTTAAGTGAGCAACTTGAGCCTTATGTTGGTTCAATTGTTCTTTACAGATACGAAGTTCAGTACCAGGGGATTGTGGACGTATTATTTCAGAATGAGGCATACTTGTAATTTGCGTATTCGTAGATAACAATTGATCCAATGGAATTGGTTGCGATCCAAATGATGTTGAATCAAAACTTTCCGATCCCTGTAAATTTATGAATTTTGCATACATGTTTTTAATATCTTTGAAATTATAGATTGACATAATAAAGTCATAAATGGGTACTACCTTACCTAGATATTTGAAAATTAAAATCAAATTATTGATAAATTCAATAATTTGTAAGTCAGAATGGATTTAAGTGCTTCACCAAAGAGATCCAAAACTCATTAAATCATTTTTGGGAAAAAAAAATCAAGAAAAAAAATATGGAGCATAAAAACATTATCAGGAGAATGTTAAATTAATGTACTTAAAAACACACACTAAATACCTTTTTATCAACATTTATCGTTGTAACAAAGCATTACAACTATATAAGTTAAATATTATCAATATGGTAAACAATTTAAACAGAATAATAATAGTAAGTACAAATAACCAATAGTAAAAAAACTAATTTTTAGAATATAAATGTACTGTTGTGATATGGTTAAGTATTAGACACATATACAAATATTGTGATCCCCACTATATAGATTTTTTAACATTGCCCATTTTTTCCCATTGAAAGTGATTTGGCGGACGATGGCTATACAAAAAATATGTATGTATAAGTTAATATTGGTTTCCTTCATAGAGCATAAATCTTTCCATATACTAGAAGTAGCGATGGAATAGTTTCTCCTGATATATTTTATAAACACGCAGGTTATACAAGGTGAATATTACAAATATACAATTACCTCAGCATCTTCACGTTTCATGAAATTAATATCAACATCTTCAGTAATACTTGATTTCGTAGCTAAATATGTAGGTGGTTTGTTAATTAATTGGCTTGTAGATTTATGACTACTTAAATCCGATGATTTTTTATGTAATTGTTTTTGTATTTCACGTATTTCTTTAACGTGTTTCTCCTCTAATTCAGTAATTTGTTGTTTATAACATTGTGATAATGTTTCATTGCGTATTTTCTGTACGCGTAATGCTTCATTATGATCGGATGATTGTTTCATATGCGTTTCAATTAGTTCATCATGTTCTTTTTTTAATGTTTGTAACATTGATAATAATTCTTCATATTTTTTTTCTGCTTCTAACTTTTCTTCAAGTAATTTTTCATTCTCTAATCCATGGGATTTTATTTGGTTACTGAAAATTTTGAAAAACAAAATCAATTTCTCATTTGCATGCAACTGATTAAAAAGCAACGAATAATTTTTTAATCGAATTGAGACTTTATACAATTTTTTACGACAATTTAAGCACCTTTATACAACAACCACAGAAAAAAACTGATGTTTTATGCTAAAGTGTTCATTTTAATATTTTTTAAACTAGGGGTGACAGAAGGTCTAGAATTGGTGGCGAGTACTTAAGGAAATTTCCTACCTGAATTAGGATAGATTTAAATAAATGTTAATTTATGTTATGTTTAACATTCATTATTAACGAGAAACTTCAAGGCTTCGCGGAATGCCACCTATTTATGGCACAAAATGAAAATGAAATAATTGTTTTTTATTTCTTGATCGGATATAATTTATAATTTTGCAGTCTGCCCGTTTAACATACCTTAAAACCGAATTTTGATTTTTCAGTGTTTCAATTTGCATTTTAAGTTCAATACTTTCTTCACTCAAACGTTGAAAATCATACGATGGACTACTAATTTCTTTATTTTGACGTAGTATATTTGTAGCACGAATTTTATATTTATCAAATTCTTCATGCAATCGTGTCATTTCTTGTTGCGTTAATTCTAAATTTTCTGTGATTTCTCTAATCTAAAATAAATAAAAAATGAATTCCAAAATTTAGTATAGTAGGAGAAGTAATCACAGAAACCTTTTTGTGGTGGCACTAAAGTTTATTTTCTATTCTATTTCAGCTCTTTCAGTATTTGTAGATACAAGTGGTTTTATACTACTCAAAAAATAATTACGTTTACCTAATTCATACTGATTATTTACATTGTAATTTAAATTAATATTTATAATACAAAAATTTTTAAAACCAAAAAATTCAATTTTGGGTTGATACAGGAAGAAAGTGAAGCTCATTTCTTAGACAATGGCATTTTTGAGATTAAGTGAAATAAGTATATACCTAAACTTAAATAAATTGTAATCATATCTTTAGATTTCTTAAAGTAGTGTTAAGTAACTGTAAATGGCTACAATTTTTGGTCAAATGTTCGTTACATATTAAATACGAATTTCAGTTCCAAGAAAAGATGTTTTAATCGATAGATTAAATCGTTCAACAATTCTCTTGCTTTTTATATGATAAGCAGTCGTCGAAATATGCTTAATTCCTAGAGCTTACATAAAGTCTTTCTACACACTAGATTTAATTTTCTTTACTTTGATCAGCATTTGCGGAGGTAAACCGTAATATGATACACGTTGCATATACATAAAATATTCCAGCCTTTTGAAGTCAGAACAAGTTAACAAAGAAAATATTTATCATTTTTTAATTTGGATATGAAATATTTTGTGTATTTATTAATTATATATATTGATTCGATATTTGAAATGTTTGACAACAATAATAAATAATAATATCTAACAATAGAATAGTAAACTAGGACTGAAAACTGGGTCAATCTTTCCTGATTGATCTCTAAATTTTAAATAATTTTTTGTTACAAAAGTTTCTTACAATTATGAATTATAAAATTTGATTAATAATAATTTTTTTATAATTTTGAAATATTATATTAAATTTTTAATTTGAGGGGCAACCTGTTGAATGATGTAATGACTGACGCCATTATAGTAACACAGAAATCAGGATGTGAATAACATATCAATAATTTCTTAAGATGAAGAACTTTTAAGTGGAATAGCCAGAAAGTAAATGTGATGTAAAATAATGATGTGGGTTAACTCTGTTATAGACGTATATGTCTTAAGAACATATGTTAAATTTCATATAAAAAATGTGAGTATAATTCAGAATAATGTATAAAAAAAGCCATTTGAACATAGGTTACGTTACATCAGTTAATGTCTTGTACTTTACAATGATCACTCAATTATTATGATCACTCCTCAAGCCTAATTTAATGTTTCATATTTTAAAAGACAATAAAATAAAATTAACCTTTTCCTCACGACTAAGAATAATTGATCGTAATTGATCTCTTTCATTTTTATGATTCACAATGAACTTCTGATTTTCACCAATCACTTTTGATAACTGTACATTAACTTCTTCTAGCGCATGTTTCTCTTTCTCCAACATATTTTCTAAATTTCTAATCCGTTTATCTTTTTCAATACACATTTCTTCAGATTCTTTAACTTTAGCACGATTTTCATTTAATTGTACCTTTAATTGTTCAATTTCATTCTTTTCAACTGTTAACGCATCATCTAATGATCGTATTTGTTCACGTAACGTGTTAATTGTATCTGAATGCGTATCAATCGTTTTCTCTAAATCGGTTATTTGTTGTTGTTTATCTTTTAATTTTTGGCTTAATTCTTTTAGTGAACGCTCATAATCTTCCATTTCTAAACTCAACACTGATTTCTTTTTACATTCTTTATTTGATTTGATTAATTGATCCTTTGTTGTTTTATGTTTAATAATTTCATCTTGTAATTGTTTATCTTTATTTTTTAATTCTAATTCGCAATTATGTAATTTATTTTCAAGTTCTTTAATTTGCGTTAAATCATTTTCATGATCTTTCTTTAACATTTTTATTTCATTTTTAAATTCTTTGATAATATTTTTCGTTGATTGTTTATCTTTATTTAATGTTTCGATTTCTTGACTTAGTTTCTGTAAATCTGGATTACTTTGTAAATTGAGTGTCGTCAATTTTTCGTTTCCAGATTCTTTTAATTCTTTTTTCAAGTTCTAAAATTAAACAAATTTATTGATTTTAATGAACTTTAATTGGCGGAATTCCCTTTTAATGTATTTAGATGTTAAAAAATTTATTTTTACACCTAAAGATATATAAATTTTTTGGTTTAATAAATTAGAATACACTTAGTTTACTTGCCCTCAAAGGTAGCATATGATTGCGAAATGTGCTAAAATCAGTTATCATTTAAACCCAGAAATGATGTAAAAAAAGCTTCAGTTATTAATCAAATTATGGAAACACAATAATAATATTCCAAGATTATACTTTGTCCTGTAATATCGAGAGAGTCAAAGACTTTAACAAAAGAATTCTGTGCAATCGATTTACTTTCTCACTAATATTCATTTTCTAAGGTTATTTCTTTATCGACTGTAAATAATCCACGATAAATAAACTAATTAATTTTCACTAATAAAAAAATTAAGCTCTCTGTATCACTTTCCTCTGCTTTGGTATATAGTTTATAATGATGTAATTTTTCTTTCTTGTGACATCCGTTATTTTCTAAATGGTAAACGTCAAATTATAGACATTATAATAATAACGCATTTTATTAGTGTTTTAATTCATGCTTGTGGAAAATTCAAAAGGCTCGATTACGATATCCAAGGCGCCAGGGCTATTCAAAACTTTGGTGAGAATTTTTTTGAACTAAATTTAAATTTTCGTTCTTCAAATTTATTGCCAAAACATTTGCATATTTTTGGAGATAAATTGTTTTCAAAAAAAAAATTTTCTTCAATCGCACTTTGACCTTGTTGCTAGTGGAGCAATATCTCTTAAAATATGTCATTTTAAGTTCACAATAGGTCTACCTGCCATGTATAAATTGAAGTTTTTTGAAACTAATCTGTTAGCTACTACAAGCATTGATTGAGAGACAGACGACTTGCGTGACATTAACAAGAGCAATCAGTGTAGCACGGTCATTGTAAGATATTTCAAAAAAAAGGAAACAATGACTCGCCCTTTTTATCACAGAAGTTCCAAATGGCTCATGGAATAAAATCTTTTTTTTTTACCTCAATGTAGTCGCTGAAATACTACAAAGTTTAAATTAGAATGAGGAATTTCCTAACTAAATTTAATGAGCTATGCAAATATTCAATTCACCTTTGAATGGCACCCAACAAAAGAGTAGTATAAAATGTGAAGGTGTGAAGATGATCTTACGAGGAAAGACGCATTGATATCAGAGAAACTTGAAAATTTTTATAGGATGTTATAAAAAATCGTTCGAAAATTTTAAATAGTTTGATAAAATAGAATAAATTGCGTATGATGTATTCAAAAATATCTTCCTATTTGATTCACGTTGCTATCCAATAATTATTTCTAATTTTTACTAACCTCAATTTCTAAATTTTGTTCCGCCACAATTTCTTCTAAGTTTGATTTTTTTGTACCTAAACTTTGTAATTCATCATTTAAGAAAGTTATTTTCTTTTTCAATTTGATTGCCAAATTTTTTAATTTGTTGTAACGTTCTTCCCAAGTACCCTCTATTTCAGCAAATCTATTGACATCTTCTGTCCTGGATATTGTCGACGTTGATAAAGAATCATCTATAAAAAATAAATGCTTTACAATAATTCTGTGTGTTTGTACAAATTAGCTGCAGATGATATTTATTTCTATGCAGTAAAACCTGATTAAGCGTAAGTTTAATCAGAAAATTAAATTTTCTGAACTAAGAACTATGTTCATATTTATGTTTTTAACATCAGACCCAGTAAATTGTATGATTTTATGTTATGTTATAACCAAATCCTTTGTGGTCTGTCTGTTTTAGAAATAAATGTAAGTAGCATATATAGCGTTTGATAAATAATAGAGTATTATTTATCTTTAAAAATGACCTTCGTTGTTTTTTTTTTTTTTTTTTTAAATTGATTTTTTGAAGGTTGTTTTCTGAAGCTTATTTCATAAACAATTCTACATCAATAACTTATTTAAACCGAAATGTATTTCAATTCTTACCTAATAATTTATCTTTAATCTTTTCTAACTCCTCTTGCAATTCATGGATAATTTTGTCTTTTTTAGATAATTCTTTTAAACATTTATCATGTTCAATATTCAATTTTTCTAATTTTAATTGTGACTCTAACTGTGAATTCTGTGATTTTGATAAATTTTCACCACGAACCTTTAATTCTTCAACCATTTCATGCATTTCTTTGATAATTTCTGTATTCTCGCTTTTTAATACACCCATTTGTGTACTCAACTCTTCATTTTCTTTTAGTAAACGATTAATATCCTCCATAAATTGTTTATTTGATTTTTTTAATTCATCAATAATAATTTTTTGTGATTTAATTTCATCCATATTACCGTGCTCTTTTTCTAAAATATTTTTCAATTCTGCATTTTCTTTTTTTAAAACATCTATTTCATTTTCAATGTAATTTTGTAATTCTAATTTTTGATTAAGTTCATTAATTATTTCACAATTTTCTGAATATTTTTCTTGTATTTCTAATAATTGTGTCTCATTTTGAGATTTTTGCGATAAAACATTTTCATTTAATTTAGAATTTTGATCTTTGATTAAAGTTAATTCTTTTGTTAAAGAATCTATTTCCGATTTTAATGATTCTGTTTCTTCAATAGCATGATCCTTATCAGCTGTAGCTTTTTCATTTACTTTTTGTAATTCTTCCTCAATTAAATTAATTCTTTCATTAAGGGATTTATTAATTTCTTTTTCGTTGCTAAGTTTCTGAATTAATTCTTCGTAATTGAAATTAAGTTCATTGTATTTTGAATCGATTAATTTTTTTTCAGTTGTTAATGTTTCGTTGATTTTTGCATTTGCAGCTAATTTTTGAGTTAAATTTTCATTTTCGATAGTTAATTTTTGAATTGTTGAATCTACTGAAGTTTTATTTGCTTCAATTGATTCAATTTTAGTCTTTAAAGCACTATTTTCTGTTTTTTCGTGATTGAGTTGTTGATTTAATTTTTCAATTTCAATATTCAAATCGTTTATGACTGCCTTTATTTGACTTTCTTGAGATAATTTTTCTGTATGTATAGCATTATTTTCATCTTTTAGTTTTTTAATAAGATTTTTCTGTTTTTCGAATTTTTGTTTGAAATTATCTTTTTCAGATGCTATTTTTAATTTTTCTTCTTGCATCAATTTCAAATCTGTTTGAATTGAATCTATTTTCGATTTATACATCGTATTAGTTTCTTGTTCATCTTTAATTTGTTGTATTAATTTTTCAATTTCAACATTTAAGTTGTTTAGAGTCATTTTCATTTGATTTTCTTGAGATGATTTTTCTATGTATACAGAATCCATCTCATCTTTCATTCTTTTTATTAGATTCTGCTCTTTTTCTAGCTCTTGTTTAAGATTTTCAGTTTCAACTGTTTGTTCTTTAATTTTAGATTCCATTTTTAATTTTTCTTCACGTACCGACTTTAATTCATTTTCAATAGAATCAATATTAAATTGTAACGCCGCATTAGTTTCTTTTTCATTATTGATTTGTTGCATTAATTTTTCAATTTCAGCATTCAAATTTTTTATAGTTGTTTTAATTCGATTTTCTTCAGTTAATTTTTCTGTATTTAGAGAATCTTTTTCATCTTTCAATCTTTTTAGTAAATTTTGTTTATTTACCAATTCTTGTTTTAGATTTTCATTTTCAATGGCTTTTTCATTAAATGTACATTCTATCTTGATTTTTTCTTCACGCACCGACTTTAATTCATTTTCAATTGAATCAATTTTCAAATTTAACCCTGCATTAGTTTCTTTTTCGATTTCGAGTTTTTGTGTTAATTTCACAACTTCAAAATTCATTTCGTTTATGGTCGTTTTAATTTGATTTTCTGTATTTAAAGAATTCTTTTCAACTTTCAATTTTTCTATTAAATTTTGTTTCTTTTCCAATTCCTGTTTAAGATTGTCAATTTCAAACCGTTTTTCATTAAATATAGATTCTATTTTTATTTTATCTTCACGAACTAACTTTAATTCGTTTTCAAATGAATCAATTTTCGATTTTAATTTCAAATTAGAATCTTTCTCACGGGTAAGTTGTTGATTTAAATTCTCAATTTCATCATTCAAATCATTTATGGTCGATTTTTCTGCTTGTACGGAATTTTTTTCATCTTTTAATTTTTTTATAATATTTTGTTTTTTTTCTAAAACTTCTTTAAGATTTGAATTTTGAAGTTTTTCTTTTTCCAATATTAACTCCATCATTGTTTTCTGTTCATTTACAGATTTCAATTCCATTTCAATGGAATTAATTTTTGCTTGTAAATCATTTTCGGCTTTTTTTAAATTTTCTAATTCGACATTTAATTGTCGAATTTCATTATATTGAGATGATGATTTCTCGTCCAAGGAATGATTTTGGTTTTTTAATTTTGTAATTGTTTCGCGATCAAAAACAATTTCTTGTTTTAAATTTTCATTAATTTGTTTGAAAAATTCATTTTCTTGAATACGCTCGTTATAAATAGTTTCAATCATTTTTTTTTCATCGTATATAGTTTCAAATTTTTTCTGTAAAGTATCATATTTTTCATTAAATTCTTGTTCACTTTTCTGATAACCACCTAATTCGTCACTTAACGATTTTAGTTCATTCGATAATCCATTAATATTCTTTTCTAACATTTCCTTATCATGAAGTTGTCGATTATTTGTTAAGCGAGATTTGATTTCAGTTATCAATCCAAAAACTTTGGAAATTTCTGAAGGTACAATTTCATTATCAATTGTTATTTCATCCATTGTTTCTGACTGTTCCAAATTTTGTAATTTCGTTACTAGCATATTCCAATAATTTTGATATAATTCAAGACTTCTTACTCGATTTTCGAACAACATATAAACTGGTTCAATTAATTTTAACTTATTATAAATTGAATTTAAATTATCCGTGTCCAAATTTTTTAAATCTTCTACGTTTATAACTATTGATACAATTTCGATAATATCGCGAATAACATTTTTAAACTGATTCGATGTTAAATTAATTTGTTTAGAATTTCTTTCATTTAGAATTATTTCTTCCAATTCCGAGTCATTTTGTAATTTACTTAAAATTCCCGTTATTTGTTTAGCATTTTCAATTGATTTTCCTTGAGGTGTTTCATTTTGACATTCATTCGCATAGACTCGTTTTTGTAAGTTGGATATTGTTTTGAATAAACCTAATTTTCCTGTTTGTAACAACTGATTTGCATTTGTTAATTTTTGTATTGTAAGTTGATCGTGACTGGGACTTTGTTCGAGGATTTTCTGATTTAAATTATTGATTTCATCTTGTAAAGTTTGTTTTTCAGCTTGTAATTGTTTATTTTGTGAAATGATATTTGATAAATGAGGATTTGAATTATCTGATATATTCGTGGAATCTGAAATTTCAGCAATTCCTTTTAGCACATTCATTATTTCAGATTTCCAGGTACCTATAAAATAAAATAAAAGTGAGATATTCAGATTAAACATTTGTTTGCAAAAAAATTTTATTTCTCATATCCATCAACGCTAGTTGGTAAATGTAAAGCCTTCTAGAAACCTACAACTACTACTACTACTACTAATGGAAGTTTATAGGTTATGCCTGGTTTACATTTTATCAGTAGACTAACGAGTAGATCACTTACGTGACTGAAGAATATCTTAACTAGCTTGCCAATCGACTCTGAATGTGTAAATTAGACATTAGTTTATCAGATAATTAAAATCATATATTTTTAAACGTAGATAAACTAATACATTTGTCATCAGTAGATTTCACTAAGAAGTAGCCTCCATGTTTGGGTAATCTCTATGTCCTTTTATACCAAACATTGTAGAAATTATAAGCCACGTCATTTAAATATAACAGATTTGTATGCTAAATAAGTATTTAATTTTAATACTTTAAACGTGTCAACCAAAATTTACCAAAATCGAACAACGCGTTTGAAAGTTGCAGCGGTACAAAAAGATTCCTTTATATAGATAGTTACAGGCTAACGAAATGCAAAATTGACCAATTAAAACATAAACGTGAGTACGTTCAGTCAATTATTAATACAGCTCCTTCAGGTGTAGAGAGAAATTCAGCGCATGAACCAATGGCAATAATAATCGTACTGCTTTAAAAAGAAATAGCATTAATTTTAAATTTACTGAACAAGAATAAAATTAAAATTGCCGTACTACTTTAGTGTCAAATTAGCTCCTTTTAACACTTGGTGAGGCTATTCTAATGAACATTCATTTCTTTTAACATTTACTACTAATGGTAAAGGTTGTTTATACTAGATACGTTATTGTAATATATTCCAGTAATATACCCGGATACCTTTAAAGGATACTTGGTGCTCGAAAACCCTTAAAGTTATTTTATTAATTATTAATAATGTATACTCACCAATATATGTATTACAATCTTTAACAGTTTCTAACAATTGTTGTTTCGTTTCCTTTAATTCTTTTAGCGCACTTGCTAACTTCTTCAATTTTGTTCGATACAAAATAATTTTATCTTTACATTTTTCATTTATTTTTACCATTTCATCGAACTCTTTTCGAGGTATATTTTCTAATTTCATCATTGTAATTTCTTTTTTTAAATTTTCTATATGGTTTTCATTTTCAATAAATTTATCTTTGAAACTCTGTAATTGATTATTTTTCTCATTCGATATAACTAATTCATTATTTAGAAAATTTAAACGTTCTTGTAAATTTTTCACTTCATTATTTTGATTGGTTGTTGTAACATATTTTAATTTTTCAATTTCACATTTTAAATGATTTTCTTTCTCTTGATATTCTAAACTGCACACTTTTAAAGCATTTAAATTTTCAGTTAATTTCAAAATATTTTGATCTTTTTCAATTAATTGTGAAGCTAAATCATTAAATTTACATAATTGTTGTTCATATTCGATTATTTGAGCTTTTAAATTGTCACGATCTTGCCGAACTGCTTTAATTTCTTCTAAACTTATTGTTAACATTGTCTTTAATTCTTCTTGACTAACATTTGCATGTTCTGTAGGAAAATTGACATTTTCATCTCCCGGTTTATCATTACGTTTTAATAATTTAAATAACTTGTTCCGTTGATCGATACCAATTTCAGTTAAATTTACAATTTGATTTTCCACTTTTTCTAAATGATTTAACAAATCATTATTTTCAGTTGTTAAACGTGTTATCTGCCGTTCTAAACTCTCATTTTTATTTTCTAAATCAGTACATTTTTTATTTAAGACTTTATATTTATCAAGTTTTTGAGCTGTTTCCATTTTCTGTTCTAATAATGAATTAACCATTTCTTTAGTAGTGTTTAATTCGCGTTTTAACTTAACATTTTCATTAGAAATCTCTTCTTTTGATTGTTTTGCTTTTTGTGTAAGAAATAGAATACCTTTACACTTTTTTATTAATTCCTCCTTTGACAAATCTTCAAGACATAATCTTTTTCCTGTGGCACCTTCACCAGGTTCATTGTCTGTAGGCTCCATGTTCCCGTGTTTTCAATCAATAGTATAGGATATGTATTTATTAATGTAAAATGTTGAAAATTTACTACATAATAGAATAATTTAAGATTTAAATATTATGACATTTTGTAAAGAAACTATAATCTAAACTGTCACGTCAAATATTAATAAATACCAATAAATACCATAAATACTGACAGAAAATTAGTATTTCATAGATATAAGAGATATGGATTAGTAGTCATTGTTGTTTTTCCTATACTCATACTGTAATTAAACGCAAAGAGATATCGAGCTGAAATTTTGGTGACATATTCTAGGAGTTAAAAGTGGGTTTATATTCGTGAATGAGCAAAATCGGTCAATTGGTTCTAATAGAGCCTTTATACAAATTTTAAACCATAAAAATTAAAAAAGTTAGTTTTTTCAAAATAAACAACTTTTGTTTGAAACATTTTTTCGTGAACTATTTATATTCGACCCAATTTCAGATAAAATTTAGCTGTATGGAACATATATACTTATAATACATATTATAATTATTATATGTACTTATAATATTGTCTGAAGAAAACTTCAAGGATATATATTTTGCATTATTCCACTATTTATTTTATTATTTATTAAAAATTAATAATTACGTCGTGACATGTTTCGGTTTGTACAACCATTTTCAAACTGTGAAGATTAATCCTTTTTAAGGTCTTATATACTATAAATTACTATGACGTATCAATATTTGGTAAAAACTTGTAGATCAATTTCAACAATTACAAAAACAAATATGTATCATTTGTTATGAATTTAGATAATTATAAAACAATAAATAAAAATAAAATTCAATTACAGGTACAGGTAGCCCCACGTTAAAACTTATTTTATATAAAAAAAAAAACAACAATAATAATAATATTTGGTACCGATAGGCCCATCGTTAAAAATTTTTTTAAATATAAGATTAAAATTTAGACAAAATACTATTAAAAACAAAGTTAAATTGGTAAAATAATTAAAATAATTAAAAGTTAGCATCGTTAAAATGAGAACTCAAATGAAAAAAGGAAAATAAAAAATTACAATAGAGAAAACAAACTGGAGTGTATTAGCTCTGTTTGATCGTTTAAGAGCGTCGTTTGACTTTTTTTGTGTTTGTGTATCTCCACTGCCTCCCAAATGTCCAGTTTTTGTCCTTTTTCCATCGTATGGATCACTTCCAGTTTATTGTTTGGTTCGTGATTGCTTTCAATTAAATGATTGGCAAATGTAGAATCTGTATTCTTTTTTCTCCAAGACCTCCAATGTTCCGCCTTTCTTAGTTCAAACGACCTTCCCGTTTGTCCTATGTATGTACTTGGACAGTCCTTACATGTGAGCTTATAAACCCCAGATTTTGTGTTAATGTTTATCTTTTGTTTGTTGTTAACAAGAATATTTGCTAATTTTAGCGCTGGTTTGATCGCAACATTTAAATCAAGTTTCCTGAGTTCATAACCAATTTTTTCTGAAGACTGTCCATAGTACGTAATTGTAGTATATTTTCCTGCCTTGTTTGTATTGTTTGGAAATACAGAGTTTAGGGCCATTTTCCTTTGATGTCTCCCAAGAAGCAAATCGACCAATTCGCTTTGGAAACCATTATTAATAGCGATATTTTTTATTGTATCAATTTCCTTCCTGAAATCATCATTGGATAATGGTGTTTTTAATGCCCTAATGGTCATGGCATGGTAAGCTGACATTTTTTGACTGAACGGGTGAAGAGAGTCATTTGGAATGGTAATATCTGAAAATGTGGGTTTTCTATAGATATTGTAATTTAGTTTGTTGCCCACGTGCGAAATACAGAGGTCTAGAAAGTTGATTTTTTTGTCCATTTCTTTCTCCAAAGTTAATTGTATTTTGGAGTTTATAGAGTTCACAAATTCTACAAAGTTGTCCATTTGCCTATCTGTGCCATCAAAGCAAATCAGTATATCGTCCACATATCTGAACAAATTCGAATCCAAGTAAGTTTGAAAATATACAATAAATACATAACTCAAAAACACAAATTAGACACATTATGTGCCAAACATATGCCTGAAGACCAAGAACTTAATACGGTAACTAAACAGGGCACAAAATTTGGGAAACGTACAATCAACTTAACAGAAGTGTTATTTAACAATAAAGAAATTGAACTACTCGACAAAGGGATGAAATACGCACCACAATTCATTCCTAAAAACATGAAAGAAACATTAATTGTAGATTCGGAAATTGCACTTAGAGGTCAAAATAATGGATTGGCGAAGGAGAAAATAAAAACCATTATAAATAAATCGATGAATAGCTCCCACAATGAAGAACTCAACGTTATAAAATCATTAAAGATCAAAATCCAAGAAAATAATCTTGATATTACCAAGGCAGATAAGGGGGGCTCCACAATTATAATGGATTCGAATTTGTTCAGATATGTGGACGATATACTGATTTGCTTTGATGGCACAGTTAGGCAAATGGACAACTTTGTAGAATTTGTGAACTCTATAAACTCCAAAATACAATTAACTTTGGAGAAAGAAATGGACAAAAAAATCAACTTTCTAGACCTCTGTATTTCGCACGTGGGCAACAAACTAAATTACAATATCTATAGAAAACCCACATTTTCAGATATTACCATTCCAAATGACTCTCTTCACCCGTTCAGTCAAAAAATGTCAGCTTACCATGCCATGACCATTAGGGCATTAAAAACACCATTATCCAATGATGATTTCAGGAAGGAAATTGATACAATAAAAAATATCGCTATTAATAATGGTTTCCAAAGCGAATTGGTCGATTTTGGGAGACATCAAAGGAAAATGGCCCTAAACTCTGTATTTCCAAACAATACAAACAAGGCAGGAAAATATACTACAATTACGTACTATGGACAGTCTTCAGAAAAAATTGGTTATGAACTCAGGAAACTTGATTTAAATGTTGCGATCAAACCAGCGCTAAAATTAGCAAATATTCTTGTTAACAACAAACAAAAGATAAACATTAACACAAAATCTGGGGTTTATAAATACAGATTCTACATTAGCCAATCATTTAATTGAAAATACACTCCTCTCTATTGTAATTTTTTACATTTGATTATTTTACAACGTCATTTTAACGATGCTAACTTTTAATTATTTTAATTATTTTACCAATTTAACTTTGTTTTTAATAGTATTTTGTCTAAATTTTAATCTTATATTTAAAAAAATTTTTAACGATGGGCCTTTCGGTACCAAATATTATTATTAATTACAAAATATAATGCAAGATTTAAAAAAAAAAAGAGAAAATTATGCTGGAGCATACATAAGCTGCAAATCTTAAAATATAAAACATCAAGTTATATACTAATTATATATGGATGTTATACCCCGATAAAAGTATTGCCGGCACCTGTATTGTCTTGTTATATGGATGTTATCTACAAGAGGGAAAGTATAATCAAACTAATGCGTCATGCGCTACCCATGCGCTTTAATCGTTTGAAGATTAGAATTAGTTCGATTCATCGAAAATATGGAAACTGATGAAAATATGTTAATTCTTTTTTAGAATATTGCTTAGTTCGTTTAATATATTGTTTACAGCTGCAGTAGCTTCATTGTTTTGCAATATTTTTGTAAAAATAACTTACTGATTGCCAAATATTTTGTTGAACTCATCACCAATATTTTATAATTTATCGTTTATTTTTATATTATTTTGACATAATAATAAATCTTATAGGTTACCATAGAAATTATATTTACGTATGCTATCACACCATTGCTTTTTTTTACCACTTACACTTTACCTTAACTCATACTTGATTACAAAATATTTTTTTTAGTGTTTTACATAGATAATAGATGGTGATGTCTTACAATACATATAAGTTACGTTTCGAAAGATGATGGTCTTACTGGCCTATAAAGCATGATGTCATCATAGTTGGTATACCTTTCAAAAGTTCTACAACATCACGATATGACGTCATGTCATTTTTATTACATTGAGCTTGCGCATAGATACATAAATCAACTGCCTTGTAGCACAATTTTTTTTTTCTGGTTCCAGCTACTTTCAGCTATATAGCCATTAACCAAAGGGGATTATTATTTTTATACAACAACAGTACACACAGTTCTGCTAGGTGGTCACCCATCCAATTACAGATGTAGCACTTTTTTTTTCTTTTTTTTTTTAATTTCTGGCTTCAGCTACTTTCAGCTATATAGCCATTAACCTAAGGGGATTATTATTATTATTATTATTATTATTATTATTATTATTTTTTTTTTTTTTATACAACAACAGTACACAGTATATGTAACACTATTATACATATGAAACATAGCCATAAAATACAGATTTCTATGAAGAAATATAAATTTATTTTATATATATGTTTTCCAGAATACAAAAAAAGAAAATATCTGAAAAAAATGAAACATGAAAGGTAAATAAAAATAAAAATGCACTATTATTTAAAAGAAAAAGATACCTTTATTGACTTGAATAAAGTACAATTAAAAAAAAAAAATTTTAAGGTTTATGCAATACTGATTGCCTATATCTACTGATTTTCCAGTCTACTAATTAAGCTATTCATTGAATAAATTTCGATTTTTTCCCCAATTTCCTAGATCAAATTATTTTGTATTTTATAAATACGTATTTCGACTACAAAGATGTCATCATCAGTATGAATTAGCTTGTTGTAATGATTCTCTGAGGAGATGTAACTCTTTGCTAATTTGGTGACGGTTTGCACACTTGTTCGTTCGCGTATACGCAATTTATACTTTTCAAGACTTTCTTTTTTACCGATTTTAAGAGTTTTAAATTTGATTTGTCGATTTTATGATTGTTATTGATGACATGATCAGCTACACATGATTTATCGGTTCGTCCAAATTTTATGTGTGCCATGTGCTCTTTGAATCTAGTAACAATTTGTCTTCTACTGTGTCCAATATACTTTGTCCTATATATTTTGCTCGATGAAATATATAGGACAAAGGAGAAGACAAATTGTTACTAGATTCAAAGAGCACATGGCACACATAAAATTTAGACGAACCGATAAATCATGTGTAGCTGATCATGTCATCAATAACAATCATAAAATCGACAAATCAAATTTAAAACTCTTAAAATCGGTACCCAATCCAACCGAACTAGATGCATATGAAAGCATCTACATTCAAAAATATGACAAAGAGACGATGAACTTAGATAAAGAACCTATTCCAAATTCTGATTTAATAAAGATTTCAAAATTGAAGTTGAACTATTAGAATTGAAACAGTATTTGAAATTAAAATTATTTAATTTCATAATTCTTTTTTAGTTTTGTACGTTCAATTTTTAGTTTGAGATTTTTTAATTGACAAAAACCACGTGGTCCAATATCATTGGCCGAACACTAAACACGTGATCGATGCTGATTGGTTGACGTAGCAATTTGATAGATACTTGGAAAGTATAAATTGCGCATACACGAACGAACAAGTGTGTGTGTGTGTGTGTTAACAGATGTGCGACGAATATCACGAAGAAGAAACGGCCCACTTGGTGTCCGAATCCTTGGAAAATATTCGTTCTTCCACCATAAACCCCATCGATGTTGACAGCGTATCACCTCAAGAGGTATCCAGCATTTTAAGGAAACTTAAATGCAGGAAAGCTCCAGGTGATGATGGAATAACTAACGTTGTGCTCCGCTATCTTCCTCGGAAGACGGTTGTTCAGTTCAGTTATAGCTATACTGCATGCTTGAAACTTGGTTATTTTCCCGACCTTTGGAAGTCCGCTAAGGTATTAGCGCTGCCGAAGCCGGGTAAGTCGCCTTCGAGTAACCGCCCCAATAGCTTGCTGCCATCTCTCAGCAAGGTCATGGAGAAAGTAGTTTTGAATCGGCTGCAGTCGCATGAAGATATCCATAGACAGCTCATCCCCCAACAGTTTGGGTTCAGATCGTACCACACCACAGTAAGTCAGCTTCACCGACTTACTGACCATATTGCTACCGGATTTAATTGGAACAAATCCACAGGCATGGTCCTGTTGAACATCGAAAAAGCTTTCGACACGGTCTGGCACGATGGACTTATCCACAAACTTTCCAAATTCAACATTCCAATATACATCCTAAAATTCCTAATTTCCTATTTGTCCAACCGAAAATCCCAAATCCACATCCAACAAATTACATCGAACCAATACAGTGTGAAAGCTGGTGTACCTCAAGGCTCCTTGCTTGGACCCCGCCTCTTTTTATATTATGTCAATGATATCCCGAGGGATCGAGCTACCGAAACAGCGCTCTTCACCGACGATACGGCCGTTTATTGCTCTTCATGGCAACCGAAACAAGTTTCGACTGGCCTCCAATCCCGATTGTCCATCCTTGAAAGCTATTTCAAGTGGAAAATCAAAATTAACCCTTCAAAGACCCAATCTAATCTCTTCACTCGAAAGAATAAATTTTCAGCATACGCGCTTGGATTGAAGATGTTTGACACGCAAATCCAGCAAACTCAAAGTGTTGTGTATCTGGGAGTAATCCTCCAAAGGCAGTTGAACTGGACACAGAACGCCAAAAGGCGCCTGGCCCTGGGGAACGCATCCTTTGCAGGATTGTACCCACTGCTCAGCTCCAAGAATAAACTGGACGAACGTTTAAAGCATCGACTCTACAAGTCATTTATCCGCCCAATACTCACGTACGTAGCCCCTATTTGGACTAACGTTGCATCTTCGCTCATCACGAAGATGCAGCAATTCCAAAATCGTTGCCTTCGAGTCATCTCGAAAAAACCCCTAAGATTTCCGTCCGAAGCTCTTCACCGCGAAACTGGACACCCAACTATTCCAAACTTTATCCTTTCCACCTCAAAATCCTTTTTCCAATCTTCCCGCAACAATCCCTTCCCAGAAATCAGCAAACTGGGTCAATTTGACCCAAGGATGCTGCTTTTTAGGAAAAGATTTCCCATGCCACACGATGTCGATTGCACTTTCGGTGTAATCTTAATTGTATATAGTATCTTTTTTATTTTTTCTTTAATTTTATATGTTAAGTTAGTTATAGGGATGGCCTATCCATCCACATAGGTTAAGTATTTTCAAATGGTTTTTTTTTCCATTTTTATTAAAACAATGTAATGAAAATTTGTAATATCGATGTAACTAGTATATTAGATGATGTATTATAGATAAAGCTTAGGCTAGGTGCTATAGTTATAAGCTGACTTGTATTTAATATTTTGATGCAAATAAAGAATTATCAAACTAACAAGTGTGCAAACCGTCATCAAATTAGCAATGAGTAATATCTCCTCAGAGAATCATTACAACTAGCTAATTCATACTGATGATGACTACTTTGTAGCCGAAATACGTATTTATAAAATACAAAATAATTTGATCTAGGAAATTGGGAAAAAAATCGAAATTTATACCATTATATATGTTTGAAGTTTAATTTGTTCGTTAAATGAAAGTACCCATTTTGCTGCAATTCTATTAATTTCTTTATGAAGCTAAAATCGATAATGTTCAACAAACGCACAACATCAAAAATAAAAAGTTTATGGTCGTTTGATGATGTTTAAAAAAGACATTGCCATTAAATATGCCACCATGCAGCTCTTTACACATTGATATATTTGTGGAAAGACCATCAAAGGTTAAGGGTATAATTTCAACCCCCGACGTAGCTACGAATTCCAAAACTTATTTTGTGATTTCAGGTCTGTGTTCAGATGAAAGTCATGCGACTAAAAAATAAGCCACTGGAATCTTACAATCTCCTCCACGATGATGCCATAATTTACATACCCAACAAATCTTTTTTCAGGCTTACTCCATTTTATCGGAGCTTGTAGACTTATTTCACCATGTACGAATTGATGGATTTGGAAATTTATTTTGAAATACTTCACATATATATCTGTATGCCTTGGAACTAGAAAAATTTACTGTTAAGACTAATCCCTTTACCCTAGAGGAATACTTTCCATTAATTTCGCTATGTTGTTTTTCTTCTATTTTAATGTTCTCATAAGTTACAGTCTATAGAGAACCTACGTAAAGACTAGTGGCATCTCTTTAGGCAACTTTATAAGTATCTATGTGAGATTGAGTTGTTTGTATACAAGCTTTGATATAATTTTACTAGTCAAAGTATTCAATGTAAACCAATAAATATTTATTATTAAATAAAAATTGAGTGATAATAACATTAAAAATAAATCAAGATCTGGTAACACCGGATGTTGTGTTGTATTATGTCACAATACGTACAATAAAACTGATTTAAACATAAAGGTTTATTCTTTTCCAACTAAACCTTATTTATTAGAACGGCGAAAAAATCGATAAAAGTAGTAAATCGTATCAAGTAAGTTGATCTATTTGGAAAATAAATCTGTATTTATTATTATACATTTTTATTAATTTTTTAGTTTGGATGGTACTCCATGACAACCTACAAATAACTCAAGAATATGCAGTGACCATTTCATTGGTGGCAATAAATCAGAAGATCCCCGTCATCCAGCATATTATCTGACACTTTTTCCTTCGAAATATAAACGAAAAGAGCATTCAGATATTAAATTCAATCGTTTTAACCGTTGGGAATAAAGAGACACAGTATCTGAAACTTCATTCCTTGTTAGTGATAAACAGGAACAAGTAAATAATTTATGTGCATACCTTCAGTTAAGAATGCGAGTTAATGAGCTATTTGAAAAATCTAATAAATCAGTTCAAGTTATATCATTCGAGCAGATAAATGATGATTTTATATTCTCTTATGACTTCGATCGTAAATCAAATAGTTTCTACTCAAGCAACAATTTCATCAACTAATAATTTAAGAAACAGGGTAATAACAAAAGATCAAAGTTGTGGACCTGACGTAGACGTTTTTTCATCTGTTTTTTATTTTTTTTTATTTTTGTTTTTTTTTTTGTTTTTTTTCATATTTCATTAATTATTAATTACTAGCAGACCCGGCCACGCGTTGCTGTGACAATTTGGAGCACCCGATATTTGTTGTGGAGCAACCGGTATTTATTGCGAGTCACCAGGTATTTCGTGTAGGAAACCCGTGCCACGAAATTTTTATATTTACACCTCGTATTTGGTATCCGTACCTCGTCAGAAAGAAGTAAGAAACCCTTGACACGAAATTTTGACCCGGTATTTGTTGTAGACACCCGGTACCTCAGCCCTTTGGCCCACGGGGCGGTGTTTGGCCTTAGCCCAACATCATATCAGATGACGGCTTTATAGCAGACGGCTATTTTTATATAGATATTAAATAATTAAAAATTAATCGCTTCGAAAAATTGCCTTTATTTGTCGTAAAAAGTAAGTGAAAAAAAAAAATGTTATTGTGGCATGACATAAGAGATAGATATATACCATCCCGAAGTTTTCTGTAGACCTTTTCAATGTTCACAATACTTTGAGTACATAATTGCAATGAAAGCAGAAAAAATGTAATTATTTACGACATCACATTAGAAACCTCAAAATAACAGTATTTGTCCACTATTTAATGGATGTTATTGTACATATAAACCTTCCTCTTCAATCACTCTATCTATTAAAGCAAACCGCATCAAAATCCGTTGCGTTGTTTCAAAGATTTAAGCATACATAGGGATATAGGGACAGAGAAAGCGACTTTGTTTTATACTATGTAGTGATAGTGATAGTGATTACCTACCTATGAACAAATTGCCATATTATTGGTACCTATGTGCCGCAGTAAAAAACATCTAAATACTTACCATTTAGACACAAATGATAATCAACAATCATAAAAAACAAAAGATATTTATTCTATTCTTTTCTTTTTTTTTACTGAAATAACCTAAACTACGATTTTAATGAAATCAACTTAAAATACGATTTTAATTAAATTAAAAACACCTAAAAAATAATTTGCCATGCGGGTGACTAAAAACAAAAGATAATCTACAATCATCAAGAACAAAAGATAGCTATATTCTATTAAGTTTTTTTTCTGAACTTACTTAAGATTTTTGAAAATAATTTCCTTATTATTAAATTAATTGATTATTATTTATCGTAACTTATAATTATTAACTGATACGTTGTCGCGCTGAAAAGCACGTTTTTATCAAGTACTGTTATTTTCCTCGCTAGAGAGCTCCGATAATAAACGCGTCCGATTGCTGCTAAATTCAAAGTGCTATAGGGAGAACCGCGGCCTCCGACGCGCTATTTATAGGCATGCCTCCCCGCACTGCCCCGTTCGACCGGTACCGCCCGCCGCAAACGCAAATTTTAAATTTGTAATATCTCCGAAAATATTTGTTTAATTTACATGCTGTAAGGAACCATATTGATCTATATTAATTGCACACTGTATTTAAGGTACTTAATTCGATAAGGATTAATGCCGTATTGCTTAAAATAGCTTCGTAAATAAGCCATTTTTTCACGTAAAAAGTAAACAATAAAAATGGTTAATGTGGGTTATCCCTAAAAGATAAACATATACCATCGCGGACTTTTTTGTAGACCTTTTTATGGTGTACAATACTGTAGTACATTAATTTGATCTAACTCGTAGGGTTTAGGCAGCGTTTTTGCTAAATTGCTAAATAAGCCCAAAAAAATAGGTTAATTTACGACATCACGTTAGAAACCTCTAAAATTAGCAATGTTGCCTTAGTATATGATGCATGTATTATACATATAAACCTTCCTCTTGAATCACTCTATCTATTGGAAAAAACCGCATCAAAATCCGTTGCGTAGTTTTAAAGATTTAAGCGCACATAGGGATATAGGGACAGAAAAGGCGACTTTGTTTTATACTATGTAGTGATTAATTATTAATTATTAATTATTAATTATTAATTATTAATTATTAATTATTAATTATTAATTATTAATTATTAATTATTAATTATTAATTATTAATTATTAATTATTAATTATTAATTATTAATTATTAATTATTAATTATTAATTATTAATTATTAATTATTAATTATTAATTATTAATTATTAATTATTAATTATTAATTATTAATTATTAATTATTAATTATTAATTATTAATTATTAATTATTAATTATTAATTATTAATTATTAATTATTAATTATTAATTATTAATTATTAATTATTAATTATTAATTATTAATTATTAATTATTAATTATTAATTATTAATTATTAATTATTAATTATTAATTATTAATTATTAATTATTAATTATTAATTATTAATTATTAATTATTAATTATTAATTATTAATTATTAATTATTAATTATTAAAAAAAAAAAACCAAACAAAATAATATAAAAAAATATAAAAAATATAAAATAATATAATTTTATATTTTTTATATTTTTATATTACTAGCTGGCCCGGCGAACGTTTATTATATTACTAGCTGGCAACATTTCAACATTTTCTAAGTATAATAACATATTCTTAACAACTTTCCTCTATTTCTTAATACTGAAAGCTAAGGCAAATTAGAATAAATAATGATATTAATATATATTTTAAAGCATACCTGGACACGTTGCGGTGACAATTGATATTACATCGATTGCATGCAAAATTTGAAGCAGATTGGACGAAGGAATTCCGTTGTCCCATACAAACTTTACCTCTGCTTTTCATCCCATTAGAAAGAGTAGAATTTTAGAAAATCTTATCTTATGGGATGCCCGGTATTTGATGTGTAACCCACTATTTGGTGTGGGATACCCGTGACACGAAATATTTATATATACACTCGTGTTTGATGTGAGACACCCGGTACCTCGTGCACCCGCAATTCGTGTATATTGTGCTGTGGTTCTCATATACTTGATGAAAAATAGTAAAAGGAAGTCCAGAACCACTAATTTAGAAAAGAAGAGATACATAAATTCTATTTTGAATAGCTGACCCGGGTAAACATTGTTTTGTTATATAAATTATTTCTAATCAACATCAATATCTCCTAAATATAATAACATATTCTCAACTGTCTATAACTAAATAATGAAGCTGCGGCAAATCAGAATAAATTATGATATTAATTTATATTTTGAAGCATACCCACACGGTTTACGCGTTGCTGTGTTATTTTTCACATTTTCATAAATGATATTACATCGTTTACATGCGGATGCAATTCTACCCTTAGGGGAAGAATTTCAAATCCTTTCTTATCGGATTCTCGGTATTTAGTGTGCACCCGGTACATTATATGCACCCGGTATTAACCTGGTATTTGCTGGGGTACACCCGGGACCGCGTTCACCCGATAATTTTTGCTTTGGTATACATACACTTGATGAATGGTATATGGACCTCCTGAACCAAGAATGATTCCGGTAATACTTGAACAATGCGATATGCACACTTTATATAGTTTACAGTTCGTCATACTGCTAGTGAGAAGAGATAAAGAAGTTTTATTTTGAATTTCAAAATTAGATTTTGGTTTCTATGAAAATGATGATTTGTAACATGTGAGAAAAAAAAAGACAAAATATGTTTCACAGCTAGGAACATTTTGTATTCGAAAATTAAATTGTCGTTTATAGTATTTTCCTTTACTTATTATTTATGTTTCTCACCGTATAAACCTTCCCTGAACTCTTATAACTCTTAATATTTTCGATCTATTTATAGAAATTAAGAGAATTAACATAAACTATAAATCAACAAACGATCGAAATTAAAATATTATTTGAGTTATTTGTCCAGAAAATATTATTTGAATTAGTATCCTGCGATTATGAGTCATCAATAAATCGATTATGTGACCATAATAAAAAATAATAGATCGAATGGCAAGTAAATTTGAATTTTATTATATTCAGTTAATTTATCATTTTTAATAAACTCAACTAACGTATTAATATTTTTTTCAGATATTTGAAAGAACAGCAATTTTAGTAATTTTTCAACAATACTAGTAAAATGAAAACAGCAACGGAACGGTACGAAAAATCGATATCGTACATACATCATTTTTTAGAAAATTTAATAGTGAAACTTTTGATTTGTATTATTTTCTAATAATACTCGTTTTAAATGTAAAAATTAATATGTAAACATAAAATTTTTAATTTTACACTTCGCATTGTAAATCAATAACTTTTGAGCATAGACTCCATAATTGGTATTGTATTATTATTAAATCGCTCACAGGAAGCGCATTTCTTCTGATATTTTATTTTTAAATTTAAATATTTTTAAAAAAATTTTAAGAAATGTAAATTTATTATACAAAAATTATCATCTTTTTTCAATGAAACTGAATAATATATTTTTTGTTTCAGCTAATTTATGTATATTTTGTTTTAAAAGATTGTATTTACCGATTTACCAAATAAATGTTTTATAATATATATTTTTACGTTTATCTTTATTTATGGCTCTAGATGGCCGTACACAAACACTCTTTATAGGATTGCACGTTACGTTCTTTCTTCTCTTAAAAACTTTTTTTTTCAATGAAAACCCTTTGATTTACCCTTCATTTTTATGTCAAGATTGTGAATACAGAATTTCTTTACATTTGGATAGGTTTTTTTTTGAGTAATTTGTCTGCGAAAACATTGTGTTTATTATAGAGGTCTTTATCAAAATGCACACCCCGTCAATAAGAGATCAATAAGAATTTTCTTGAATTTTATTAAAAATTATGCTACTTTCGCTAAAAATAACTATAAATAATAATTTCTTATTCGATTTTCTATCTTAAATGGGCGGTGAGTGATTAAACTTTTGTATTAATTAAAATTTTATATAACATACCTAACCTTAAAAAAGAGTATAATAGTCAAAGAATTCAAGAACGTTGTACAATGTTTAAACACGACTGTTTTTCAAAGTTTTAAAAGAGTTAAAAATTAAAAAGTAAATAATTACAACAGTATTTTATTTGACATAAATTTAAAATTACATTTTCAATTCCGAAATATTTTTCAAAAACATTTAAAAATTTTATTGCCACAAAATATTACCAAATGAAAAGTTCAATTTTCCACTATCTGGACCTTTTTTACAACCTGAAAGCACAATTATACATATAAAAAAAATCAATTACAAAAAAATTTATTAATTTTTCTATATTACCCAAAAACAGGATGAATGGTATAAAACCCCAGTGAAATAGAAATTTAAAAATTCCAAAAAATCCTTTAATTTTAGATTGAACTCTACGCTTTGCCAATTCTTGTTTGTTGGAATCAACTGCAGGTATACAATTTGCTGCCATTTTAAAAAAATTTTGTTATTGATTGTTGGTTGAATTTAAAAATTATTTTGATAAATAGTTATTATAGAAATGTATTTAATTTTAGAAAAATTCGATGGCGTCAACTAAATGACAATTTGATTTGTTTTTCTAATAAATATTCCAATAATATAGGTAGTTATTAAAATTTCTATAAATTATTTCTATGGAAACAAAAAATTTTTGTTCATATATTAAGGCTGCTTTTCATATACATCAAATTGTCGCTCGCGTATCATTACGCGGCGTTGACAGGTGCTGTGCCTGTTATAGCCCCGAGCTCTAGAGACTTATATAAATTTTTTTTACTTAACTACATGTAATTGAAATATTAACACCTATTATATTAATAAAATTAATTTAATTTTAAAATAATTATCAAAATTTGTTTGGTAAGTTTTAACTTTGTAAGAAAATTTTATAATATTATTTTGTATACAACTCTTTTAATTTTTTTTTTTATTTGACAGTCACACAAGGGCCAGCACAGCACGACACAACTTAGAAGAAAATCTCTCTTAAAAGCTGATCGTAAATATCTCTACCTATTAGCTATATTTAAAAAAATGTCATGCGGTTTTAATTTCTATTATATACCAAAATAATATAAATTTAAATAGTGACATTCCATTCTTGCTAAGAAGTATATAGACCACACCACGTTTTAAATGTGAAAATAAAACTAACTTTCGATATTATAAACCCCTGATGATCCAATGGGAACAAATATACACACGATACTTATAGCCAAAACAAAATTGTATAGTTATACCACAGACCACAGGCACTTCCTTCAGACAATAATAACAATAACTGTGAGTAGATCAGCCATTATAGACAAGAGATTATAAGAATAAGTGGACATTAAGGCGTTAATTCTTTAATCGTTAATTAACGAAGCTATAAATCTTTTGGGGCGATTACGATTACAAGGGCCCCTCGGTTTGACTTTTAATTATGATAAAACAAGCTAAAATAAGACGAAAATGAAGAATACTAACTTTCTTGTTTTCACCTATTTTTCGAGTTATCGAACTTTTTTTTTTTAAAATATACTCCAAAATAACCAAATATTTTTTACGTTTATTTCACAAAATAATCACAATTTAACACATTTCACAAGATTTAATTACAATTTGTTGTTACAATTAATAAAATTTCAGTCATTAACAACCAAAATTTCAATTTATTTAAACGAAATAAACATTTTTATTTTAATCACTTTTTTGGCATATTGACGCCATTTTATATACTTATATTTGACTGAAAAAAAGTAACTAAAAAACATTCTTTTGAAATATTATAGCCAACATTAAAAAAAAAAAAAGTTTCTTAAAATGCGGTGCTGTACAATCAATATCAAAATGTTTTAAATATTAATTAACAGTAAATGTCAAAATGTTTTAAAAATTAATTTTTTGTTATAATTATTGTGGATTATTATTCATGATATTTTTTATTATTATGAAATATTAACATTCAACTGTACGTTCAACCTGTGATTAAACTACCCATAGATTTGTGGGGTATCATTTGCACGGGTCGAGTTGGTTTTTGGCCCCTACGTTCAACCTGTGATTAAACTACCCATAGATTTGTGGGGTATCGTTTGCACGGGTCGAGTTGGTTTTTGGTCCCTACGTTCAACCTGTGATTAAACTACCCATAGATTTGTGGGGTATCGTTTGCACGGGTCGAGTTGGTTTTTGGCCCCTACGTTCAACCTGTGATTAAACTACCCATAGATTTGTGGGGTATAGTTTGCACGGGTCGAGTTGGTTTTTGGCCCCTACGTTCAACCTGTGATTAAACTACCCATGGATTTGTGGGGTGTAGTTTACACAGGTTAACATAAATCAACAAAAAAAATAAATAAACAAGTAAAAAATAAATGAATATAATCTTACCTCAGTTTTTTTCGAAATTTTATTTACCATTTTTATATTCATTCATTATATTCATTTAGGAATTTTTTTTTTTTAATGTTGGCTATAATATTTCAAAAGAATGTTCTTAGCTACTTTTTTCAGTCAAATATAAGTATATAAAATGGCGTCAATATGCAAAAAAGTGATTAAAATAAAAATGTTTATTTCGTTTAAATAAATTGAAATTTTGGTTGTTAATGACTGAAATTTTATTAATTGTAACAACAAATTGTAATTAAATCTTGTGAAATGTGTTAAATTGTGAAATAAACGTAAAAAATATATGGTTATTTTGGAGTATATTTTCGAAAAAAAAAGTTCGATAACTCGAAAAATAGGCGAAAACAAGAAAGTTAGTATTCTTCATTTTCGTCTTATTTTGGCTTGTTTTGCCAAAATTCATCAAAAAACCGAGGGGCCCTTGTAATCGTAATCGAACCAATCTTTTTAACAGAACTTTTATGTTAATTCAAAAAAAGTTAACGCTCTAGTAAACTTCCGTTAAAATGAATTTTCGTTAATTTAATCTATTATGTTTGGTTTCTTGTTGACATATTACCATTCTGTTTATTATACGATTGATATACAAATAAAATATATATCAGAGTATATTAACTTTAGTCGAAAGTTTGAAACATTTGATTGTAAATTTTAAAACTAGCAAATTTTGATTGTATTTTTCAGCTAAATGGAGTGTATTCATTAAGAATTAGAGGTTTTTTATCTTTATTTACTCACTATCGTGTTAAACATGGACTGCAGGTAAAAGTAAAAGATATAAAAATTATCGAACATAAAATTTTCTATAAGAGAGTTCACGAATAAAACTCTTATTTTTGATTTTTATTATTTAGAGCACTTTGTCAGCCAAATTATATGCTTCATTTATAATATTTTGAAATTTTTAATATGAATGAATATTCTTAAAATTGTCTTGTATAATTAAAATTAGTTAGTTAAAACTAGTATTTTTTCAGAAATGCATTTTTGCTGCTAAATTCTAAAAACAGATAGGTACAAAAGCTACAGGTACAAAAACTTCAATTAGTTTTTTTAACCCGCTAAAAAATGATTCTATTTTTTCTACTATTTTTTAAATTTTTAATCCTTTTATATAATTAATAAAAAAAATTGTTTTTTACTTCAAAAAGTGGTTTTTTGTCTCTTTCCTAATAGTACTTCATTGACGCCACTTGAACTACAATGGATTTCTGGGACAATTACAATTTATTCAATATTTATTTCACCCATTTCTTCAACAGGATATTATATCTGATCTCGAATAAAAATTGTGACAATTATGCCATCGTGAAATGGCTGTATAACGCGTTTTACAAGAACAGTCTAATTTTTTAAACAGTTCCTCGAGCATCAACTGTTCATCCGAATTATATACGGCTCTAGATTTTGTCGAATTTTTTCCACTCATATTTGCAAAGATCTATAATTTCACGTGACCAAATGTGGCAGTAAACGTACATACACGCTTCATCGTAATGCTCCATCGGTTAGTATTACTTGCTGGCCTTGGAGATTTTTGGAGGGTAAATTTCCAAATATTATGTGCAGCATAACTAAAGGCAATAAAGCAGAGAATAGTGAGAGTGAAATACGTAATGTAATTACCTTGCTTTGCTTGAGTTTGCAGAAGTTCGAGTGATTGTCGGTTTTTGAAGTGAAAACTTTGAAGCCCTTTAAGTGTTGGTTTACGAATGATGGATGTTGAATTAATATTTGCATATAGTGCTGGTATCACATGGATTCCATCCCAGTAAATGTTTGGATTATCACTGTATTCTATGTAATTGATTTGGATACGACATGATTCGTAGTGAATTAATAGTGTGCCTTTTACTTCCTAGTATGGTTTGCCACAAGTAGTAGAAATATTATTCGGTGGAGAGTTAATTAACAAAATATAGTTTGGTTCGGGTTGGCTAATACGCAGGTATTCTTGTTCTTCTGTAAGTTGACATCGGCTTTCTGACCATTTATGATGTTACTGATACAATTTTCTTCGGTTTTTCTAATGTTGTTTTCGGATTTGCAATAATAAATTCCTTCTATCCTTAAGCATTTTTTGTCCAAATATCGAACATAAGACTCACTCATTATAAGGTAGGGCTTGGGTAGGATGATGCCTTGATTTTTATTGATTGGAATAGGAATAAGATGGTAAAGAAACAATTTATTTGGAGATAATACTGGTATTTGTATATTGAAAATTATGTTTGTGTTATTGTAGTACGCTTGCAATCCCAAAATTTCATATACTTGTGCATCGTTTTGAATTTTAACTGCTTGATCCCTTAATATGTTATGAGTTACGTCTAATTCGTTAGGGTTGAGAATTTGTTTTGATATAATATGGAGTTTAGCTAAAATTACTGATAAAATAATGTTATTAATATGGTTTGGTATTAGGTCGTTATTGAAATTAATTTGATAGATATATTGCATATATGTGATGTCCTCCTCTTCCGTCCTTATTTTATTTCCAAATTCAGTTTGGTAGTAATTAAAGTAAGTTTCGATAACTGTCTGTTGGTCGTCAATGTGTTGTGTTATATTTTCGAAACGTTGAGCCATTTGCCGATTAATTTGGATCTGGCCGTTCAATTCTTTTGTAATGTCGTGTTCGTTAAGTTGTATCGTGTGAATGTCATTGTTTATTTGTACAGCATCGTTGGAGTCCATATTACCCGTTATGCATTTAATCATAGATCCTAAACCGTTTATAAGTCCTCGTCTTTTTCGATAGTTTGGTTTGATGGAATGAAATTTATTTTTTAGCTCTTTATATTTTAGTTGGATGGTACTTGTTAGCAGGTTAAGGGGGGTAATATATATTGGTGTTAATGTTTCAAGCGATTTTCCGATACGTTCGATTATTTCATTTATTTTTCCTAGATCTACAATATGAATTAGTTTGGTGTGAGTCAATATTAATCTAGCGTTGCCGATTTTCATAGGAAGAAGGCCTTAATGATTCTCGAGATCCTGTATTTCCATTTTTTGACTAGTTACTGTCTGTATTCTGAAATTTACGTGTGCGTTTTAGTTTTTGTTTATGTGCTTTTGAATCTTTGTGAGTTATTATTATAGCGGGTTTATCCTTTTTCACCTTTACCTTTTTAAACCTGGGTTGTAATTTACTAAATCTAGACTGATTGTTTTGTTCGTAAACAGTATTACCGGGATTATACTTTGAAGGGATTTCTCTAGTTTCGTTTCTTTTTTCTATAGCTTTCTTTTTAGAATTTTGAGTGTATTCATAGACATTTTTGTAAAGCGATTCTTGCTGTGAGCGGAGTTTGGTCAGAGAATCATGGGTGTCCTTGTGGTTTAGGTTACTATTGAATTTGTATGTTCTCCCACAGAATACTTCATACGGTGTTAATTTAGTTAGTGAATGGATGGAATTGTTATAGGTAATTAACGTTTCTTGAAGGATATCGTCAGCTTTAGGTGGTGGTTTCCTGTTATAGATAATTCTCCAAATTTCAATAAGAGTGGAATGCAATCATTCTACAGGCGCATTACCAGTAGAACTCTGGGGGGTAGAATGATGAATTTCGATATCATATTGCTTACAAAAATCTTTAAAGATATTGGATGCAAATTCCTTGCCACCATCGCAAATGGTTTTTTTAGGTAAACCAAAGTGCGATATGAAATTCCTTAGGGCTTTTATAGTACAGATACTACTTCTCGATTCTAATGTATATCCTGCAGCGAATTTAGAGAAGTTATCTAAGACTGTTTTGGATGAAGAAGATATCAATATTTAGTAGGTCGAGTGGTTTTTCAGAGGTTTTTGTGATTTGATATTTCAATTTTTGGGGTTTTCTGTCGTATTTCATTGTCTGAAAAGTTTCGCAATTGTTGATTGTTTTGGTAATTTTTGTTTTCATTGAATCAAAGTAGTATTGTCGTTTTGAATGGTTTAATGTCTCTGTAATTCCTCTATGATTACTTTTTATGTGGTATTCTTTAATAATCTCATCTTGTTCGTCAACGTTTGTTATATCTTTTAGAATAGACGTAAATCTTATTAGTTTGAAGGTGTTTGATTGGGAAAATAATCGGGAGTATACCGATTGAATTATCTTAAAGGTATTGTCGTTCGCAAAGATAGCAGTTAATTTATGGGGAGCTACGAATTTCTTAAAAATATCTATAATTTCTTGTTCAGTTATTAGTGTTTTACGGATTGTTCGTCTTTGCTTTTTGTTAAAGATACTTCTTAGGCACATCGCACACGACGCGATTTGCGTGAAATCGGCGATATCATACATATGATTTGCTTATGGAAACCAATGTATAGTCGCACACGACGTGATTTTCGTGATTTGAAATCATACATGTGATAAAAAAATCGTTGTTAAAATCCTTCGTTCTTAAAATCATATGGGCAACTTTTTTTTATTCTTGTTTATACAGTCATATAAATCAATGTTTATGACAAAGATAGAGAGTTAAATAATGTTTTTTTTAATATTTAAAAATAAAAACTTGTCAATGCTTGTTTATATACAAAAAAAAAAGGTTAGATAAACCATATAGAACATGCTTAATAGGTGCATCTTATAAGGCAGATCATAAATTTTTTTAAATACATACATATGCTTTAAAGAAAAGGAACGAAGAGTAGCGAGTATTAAGTAAATGCTTATAATATCCTGCAATATTTATATCTTTGAATACATGCTATACTTTTATCACATATATGGTATTGTTGCAACTGTTGTGCCGTATACGGATAGAGATTACTTTCCATAAGAAAATTACATGTACGAAATCGCACTGTGTAAGATATGCATAATCAAATACTGAAATCGTAAGAATTCCATCATGATGCGACAACAATCGTATGTAATTTTACATTCGTAAGCAACGTTGTGAAATACATAAGAGCTTTCACCTATAGTATTACTCAGTTAAATGCTCAACCTAAAAAATTTCTAGACATATTTATTATTTGTGGATAGCAAAAAGGGAAAATCCTCTTTCTCAAGGTATACTTCTCCTAATTGTTGTAGCAATGTTGCAATAGATACAACATTTCTTCATTATGGCAGTAATGACGTTCTGCAAGAGTTTATAAACTTATTTTCTTATAACACTTTTCAAGCGTCAATATTAATTTCATTCATTTCAAAGACAGGGTAAATAAACAGAAATTAACTTTAGACTTATTTTATAAAATTAAATCAATACATCTTATACTATTAAATATTAATTCTTATTATTTTATGTTTACAAAATGAACTGTAGAAATATAGTAATTGTACAGTGGCTATAATCTGTATCTATTCTAATCACATTAAACAAATAAAACAAGTTAAGGTAACCAATAACAGAGTTAATTTTTTAGATATTCGATATAAGATTGAGCATCAATGTTTGAACTACTGTAATCATTAGCATTCATAAAACACTCTAATATCTATACAGTTATAAATATATATATATATATATATATATATATATATATATATATATATATATTTATATTTATATATATATATATCTATATATATATATATATATATATCTATATATCTATATATATATAAATATATATATATATATATATATATATATATATATATTTATATTTATTTATATATATGTATTTATATATATATATATATATATATTTATATATATATATATATTTGGTTTAGTCATATTAGTATTAACCCATCTCAGTCTCCCGTTCGCCATCAAGATAACTGAAATACGACAAGAGACAGGTAGTTGAACTTTTGGTGTCATATTCTGAATCTTAAAAGTGTGTCTAAATTCGTAAATGAGCAAAATCGGTATAATGGGATAATTAGATCCATAACCCAACTTAACCATTAAAAAAGATTCAAAACGGTAATTGTTTGATTAAAAAAAAAAAAAATGTATGAACATTTTTCGGAATGTTTATATTAGCAGTTTAAGCTAATTAACAGATTCTTATTATATACGAAAAATGTTCATACAAGTTTTTTGTGTTTGTTTTGTATCTTTTTTTATGGTTAAGTTGGATCAAAGATCTAATTAGCCCATTATACCGATTTTGCCAATTTACGAACTTAGAGTCACTCTTAAGATCCAGAATATGACACCAAAAGTTCAACTAGCTGTCTCTTGTCGTTTTTTAGTTATCTTCATGACGAACGGGAGACTGAAATATATAAGATTTGTAAGACGAAATGCGAATTTCAAATGGCTTAATATATAATCTATTATAATATATATTATTTATTACTTGATGTATTTCATCCTTTAAGACACTGTATATACATATTTTGTTATTAGTAAACAAACTATGTATTACCCCTTTTTCAAAAAACGTTACAAAGTCGGAGCAACTTCTGTTGCTCCGTGTGCGACTAAAATGCTGTGATATCGGCGATATCACCTAAATCACCTCATGTGCGATGTGCCTTAGTGTTTTAACTGGTTTTTTATCGGAATTTTCAAATACAAGTTGTTGTGAAAATTCGTTGAGTGCTCTCTCTGATACAGGGATGCCGTCATCCATGTTACTTGTAGCTGAATGTACCGTTGTTATTGATGATTTATCAGATTCACTACCAAAGCGTGCTTGATCAGAGGATGGGAAGTTGGAGTCATTAGAATCTAAACAGATGATTGAAGAATTATCAGTATCGCCGTTGATGCTTACTGAGTTTACATTGCATTCTAATTTGACTTGACTTAGAGCGTCGGCGTTACTATTCAAGGTTCCTTTTTTGTAAAGTATTTGATAATCAAATTCTTCGAGCTTCAACCGTCAGCGTACAAGTTTTGAATTAGGCTGTTTTAAGTTTACTAACCATAGTAAAGGTTTATGGTCTGTGATAATATTAAATTTACGACCGAATAGGTATGGCCTGAAATATTTCGTTTCCCAAACTATTGCTAAAAGCTGTTTTTCGATTGTCGAGTAATTCTCTTCAGTCTGCGACAATGTTCTACTTGCAAAGCAAATGGATTTATCAGTTCCAATAGGACCTTGGCTTAGTACAGCACCAAGTGCTACGTTGCTTGCGTCTGTCGTCAAATTAAATGGTCGTGAGAAGTCAGAGTATTGTAAAATTGGGTCGTTCGAGAGAATCTCTTTACATAGTTCAAAACAATTTACGTAACGGTCTGTCATTTCTATTTTCTTGTCTTTTCGTACTCTGTCATTTAGCAAAGTCTCTAATAAACTTCCTGTAGTATCCTAATAGACCAAGAAATGATTTAATTTCTTTCTGGGTTTTAGGTATAGGAAATTGTTTGATTGCCTTTATTTTTTCAAGATTTGGTTTGATTCCTTCGTTTGTTACAATATGACCCAGGAATGCTACTTCTTTGTGCAAAAACTCTGATTTGTCAAGTTGGATTTTGAAATTTACTTCGCGTAGTTTTTTGAAAACTGATTTCAGATTAGTGATGTGTTATCGTAACCCAGTGGAGAATATGATTACATCATCCATGTATACAAGACAGATTTTTCCTTGAAGGTCTTTGAGTACATCATCCATCACTCTTTGAAAGGTCGAAGGAGCATTCTTTAATCCGAATGGCATTCTTACATATTCGTAGTGACCATACACTGAAGGCCGTTTTTTCAATATCGCCAGGATCTATTTCTATCTGGTGAAATCCCGAAGCTAGATCTAGAGTGGAAAAGTAGGTACATTTTCCAAGTTTGTCTAGAATATCAGTTATATTCGTTATAGGGTACCGGTCGTCAATCGTCTTTTCGTTGATTTTCCTATAGTCAACGACTAACCGCCATTTTTGTTTTCCGCTGGCATCTTTTTTCTTTGGAACTATCCAAATCGGAGATGACCAGGGGCTGTAGCTTGGGCGTATGATTCCTTGATCTCGTAAGTTGGTGATTGGTGACTGAATATCGTCTTTGTGAATATATAAGGGTACCTATATGACTTTGTGTAAATAGGAATTTTATCTTTCCTATGAATTTTATGTTTAACGCGATTGGTAAAAGTGAGATTTTCCCCTTCTTTAAAAAAAAATTTGCACAGGTTTATTAATGAATGATTTTCTTCATTGTTCAGATGGTCTATTCTGATTAGTGATGAGATATCATTTTGAATTTGATTTACGTTTCACAATATGTTAAAATTATTAACTTCCGTATAATTTGTTAATGGTTCAACTTTCAAAGGTTGTTCAATGTAAAGAGTTCGATTAGATTTTGAAATATTAGTTACTTCTAAGTGACTATACCAGTTGTGAGATTGATATATGCCTTCACTGATTATTAAATTATTGTTAATTTTTGTTGTCCTAACATAAATATCGCCTGCCTGTATGTCCACTAGTTGTTTCACAACTTGTTTACTGCATGGGGGTATTTAGTAACGATCAGATGTATAGTTAGGTTTAAAGAGGAGTGGGATGCGAGTCTTGATTGTTTCTAAGGTGTTTTCTTTTAGATTTATATTTGTACCGAGTTTGCTCATTATGTCTAGTCCTATCAGTCCGTCGAATTAGTTATGAAATTTGAAAAGGAGAAATGTAGAATTTCCGGGAATATTGAATTCAAAAAAGTTTGGAAGGATGATTTTTTCTGTGATTGTATGCTGATTTAAGATAGTTGTTATCACGGTAGGTTTGCAATTTTCTCTACCTTGTTCTAGGATGAATTTAGGATCAATAAATGAAGAGGATGCGCCAGTATCGATAAGGAATTTAAGAGGTCTGCCAAATGGGGATGATACGTGGATAAACGGGAGATTGTTGCCATGTTTGTTTATGTCTAGGTATCCTGTTTGGTGGAGGTGGTGTTCTGAAAATTTTCGTCTATTTCATGTTCTGTTGGGGGTTGTACTTCAGTTGTGGTATCGACTGGACAGTACTGATCTAGTTGGGGTTGATAGTCGTATGCGTGGTTATAATTTTCATCGGGGTAAAAATAGTTATCGTTTTGATATTCATAACCTGATGGTTTAAAGAAACTATTATTTTGATTAAAACGTCGGCTATGACCAGATCCTTTATCCATAGGTTGGGGATACTGCGTTGGTCAGAGTGGTTGTTGTTGTGCTTGGTAGGGTTGTGCAAATCTTGGTTATGTGAATTGGGGTTGTGGAATGGGTTTTCTGAATGGATTTTGTGATTGTTGTACAGGTTGCTTAAATTGAAAAGGTTGTGGATTTGGATGTCTAAAAGGTGGTTGTTGTGGGACATTTTGCACTTGATATGGTCTGTATATTTGCGGTGGTGAAATAGGTTTTCTGATTGTATGGTTTTGATTTTGGACGTTTGTTTTCAAGTAATAGCAATTTTGTTCTTTGATACAATATGAAAATGCCATTAGAAATTATCGTGCTTATGTCACATAAATATCACAATTTAAAACATTTTACAAGATTTAATTATTATTTTTTGTTAAATGACCATAATTTAAACACAATTCGAGCACAAATAACCGAAATTTAATTCGTTAAAAAAAAAAATGTATATGTATATCCAAATGCATGTTATCAAAATATTACATTATTTTATACAACTGTCTCAAACTTACAGGATTGTGTATGCATTTTAAGAATTACCTTTCTCATATAATGACTGACCATTTGACTATTACACATTCGTTTGGTAAGGAAGTTTAAACTTTTAAACAATTATTAAAATCTAAGTAAAGAATACAGATATCCAAAACTGTATGATACATTTACTTTGTCATCTGCCCAAGGCACTCAAAGGTACAACTGTTTAATTATCACAAAAACTTAACATCAAAATCTGACTTGCGGGTGGGTAATAGCTAGTAAGTAGATATGAATATATTGGATAGTTGTTTTTTTAATTTTTTCCACAAGAATAAACAATTGAGGGGGTGTTCTTTAAAGGCTTTTAATATTTGAAATGCCAAGGCATTTTGGTGACTACAAGTGCACGCCAGGCTCTAAACGACACTACTCAGATTATTAAAAGGCTAAAATTTTAAAGTAATATTCAGTAAAGTAGTTTAAGAATGTTTATAAGAAACCAGACCATTTTAACAAGTGTCATTGCCTGTTTGTCACCAAAAATATATTGTCTGTTTGTACGTATAATTAGAGTACAAATAAATGAAGAAGATAATTCTTAAAATATATCCACAATCCTGCAAGTTTGAAAGTAATATAGAATAATTTAATAAAATTAAATCTGCCGAATGAGAGTATCCGTCTGATTAATGATTGGATAGCAAGCCTAAGTATAGATGTGTATACACGGAAAAACTTATTTTTAACATACGTCCACAAAGCAAAAATTTTTTTCCTGAAAATTAGATAAGCACTTCGAAATCCCATAAAAAAACTAAAAATCACTTTTAGCTTTTTTCCTGCTCTTCACTTTTCGAACATCTGCCATCAAAAAGTATACTTGGACGGTGATTTTTCACTTGCCAGAATAGCCTGACTTATTATATACGATTATGCATTTATGCAAACCTGGCACTTACTGCCTCCAGAATTGCTTGGCAATATGTTTTCATATGTTTAAACTTTATGTAAAATATTAAGTTGTATTAAAATTTCAGCTTTGTGGAAGTTAATTTTAATCTTTTTTCTAGATTTTCGAGAAGTTTATGATTAAAAATAGTACAAACATTAATAGACAAACACATGACTAGTATATAAACAATTAACACTGTTAATCTTCAGTCGTTTGTTTTCAAAATTTGTGCACATGATTATGCAAAAGTGGTCAGGGCATAGAAATCATATATAATGCTGCTCAGAGAATTAAAAGGTCAGTAAGCTATTCTCAGTGCGATGAATTGTATAATACACTGTATAGATAGTTTTCCGATTTTAAATCTCATAAACTAGTAGAATCATGAATAATAAATGTACACTGAATTTAGTGATACATGAGAGATGAATGAAATTGGCTGCCAGTTCCCGTTCTATATCATTAGCCAGAACGCGTGAATCGCAAGAAATTGTTTTCTTAATTAAAAAGCTAAATATTATGTTCCCGTTCTATATCATTAGCCAGAACGCGTGAATCGCAAGAAATTGTTTTCTTAATCAAAAAGCTAAATATTATGATATAAATCACAATATTTTTTCAGCATAAACCCATTTTTTATTAAAATTGAATAATCTTTCAACGAAAAAAATTATATCATTTTTGTAAAACTGTTCTATTTGTTCAGCTTTAATAATTAAGTCCACCTTTTTCATATTTTCAAGTGCTTCGTGTTTTGAGTATTGTTCCAGCTCTGTGTACGATGTTTTTTTTATGTGCATCCAAATTAATTTTGAAATAAAATTTTATTTTACATATATCATAACAGAATACTTTTTGGCCGTTATGAATTCGCTTCTGTGAAATTATTTTTACGAGAAAATGATTTATTTATTACAAACACCACACAAAAATGGTTTTCTTTCCCTATGAGTTTGGCTGGCTATGATTATTTAAAGAACTAAAAGTTTTATAACAGATTTCATAAGTGCATGACCATTCTCCAGTATGAATTCGTTTATATTCCTCTAAGTGTGTTAATGCTTAAATGTTTTATTACAAACGTCACAGGAAGTCGATTTTTCTTCTGAGTTTTCATTTAAAAACTGTTCTGTCAATGATGCAGTTTTTGATATTATTTCAAGTTTTTCTATTTTCTCATGTTCTTCTGTTGGTAAAAATATTTCATCGCGTATTAATGATGTTTGTCTAGAATGGTTTTTTTAATGAAAATCTATAATCTATTTTTTGGTAAAATTTTTTTCAGAACTATCACATGAAAGTTTTTTGCCAATATGCTTGACTAGGCTGTCTTTACGCGAAAATGACTTGCCACAGGAGTCACAAGAATATGGTTTTTCACCAGAATGAATACGTTTATGTACAGCTAAATAATTTTTATATAGGAATGTTTTGTCACAAATATCACATGAAAATAATCTTTTTCCAGTATGAACAGGTTTATGTGCATCTAAGCCGCTTTGTTGAGTAAATGTTTTGTCACAAACATCACACGCGTATGGTTTTTCTCCGGTGTGAACACGTTTATGTATATCTAAACTACTTTGTTGAAGAAATGATTTTTCACAAAAATCGCATACGTATGGTTTTACTCCGGTATGAATTCGTTTATGTTTCAATAAATTGGCCTGACTTGTAAAGCATTTATCGCAAACAACACAGGAAAATGGTTTTTCTCCTGAATGAATTCGTTTATGTTCATTTAAATTACCTTTAAACAAAAATGTTTTATCACAAATACGACATGAAAATGGCTTTTCTCCACTATGAATTCGTTTATGTTGTAATAAAACACCTTTTTTACCAAACTTTTTATGACAAACATTACATGAAAATGATTTTTCTGTAGTGTTTTCCATCTTTTCATCAGAAAAATTTCCTTCGATTGAATTAACTTTCATCATAATTTGTACTTTTTCTATTTGTGAATTCCGCTTTGGAATATTAATTTCTTCCACAGAAAATGATTTTTCTACATAATGTTCGTCTATAAAATCTTCATCCAGTGGTTCTACCAATGATTCAGTTTTTATTACTAATTTTACTTTTTCTATTTTATCATGTTCTTCTGTTAAAGAAAATTGTCCATCGCCTATAAATGATGTTTGTTTAGCATAGATTTGTTTATCACAATCTAAACTCCGATTTTTTGTATACATTTTTTCAGAATGATCACATGACAGTTTTTTGCCAATATGCTTAATTAGACTGTCTTTACGCGAAAATAATTTACCACAGGAATCACAAAAATATGGTTTTTCACCAGAATGAATACGTTTATGTACAGCTAAATAATTTTTATATAGGAATGATTTGCCACAAATATCACACGAAAATAATTTTTCTCCACTATGAATAACTTTATGTGCATCTAAACCGCTTTGTTGGGCAAATTTTTTATCACAAGCATCACACGCGTATGGTTTTTCTCCAGTGTGAACACGTTTATGTATATCTAAACTACTTTGTTGAATAAATGATTTTTCACAAAAATCACATACGTATGGTTTTACTCCAGTATGAATTCGTTTATGTTTCAATAGATTGGCGTGACTTGTAAAACATTTACCGCAAACAGCACAGGAAAATGGTTTTTCTCCTGAATGAATTCGATTATGTTCAACTAAATTACCTTTAAACATAAATCCTTTATCACATATACGACATAAAAATGGCTTTTTTCCAGAGTGAATTCGTTTATGCTGTAATAAAACACTGTTTTTACCAAACTTTTTCTGACAAACATTACATGAAAATGATTTTTCTATAGTGTTTTCCATTTCATCGGAAGAAATTCCTTCGATTGAACTACCTTCAATTATAAATTCTTTTTTTTCTTTTTGTAAAGTTTTTTCTTTTGGAAATTGCTTTTTTTCCTCAGAAAATGATTTTTCCATATAATGCTTGTTTATAAATGGGTCATTCAATTGTTTAGCTTTAATTACTAACTCCAATCTTTCCACTTTTTCAAATTTTTGGAATGTTTTTTCTTTTGGAAACTGTTTCCTTCTTTAGAAATATAGTTTTTTTCAGACTGTTCGTCTAAAAATTGTTCTTCCAGTGGTTCGGCTTTAATGGTTAACTTCGGCTTTTCCATTTTTTTACTGTTTGTGAAGTTTTTCCAGTTGAAAATTGATTTCCTATTTTAGAAAATGATTTTTCTACAAAGTATTCGTCTAAAAACTGTTCTTCCAGTTGTTCAGCTTTAATTACTAACTCCACTCTTTCTATTTCTTTATGTTCTCCAGGTCTTGAAGATTGATTATCGTCTATGAATCCACCTGGTTTATATTTATCTGGATTAGTTTCAATAATGCTCTTTTCTTGAACAGAAAATGATTGATTACCCCCCAAATATCACATAAAAATGGTTTTTTTCCTGTGTGGTTACGTTTATGTACAACTAAACCAACTTGTTGAGTAAAACTTTTTTCACAAATATCGATTTTCTCCGGAATGTTATAGTTCGTCTTTACGAGCAAATGATTTATTACATACGTCACATGAAAATGGTTTTTCTTTCGTATGGATTATTTAATGTACATGTTAAGATGATCGAATTGTAAATTTTTTAGCACAAATATCACGTTGAAGTGCTTATAAATTAGGTATTGAAGCAAATTTTTTATCACAAACTTCACATGAAATTCTATTATGCTTTTCTTCGTGTTCAACTAAACATTTTCGATTATTATATGACTTATTACAAATATCACAGAAAAATGGTTTTTTTCTACTGTGTGTTAATTTATGTATGTCTAAAGAATGTATCGTTTTAAATGATTTAATACAAATTTCACATGGACAAGGTGTTTCGCCTGTATGAATTCGTTTATATATATATATATATCTATACTGCTTCGTTGATTGAAGGTTTTTTCACAAATAACACAAGCATTCGGTGTTTCTCTTGAGTGATTTCGTTTATGTCTAAGCATATTGGTATGACTAGCAAATCTTTTATTACAACAATCACATAAATATGGTTTTTTTCCACTGTGAGATCGATTATGTTCAACTAACGCGCCCTTTAAAGTTTTGCCGTACACATCACAAGTGAATGATTTTATTCCATCATAAATTAATTTATGTCCAACTAAAACAGCTTTCAACTTAAATACTTTATTACAAATATTACATCTAAAAAATTTCCCTTTGAGTTTGTTAAAATCATTTTCTTCAAATGATTCATTGTTAATTATTAATTCCGTATTTAACTCTTGTTCTTTTGCCAGTAATCATTTTTTCAGTTTTTATATGATAATGATTTGACATTTTTCAAATTTATTTTTAATTTTTTTAATATTTTGATCAATAATAATATATTATCGCCAGTTGTCAAATCAGTCATAAAAGTATAGAAGAGATATACATGAAACCGGAAAATGACAGTAGTTAATTAGTTTAAAACATTCATGTCATAAGCTTAATCGAATAATTAAAGTTTAATGTACCCTAATATTTTAGTCAAACTAAAATTTTTCAAAAATCAAAAAATTGAAATAATAATTTTTTTAAACCATTTCAAAGTTTTGTTAAAAACAGTTTTTTCTACTAATTTTTTTAATTCTCTATGAATATTTCAAATTTACCGCAAAATCAAATATTAATCTAAATTCATAAAATAAAAAACTATTTGATATTAATTATAATTAACATACAAAACATTTTTTTAAAAATACAAACAAAATTTTAATAAATAATTTATTCTAAAAATTGTTCGATTGAATAATGTTATCGAAATGGTTATGATTTATTATTGAGATTAGAATAAACGAAGTCTCCATTTTACTTACTGTAGGAGGATAAAGTAATTTGCAAAAATTTTGTAATTATAAATAAATAATACAAAATGCAAGGTTTAAGTTTACAAAGCTTGAAAAAGCACAAGGCTGTAAGTAAATGAAAATATATTTTTTTATTTTAACAATAATTATGTTAAAATTATGAATTTTTATTCAAATGGTTATGTCATTTAGTCAGTTTTGACATTTTATATCTTTTTATGATTCACTTATTTTACAAATATAGAAATTATGGTTGCATTTTGCATTATTACAACCAAAAATACTGTAAAAGTCATCCTCAACTTAAAAATTTAAACGAAAATTTTTAAAATTTGTGTTTAAACGTAGTATTAAATTTCATTACCATATTTTGAACATATAAATTTTGGTTATTCGTTATATAATTTTCGGGGAATGTTATTTCCAATGACAAAAAGGGGGAGATCGCAGTTTTTATATCGGTATAAAAGTCAAAATAGTGATTCAAGTGTTACAGGGATATTTAATCTTGACTGCAGTGCTAAACTAAATTTTTTATCTATTTTTACAGTTAATTCCATTATATGTCTGTGTTGGAGTTGGTTGTGCAGGAGCAATATTCTATACATTGAGACTTGCTACACGTAATCCGGACGTAGCATGGAACCGAAGCAATGACCCAAATGAAGCATACCGCAATAAGCAATACAAAGTAATGATTTTATTTTCAATATAAATTAGGTGACTTTATACCAAATGCAAAAACATTGTGGGTAATTAACGGCTATTTGCTATCTTTTTTTGATATTTGGGTTGCTTTGTTTGGTATATGGTCACTTTTTGCTTAAGGTTTCGAATTTCTCATAGTTTTATTTTTTTTTTGTTACAGTTTTATTCTCCAAAACGTGATTATACCAATATCGATAGCCCAGCTCCAAAATTCTAAATTATTATTTTTGCTAGTAATTTTTAATGGTAGTGCAGTTTTTGTTAAACTATGTTGTAAATAATTTAAATAAAAATAGATATTAAAAATATACATTGTAATTATTTAAAAATTTTTTGATGAATTTTGGCAAAACAAGCCAAAATAAGACTAAAATGAAGAATACTAATTTTCGAGTATTCGTCTAGTTTTCGAGTTATCCATGGGTAGTTTTAGATCGATCGAACTTAAAAAAGTGAACAAAAAGTAAAAGATAATTTTAACTGGATTATATCTTAGTCAAGTATGCGCATTGAAATTTATATGCACGGAATTTAATACATGTTCTATGCAGATATGTATCAAGACCAAGATGAATCAAGAGTAATGCGAAAAATTTTCGTCTTAATGGCTGCTTAGGACTTTATAAAATTGTCATTTAAGTAGATAGGTTTCTCGAAAATTTTAAGGTTCGTGAGTTTTTAACATGCTGAAAAAAAATCATAAACAGACAAAATAACAAAATATATTTTTTTGACGGTATTAAAAAAAAAATAAAATTTGAATTTACTTCCAAAAGAATATTTTTCACCTGGAAAATACAACCTAACAAAATTGTTAACCACATAACATAACAGAAACTGTTTCTAATAGCATATTATGCTTATAAATCCTTTTGTTTTAAATGTATTATCAATGTTAAAAAATCTTTAACCTTGAAGAAAATTTAAATTTTAACGAAATTTTCAAAACCGAAAATCGATTTTTTTACTAAAATATTTTTGTATTTATCGCTTAACTTATGAAAAAAAAATTTAATTGACGTTTTCCTTGCGACCATTAACGGCTGTGGTCAGAGAAAAGAAATGTGAAATGCAATCTCTTCTTTGACCGTTGTCGTTCAAAATATATTATACTTAAGTATATATTTGGGTCGTTATGTGAAACGACTCAAAGAACATTTTGAACGCTGTGAACAAGCTTAATGGAATGCATTCGGAAAGGTCAACTAAATCGATCGAAGCGCTGTGAGCATGCAATAAAACAACTTATAAAATAAAGTTATTGCTCAATTGTTTGTACATAATACATTTAAACAAAAGGATTTCTAAGCATAATATGCTATTAGAAACAGGTTCTATTAGGTTATGTGCTTAACTATTTTGTTAGGTTGTATTTTCCAGGTGAAAAATATTTTGGAAGTAAATTCAAATTTAGATTTTTTATTTTTTTTTTAATACTGTCAAAAAATATACTTTTGCTATTTTGTCTGTTTATGATACATCACTTATTTACCATTTTTATAAATAGCATTATTCCGAAGTCAAAATTAAAGAATACAAAATTTTTTATTGGTTTACTGCAAAAATCGAGTTTTTTTAGAATCATCGAATATTCGGAGATTGCGCTCTTTAGTTACAATTTTAATTATTTCGATTAACCCAGATTAAAAAAACCATTGAATATTAGAATTATTTGAATTAAGCGTAATGTTATCAAAAATAATCTGAATAGTATTATAAATGATTAAAAATTAGATTTGATTATATTAATCTTTGATTTCATAAGACTGATATGACTTTTGTACCGAAGTGTTAATTGTTAACCTTCAAATTTGTATATTCTTTTTAAAATACGGGTAACATGGCAACGAATTGGGAAGAATTTTATGCAACAAATCTTCCACCAACTGATTTTGAAGATAATCGAATTATTTTAAAAGAATTTTGTGACAGACATTATAAATTAGGCAACAAAATCGCATTAATAACGGTATGTATAACCATATTTGTTATGAATTGTTCAAAAAAGTTTTCAAGAAAGGCTAAATCAAATTGGTTTAATTATATTACTCAAAACCGAATAGTTATGAATTTCTTTGTTAAATTTGTACTGAAATATGATTAGAATATTTATGAATTAAAAAAATATATACAATACCAAATTGATAAAACAAAAAGTATTATGTAGTCGGCCAATCGATAAACTTTCTATATAAATGAGAATAATTTCTGTATAAAGTTAATTTAAGTAATAAAAAATATTTAACTTCAGTTTATAAAGGAACGAAAAGTAACTGACAGTAACTCTAAAAACTCATATTTCTTAAACTGAAGTTTGCTGTCTAAAAATGGAAAATTATTATGAATTAGTAATACCTTCGAAAGTAGCACAAAAATTTGGTACCTACTTTAGAAATAACAGCTTTATGTTTTTTAGAAATGCCAAAAATTGCCTGGAGTCAGAACAATATTTTCCCAAATTATTACAATAAATTTCATACTCATCGCCAGAAGTGATTTTGTTTCATATACAATATAATTTGAATTTTCAGTCTGGTGGAACTACTGTACCTTTGGAACATAATACGGTTCGTTTTGTTGATAATTTCAGTGCAGGCACACGTGGTTCAGCATCAGCTGAATATTTTCTTGAACATGGTTATTCGGTTATTTTTATGCATCGTCTTAAATCATTAGAACCATTTACCAGGCATTTTAATGGTCAAAAATTTATGGACATGTTAGATTTACAAGAGAAAAATGGACATACAACCATTACTGGTGAGTCTTTGATATTATAAAAAAAGGAATCAGGTTGAATCCATAGTTTCTAATTGAAATCCAAAACAAATGCATTCATTTCGTATCGTTTTCCGATTCGAAAAATGTATAGGCTTTAAAGAAATTTCATTACTTGATCACAGTAAATTACATCCTAACGAGTATTTTATAAAATCATCTTGATAGTATGGTTGTCGATATTTGTTTCTGTATAACCATAAAAAAACTAAAATTTCCTAAAGTAAATTAAGTAAATTTAGTAATTGCTACGCTTAAATAAGTCGAAAAATAATTATTAAAGTTTAATAAAATTTTTCATACAGTATATGCCGTAAACGAAAGCCCCTTCATTTTATTTCAGATTTTAATTTCCAAATTTGTTTGTATATAATTTTTCGAATTATTAATGCTCAAACATAGTTAAATTACCTTGGCAATTTTAGTGTTTTTTTATGATAATGCAGAAACAATAACGACAATTTAATTACTATTTAATAATTCAATTAATATTTTTCCATTCATTATTGTATTTTTACAGTCAAACCTGATAGTGTTGATGTATTGGCACCAGTTTTAGCACGATATAAACAAACCATTGAAAATGGTATGATACTTTATATTAGTTTTACATCTTTATCCGATTATTTATGGTTGCTTCGAGCTTCGTGTGAATGTTTAGCATGCTTTGGAAAAAATGCAATTTTGTATTTAGCTGCAGCTGTATCGGATTTTTACATTCCACCAAATGAAATGGTAATTCGTTTTTTGTTTTTAAATGGCATTATACTGACGTCATTTTTATATAATTAGCTCCATTCGCATATATGGTTACCACGTCTGCCACATACCGTCAAATTTTCTGACGGGTGACTAGGTACTTCTAATATATACCTTGCTTTCTTTGCTAATTTTAAATTTATATAGGTTAATTTTTTTATCTTTCTATTTTTATTAACTCAGAGTTCGTACAACAAAGAATTGCCTTGAGGGTTAATCAGAGCAAATACTATATATGTCCATGGGATCGCTTTCTATATGGTGCTCGCTTTTTAAAAAAATGTTAAAACAAGTGAATATAACAATGAACAGAGTTAATTATTTAGATACTCGACTCAGTTCAAAGTGTTTAGAAAAAATGTTCAATAAAAGTTGTTTTTATTCTGGAATTTTTCTTCGATCTGTTGTAGTTTAATTAAGTCATGGACCCATTGGACCGATTTTTCACATTCACGAATTTAAACTCACCTTTTAAATCCATACATATACTACCAAACTTACAGTTCGCAACTGTTTTTGTTTTTGAGTTATCTGATGACATAAACGGAAATGGATTCATTAGGTGAACACCTGTATCAAAATTTTGTTTGTGCAGACCATATTTTCTACCGTTACAAACTTAGACTAAAATTAACTTACTGTGACATATACTATATATGTTAAATATAAAAATTAATATACTCTGGCATATACTATATATGTCGATCAAAATTTTGTTTGTGCAGACCATATTTTCTACCGTTACAAACTTAGACTAAAATTAACTTACTGTGACATATACTATATATGTTAAATATAAAAATTAATATACTCTTGCATATACTATATATGTCGAGTAGTAAAAAACCTATTTTGATATAATAAAATATATACAAATGCTTCCTATTGGTAAGTAAACACATTTATGTACAATAAAATTAAAAAAAAAATTTTAATAGTGAGGAAACCAGATTAAATGTGTTTATTACGCACCCAATAGCAAACATTTGTATTTATAAGATATGTGTATTATTATATGTATATATGTTTCTTTTATTTTGCGTTTTGAAATTGATTCGAAAATCGATCTGTATTAAGAGTATACGAGAAGGTGTTATCTTGTTGCAAGTAAATATTTTTTTATCTAATTTTAAAATCTACTCTCATTCTATACGAATGATTTAATATATCTCCACTTGATTTGTTTTATTTATTTATTTTTTTTTTTTTTGCCCTGAGTTTATTATTTTCATTTAGTCAAAGATTTAGTACACTATTTGGGATTTGTTTAGATAATTAATTTATAAAATAATAAAATAAGGTTAAATACGTCATGAGTTTAGTCTATTTAACTTTTGTATGCTGTTCGATTGGATCGTAGAGGTAGACCAGAGCGTAACAAATTTAGAAACGCAGGGATCGTGCGACCATTTATTATCACAAGTTTTAATTCCTTTAGCGATTCATGATTAAAAATAAAAAAAACTGAAAAAAAATAGTCAGAATTTGTTATTGCCTTTATCAAAAAGGTTTATGAAAGTAAATTGTCAAGCAAACATAACAATACGAATAAAAATCATTCCCTGTAAACATATTCAATTTTGAAATTTTATTTAGGTATTGAAGTTTATTCTGTTAAAACATCATATAATTCGAAGATAAATAAAAATTATCCATATTCCATATTTGTAAGTTTTACTAAAATCATTACCCCTTGACTTGTATTTGAGTATTGACTATGATGAGAATACCTCACACAATTTACGAAATCTTATTTTGGAACTTGATTTTTTGTTTGGAATGTTTTCACAAAAGCCGATCTTTGAAAAGTATTAAACTTCCGTCAGTAGAAATGTCACATTTCAGAGCTAAATTGGTTTAATAATAAATGTCTATGGTTTTACCAATAAAAATGAACGTTCCCGAATAGAGTAGTAATATTGATCCTTTTGAAGATCGCATCTTTTTAATATTCCTGCTCAGTCCATTTCTCTTTTTTTAGTTACAAGTACTTTTGAGCTGATTGTTCATGTTGCTGCTAATTTGAAGTCAGAATACATAAACAGTCTACGGGGACTGTTACTATAATACGTTCATATAAAGGTATTTTTTGGTGTGACCAAATGTGACGGTCGTAGTTCATCATACAATTCTAATTTAATTTTTTTATCGACATTTTTTTTAAAAATCATTGTTCTGTTTAAATAGAGATTAATTCGTTTCATATTTGTAAATATAAAACGGTTTAACATAGGTTAAAACCACAATAGGCTAAAAAAAGAAAAAAGGTGGAGAGTTTGATTTTCATGACGCAAATATTTACATAGACCCGCAAAAAGCAGAAATATAGTTGTTCATAAAATCATTTAATTAATTAATTTCTATCTTATCGAAATACAAGATTGGATGCCCAAAATTTAACAATAAGATTTATTAACAACTTTTTTTGAAAAATTTTTTTATAAACCTCATAAAATTCCTGCAAGTTTACTTTTATGTGTACAGCAACTATCAACTGTATACCCATATATAGTATAAGCTTTTATATATACCCAAAAAAATGTAAAATGGAATGAAAACTTAGGTGCGCACATTTTCTTGAACATTGTTTTTAATCGAAAGTAAATTTATGTTGGATGTTAAAAAAACTTTTAGAATGATTTTAATTTGTTTTTAAATTTAAATATTTTAGGCAACACATAAACTACAATCCGAACAACCACTAGTCATGTCATTGAAATTAGTTCCAAAAATGTTATCGTCTGTTGTAAATATTTGGGTACCGCAGGCATATGTTGTTTCATTCAAACTAGAAACCGATGAGAACCTTTTAATAACAAAAGCTCGACAAGCGCTTGTCAAATATAAGCATAGAGTGAGTATATTTTATGTTATTTTATTTCAAAATTAAATGAATCAAACTTATAACTTGTAATAGAATTTCAAAAGTTTATATTAATTTAAAAAATTTATGAATTTCAGTTGGTTATAGCCAATATGCTTCAAACCCGTAAACAAAGAGTAATATTTGTAACACCCGAAGAAAGTTTCGAAATAAATTTAACACGCGAACAAATTCATCATGGTGTTGAAATTGAGGATTCAATTGTTGCAAATGTTGTTGAAAGACATAACGAAATGATACAAACGACGAATTCTCATTTAAAAAAGTAACAAAGAATTGTCTATTTATCTTAAAATCATTTTAAAACATCAATATACCGAATTTTGGTAAAAATGGTGTTGGATATTTGAGTTATACATAGATGTTTATATTTTATCTATATCGTTAACCTAATACTGAAGAAATGTTTGCTGATAAGAAGGGTCACGAACTGCCAAAGTTGTTTTTTATTTATTTATTTTAATAAAATAAATAGTTCGCCGTAAAACAATTAAAAATACACCAAACCATTTTGGTGAATATTTACATTTATGATTATTCTTGCTTAAGGGGTTATACACAGTTGTGAGGCTCAAAAATAACGTTTTTTTACGATTTTTTTGTGGACAGCTTTTATTTATTAAGTACAAGTGATAGTAATTCTGAAAGAGCACACTTTGAAGAATATAATTGTGTATTACTCGTTTCAAAATATTGATGTGCACCGCCTCTGCAGATGATGTCCCGAACGACCTCCAAAAAAAGGCGCTTGGCGGTGAGCACGATTTCGTCGGTTTGGATTATTTGAAATAAAAAAAAAGGTGAATTCTTTAAAAGGATAAATAAATGCAGGTATTGAACGAAGGAATAAACAAAATTTTTATTTTTGACAAAATGGTGGCAATTTGAAAAAATTTTTTGTTTTCGATGAAAATTTTCGCTCTAAATTGTCAAAAAAAAAATAGTAAAAATTTTTTTACGTCTTATTCCTTCGTTCAATACCTGAAGAATAAATCTAAAAAGATTGTGTTAAAATTTCAGCCCGATTAGTTGAGCCATTTATGAGAAATCTTGCTCACCGACTCTGAAATGACAGTTTTGAGATAAACGCGTTTAAAGTTTCAGAAGTAGTTTACACATAAGTAAATTTTGTTTTTTTAAACTAACATGGTATCATCGATTCCAGGGCCATAAGAGGGACCTTGTGTAGGATCCTTAGATTCCAGTAAGTCCAGCTGGTGTTGTCGTCGAGCCATTCTTTCTTCGCGCGTGCTCCCTAGCGCTCTCGCGTCGGAGATCATCACACGCTCTGCGTCCTCTTTCTGAGCATAATCATGAGCTGCGGTGCCTAATAAAAGCCCTAATACACTCATAATGTGTAACAATGATGTTGTACCTTCATTATATGTTGCAGCTGCAATGTAAGCCGCTATTTCAACGAGCCACATGAAACAATTTTCGGACTTATTTTCCAGATTAGCTGATTGTAACTCTCATTATTATTTTGTGTGAATCCACCTACACACCTTTCCAATAAATTTACGTTGCTAAGGTTTTCATAAATTGGATATATAGCTTCGGCAACATCATCTGGTAAAGCTGGATAATCATGGGTGTAAGAAGATAATGTATTTGTTGCTAGCGCTTGCTGCCAAGTACACCATGAACCTTCTCCACCTGGGCTCATTTCGTGTTGAGGATTCTCATTGGTCGAACAATAGTGATATAAGTTCCCCAAATTGCATTATACATACTGTCCACAGAATCATAATTTCTTTTTATTGCCAAACCGTAATAAACTGTCAGCTTATCTATTAGCTTAGCTGTGAGCTTACCTTTCCCAGAAAGTACATTTTTATTAATTGTTTTTCCGTCTTTTTCCATTGATTTAGTCTTATTTTTTACTAGGTCGCGGAGTCGTGAGCCCATCCTCTTTTGAACATGCACGATACATTCTTTTTTAACAATTTCATAGTTATTATAAGGAGTCCTACTTTCTATCGCTCTGACGTGGCGTTACAAATTCAGGTATATCTCCGAAAGTATTTATCGGATTGACTTCAAATTTTCAGAGAATATACTCAAATATAAGTACATTCCGAAAATGAAAAAAAAAAACGTTTTTTGAAAATTCTAACTGCGTATAACCCCTTAAATAACGTTTGTTCTTCCTTCAAATCGCCCATTTATTTGTTTAATTAATTTTAATATGCTGAATACTTGTATCCAGAATATATGTGCGCATGCGTCAATTTTACGTTTAAAGTGGTGTTTTTTAAAAGTAACGTACTAAACATACACTGTTACATTGTTATTATCTAATGTGACTAATTATACTTAATTTTTAATAATTATTAATATAATTTAATAATTATTTATAAATTAAAAATAATTTTTCGTTTATAGAATAAATTGAAATGGTAGTTTTGTAATAAATCGTATAACTAAGAGGTTATTTATTACATAGGAATTCTGCTACAGTGAATGTATTGTTGTCTATCTTCTGCATTATGTTTTATATGCTAAATACTAAAATGTTTATCACTTTATTTTGTGTGAATTTTTACACAATTTTACATCAAAATGACATTAAAAACAGTTTAGTATAATGTAAAAGTAAAATTATGTTAACTTATCATACAGCTTAAATTGTACTATAACTTAATTATGTCAACTTGAATGCTTAAATATAAATTTTTTATCGACTTATAAACCAGTGAAATAAAAATCATTATAGTTCATTTATTTACGATTTTACTCATATATCTGAATAAATAAACATCCATATTAAAATATTTGTATGCGTTCGTGTATACTACTTGCACATATATTGACGCATGCGCAATACACATATATTCTGGATACAAGTATTCAGCTAATTAAAATTATTAAGCAAAAAAAAGTAATTTGAAGGAAGAACAAACGTTATTTATACAAGAATAAATGGATATTTTGAGTTCAATAATGACAAAATAATTATTAAAAAATGGTTTGGGGGCCCATATGGTTTAGTGTATTTTTAATCAATTTGTTTTAATTAAATAAATTAAGAACAAACAATTGTTTATAGCGAACAATCGACGAACTAACGATATATCAAAATAAAAATTCCAAGATTTTCGCCGAGCTAAATTTCGTGTCCTGTAAGTAATGAACGTTATTTTGCGCTCAAATTGGTATGAAAGACATTTTTGTATTTTCGAATATTTAGAACAATTTACAAATTTCAAAATATTAACCCCAAAAATTTAACAGGTCTTGATAGATATTACGATTATGCTAAATTTAATTTGAAATTCCCGAACGTATTATTAAAACAGTAGGTACACGTTTAGAGGAGGATAACTTTGAATTTGGAACTCTAGAGCTGAAGTCTTATGATCTCTTATTAAGAACTGCCCCTATATTTGAATAATATCGGAGTTAAAAATTTCAATACATTACAAATGAAAACAAAAAAAAATTTCCTAAAATAATTGTATTACTAAAATTGAAAACAAAAATTATTTTAGGAAATTTTTTTTGTTTTCATTTGTAATGTATTGTAATTTTTAACTCCGATATTATTCAAATATAGGGGCAGTTCTTAATAAGAGATCATAAGACTTCAGCTCTAGAGTTCGAATTCAATGTAAACTGATGCCAAAAGTTCGTAAACAATACGATTTATGATTTTCTAAGTACCAGCTTCAAAATTTCAAAACTCATTTCCATCAACATTCATCATTTCTTCGTAAGTTCATTCCAAATTGGACGCCAAATAGCATTTGGCCAAAAAACACTTTTTCCTATCTCATTCATAGAAATGTATGTTGTTTTCTTGGTTAGATAAAATGGAATCATAAGCTAATGATTTCGTAAGTGTTTTTTTCATAGTTATGGTGGGAATTAAAACTTAGCACTCCTTATCTGTCCTAAACACAACATTCTTTTAGTTATATCCTATTAATATTTTCCAATGTGACTGAGGTATATTAGATCTCTTATTGTTAGATGATATAAAACATGTAAATGAATCTTGTACCAAAACTTATCCTTTCCATGTGTCTTGATGTGTAGATGAATGTAAATTATTTTAAAGGCCTAGTTTCATCAGTTGTGATTAAAATGTTACTTAAAAGTTCGAATTAAATTATATTTATATTGTTTCAATATTATTTTTATATAATTTATTGAAGAGAGCTTTACTTTGTGGAAATCAAAGATAATGACTGAAGAAAACTTCAAGGATATATATTTGTGGAATAATGCAAAATATATATCCTTGAAGTTTTCTTCAGTCATTATTATTTTTATATTTAATGATTTAATTCTTGAAAAAATTAATAACCCAATTTTATGTAGTTGAATTGCTCGTAAATAATGAATTCTACTAGTTTTTATAACAGAGGCGGTGGCTTGAAAATTCGCTTTTTTCAATAAATTATAGGAAAGAGCTTTCTTATAGTATCAAATATGATGTTAATAAAAAGAAAAATTTTTAACGCACATTATGCTTTAAATAAGGCTGATAGCAGGTTTGTGAAATCGCAACACGGAATCAATAATTTTAAAATACTCTTTTGCAGATCTTACTTCATATTTTTGAGCAAATAAAAAAAAATCCTTGAAGTTTTTAATTTCTTATGATAACAGCATGAAATCAAATGTTAAAAAATTCTACCCTCGAAACAAAACACATTATCAGTTTTAAGTTGAGTCCGAAACAACGCTGATTTTCAATAGCTTTTTAGGAAAGTGAAAAAAAAATTAACAAATAGAAGAAATGGTTCTGGTATGAAAATTTCCACTAAAAAAATTTTTATCAAATTCAAAAAAAAAAAAAATATATAAGTACAGTTGTACTGTATACAATCCATGTTTCTACAATAATTAGAATAACGAAAAATTGAAATAAATGTATATGTTAGGTTCTTTTTCATATTAAAAAAATAGGTTAGCGAAAAACTTCATATCAACCTTAACAATTATGTTTTTTAGAGTTTGCCATTAAGATAACTTTCGAAATATTTTAAAGTATGATTTATCATAAGCCCTTCAGAAAAAATTAAAAAAAACTTGTTGAAAACGTGCTTTAACCAAATTTTAAGCTTTCAAGACAAAAAAAAAATTATTTTAAAACATTGTACCAAAGTTGTGAATACATTGTACAGAAATTGCTACTAAATTTAGCCATTAGAATTCTCAATTTTAAGAATTCAGAATTTCTCAGAGGACCTGGTCCTGGTAGCTATTTAATGATTGTTTAATTTAAATGACATTTACTTTATTCTTTTGTGAGTCAAACCTGTTATTAAGTATTCTCAGTACCTTGAATTTCAATATGTTCCTTTTTTTATCAGAGTGTTCATTACGTATTTACAAATTTTCTTTGTTTTTATTGTGACCTGTAAAAAAACTTGTTGGAACGTGCTTTTTTTCTAATTTTTTTTTTTGTTAAGGATGGTTTAGATCATAGATTTTGTTTTGGCTATGTTTCCAAGATTTTTCTATATTCGGAGGGATTAATTGTTTTATTCCTTGTATAAGAACCTCTCTTATGGGAGGTACCTTTTGGCTATGTTTCCAAGATTTTTCTATATTCGGAGGGATTAATTGTTTTATTCCTTATATAAGAACCTCTCAATGCTGTTGTCTTTAACAGATTATCTGCTGTTTTGTTTTGATGTGAATAATCTATAGGCGAGGATATAGACTGTGGCGACGAATCTCCATGTTATATGATGCAATATATGTACTATACGTAGTCGAACGCAAGCGACTGTGCGCAATCTGTCTTGCTACACTGATCAGGCATACCTATAGTATATATTATATATAGTATAGTATATGTAATGTTATTTACTACGTTACACATGTTAGGGTAACCTACAAAATTATTTCGATATTTCACATCTGCCAGGCGTCCCGTGACGGCTCAATTTTGTTTTTGATATCACATCCATCAATGAATTTAACGAAATATAATTGCTATGAACTTTATCGTATATATCTGCAGTTTTATTGATTATATTTTACACATTTGCAAAGCAAAAGAAAAGATACTATATATTGCAAAATCTACTTCTTCCACATACGTTTACGTTTACAACAAATTAAAACAGAATTTTGTTAATACTTGATAAAATCTGAATTACCTTATGTTTTTTTTTTTTTAAACATAGTAATAATTTTACAAGCACAAATTTTTTTCGTTTGGATTACATCATAAGTATAACTTCAAAAAACAAATTGCCAAATTAAATTAGTTGGTATTAAAAAAAAAAAAAAAAAATCATCAAGCATATCATATTTTGGGTGTTTTTATGACAACTTTGTCGACTTTCGATGATGTAGAGAAAATTTTTAAATAGTATTTGATGAAACCGAGCCTTTATCTTTTAAATTAGTATACGAAATATATTCAAACAAAAAGAAAAATATAAAAAGTGTATGTTAAAAAAAAGATGTAGAAAAATTTTTATTGATATCGATTTTAGCCTTTTATAAATTTGAACAAAAATTTTATAATTATAGATTAATTATTATGTATTTTATTGATTTTTATTTTTTTTACCTAATATTTTCATTAATTCATGTGACATATAGTATGGTTTTTCTGCTGATCCATCGTTTCTTTCACAATCTTCAACTGTAAAAGAAAAGTATATTGGTATTTTTCATTAAAATTTGAATTTCTCATGGATATTAGAATTTCATTCAAATAGATTTTGGAAAGTGTTTTTATTTGGAGGCGTTTTATGCGCAAGTAATTACTTTAGTTTAAAAAAAAATAGTGTATAATTAAAGGTAGGTATTTGAAATATTATCAAAGAGGATTCTACAATTTTTCGAATAAATTTCGATTTTTGTCTCAGTTTTCTAGATCAGCATGCCGTCGTCAAATTAGCAACGAGTAACATGTGGGAGAATAATAACGATTAGCCAATTTATAGAGATGTATACTTCGTAGTCGAAAAATTGAAATATATTTGAAATATTAATTATTTTTAATATGATATTATTACTTGAATTATGTAGAATTATCATGAAAAAATGTATTATGAATATCAAGGAACTTTAAAAAAAATATTAACTACATTTTTATAAACGTATGTATATGTCTGAGGAACGGAATTTGATATTTGGTATTACCAATGAAAAAATAAAATACTTTTTTAATTCTCCGCGGAGGTTGGCAGTAAGAGGAACACTTGGGTATATTAATAAAGTTTTTGATTCTCGTATAGAAGTCTTAAACTTACTAAAGGCATGTATATGATTTTTTAAATTTTATATGTTCCAAAAACTGAATAAGGTGTATCGAGATAATTGTTTAAAAAAAAAAGATTAATAATCCGAAAGAACCGAGTAATATATATAATATATATTATTTAAAATTAGAAGAGCTGGTTAAATGAGGTTTAATTTTATTTATTTTAAATGAAACCTTAAATTTTTAATTTTGATTCGGAATTTATGGTGAACTGCTAGCAGCAGTAACATCGAAATTCTGCAAAGATTGCAAACATAATAAAAACATAACGGAGAATCTAAGTGTGCAAAGCGCGTGAAGAAATTGCACTGATTAAATCGAATTTTATTATACGATCCTTTTTTTTTTGTTTTTTTTGATTGTATTTTATATATATATATATATATATATATATATATATATATATATATATATATATATATATATATATATATATATATATATATATATATATATATATATATATATATATATATATATATATATATATATATATATATATATATATATATATATAATTCTTTGTTAAAATACAATCAAATATTGGCACTTACGAATAAAAAAAAACCAAACAAAAAAAAAAAAACACATATCTATATATATATATGTATATATATATTTTTTTTTTTTTGGTTTTTTTTTATTCGTAAGTGCCAATATTTGTTTGAAATGAACATAAAAAGTTACTTACGGAAACACATAAATAAGGTATCCACAGCCATACCATAAACGCTAAAGAATACTGAAGCTATAAAATAAGTTCCTAATCCAATTAAAACCACAGGTACAATACTATAATGTAATTCAGATGGATCATTTTCATCGTTATGGCGATAGACAATAAAGTAGTATGATGTAAAGGTGATTGCTAATGTTATAAAAACTTTTGCTAAGAAAAAAAGGAAATCTGTGACCTAAACATCATAAAAAAACATTTGTATCAATTCATTTATGAATTTTATTACTAAAAAATAGAAGAGCAGATAGAAATACGGTTTTTTATAAGTTTTAACGCTACGGGCTTAGTTTAAATGTAATGGAAGATATTTAGAGCAATGATTTTATACAGTTATTTAGAGCATTGCTATGAGTGGTCATAGATCCTCTTGTATTTTTAACATATCAAAAAAAAAAAATAAATAAAATAAAAAATAATAATTAATTCACAAGTAATATATCAAAAAAAAAAAATAAATAAATATAAAAAAAATAAATAAAATAAAAAATAATAATTCATTCACGAGTACTAGTTTGTTCAGGGGGCAATTAATAACTAAACCGATTACAAGGGGACAAAAAGATACACTAACACACATACCCTTATATGCATTTACTTGTGTGGCTTATAATTGCCCAAGCCTGATACATACGGTAATTATTCACATTTGCTTGTGACATGCATGGATAATCTGGTTAGTCGCTGATTCCAGATTATGCATGCTGCTAACCAAGATACTACTTTAACCTAATACTGACAGAATTGTTGACTTATTCCACTTTTCATCTTAATTTAAGGAGGGAGAGTAAGTACCTCACGTACTAGTAGCCCCCTGACAAACTATGTACTCGTGAATGAATTACTATTTTTTATTTTATTATTTATTTTTTTGGATTTGCTAGCTAAAAATAGAAGAGGATACCCTAATTTATTAACCAATTATACTGAATCTCTCAATCTTTCAGAAAAATACTTTATCATCCGTAGAAATTTTTTGATGCTGTGCTTATTTAACACACCCCAGAAATGTGTAAATGGCTAGAGACTACGTATTCCGGGTAATCGTAATTAGCAAAAAAATTTTTAAAAATTAAAAAAAAAAAAATTTCTTGAATATATTTGATTATAGTTCGTGGGTAAAATTAGATACAAGGAAATAACTGGCCTTACATGAAGGTTTATTACAAAAAGGCGTAACAAAAAGGGATTGGTTCCTAAGAAGAATTAAAGTTTATTATTTGGAAAAACAGACAGGTTCATGTCGTTTTACTACTCTATTGGATTTAGACAGTGATGTATCTCGTATAATTCCATTTTCCTAAACGACTTACTAACTTACTTGCTGTATCAAGAGTCACTTTGCGAACTAAGTTTTATAGATAAGTAGGCAGTTGGAATAAATACTTTCTAACAATAATATGTCCAACGCTAGTGTAAATTTTAACAACTCTATTATTATTATGACTTTTGTAAATTCTTACGAAGGACATTCTTCAAATGTAAAGATATTTTGATTTATAGTAAACAAGAAATCTTCTGGGAACCCAATCTCACATAAATAAGCTAAAAGGATATGGTTTTCTGAATGTGAATTCGGTTAACTTTCAAGTTATGAGAAATCGGAAAAATATATTTTTCACTAAAATATACTTTGTTTTCTTGGCAACAAAACAGTTTGTATTTGTAAGAACAAAAAAAGTTTATACTGAATAAAAAAAAATAATTTAATGAAACAAAGGTGCTTATTTAGCGTAATATAAAGATTAAATTAAATAAAAAAAATTTGATCAAATCTTGCTTCCAGGGATTACATATCTGTATATCTGTGAACTAAAGCTTTAAATTAAAGCAAACCTTGGGCTAACATAGAAAACCGTATTTTTAGTGAATTTTACACTATCTTGCCTAAGCATTATTAAAATTATATACCTTATCTAAAACAAAAACGCGTAGTGCATTTCTAACAAGTAGGCCAAATGCTTCTTTTGCACTACTACAAAAATTTGTTCCATATATTGCACATACAATATACGCATTTTGATTAATAAATCGGATAAATTTTTCAAAACACCAAAAACAACATTTAAACAGTTTAATAATGGTTTTTGTTACGATATTATCCCATTTTTTTAATTGTCGATCAATAAATTCTAATATTAGTCGAATTATACGACAAATTGTTATAACTAACGATCCGAAAGCTATTGTTCCCAAATGATATCTGGAAAAAAATTAATATTATTTTTTAACTTAAAGAAATTTTTTTTATTATGTAAAACATTAATTCAACAAAGTTTTGCTGTTTACATTTTTATTAAAACTTTTAACGTAATATATTTCAAAGAATTTCTCCATAATCAGACAGATTATATTAATTTGAAAAATTATATTGTTTATAAAAATTCTTGTTGTTATTATGAAAACTTTGAATTCATTTTTTTGGTTCTGTGTTGCACACTTATTTAATTACCACAGAATATATAATACCTAAGATAGAAAAATCATTCTATTATTACTCGAAAAAAGGAACTCGTAGATGCCCCTTGCATGATGGTAACACGTAATGACATCTATGATGTTATTACGAAATTTCGAAAATTTGACATTATTTTGGTAATATTTCTACCCATTTAACCCAAAAACATCATGGAATCATGTTTTCACGTTTTAAATTGTCGTATTTATGTCTTTTAAAAGTGATTTAAAAAAAAGTGTCGATGGCTTGAAGAATAGGCAAAAATTCGAAAATTGGTATCCTTCATTTTCCTTCTTTTACCAATACTGATGGCTATATTTTGATAATGTATTGTAGCTCTAACACATACTATATACAATTTAAACATACACTTACTCACTATAGTATTTACATTGTAATAATCTTTAGAAAATGTTTATTGATTTGAATTGTTTATCTAAACGACGTGGTCGAAATATTTCATTTTTTTAGTTATTCAAAATATACTTTTATAACAAATATGAAAATTACCAACCAATTTCCAATGCTTCTCCTATACAAAAAATAGCATTTTGGCTTGCAATTATCTTATATTTGGTATGGTCAATTTGTCTATCGTACAAGTACTACCTTAAAAACGTTTTATTACCTAAATGTTCGATAAATACTTCTGAATAAAGTACATGATGGTACATTTTGTTTATTGAATGTCCAAAACCATGAAGCAAATGTACCTGCTAAAATCATTTCTCCTAGTGCAGATACAAAGAACATGACCCAAATAAATACCACAACATTAGTTACTGGAAAAAGAGTATTAATTAGATAGATAATAATTAGGCTTTAAATCATATTTGCGACCCCTCAGACATTGATAATTTTAGACGACCTCCTTTAACGGCGGAAATATGCCCCCTTAACGACCAAAAGAAAATCTAAAAATCTAATATAAATTAATATTTTGCTATAGCGGTTTTGATTATTTTTACAATAATCTTCAGTAGCTAAAAAACATACTGTAATATCAAAAATATATTTAATGGTATTATATATTAAATATTAAGATATGTATTAAGATGTTAAGGTAATAGTTTCCTCGAAAAATCTGCAGTTTTTAAACAATTTTTATTTAACCCATTAATATCAAAGAAATGAGGACAATGTAAAACTTGAAATCTGAAAATTCAGATTTGTACAGTTATCGATTCTGAAAGGTCTTAGCGATAGATCTTTTATCCCAGTTTTGAAAAGAATTAAAATCGATTATTGTAAAAGGCTCTGCAGAGAAAACGGTTCTTCTTAACGTAGAATTTACTCATTTACTGCATTATTTTCATATATAATTTAGAAACTAATTCAGTGTAGCTTAAACATTAATGGGCATTAAATTAATACATAATTAAACTTACTATGTAAATATTTCATGTATTCTGGATTTAATACACCTATAAAATGGCATTTTACATCAATACATTCGCCACCTTCTTTTCTGTTACAATGCTGTTTAAATACATCCGGTTCGCATTTTACTCCTTCCTGTAGAACATAAATTTTATTAAAATATATTGTTTTCCTGATGTGTTCTTAGTGGTATTTTTTATGTCAAAATCGAGAATATATTTGTATATTCAATTTCGATAAAACTCTATATACAAGCTAATTTTGCACCAAAAATTACAAAAGCTGAGAGAATTGAAAACATTACACATCCGCTCGGAGTCGAATCCGGGGGATCTTCAAATTGCTAGTCAGGCTAGTCAACTACACCACAGATGTATGGTAGTTACATATTGATCTTATGTATAATGTCTACAGTGTACTAATTTTTGTTTGTATGTATATCGGCTGTCATTATGTATTTATAATAATAAAAAGAATTGATAATCAATCATGTTTTTGTAAGGCCTACATTATACTTACAAACAAAAATGGGTAGTTTGAAGATATTATACATAAGAAGATCCATAGTTAACTACGAAGATTCTGTGGTGAAGTTGGTAGCATGTCCAATGAGGAATTGTAAAGTTCCAGGCTCGATTCACAGTAGATGTGTAATATGTTTTAAATTCAACCTTTCAATTAAATAGCGTAATAGACGTGCTTTCTATATAAGTGCACATGTCATTTCTTTTTAGATAATATAACACATGGTTCTCTAGGAATCTGTCTTAGTTGCAGCAATATTCACAACGTGATCTTGTTTTTATCGTCAGTTGAAGTAAACTACTTTTGTTTGTTTAAAAAAGTAAAAAACGTGATCTTGTTTTTATCGTGAGTTTAGAGCGATGATAAACATTCCAATTTAAAAGGCAGTAAAAGAAATAAAAGCTGAGTTGAATTCAGTAAATGGCATATCTCCCCAGTATTTTCAATAGCCAAATTGGATAAATGAATTAAAACGTTATCGTATATTAAACAGAAGACAAAACCGGTTTACACTGATCGATAAAATTCGCGATATAGTGTTAATAAGTGACCGGAAAATAAAATTGCGCGAAATATTTGAGGCAATTTGCTAAGAAAAAATTCAAGCGTGTAGTCTTCTAAGATTCTTTTAGAGAGTATGCGTCGCAAACCGGATGAGTTTTTGTGCCGGTTAGTAACTGTAGATGATACATCACTACACTTTTGAGATGAAAGAACAGTCAAGAAGTGGATTGCTAAAACCTAATGGACTACAAAGAAGACAATGATGTTGAAATCAGCTCGAAAAGTTATAGTTATTGTGTTTTCGGATGCACGTGGCATTATATTCATTGACTATTTGGAGCAGTATTATCCGTCATTATTAGGTCAGCTAAATAAAAAAATTAAAAAAACCGTTTTCATTTGAAGATAAAAAAAACTCACTTTCTCTAAGAGAATGCACAGATGTATACTTACGCAGTTTCAATAGACCATGGAACGTAATCACCAGATCTGACCCCGAGTGACTTTTTTTTATTTTCAAATTAAAAAAATGGCTAAGCAAATAATGGTTTACTTAAAACGAGATCATGGCACATGCTTATGCTTATTTTGAGGAACTACCACAATCATACTTTTCTGGGTGGCTTAAAAACGTTAGAGGGACATCTGTCAATTAAACGAGAAAGATATTATGTTGAAAAAAAAATTATCAAAAAATCAATTTTTAAAAACGTATAACCAGCCTTGTTACAAAAATATTTAAATGGTAGAACTGACTCGCACACAAAAAGAAATAGTTCGCCTGTGTTTATAAGTTTTTGTATAAATTAGACCCTTACTACCTTAGAAATACGTGTTTAGATCAAAGACTTACATAATAATCGGGTGAAACTTTATCACATGTACAGTCGACATTTGCTGTTAAATTTCCAGAAATAACATAATTTGTATTACATATTGTTGCTAAATATACAGCGGATAAAATAGTAAATACTAAAACTGTTATTTGTAACAACCATGGGAATAGTGGGAAAAATAATGATGAAAATATATTTGTTACAGCTCTAAAAAGTATAAAAATTAATATTAATTATTTTAAATTCATGTTTTATCTCTTTTCATAAATAAAAATCAGTCTCAGAACTCGCGTCTAAAAATCACGTTTTCTTTTCAAGAATGAGAAAGTAAAGTAACAGTTGAGTAAAATATAGTCATTTTTCATAAATGGGAACGAAGACGGTGTGGCTTGACGATGTGACATAGAAAAACATATGTACATATCCATACGTGATAGAGTACATATGTTCTTCGATGTCATACAAGGATGGTTCTATTTTAAATTTTGATGTTGGTTGTGCATTAACCTTGAAAATAGTTTTCAATGTCAATATCAAGGTCACCACCCATTTAATAATTATTTTTCGAAATCTTCTGGAATCCCGGTTTTTTTGACAATGTTAAAATATACCCATATAGAATATTACAATTTTTATACATACATATAAATTTATTGCACTAATACAAACAAATGCACGCTATTATGTATTATTGATAAACTTTTAATAATGAGGATACCCACTCATGATTTTGTTTGTATATATTTATTTGTATATATACAAATTGTAATATTCTATTTAGGTAGATTTTAACGTAGTTTGCCGTATGCCAAGAGTTACGAAAAACGGTCTGCGTACAGATATATCAACCAATGAAATATAATTATAATGATAATCTAGAAAAATTATTTGCTTTAAGCCTTGTTCCCATAGATAAAGTAATTAACTAAAACATGGTTATTAAGTCGATAAATATAATTTATAAAGTTAAAACATACTTGCTGCCTTCTTTAATTAGTGCAATTGCAATTGCAATGCGTTTTCTTAAAAATATTAATATCAAAACAATTATAAGTAATACAATGCTGCAAATGATAATAGATGCTAACCAAGCATTTTTCCATTCGTTATGCTTTTTATATTTTTGTACAGAGACAAAAATTCCTGAAAATAAATAAAAATATTATAATTTATTAAAGAGACTTTACCTTTTGAAATTCAATTATCAGACAAAGAAATTAAACTTCAAAATTTTTCAAATATTATTAGAGCACTAAGAATACCATTGTCTTTTGATAATTTTAGTAACGAAATAAAGAATATTGTGAGCAATAATGGTTTTCAAAGTCAAATGATAGACCAAATTCTTCAAATAGATTTAAAGAAAATAGTCCTAAAATCAGTATTCCCAGATAACACTAATACCGATAAATACACAACGAATCACCTACGATTGTCAATCTTCAGAAAAAATTCCAGGAATTGAACTTCAATTTGCCAGGACTGTCCAAGTATATATATACAGGTTAAACGGGTTGGGCGATTTTTAGAGTTAAGAAAAGCGGTACATTACAAGTTATGGAAGAAAAACAAAGTGGATTTTACATTCGCTAACCATTTGAGTCAAAAAGACAGACCGAATAAAAAACTGGAGGTTCTCCACATAGCCGAACAAGGTCCAAAACTTAATCTTTGAGAGGCTATAGAGGTTCATAAGTACAGAAATTGACATGCGATACTCCTAAATGATCAAATGTAGCAGATACACTTGTTTTCTTGTCTTTACTCTTCAAAATTGAAATGTTTAATTTTAGAAGTCTTTTATATTGATTTTAACGATGGGACTTAACGTTGCCTAAATTTTTTGTATAAAATTATTTATTTTTTAAATTTCAACTCTATTGCTCTATATGTACCTTAATAGTTATTTTATTTATTAACACATCACATCAAATTTAACATTATAACAAATTTTTATAAAAATTTTTTAAAAGAATTTGCAGCTCTATTAAATTAATAATTTTAGACTAAAAGATCGTCGTTGTTTTAAAATCCCCATTGTTTGAAAAAGGTCGTAAATAGTCCAATTAATCTATGGTAATGATTTAGACAGTTGAGGTCAGAAAACATTAGCGTACAGGAGAAATAATTAAAAAAAGTTTAACCAAAATATTCGTGAAAGTAAAAAAAAAAAACAGTTTTTTGCTAATAAATCAAAAAGTTAAGCTAGAATCCGAAAAGATTAAATAAGAAAGTTACCGTTGAAAGTTACATTGAAATTATCTTTCGATTAATATATTGTGCAATATCAATTACTTCCTCCTACATGGAAATACAAAAAACCGTAAAAAATCAGTTTTTTTTTTAAATTTTTTAATACGGCAACGTTACAATTTTTTACTAGGTAATATAATAATAATTTTGGCCTTCTGAGTTTCCATGTTTTTTTTTTGAAATCTGTGAAATTTCTTTTTTTTTTTTTTTTTTTTTTTTGTAAAAAAGACATTTTTGCAAAATCGTTCGCCTACAGCTCTTTCAAAACGTAGAGTATATGTATTTATGTATGTATGTATATATGTATATGTGTGTATCAATTCTATAACCATTTACATTTTTTTGTACCATGTAACCATGTAATAATAAGTTACGCTTTTCATGAAATCACTTTCATATAAAAAAATTCCTACCTTCCTGTTATACTTTAACACTGTTATGCAGTTCATTTTCACGAAATCACTCTTTTAGATACCGAGCGAAAAGATGTTGCACTTCAAAAAACAAAACTTAAGTTGCACCAATCTTTGTTGAAATTGAATAATTTGTGTAATATTGATTGAAGGTGAAAAAAGAATGTAACGTAACTTAGACAATCTCTTGCAATCGTTATACTGACAAGTATAATATAATTTGTTGTTTCTTTGCTGTAAACGGTCGTAGAGTCGTAAAAAAGTATTAACTATCATTCAGTTTAGCGTCAAAAAATAAGAAAAAACTATGTTCATTAGAACAGGTGATACATTAATTTGAGTGGAGAAAATTTTGTAAAGTGTTCACAACATTTGGTGAAAGAAATACCCGACAAGATCTTGAGAAAGACAAAAGATACATGTAATTCAATGCTTGATCTGTATACGAATACCATAATAAAAAAATGCGATTCGGCTGGATAGAACGGACGTACGGGCTCGGAACAATTCTCATCAATTTTTTTAATATAAAGATATTTACTACAGTAAATCCAGCATCGAATAGTGCGTTTAATTTAGGCAGCAATTCTATTCTTTAATTTTATAAAATATCGCCGCGAACGTAATTTTGAGTTTTTAGAATCGGGGCAATGCATTTTGGCCGCATTCTTGATAATTAATTTTTTGCATTTATCTCGTAAATTATTAAGACTATGAAAATTTTATCATGATCTTTTTTTACAGAATAATCTTAACTAAAACTTGTTCCTTTGTTTTTTCTTATATCATTTAATAAATTGTCATAAAATAGATTTAAAAGTAAGCTGTGTATTCTTTCAAAAGTTTTTAGTTTGTATTCTTTCAAAGCCTTAACTTTTTATACTCGACATACATAATATGTCAAAAAATATTAATTTTACTCCAAAGTTTGTAATGCTAGGAAATATTGAGTGCATCAACAAAATTTTGGTACAGGAGTTCATAAAAACACTATAATTAGTCCATTTCCGGTTGTTCGTCTGTCCATCCGTCCATCATACGATAACTCAAAAACAAAAAGAGATAACAATTTTGGTGACATATTCTAAACCTAAAAAGTTCGTGAATGAGAAAAATTGGTTCATTGGGTTCATTGGATCCTTGACTCAACTTTCAAACCATAAAAGAGAGAAGAAAAATTCGAATACAAAAAAGTTTATTTCTTTGAAACAAACAACTATGTTTCAAACATTTTTTCGTAAAATTTCGCCAAAATTTAAGCTCAAATTTAGCTAATTATTATATATTGGTAATTACAATACATATTATTATACAACTATATATAATTCTATAGACTGGATATTTATTTTATGAATGCTAATTAAAAATAGTCCAAACAAGGATATTTAATCATATGTCGAGTATCTAAACAATTAACTCTGTTAGTTGTTATCTTCTCTTGTTTTAAATTGATTTTATGAAAAATTGTTATCAGAGCTGTAGAACTTTCTTTTACGAATAATTTAACTTGAATATTCTTGAGGTGTTTTGGAACTTCAAGGCGAAGTAACCATTTGAAAAATAAGGAACATAATTGTATACACATAAGATTTACATTTTCACATGCAGATTAGCAATTCAACCTGTTTGTATGTCTTATACTTGGAATTATAAAATTTCCGCATATGTTAGTCCATATGATCTTCTAAATACGTTTGCTTCTGTATTTCTCAGAAACTAAGAAATATCATTCAATTTAGGGAATAATGTTTCATAAAAATAGGTTCAGTAATTTTCAAGATATGCAATAAAAATTAAAATGTAATTTTTAGTTTATTACTTCTGTAAATAATATCTTTTATTTGTAACCAATTACTTTTCAATGTCAATACCAATGATTTAAATTTTAGCTTTGAGGCGTCTTAGAAAGGTAATTGGTAAGGATATTGTCTGCAAAAATATTAAATTTAAATATAGTTCATTTTATTCAAGTCATTTTGATTTTTATTATCTCCCTTTCTTTATTTTGTATCTAATCACTTTAATTTTGCTCTAATAATTCTAACATCCTTCGATATAAAATTTTTTTTATAAAGTTATATCCGACAATCCCAAGGATAATCTCTTAATTCTACTAAAATAAGTATCTAATAAAACTTATGCATAAAACATATATCTGTGATTGATAACTCTATATATTAAAACTACTAAATCGATTTAAATGAAATTTACACTGTTCTCTAAGTAAAATCTTATTTAAACCAATTATATATTAAAGTCATATTCTTAGTTTCTTATAAATACATATAATAGACAAAAATACAAATACATTTAAAATGTAGCACTCTAGCACTTCTAGACTAATATGGACTAATATATACGAATATTGCGTACTTCCAGCAATAATACATAGGTACACACAAGTTAAATTGCTAATATGCTTGTTGATGAAAACGGAATAAAAGGTGATAAAACTAATGTTAATCTTATTTGTATACACTTATGTTCCTTATTTGCCAATTGTTTACTTCGCATTGAAGTTATAAAAAATCTCAGGAAATATGAATAAACCTGGACATATACAAGTCAAATAATTTATAAAAAAATGTGCTATAAAAAAAAGCTAAGATAACAATTTTTAATAGAGTCAATTAAAAAAGTTATTAGGCACTGAAAGAAAACATAGCGTTTTAAATCCATTTCAGGTTAATTTTTGTTTATAACTTTTGAATTTTTAATGTTAGAAGAAAAAGCTAAAGGAAAAAGTTTTAGATAATATTATTATCTAAATGAAAGTTCTACCCCAGATTCCGAAAACTTAAAATTAAGTTCGCGGTAATGTGTTTTATTGAATTAAAAAATAAAATTGCTGACTATATGAAATGCACAGCTAGGAATTTTGTGTATGAGTCCAATAAATGATCAATTTAATTATAAACAAATTGTAATAAATTTTATTTAAAAAAAAAATTGACTAAGAATAAAATTTCAATTTCACAAATATTACTGTGTTGAGAAATTAAAAGCGATGTTTATTGGAGCCACTTCCCATGGGCGGATCAGGATTTTTTCTAGAATTTTCTATAATAATTTGAAAAGCACACTGATATAGAGGATATAATTTTAATTAGAAAGGTAATTACTTTACAAATTTTGAATTCGATGTTCTATAAACGCGATGGGAATTTGTTGAAATCCTTGTTAGTTTCGAGAATTTTTTAATTTAATTACATTTTCTCTCAGAAAATTAAATAAAAATCTGGAATAGCAGGCGTGAGTATTGAAAATAAGAAAATTTACCAAACGATAATGCTGATATAACTCCAATCATCGAAATGTATAACATGGCTGGAGCGATCCATTGCATGAAGATTATGTACACAAATGATAATAACATTGCCATTGCAAGCGCTACACAAATCGACCATTTGGATCCAGATATATCTTCTACTATTGTGTAGCTAAACTGAAAATAATACGTCATTTTTTTTTAAATGATTCATTTGACTATACTAGATACCATATATAAGAATGTCACTCAAATTCTCTGCAATTTTTAATAGAAACGGGATGTCTACGGATTGAAACAAAAATATTTTTTAAATTATAACAAATAAATAAACAAATCTTCCTATCAAAAACTATACATATATATAGTTTGAAAAGATATCTATACCCAATGGTAACTTATGCATACATTTTTGTCTGTGATCCTCATATTTTAGTCAGCGAGCTTTAGTCCAGGGTAGATAATTTTTGAAAGGGAAAATCATAATCATATAATTTTTGAAAGGGGTTTCATCCTACTATAATTTTTTTCCCTTTCAAAAATTATCTACTCTGGAATCAATAAGTATCAGTCGACTGTAGATATTCAACCTACTATTATGACATAGACCCCCTATCAGGTCAGCTTTCATTAATCCACTACTATCAGGCCTAGATGAATAGTATTATAAAATTTTTATGAGTAAAATAAATAAAATATATCATCTTTTATATTCTGTCAAACTGTAAACTATAGATGGTCTAAATTGGGCATTTTAAGATTTTAATAAAAAAAATGATGCCTTACGTTTTAGTTTTAGTATACTTACTGAAATTTTCGTACACTAAAAGAAAAAATTCTAAATATGCGATTTAGATTTTGGGTTGATAGTATGTAAAAATTTAAGACAAAGAAAAAATATTGGGCTATTAGAAAAATGATTTGTAAAAAGAAATAAAAATATGATATGGTGAAAAATTATTTTTCTACAACTTTGCTTTGATAAATATCTATTCAGAATATTTTTTTACGGTCGCTGCGCGTTATAGCTATAACCAAACTCCGTATCAAAGTAACGTTTATGGAATATTTTAATCATAATTCAAAAATAGGGAAAAAGTGATAATTTTATTTTCGCTTGTAACTTTTAGAATTTAATTTCATCTTAATATTATTATATATAAATTTACCTCTGTCAATTGTGATATCCTCTTTAAGTTTTCCACAGCTGAATTGTAAGTTTCTCTATCCAATTCATAATCAAGAAGATCAGAAATATTTGTATCAGGATCCGGAAAACAACGATTGTACACTGTAAATAATTTAATTAAAATTATTTGATTGCTTTATAATCCTCATTAATAATTCAACCCATGTTTTTGTGGTGAAACGTAACATGTTCAGATCTATGAGTGCTAACGATGATACATTTTCATTTTTCTCAGTGGAATCTGATATGCGGGCTAATAAATTGGGAATCTGATAAATTAATAGAGAAAGTAAAATCTCACGGTTTGAGTCAACTATAAAGTATGTTTTGAATAAATGTAGGTATGATTAAAATCTGTTGTAATATTTTAAAGTATCTATACCATATATGTGTATAAACATATTTATTAACTCTGTATTATAGTTCTTATACACGATGTCGAGGCAAACATTTTATCCTATATCCGGAGGGAGACACAGGACTGATACACATGATTGCCATGCCATTATGCTCTGGATCAAATGTTTGATTTCACCCTTAATACTACCTTTCTTTTGCTCTTTACACAGGTCTTCGTCAGATGTCACGCGGTTTTCCAGGTTTACGCTTTCCATAAGGTTTTCAGTCTAATGCTTGGTGACCGATATTATCTGATGATTTCAGAAGGTGTGCCCAATCCGACGAAACTTTCTTTTTTTTATTGTCCCGGCTTAAATATAAAAGAAAGCATGGTTGGGTTGCGTTCACCCTCCGTAAACCACCAGATGATATCACCCGCTAAACATTATAATGAAAACCTCAAAGAAACTGTAAACATGGTAAATCGCGTAACATCTGGCGAAGGATTGTGTAAAGAGAAGTCCAGAAACAAGGGAACACTTAGTTGAGATCAAACATTTGGTACAAAACAGAGAAAGATGTCATGATGTAAAAATTTATATTTCTTAGTAGATGGTTAATTTTTGCAACCATTTTTTTTTACATGGATCAGATTTTTACTTACCAGAAATGCTCGGAAGATACCAACCAGCACATATGTTTTCGTCAATTTTTTTTTTAATATCATCTACTTCAAATCCCGCAATTTCTGCATTCGTAACATTTGGATGACATATTAACTTTTTTCGCAAATCTTCTATATCCATTTCACTATCTCGTTTAAATATAAACATTTCCGAAGGGCATTCGTTAATACACACCTTTTAAATTAAAGTTTTGAGTTTTAATTTGATTAAGATTGAGTTTTTCTACCTATATATTGATATTGGGATTTAATACGTGTTAAAGCTTTTAAAGTAACTTCACATAAATATGTGGTGTTGAATGACAGAATTCAGAAGTTTGAGTCATTCGAAAGCTCAGAAAATTCCTCTTGAGCTTTAAGTGGCAGGTGAAAACAAACGGCAATTCAAAACGGCTTTTGAATTCAAGATAGCTTTTGGAAATCCATATTTAATTTAAATTATGTACCTATTTAATAGGAACTGTGGTTTTTAACGCTTTTAAGTGGTCTACAATAATTTTTGCAATAAAAGTTTCACAATGATTTTTCTCGATTATAAAATTGTCGACAATGGAAAACATTTCGAACGAATTTTTTTTCCAAACGTTGATTTTTTTAATAAAACCTTAGGTGTGACTTACGCTGAAATTCACATCTAGATGTTATAAAATCGTGTATTTATATATTTGACATGAAAATCTCTAGCGACCTCAGTATTTTGCTACGCGAACCCGCTCGAGGTCGCTAACCATAGTTTAAGAAGGCCTGGTATATGCAATCCCTTTAAAAGCACACCTCTGAAAATACACCCTGCTGATACTTTATGATTGTATCATATTTAAGTATCAAACTAACATATTAAATCATAAAAATGGTTAAGCGCGATTGTTCTTTTCTGCCCTTTTATTTTGAACATTTTATATTCTCTATAAGTACGCTCTTAAATATCTTGCCACACATATTAACAACCCACTATATTAAAATAATTTAGATTTTTAATAATTCAGCTTTAACTTTTAGACGTCATCCTAACTATGTACGAATAATGAAGAAAAATAAGGTGTTGAATAAAGTAACCAATTGGCTATTTTCAAATCTTCGTGCGAACAATAAACACCCAGATATTGTCATGCAAAGTTTTCCATTCTTACAGTATTTATATTTTTTCTTTTAATTTTGAGAAAAATAAGTGAAGACAACAACTAATAGTGTTAATTGCTTAGATACTCGACATATGTTTGAACTATTTTAAATCATTAGCATTCATAAAATACTCTAAACATCCAGTCTTATAAATACACTAGCGGACGTTACGCGGTTTCACTTGCTTCGTCCCCAATCCCGTGGAAATACACGTTTTAAAATCCTATGTCACCCGGGAACAGTGTAGCTTTTCAACAGTCAAATAATTTTTCAAATCGGTCCAGTAGTTTTTAAGTTTATTCGATACATATATAATACTACTATTTCCTCTTTATAATATTAGTATACATATAATAAAAATATGTTCTAAGATAAATAACTATTATTGATGATCATATTCTTGCATTTACTGTATGTTGCCATTCGTAACCATTATAATTTTTAAATTTCCATTTGATAATTTCCATTTTTTTTGCAGATTTATTGAAACTAATTCGCGAAACTAAATTTTGGCCGTTACGTCTCAAGCATATCTAGGGACTCATATATGCAAGATGTGAGCCATTTGGTAAAGTTTTGTATTCCGGTTGTAATTTTTTTACTCTTTTTGTAGGATGAAATAAGCTTATGGAAGACGACTAATGTTAGTTGGCGGCAGCATTTTACCCACAGTTTCAACCTTTGTGGCTGCAAAAGTATTGCACTGTGGCTGCAATGATAGAGTCAAATTTTTAAAGTTAAGAAGCATATGGAAGCAAAAGCTGAAGAAGTTATGAATAGAGAAAGAGAAGTATTTGGAAAATATAATGTTAATAATAGCGGAAGCAGCAGTCATGAAGAAGAAGGGAAGATTTTCATCCCTTGGCCTGAGAAAGATAAATCTATAGACCTAGATGTAAGTATATGGTCTCTTATATTTATTATTATATATTATTATATAAGCATTTTGTTATTATTATATTAGCTTCATATTATTTTAAGATAATAATATTCTTATAAGTTTGTTAAGTGGCATTGATTTTTGTCTGATTTAGACGAAGTGGTATTGTGGGTACACTTGTAAATTGTACCAGAGTTAGCTTAAATTTTAATAATAATTTATGTTTAACCTCCCGCTAAGAAAATCGAAGATTTTCAAAAATAGCTAAGTTATTGGTTTTAACTCCGAAAACTAATCAGCTCTTAACATTGATATATCACGTCGATCATCGTGAATCCGGTTAAAATCGGTTGATTCGTTCGAGATATATCGTAAACGAAAAATTTCATAAAAAAGTGTTTTTGTTACATAACTTCGACATTTTCGTACCGGTTTTTATGCAACAAAATAATTATTAAAGCTCAAAAAACCACGTCGCTCGCCGCCAAGAAATCGGTTGATTGGTTGGAGAGATATCATTAACGAAATATTCGAAAACAAGTGTATTTTTAACATCAAAGCTCAAAAACAAAAGTTTAAACTCAAAAACATGTAATATGTTAAATTTTAAGTGCTTAGGTTGTAGCGATTTTTTTCCTTTCATAAATTTTAAAACCAAAAAAAAAAAAAAAAAAAAAATAATAATAATAAAATTTAATTAATATCAAATATCATTCACAAAAAAAGTCGCTACATATCAAACTGCCTCTAGACGTAAATCATTCCGATAGTCTTATACCACCTTCATATTTTTGAAGCAAAAATATGCGCGAGCATTTTGTTTTTTTATATATATTATTAAAAAATATGAGTAGTGGTAAGATGTTAGCAGGTAGAATTCATTCTCTTTTTGGATTGGCATTGATACCACGTGGAAAAAATATCGGAATGGTTGACGGTGGACTTAAAATATTTATGGTTATTAGTAAGATACAATCAAAAATATTTCAATTTTAATTATATGGAACCGGGTATGTAGGCAACAATTTTTTTACAAATCCAATTAACCTTTTAATTAATTTATTTGGCCAATTGTATTCTATTTATTCTATACGCGTGTGGTTAAACAACCACGGTTAAAATTATATTTATATGTGATATTATTTCACATTTTATTGTTCTTGTTAATTAAATTACAATTCATTATTTATAAGAGTTTGGCAATGTTAAGCGTTATTTAATCATTTAGGTAGTTAGTCATTGTTAATTTATTTAGTTACGTTCATAATTGTTTGTCATTTATGAATGAAAAGATTATTATTACATATTAAAGTTTGTTACATATAGATCGGCTATTTAATCATTTAGGTAGTTAGCCATTGTTAATTTATTTAGTTACGTTTATAATTGTTCGTTATTTATGAATGAAAAGCTTATTATATATTAAAGTTTGTTACAGATTGATCAGTTATTTAATCATTTACCTCAACCTTTGATGTAGCTCATTACCCTTTCAAATTTTGGTTGTAATAAAACAGCTGGGTCTTCTTGAATAAGGAGATTATGAAACGGCGATGCTAACTGGGGGTCAACGCTTTGTATAATCGTTGACTTGGGCCCATTTTAACACCACAGCACGCAAGCGCCATTATTTTTTCATTCATAATACTAATTTATAATACTACATTTAATTTTAATACGTTTATTCTTTAATTGCATCTTTTTTCTAATTTTTGCTACAAGGTATGGAATTAGCGGGAAGTTGAAGGGATGGCCTTTAGGGTCATTCGTTCCAAATTTTTATTTATAGAATTTTAAACAAAATAGTTTTTAAGTGTTGAATTCAATTTTCATAATTTGTAGTCCTTAAAATCGCACCACTCAAGGCTCAGATCAATGACTCTTCTTCACATACAAAAATAATCCTCCCAAATCTTAGTTTTAGAAAGAGGTTTGAGAATTCATTTAGAAAAAATTTGCTAACATAGTGTTTAGCTTTTTATAATCGTTATTTTCATTAAATTAGATTATATGATTTTGGAGTTTTCTAACTCGGGAGCCTCATATCATTCACACTAAGGATATAGTGGTAACTACCTCAAATTTTACATTTAGTAAAATTACTTAAAAGTCACAATTTTAAATTGAAATTAATTAGAAATTATAATGATACCTGTGGTGTTTGACATCCAGTCCAAATGACGTTAGGTGACGCACATTTTGTTAAATTGAAAAATAAAAGATACTTTTTATTTTTTAAGTCGTCATCAACTCCGCAATATCTTCCTTCACTGTCACGTGGAACAAGTAAATTTCTTGGATTACCATTTGTAAATGCTATAAAACATTCCAAAATTATATTTATTTATAGTACAGAATGCAAAAAATCATTCAATAACTCTTCAAGAAGTCATATGTTTTGACAATGATAAAATTTTTGAAATCACCTATTTTGAAAGAATTTTTTATATATAAAGTTTAAGTAGAAAGTTAAAATTTTAGCTACCACTAAATAAAATTTATAAAAAAACACATGCAGAATGAGAATGGAAGCTCATAGGTTTTTATATTGCACAATATTTTTTGTTGGAAATATATTTTAGGAATTTGGCTACATAACTAATGTTGAATATTTAGTAAAATTTTGATTTTTTATATACTATTGGCGAATAAAAACTCGGACTTCCATCTAAAACTTTGAAATTATAACTTAATTAACAAAATGCTTTCCTGAAGTTATTATTTTTCTGTTCAGGTGTTATAAGGATAAAAAATTATACATACCATAAACTCCAATTGAAATCCAAACAGCAATCACAATTATAAAAATAAATAAACAAATTACATCTGTGCAAGATCGTTTTTCTAGTGGCCCACGAAAATCGGGATCATATTCATTTGGCTCATCTGTAATGAAAATAAAAATGCGATCAGAATTATTTTCATAAGATTGTGTATTACTTTTTGAGAATTCTAAAAGGGCTAGGAGGTGTGAGTCTGGTAAGTATACCAATGACTCATTTAGCCCTAGAGTATAACAATACACATGCCCATCTAAACAATTACAATTTGTGATAATGTTGAAAATCGAACCCAAAAATTCGGTAAACTGTGTACATTAGTGTTTACGACACAGCGAACTGATACATGAAGTAAGCATATTATCCAGGAGTGAGGAGAGTAAACATAATGTTGAAAAAATGTATTAAAAACATAGCCACTTCTTTTTATCACTATTTAGGGCGGTAATTAAAACGGATCAAACTGTATAATTTAAATATATGTTAATCAATGTAATAAACAATATTATAAAAATTAGTAAATCACATATTTCGTTTTTGGACCGGTTTTGCTCATTCACGGGTTTAAGGTACTTTGTACGTCTGGAATACGCTATCAAATATTTTAGCTTGTAATCTCTTTTCATTTAGAGTTAATGACAGGCAACCGGGCGGACAAACGGGATCGTACTAATCTAGCTTATTCTATGAACATAGATATTAAAGGCTAGAACTAATATATTCTAACATATTGTGTATATCTCGAATATAATTTAAATAAAATGATTTTTAGCCCACAATTAACGCAAGCTAAATACCGTACAAATACTTGCCTGGGTGCCAGACGCTCATCGGTTTTTTGCTTAAAACCAAATTTTTATTTTCATTTCTAATTAGGAGAATATATTCTTTACCAGGTTGCCTATTAAAATTTGGCCGCCAATATTTTTAATTAAATTATTTTTAATTGATTTTTGGTACAAAATATCGTTCACTTGTTTTTTAAATAAAATATCGTCTACATTACGGCAATTTATATGAAGATTCTAAAAAATCACAGCTGTCGTTGCGCACCTGGTCGCGCCTCTTCGCAGCCAAATGGAAACAGGTGTGATTTTGTTACATTTATACGTTCATAATGTTTATTTTTTAATCATATACCAAATTAAAGCTATTTATTTATTTATTTATTATCATATAGGGTTGCCTAATTAAATTCGCCCGCAAATTTAGAGTTGCTGGCTATTAAAAATAATAAATATTTAATATAAGATGAAAGATACTTAGGGCGTAACATCATTTCTCAGACGAGGATATCGATTACCAGTTATTTTTTTGAGTATAGCGAACACTAACATTAACGCACGCGTAATGGCTTAAAATCGTCGTACAGCTGGCAATCGCTGCCCTCGTCTGATAAATGATGTTAAGCGCTAAGACTCTTTCACTCTACCTTAAATATATATTATTTTTAACAGCCAGCGAAGGGTTGCGGATATCTAATTAAAAATACTGGCGGCCAAATTTTGATAGGCAACCTGGTAAATATATATTTTTCTAATTATAAATAAAGATGAGAATTTGGTTTTAAGCAAAAAACCGATGAGCGCACTAATCCTGCAGCAGGACCTTAGACTATGAACAGTAAAAATAAACATATTTGAATGAAGTATACGCAGTACTTTTGACCAAGAAGGATTCGTAACAACAGGAATAATGAACCGATTAATTCACAAAAAGGGATATTTTTAGTATTGTACATATTAGTCATATGTATACAGATAATTGTTTTTTATTTACATTGATTCATGATTTTAGCGCTTCGTGTTTACATTGATACTACTACGGAGGTGCTACTAGGAAATTTAAGAAATAAAAATGATTACATCGTTTTTTAAATATATATAAAAGGGAATAAATAGGTGGGCACAGTTAATACAAAACTTCCTTAATTACATACAATATTTACTTCGAATATTCTAATGCAAATTGAAGTTAATTGTTAAAAATTAACCACGGAAAACTTATACTACTTTTGGGATGGGATACATTTAGTCTAAGAGTTGGTGGGTCATTTATAACCACGTGCTGACAGGAATCTTGCGTGTCATCAGCTTTTAGCCACTTGAAAGGGGTGAGAAATGAGTTGGGTCAAAGCGGTAAGAGTTAGGAAAAAAGTTTCTAATAAAAATTTTAGAGTATAAAATTTTACATAAAAAAGTGTTTGGCTCTTATTAAAATAACAGAGCTAGAGCCTCTAGAAGTTTTATCACATTCACACAATTATTCACAGGTTTTTTAAATATATGTGAAATGTATACGAGTGATAAATTATAAGTACGGGTGCAAAATTTACAGCATGATTTTCGAATTAAAAAAAAAAAAACAAAAAACAAGGAGTTAGCTATAAATAATGTGCTACAATGTGCCGTTGAGAAAATTGAAAAATTAAAAAAAAAATGGAGCTTCTATAGTAAAAAATTAAATTTTTATCAGTAGCGACTTTTAGTTTTTGTGAAAACTGAAATGTTTTCCAAAATGTGTTAGGCTTGTGCTGCAATATGCCGTTGAGAAAATTGAAAAAAACGGAAAAATAGCGCAGCTACAACCAAAAACAAATTTTAGTCAGGAGCGATATTTTGCTTTTTTGAAAAAATAAAAAGTGTGTTGTAATGTGTTAGATTTGCGCTCAAATGTGCCTTTTAGAAAATTTGATTATTTGAAAAATTGGGAAAGCTATCGGTGAAAATTAGTTTTGTATTAATACATACACATGTTTTTATTTGTAATATGATGTATTTGTGTAAACATCTCAATATTATTATACTGGATAATATAAACTGAATACTTTCTAATACATTTTTTTACTCCCCGCTCCTAAATTTTTTAAATATAAACAAATAATATAAGTTCGTGTGAGTAAATTATATTATGGCATTATCTATGAACGCTAATTTTTTTGTATGTGTATATTTTATATAAATGTATTTGAATATTTACTTCCACTTTTTATCATATGGAAAATGATTGGACGGATAATCGGTATATTATACGCATACATTGTGAATATATGCAAACACATATGTGTTTCGTATAAAACACATATTGACCTTGAAAGATGTGATAGCCATTCTAGTAACAATAAACAAAATAGTACCTTAGGAGACAAAATATAATGTTAAGATATTGTATAATTCAAAAATGTAATGTATAGTAAAAGGCAAAAATTAAACGTCCGTTTAAGCCCAAATTATAAAATACATCATAAAAATCGTATATGTTTTAATTTTAAATAAACAAGAAACATTCAAGTTGGTGTACTTTTTTTGACTTGGGTGCGTATAGAAGTATACAGAATGTATACTTCAGAATTATCATGGTAATCAAAATTACCATGATAATTGTTTTTGCTCACAAATCAATAATAAAACCACTATTCAATTAAAGCAGATAAATCAAATTTCTCTAGTCTAAAAAACTTATCACGAGCTCCAGTAGTAATCAAAAAACTAAACTGTTGGGATTATGGTATGTGATGATGTATTATTTTATAAATAATTAAAACACTTTATTTTAAATTAAAATATTCTTTTATTCAAAAATAGAGTTTCTCAGAGATATGTCTTTACACTATTAATAATTAGAATAAACTACATACTTTCAATGATTAGAATTGACTACCTACTATATTTCAAAGTTGTCCCTTTTCATTTGTCCATTTTAGTTCATGTAACATCTGTTGTATATTTGGGTTATTCCAATATATTCAAATGTATCTAGTTTTTATTTTATTACAGGATGTTTGATCATATTAAAACTATCTTTCTCAGAAATAATAAAATAAAACCTTTTTCAAAGATAAACATGTGTTCAACAAACGTTATTAAAATGAAACTTTCCTATTGAAATATTTTAAGACCCTTTTTAAAATATAGTATTATAAAATAAAAGTGATAATTTTTGTATAGACGAATCCAATATTTCAACATAAACTGATTCGTTTTCTCCAATAAATTAAAAATTTCCCAATTTTTTTAAATATGTAATCAAATTTTCTTAACAGCACACACTAGAGTACAGCTTTTCATTTAGCATTCAATTTAATTGAATATAATGTGTAACCCCTCTAAAACCTTAATTCAAATTTGATGTTTTTTTGTTCTCATGTGTACCTAATTTTTATAATAATTAAATTTTCAAAACAGCACATTTGAGTACACCTTTTAATTTGATATTCAATTTATTTGAATATAATGAGTAAGTCATTCAAAACTTAAATTCAAATTAGTTCAAGTTTTTTGCTCCTAATTTTCAAATAAAATAATTTTCCAAACAGTAAATTTGAGTAAGCCTCTGAATTTGACATTTAATTGAATTGAATTTGATGACTAAGTCTTCCAAATCTTTAACTCAAATTGGATCAAATTTGTTGTTACTAAGTAATAATATTATAGTTTTTCTATTCGAATTTTTCAATTTTCATTTTTTCGAAAAAAATGAAAAGCATCACCAAATTAATGTTTCTAAAAAATTAAGTTTTTGCTTTAGGGGCTCTATTTTCCGAATTTTCCAATTTTCTCGATGACATATTGGAACACAAGTCTAGCACATTCTTTGTTTTTTTCAAACCCGAAAATCACGCAGCTAACTTACATGAAATGTATCATTGTCCGTATTGTAAAGTAATTAATTTGGATATCTATTTATCTAATATCACATCATTGACAAACAGAAACGAAAAATTAAAAAAATATCACTGTTTGTAAGAACATGTAAAGTACTAGAACCGAAAAAGTTTTCTTTTCGCCATAGCGTGTCCTACAAAATAATTATCAGGTACCATTCTAAATAAAAGATTTTCCTAGAAAGATATTATTACTAAATTTATAAATTATTTTAATTAAAAAATCATTTATAAATGATAACATTTTATTTAGAATGGATCCTTTTCGATAGATTTGATGACATTTCTTGGAGAAAAACAAAATTAAACAGAATGGCAAAATTCGAACAAACAACCAATGTAAAATATTAAATTAACGGAAGTTAGCATTTTTTGAATTAACTTAAAAGTTAATTTGTTATGAATATTGTAAACTTCGTTAATTAACGATTAACGAAACCTATATAAAAAATAAAAACTTGCCATGTTATGAACAGTCTTTTTCTATAAATCAATAGTTTTCGTAGAGGTAGAAGAATTTTCATTAAAGAAAAATGATTTAATTTGTAACATAAATCGTTTGTTCAAATGTATTTAATATTCGTAATTAAAAAAAGAAATATGTCCTTATCAATTTTAGTCAGTTCTTACGATATAATTTATATTAATATTTACGTGACGCAGAATCACCATGTTCTTGGAAAATATAAATCCTATAAATAATACTTCAAGTATTTGTTATTTAAAAAGATAATTTTGTACTTAGAAAAATGTTATTTGAACAAATAGAAAATAAATTTGTATGAGGTAATTTATTTATTCTATCTGAAAATTTTCACTAGTAGTTTCGCAAACTGCAAAATTTAGAAGATATCTGAGAGAATGTTAAAAACTGGTTATTAATTCAAAAAATGCTCAGCCCATTTTCATTAGAAAAAAATAAATATTTTTCTAAAACTATATAGTAAATTTTTCGAGTGTGATAATTGCGTCTACCAAATTGGTCAAAATCGAACAAGGGGTTCGAAAGTTTCAGCGGAACAAGTACGGATATATAGACAAACGAAAGGTAAAATCGTCTACTTATACCATAGCCAATTTTCTTTATGGTTTAGTAGAAATCGGCGCCGAAATATAACACCTCAGTTTAAGCGCTTCTATTTAAATTGTCCTACTGAAATGCACGTAGTCAGAGGGTAATAATAATAATATTATAGTAATAATATTATAGTAAGTAATAATATTATAGTTTTTCTATTCAAATTTTTCAATTTTCATTTTTTCGAAAAAAATGAAATGCATCACCAAATTAATGTTTCTAAAAAATTTAGTTTTTGCTTTAGGGGCTCTATTTTCCGAATTTTCCAATTTTCTCGATGACATATTGGAACACAAGTCTAGCACATTCTTTGTTTTTTTCAAATCCGAAAATCACGCAGCTAACTTACATGAAATGTATCATTGTCCGTATTGTAAAGTAATTAGAGGGTAACTCGGTAGCATATTTAAACGGAATTGCTAAAACAATTGCAAAGAATGTTTATTTTCAAATTGTTTTTTTATATTTGATGAAATACAAATAGTTTTTTTTTTCAATAAAATTAATATTTTTGGAGACTTGTTTTTAAATTTCAGAGAAATCTTGAATTCGGAACTTTTCATACATTAAAAAAATATACTATAGAAGATATGGTCTTATTTTATGTTCTTTATATGGTATTTAATAAGTTGACACATGAGTTTTAATTTTATTAACATTAAAAATATCTCTATTAAAAGTTATATAACCCAAAAAAGATCAAACAAAATTATTATTTATTATATATAAATTTGTAAGTAAATAATGCAATGTTTATATATTTATGAATGTTTATAAAATTTCTAGATCAAGTGTATAATATTAGATATATTAAATTTGATAATTACGTTCTGGAGGGTTCTAGATAATAAAATACTATTTTGTAAAATAATTATAATTATATAATAAATTTATTAAAAAATTATAATTTTTTTCTCTGCGAATTTCTATAACCGCAAAACGCTCGATCAGCGAAACATGAGTTGAGTTGAAAAAATCGTTAGGTCGTGTTAATACTTCATAAAGAGGTGTATTAATAGTATCCAGATATTCAATAAACCAAAGGTGGGTTAAGGGAGACAAATAATTAATTCAAGAGAATTATTTTTTTTCAAAGATAATTAATTCGAATTTTTACAAAGAATTTTGAAGATAAATATTTTGTATGACGATTACATTAATTTGAAAAAACAAAATTTAAAAAAATTTAAAGGTCAAAATTAAATTCAAATACCTATTGGTAAGGTAATTAAACTTGTGTAATTATCTTTATATTCCTTCTTAAAAGAAATTTACTAATACATTACGTTGGATATTGCGAGTCGGCTGCAAGGTCTATCAAAGCTCAATCAATTGAGCTAATACTCATATTTTATTCTTTTCCTTTATAAATTTTCAATGGGTCAAAAGTAACCAAATTCGGGATTTTACAAATGTTTCAAAAATTTATATATTCAAAATTTTCGTTTTATCGTAAAAGTCAAAGGACCTATTTTATTCTTAACTCATCAAAGGATATAAATAAATTCCTTACAATTGTCTAAACAATGTGGTGCCGACTTTCTCATTGGCAATATTAATTTACATTGTAACGATCGTATATTTTTAATCAATCAATTCTAATATGAAAATACGTATATATATATAATAAGAATTTTGAGTATTACCGTTTAGTGATTGGACAATTTAAACAGAATCGGTTGACCCTAAAGGCCATCCCTGCAACTTCCCGCTAATTTCATACCTAAGCACTTAAAATTTAACATATTACAATGTTTTTGAGCTTTGATGTTAAAAATACACTTGTTTCCGAATATTTCGTTAACGATATCTCTCGAACCAATTTACCGATTGATACGTTCTTTGGGGTGATCGACGTGGTTTATCTGATTAGTTATTGGAGTTGATCGATAGAGCCGTTTAAAAGTTATTCCAAAAAAACCACATTGAAAAATATATTTTTGCCTAGTTTTTTTGAGATTGCTCAAAATTTACCAGTTCGAATTGATTGTATTCAATATACTTTCACATACTTTCTCTCTCACACACACATACACACACACGCACGCACACACACGTACACATATACAGACACAACGACAACCTCGCAGGGGTAGTCAGGGAAGCTTCCTTACGTCGAGATCTGATGAAAATTTGATTTTTTCAAAAGGGGGTAAAACCAATAACTTCCTTGAAAATCTTCGATTTTCTTAACGGGAAGTTAAAAAGTTGAGATGGAATCTATAGAGATATAAACGCATTTTTATATAAACGCATACTTTTGGTAGTATTAGATAAAAATTTTAATAATGCCAATAATACAAATTAAGAGAGATTTAAAGTAGAATAAACAAATGAAGATTTAAGTATTCAGGACATACAGTTGAGTATCAATGTTTGAACTATGTTTAATTATTAACATTAATAAATTACTCGAAATACGTAGTCAAATCTGCTAAGAGTTTATTACATAGTATTGAGTAATAATTAGTATTTATAACATTAGTTATAATTAGTATGTTAATAAGCTAAATTTGTTTATTTTTAAGAAACAAACATTATTTGCATTGGATTTATTTACATTATTTTGTCATGGATCCATGGAATGAGTTAAATGAGTGATTTAATTTACTTATTTGACTGAATTGATTGATTAACGTTATTGATCGATTTCGCTCATTCAAGAAGATTTCTACTTTATCTATCTCTTTTCGTTTTTAAGTTATCTTTATATCTGACAGACAGGCACATTAAAATTGACCAATAAAAGCGACGGATAGACGATGATAGTCATACAGTCTATTAAAGAACAGTATGTTTTAACAATATATTCTTCGTTTTATAGCCAAGATCTCTACTGGTAGTAACAGCACTCTTTCGCTTATAGTTATTATTATAATTATAATACATTGTCATTATTTCCATATTTATTTAATTTAATGAATTTTGTAAAAATTTTTTTAAAATTACAAATGAAAATATCATTTATTAGTATTATCTTCTTTTATCGATAATTACTTTCCATACAATAGTATAAATAGAAGTAATGTTTTAGGGTCAATTTTTCGATGTCCACTTTTTAGTAGAAGTATACATTTTGAGCTGATCTCCTGACTCCAAAAAAATGGTTTTTAGAAATTGATCTACCAGCCTGCCCTAGCTTTATTTTTTTTGTATTATTCGTTTTGCTTCTCGTTTTGTTTTTTTTTTTTTTTAAAAAAAACTATCAAAAGTTTATAGTATTAAAAGCAAGTTCTGTGATTCGTCGCAGCTTAAATAAGAAAAGGTATTCAAGAAATCAACTCAAGTCTACGTGGGCAAATTTTCAGTACATTGATACATTTTATTCCCTGCCTGAGTTTGGAAATGTACTCTCCAAATGACAATTATGATTACTAATTTTTAACTGAATGCTGATAGAGATAGAGGTACTGCAGATTGTACAAATTTATAATTAATTCAAAATTAAAAAGTTTTTAAAGCAAATATTTCGATGACTGTTTTAATTCGTGCATGAATTAGATTTAAGTATTTTAAGGAAATGAAAAGAAACAAATTAATAAAATAAATGAAAATACTCACGTAATTGTTTTGTTTTAGGAGACATCACAAAAACTAATTTGTAATAACTTAAAGCACAATAGATCGAATGAGCAGTCTTAAAATTATAAAAAAATTTGATTTTGTTTTTAATTGTTTGTACACTACATTGCACAAAATTATCGACTACTGTATTTATGTCTAATATAATCGATAATATTTGTATATATCTATTCATGAATAAATACATTCAAAATTTTTAATAGGAAAACCTCTGCCAATTTCTCCGATAACTGTCGTATGCTATTATCAAATTTTTATCAATTTCTTTTCTAATGGTTTAATCTTTGACTTTTATGAGTAATCTGTGACTGAAATGAGTAAAAGAAAATTTTATTTTATCGTTTCATTTAAAATTAGAAATCAATTTTAATTCGCATTCATTAATAATATAATTTATAAGCATATAATAAGACTTGATTAAGATAGATTTCATAATTCGGTATTTCGAGTCGCATTCGGATTCATTTCGTTCGTAAAACTGTGATCCATTGTACCTACTTAATTATTTGTTACTCTCGGTTTTTAAAACATCCCAGATGAAAAAAATTTTTCTATAAAATTTCTAATTATCCTAACTGTCCAAAAACACCATCATATTTAGAAACATGGTACCCATACATAAATAATGTCAGATGATGTATATCTATTCATTTGTGGGGGAAACGTTTACAGGCTTTCAAAAATGTAAACATAAAAAAATAATAAACCAACAGTTGAATGCATTTGAGGAGACTTTAGCCAATTTGGATCGTAGTTCCCTTTCGAAAGACTGAAGATATGGATGTAATGCAAGCTTTTGTAAATGCCAAATATATTACCATTTTGAAATGCGTATTCGAACATGCCAAAATATTATCGGCTCATCGGCTCAAGGTGATTCAGCTGGATGATCCGTAGTGCGATTCTATAACTTTATTTTCTTTAATTTGACAGTTAATATCGTTAATTTCATATTTCTTATGTCAAAAATGAAGTGAGTTTTGTATAGTGTACAGTGTATAGTATTTTTGTCGGTAAATTTTTACAGAATCGCAATCGCAATACTGATTGTGCTGATTCAAAATCTGACGATAAATAATTGTGGATTCCTTTAATCTAACGGTTTATTCTCACATCAAGTTTGTGATCCTCCTACCCTGTTACGCTACCCTTGATTATTTATTCCATTAAATTAAAAAATAAACATTTTTATCGCTAACTAAAATGTCCAGGCGATCCAGAAAACGATCTGTATATTCGATACAATTTTACAACCAGAAGATGTAATTTTGCATTTGTACCAACACAGAGTATTTTGTACTTATAGAAGTAATTAATTCATGGTTCCAGGTAACTATCTTTTCAAAATTATCACGTCTTTGTTGTATACATAAATGTTTTTAAACAATAAGTATTATTTACAAAAAAAATCACTTTCTATTGTTTCCCAAAAATATACATTCACGAAAGTTAATTCTACCTTTATTACGATATAACTTTATCTTATCTAATTGATATTTGTTATTTTATTTTTTAAATCGTCTATTTTAATGATAAATTCATTTGTATATTCTCATTTTTAGATTTAATGTTTCATTCAAAAACAATACCAATAGTGTAAAATAAAAAAAATTATCATCAGTTAAAACTAAAAATCTATTACTTCCTTTGCATATCTCCATATTTAATAACTAATTATCCACTCAACCACATTTTTTAAAATAATTATCTTAGCCACTCAAAATAGTTGCGTTCATCATGATGGTTTTAATCAATTTTTTTAGTACTTGTTTTTATACTCCACCTTCACATTCAAAACAGAAAGAGGTTCTATGTTCGCCTGCAATAATTTTTAAATGTTTGTTCACCGATATGGTTTTTAAAAAATTTAATATAAAATACGTTTCATCAAATAAACATCTCGGTGAAGGTCGTCCTATATCGGGATCTTAGACTATTATAATTATTTGCCAATAACAAGAATTAAATCACCAACATCAATATTGAGCCTTTAATAAACTATATTATTATAGTATGTGATTATACGATTACTACAAGCATACACTTATAGACGATTCAACGTATTATACTCAAACAACCCTTTCTTATTAAAAAAAAAAATAATAATAAACAAATTATTACACTGTGCTGTTAAGTCTTTATAGTTTGTGTATATGTATTTTAATAATGACTTTGACCTATGGAAAATCATTTTATGGACAATCGGTATATAGAAATCAACGTACTAAATGATTGTACAAACATGCTAGCAGAAAATGCATGAACATTTGTAGGTTATAACTAAAACCTGGTAATAATTGAGCGATTGTGACTAGCTTTAATAACGTACATAAAAGTTTTATCGTTCAAAGATCGCTTCCTATGTTGAATCGTCGCAGATCCGTAAATTATGAAGAAAAAATTCAACTGATATGTCATGTCCCGTCAATAATCCGAGTAATCTTTTAAATTGTACCTACCCTAATTCAACCGAAGTCTTACTTTTTCGACAAGTAAGATACAGTTATTTATTTATACTTAACATATATAAAATACGTATATTTAACATATATTTATACTTAACATATATAAAATTCGTCAATATTAATTTTAATCTAACGTTTGTAAGGCTAGAAAATATACAAGATGTAACTAGCCACAAACAAAATTTTGTTAAGGGTGTCATAGAATCAACTAATTAGTTCTTTTTCGATTGCCCACTCGTCCGTCCATCCATTTGTCCGCCATCACGATAACTCAGAAACGAAAAAGGATAACAACTTGAAATTTGGGGAACGTATATAATAAACATAAAAATTGGATTTATATTCGTTCCATTGTATCCAAAGGATCCATGAGCCCCAAACGTAAATGAAAAATTCATAAATAAAAAATATATGTTTGTTTAAAATCAAACAACTTTAGTTTGCAAAATTTTTTCGTAAATTGTTTAGATTACCCACAATTGCAGCTCAAAATTAGCTATTAAGTAATATATATTTGCAATATATCTGATTATTAGATATGCATTTCCAACTGTATGGTCAGCTATTTAGGCTATTTTATACATGCTAATCATTAAAAATAATCCAAACATTGATACCTAGCTGTATGTCGAGTATTTAAATAATTAAGTCTGTTATTATTTTCACTTGTTCTCTTATAATTCACACCAACCCTATTAAAAATATATTTGAACTAATTAAATTCTTAACTAGTAGATATTTATATAAAAATTTAAATAATAACTAGTAGATATTTTTAAATTTATGATTTTACTCACTAACAATATCCATTTTTGTACGGCCTATTTAAATAAAATTGTTTCAGTTCGAGTCACTTCAAATTATTCAATCACGGAAAATTATCAAAAAGTTTTCTAATTTTCTAATGGCACTTCTTAACAAAACACCGTATTAAATAAATCACAAAAAAGAAATAAATCAACACCTCATAAATTTATATTAACTTGAATTGGCTTGAGAAAATAAAATTGCCCTAAGGTTAATGATTTTTTTAATTATTATGCCATTTTTTGTTACAGGAATTATGTTACAGAAATGTTCACAATTTTTTTTGTCATACAGTGCTTATTTTATAAAGTTATTTGTTCTACGGGTTTATTAATAATCTTTGTTTCGTATTTTTGTATAACTTTAACCGATGTGCATTAAGCCGCATTCGCAAAAATACATATCTATTTAAAATTATATAATACACAATTTTTATTTTGTGTGTGTACAATTTCAAGTTATTGGTTTCACCTCGTTTTGCAAAAATTGAGTTCTCATCAGATCTCGACGTTTTAAGGTCCTAGGAAGCTTTCCTGAACACTACTGAGAAGTCGTCACTCCGTCTGTATGTATGTGTGTGTAAGTATGTGAATCGCTTATAACTGTGAAACGGCTTGACCGAATCGAGCTCACCAAACGGCATTATGAAGAGTTTTACCAAACTTAGATTTTCTGTGAGTTTGTTTTAAAAAACTACGAACAAAAATTTTTTTTAAAGTTTTTTGGAAATAACTTTTAAACGGCTTGACCGATCGATTCCAAAATCTAATCAGCTCTTGGCCTTGTAACAACACGTCGATTGCCGCCAACGAAATCGGTCGATTTGTCTGTGAGAAATCGTTGACGAAAGAAATCGCAAAAATCGATTTTTTTGAAATAACTATGAAACGGCTCAATTAATCGATTCCATGAACTAATTAACTCTTAACTTCGGAAATCTCCGTATCATTTTTTTACCACCATATGATTAACGGTTAATGGAGTACATACGCTCTCGTTATTTCTTCTGTTGAATTATACTCAAATGTAAAAGGAAGCCACATTTCCGGCAACGCTACTAACAAATAAAACAGCAGTTCAAATTAATAATTAAATTTAAGTAAACTATTCTATCTACTTATTGATAAATTATCTACTACACTTTAATATATAATTAAAATTAATATTTATTTCTTCATCTTGTATGATAATTATTATTAACTTCCCGCCAAGAAAATCGAAGATTTTCAAGGAAGTTATTGGTTTTACCTCGATTTGAAAAAATCGAGTTTTAATCAGATCTCGACGTTTTAAGGTCCTAGAAAACTATTTTGACGGTTTCTGTGAGGGTGTCATCCAGTCTGTATGTATGTGAGTGTGTATGTATGTCAGTATGTGACCTGCTTATAACTTTTAAATGGCTTGACCGATTTGAACCAAACAAATGGCGTTTCAAAAAGAATCACGAAACTTAGATTTCCTGAAAATTTGAACCGATTTGGAGAAAGTAGATTCCAAGAAATCTCAAAAAGACCACGAAAAATTTTTTTATCAAAAGTGGTTTTTTTGGAATAACTTTTAAAAGGCTGTATCGATCAACTCCAAAAACTAATCAGATCTTAACCTTGATAAACCACGTCGATCACCAACAATCCGGTTAAATCGGTTGATTAGTTCGAGAGATATCGTAAACGAAATATTCGGTAACAAGTGTTTTTTTAACATCAAAGCTCAAAAACCAAATTTTTAGCTCAAAAACATTGTAATATGTTAAATTTTAAGTAAGTAGCGGGAAGTTGCAGGTATGGCCTTTAGGGTCAACCGTTTTCCAAATTTTTTTTACACAACTTCGACATTTATTTTCGCACCGTTTTTTATGATACAAAGTAATTATTAAAGCTCAAAAAACCACGTCGATCGCCGTCCAGAACGTGAAAATCGGTTAATCGGTTCGAGAGATATCGTAAGCGATAAATTTCATAAAAAAGTGTTTAATTAATAAACTTCGGCATTTATTTTCGGATTGTTTTTGATGAAAGAAAATAATTATTAAAGCTCAAAAAACCACGTTGATCGCCGCCAATAACGTGAAAATCGGTTGATTGGTTCGAAAGATATCGTTAACGAAATATTCGGAAACAAGTGTTTCTTTATCATCAAAGCTCAAAAACTAAATTTTAAACTCAAAACCATTGTAATAAATAAATTTTAAGTGCTTAGGTATGGAGTTAGCGGGAAGTTGCAGGAATGGCCTTTAGGGTCAACCTTTTTCCAATTTTTTTTTTTAATTTCAGGCTCATTTTTCGCGACCATAAGAATAATTTAATGAAATAATTAAACAATCATAAATTACGTTTTCGAATACAGAGTAGTTCAGGGAAAATAGTAAATATTTTAGAAGGTGATAGTACCTATTGGTATAAGAGCTGGCATCAAATTTTAGCGCTCTTAAAAGCTTCTTGAATTATTGAATCATTTGTATAATACAGATCAGTGAATCAATTGTCAGCTTGTCTAATTATTTTGCGTTGGGCTGCGAGAGACTGCAAATCTTAGTAGCCGATTTCGACTACAATCCGGACCTCTTAATCGGTGATGAAAATATTTTCAAATTATTTTCTCCAAGTTATTTTCTTATTCTGTTGATACATGGTCATTCTATTTAAAAAAATATATTAATTTGCACCATTTCTTTTTATCGGTGTTGTAATATTCTTGCGTTGACGTTGTTGAATTACTTCTTAAGATTTTAAATTTCGTTTTACGAATCATATTGGTGATTTGAATCAAAGCCGTTAAATATTGCGATCTGCTAAATGTACTTCAACTCTTTAAAGTAGTTTTTTTTAAATAGTGGTATTTTTATTAAACGCTTCACTGAGAATTTGAAATTGGCTAGTTTGTGTTGCGATTAGAATCAGTTGTAATGTATCTTTCAGTTTGTGTTGGTTTACTGTAAATGCCGAATTCTGATTTATTAGAATTAACATTTCTTGATATTTTTATATCTATAAACGGAAATGAGTCGTGTGTTGTGAAATCGATGGATGGGTATATATTCTTCAGATTGTTATGAAAACTCTGAGGGCTTTCATGACCGAAAATAATCAACAACAAAAAATTTTTAATACTAAGCTTTGCCAATCTAGTCTTTATTTCACCAACGTGCTTTGAAACCTACGTCCCAACACACTAGTGTTTATTTTACCAAAGTGTATATAATTGTAGTTTTTCTATTTTCTATTTTGGGAAATTTTGTAGAAAAATGCAGACAAAAAATTTATATTTAAATTTGTATTTTTGCAAATTTTCCCGAATTTTAAATAATATAAATAAAAATTTCCTATTTCCTAAACTATGTCATTTCATATCACATCGATTACAAAAAACTGTAAAAATTTAGCTTTTTTGAAGATTTTCCCCAAAAGCGGGAACGAAATAAAAACGAAAGAAGTTTATCGATTTTATTTCAAATCTCTAGTAAAATAATGCATCTTTCTAGTAATTAATTATAGCAAAAAAGTTGGTATTTTTGCAGATTTTCCCCAATATCGGGAATGCAATAAAAACGAAAGTTTTCTTATATAATTTCACATCGATGGCAAAATACCGCATTATTAAGTAATTATAGAAAAAATTGATATTTTGGGAGATTTTTTCTACAAACGGGAATGCAATTAAAAATGAAAGTTTTCTTATTAATATAAATTCTCATCGATTGCAAAAAAACCGCATCTTTCTAGTAATTATAGAAATAAAGTTGGTATTTTTGCCGATTTCTCCCTTAAGGGGAAATGCAATAAAAACGAAAGTGCAAATGCAATAAAATCTATATCAGAACTTACAATTTATTTACACAATACAGAATGTTAACAGGATGATACTAATACAATTATAATTATAAATAAATATAACTGTAAATAAATTAAAAATATCTAAGTAAATAAATTATAAATATATAAGTTTGAAGTACAATCAAATGCTAGTATTTTAAACTTTATTTAATTTCATTGAAAGCTGCATTTAACTTAATGGAAAGTTGAAACGCACGTCGATTTCAGCGTCCATTGTTGCGTTGAAAAAAACTATAGTGTGACAGAGCGCCAAATGATCATCGAATGAAAGACTCAAGATGTTTGAATAGGGTGTATACTGATATTGAATTTGCTATTTCACACACCAAAATGTCAAAATAGACTCAGTACTTTTATATTTAGTGTCTATAGAGATTCTATATCATGATCCATAGAAAGCGAAAATAGTAAGATAATAATAATAATAATTTTATTGCTCTAAAAATATTGGATACAACACAATAGCTTGTCAAAAGTAAATAAAATAGGTTTAAATGTTTAAAGTTTGTGTTAAGACAAAGATTTGAGTAAAAATCATAACAAAAACAACAACAACATTTTTAAAGTCCTAAAACTAAGATTTCAATAATAAAAAACAAAAACAATGACGAATATAGGTTAAACAATATTTTCTACAAATAATAACAATAAAATTTTAAAATTTAAAACAATATCTAAATATTCGAGGAAAATAAAAAACTAAACGGTTATAATAATAAAATAATTGACATTAATAAAAATTTAAATAAAAAATTTGGCATTCAAGCATTCATCCACTGTGTAGTAAGCTTTTTCTAATAGCAAATCTTTGATTTTATTTCTGAACTTAGTTTCTGATATTGACTTCAGATCATTGGACAATTAATTATATAATAATGGTGTAAAACGAATAGTTCCATTTTGTGTTGTCATAAGATGATTTTGTGGTATAGGTACAAAAATTTGCTCTATTACGAGTGTCGTTTTTATGCCACTGTAATGACCATTTATTTTCATTAATATGTGCATAATATAGACAATTAACAACAAAAATATAGGGCACTATAAGAAGTTTCAATTGGATAAAATGAGATTTAAATGTTTGAAATCTTATAATATTGGCCAAAATTCTACCTATTCGTTTTGAATTAAGAAAACTCGTTATATATTATGAGATGTTCCGCAAAGTAAAATTCCGTACTTCACTACAGAACAGAAGTGACTGAAGTACACAGCATTAACTGCTTCCTGGTTGATGTTACTTTTCACCTTAGAAATTTGGTAGAGGGCTTGGTTTAGCCTTTGTGCAAGATACTTAATATGTTCCTCCCAAGACAGTTGTCGATTCGACAATTGTCGATTCTAATATCCAATAAGTTCACGTAATGCTTCTCAGTTTTGTTTGTATTAAGTGATAGTTCGTTGGTCTTAGTCCAAATTGTGGCTTTATCTAGGCAAAGTGACGTGTTATTTTGAGGCGATGTAATATCATGATGTAAGATGGGTCCTAAACTAAAATAGACCCTTGAGACACACCTAGATCTAGAGGCCATGAATCAGATGCATCGTTGCCATATTGCACAATTTGGAGTCGATCGCTCAAATAAGATTTATGCAGTTTTAGTGCGATATGTCTCACACCATAAAAACGTTTTCTTTTATGTAGTGGATGATTTATGCTATCGAAAGCCTTACTTAAGTCCAACAAAGGGTACAAGTATCTTTATTATTTATTACATTATATATTTTTTCTACAATTTCAATTACTGCATAGATTATGTATCCGTCTTTTCGAGAGCCGAGAGTCGAAGTTATTGGAATAGACCAAAATAACAGCATTAAGATCCTTGTGTCTTAAGTCTGTTTTATGATTCATATCTTCTACAAACAAAGAAAGAACTATATTTTTCAATTGTAAGAAACCAGTTTTGGGTCAGGACTATCGGACACCTAACAAAGAAACTTCAAACGATTAAAACACAATGTGGGTAGTCTTATGTTATCCATGCGTAGGAGAGTCTGCTACCACGATAAGGTAAACTAAAGAAACAGGACGAGAACTACTTTTCATGCTGATGATGTAACCTGATATTTTTCTGGGTACTTGCAGGATCTGGTTAAAAAAGCTTACCCAATTAATTTTATGTACCTACCGTAAAACCCAAATAGAAGTAGAATATAAGGTGAGTTCTTTACAAGAGAAGTATAATATAGCTACGTTCTCGCTTCACAGGATACACATTTATTGTGTAACAGTAAATAATAATATTTAACCAGTAAGAACAGTAGTCATTGAACTTTGTTGGAGAAAATTATCTGGTCCACAGTTTTAAGTTGATAAAGTAACGGAGATACTATTTGCAATGCGAAAATTCCATCCAAAAAAACCCAAATATAAGAATGTAACGTCCAACCCCAGTCAGTTCATATAAATTATTTCATTATAAACTGAGTAAATAAAATTAATTACATTATAAACCTTACTTATACGTATATATCGATAATTTCTATCAGTTACAAAGTTTTCAGTTTCTCATACAAGCCGTATATTTTCAGATACTAATAAAAAATCGTTTCTAGTTATTATGACCAGTTTAATTGTTGCTAATTTTTAGCATTAAGAACTACCGACAATTAAAGTCTGTAAGTTAAAGGCTTTTAATCTCTTTTCTTGACTGTTGATAGATATCATTAAAATTACACTTTTAAAAGAGACCTTTAAGAAAGTTATACTGTTCAATAAAAATAAGCTGTTTAATATTTTCAAAGAAAGATTGATAATTTATTTTCATTTTTATAAACAAATATTTTATCAACCAAATATTTAAAAAAAAAAAAAAAAAAAATTACTAAAATTATTTTCAAAAAACATTCTAAATAAAGATGAATAAGACCTTGTTAATCTTTAAAGGTTATCTCTTACAGTTGCAATTTATACATGACCTTAAAATTTTATAATAAGTGTAACGAGAAAAAAAATTAAAGGTAGTAATTATCAGATAAATTCCTCAATTTAACTAAAACATATAAATTAATTCTTTCTATTTATTCGATAGAACTAGGTGGGTTGATGAGTAATAAAAATTAACTAACATCTATATATATATATATATATATATATATATATATATATATATATATATATATATATATATATATATATATATATATATATATATATATATATATATATATATATATATATATATATATATATATATAGATGTTAGTTAATTTATATTACTATATGGTAATAGTATATTATCCATTATAGTCCAAGTGGTAAAACTAGATAAACATGCAATAATTATCAAAATACGTTTTAACGCTTAAAATCTTAGAAATGGAATGTTAAAGACTTAATTTCAGAAAAAAGTTTAAGAGGCTAGACATACCCCAAGCAAATTAAAATAAACCAATTATTAACTACAAACTGATGGCAAATTTTTTAAAATAAGGGAAACAAGGATAATGGCGGGCAACATCATTACTACAAACCGAAAAGAGTTAGTAGTGCAACAGTAGGTTGCAGACCTTCGTATTACGCTATTCAGCTTGCCGGCAACTGCTTATTCAGTTGCTGCAATATATTCGTGAGCGATACAAATTTTAAAAACTTAAACGTTAATATTGAATTTTATTATTTTTGTTGGGTTTATGTTATTCTTATACAATATTTGAACATCAGAAAAACATACAATATTAGAAGATACATTTTATTTAAATTACATTATTTTTACATAAAATCGGCTAATGACCTAAACTTTTGCTGTAAGCTTTTTACAGATTTGAATTTTTTATTTATTTTTAATGCCAAAAACCAATGAAATTTATCCATAAACGCGAGAAAAGTTACGAAATTGATGGAATTACCATTTTCAAATCATCAAAATAGACTGATGTAAAAAATTATACCGAGGCACTCTGTGTGAGTTTTTGGTCACACTTAGAACACCATATCCCTCAACACGACCGCTATTAACAGCGTATGTGTTTAAAGATGGTGAAAATTCTACGGCTTTAGAATTATACCAAAGCCGTTAAATAGTTACCAAAAAAATAAAGATTATTTGCTAGAGAATGTGTTAAATTGATTTAAATAAATATATCGTTAAAAATTTTTACTTTATTCACATTCAATGATCGCCATTACCGCGTTCTCCCCTATATACAAAGTATTTAGTAAAAACAATCCCCGTCATGATTTTCAGTCATAAAAAACAGTTTCGAACGTAAAACCACCTGATAGTATAGTCAGAGCATTTACTATTTATGAATGTTATAGTCAGAACATTTACTATGTTGCATTTACTAATGTTATAAATGTAGACAAGTTTTGAGCTTCGAAAATATAAAGAAAGATAAACGTCTCAACCTCAATTCGAAATTATCCTCTTTTGCCCCTCAAGTAATGGAAGGAAAATTATATGACGGAGATGAAAATTAATATCTTTAATTTTAATATCTCGAGAACAAAATGACATGGTATTATTATTTTTTTTTTTTACTTTTCCATAAAACATTTGTTCATATTCTCTTACTTTTTTTTTTCAATTTTGTCGAGATTTGTGTTATATAATGGAAAATAGTTGGGAGGAGAGTAAGTATTACATGCTTTGAATGAGTGACCCTCGAACTTAGTCCTTAAAAAGCACTATCTGCCGAAAAGTGGTTTCACTCTGGAACACCCTTATATGTATGAAAAAGTTTTTTTTACTGTTTTCAAATTATCTGCTAAACTGAGCTTTTAAAATTCGTAGATACTTAAAATGATGTACGCAAAATTTAATTTCAATTTTTTCTTAATTTATAAAGTGCTTCAAAATATATGCCAATTTTTTAAATTGCAACAAATTTTACAATAATTTATTGCAAGTCTAAATAATTTCAGAGATGTTATTTAATTTACCAAATAAGTGGTCGAAACCTGAACGGTGAGAAAAAAATTGTTTAGAAAGTATGGTGACTTCAATTAGGATTTTCCAAACCCTAATTTACGTCGACTTGTTAACGTTATATCCAGGGGCGTAGGAACGAAATTTTTGCTGGGTGGGCAGGTTCGAAATTGCTGGGTGGGCAGGTTCAACTAGAAAGGTCAATTTTTCGTGAAAAACTATTGTTTTGCCCTTAAAATTATCCTACACGAAATTGTAATAGAGCAATAAAATTTTTAATCTCTTCAACAAAGTGGCATGGCCCACCCAGGAATTTCCCGCATTTTGGGCAGGCTGCCCACCCTGCCCATACGTCTCCTACGCCCCTGGTTATATCCTAGCTATACACATAAAAATTTAATGTTCGTTTGTTTGTAATGGGAAAGCTGGTGTACGACGGGCCACTTGGGCTAATTTATGTCCAAATGTTCGTAATAGTTCTGAAAATGTTTACATAGAAAGAAAATTTGGAAAAAGTGCCCGTCAAGTTTAGTGAACATAAAAGTATTGTAATATTCTTGATTTAACTCAAGATCAAAACTTAAACTTTTGTAGATTAGGTTCGTTAAGATATAGAAAATGTTTATAGGGAAAAAACATATAAAAATCTGAAGATTTAGATATTTTTTGGTTTGTTTATTTTACTTTGGGGATGAAAATAATTCAATCGAGATTTGCGAATGTTGTAATTTTGTGTAAATAGATGGGCAAAAGTATTTAGAACCATGGATGAATCAACTAATGTCAAACAAAAAAAAAGTTATTTAAAGTTTTTCGAAAATTCAATATTTTTTAAGTTATAAAATCAAAACATGTTTTGATGTAATTCATTAATATTTCAAAAATTTACCCGAAAAAATTCGATGGATTTTAATAATTTTTTTTATTTTTAAGAAACAAATAATTTTCTTAATTTTTTAGTTATCCATCCACTATTTTGCAGAAAATTTACTACAAGACCTCGTGCGATTAAATTCGCCTTGAATGCCTAATTTAAAATAAAACATGGAAAAAATGGAATCGGTTACAAAAAAATTAACTCAAAAGTAAAAAATTATGCTGAATTAAATACTTCTATAAATGTTTTTTTGTGACCAATTACTTTTTAAAGATGGCGTCAATGAAAATATATTTAACTAAAAATTTGATTTTAGCACACTTCAAAAGGTAGTTGGTCTTAGGGAAATTGTTTATAAAAGTATTCAAAATTATTTTTACTTTTAGGTTCATTTTTCAAAATATGTTCTATTATTTTGTAAAATTTCTATTTTTAATTTTCCACATGGTTCTTTTTTTTTTAATTTCTGGCTTTAGCTACTTTCAGCTATATAGCCATTAACCAAAGGGGATTATTATTATTATTTATACAACAACAGTACACAGTACTGCTAGGTGGTCACCCATCCAAATACAGATTGTGACTGCTGTTGCTTAACTTTATAGATTGGTCTAAGCCTGTCATTACGTTACGTCAGTCCGGGGTCCACATGGTTCTTATCATGACTGATTTTGTGACTCCGGAATTTTGACATATCTTACAACGTCACTAGAACCCTGTGTATGTACATGTTTAGCATTGTACAAAAGACGATATTCGACGCATAATTACGTAACTTAAAACTGAATAACTTTCAGCAAAATCGATCCAGTAAAAAAGATAAAAATAAAGAAAAAAAAATTACCCATATCTGTAAAAATACACAAATTATTGTTTTTTTTGTCTTAATTGGGGTGTTTGTTTTGTAGACCTTGCGGGTCGCACATACACCATTTGTTTAATTTTTGGTGTTGTCTTGTGACTAAAATTGGTCTATTGGGTGAACATTTCAAATTTAAATTTTTATTGAATAGGGTAAACTTCGAAGTTTACCCTATTCAATAAAAAAAGGATAATCCAAATTGGACACCTATATAATATCCAATCACCAAAGATTTATTTTTCAGTCCTCCTTTCAATACTGCTGGAATTTTTCAAATTTAAATGGATAATAGTTAATAATATATAGTTAATTAATAAAAAGTTATGCGAGGTCAAAAAATTCTCTGTAAAAATTACAGTCTGAGTAAAAAACTGTTTTTATTTTCTTTTATTAAAATAAATTTAGTTAATTTAAAAAAAAAAAAAACAAACGTTCTCCATACTCAAGTATGAACTATCTTGAGCCTAAGTCAATTTTAGATATATTTAACTCTTTGTTATTACAATAATATATGTGAATTCATTTAACTTAATTTGATAATTTCTAACTTGCACATACTGCATGCGAAAAAAAATTTTTGAAATTTCTTATTACGTAGCCCAAATGAAGGTTGTCAATGAGAGTAATTTTTTTAAATGTGAAAAACGTGCCTACTAAATTTTACCAAAATCGGATTACGCGTTCGTAAGCTAAAGACAAATAAACTATAAAATAAGAAATTAATTATCATTTTTTTATGGAGCACATGGAACTATTTCGAGTATATTGTCAAATTATATATACTAATCATTATATTTCCTAGCACTTAATTAATTAATTTTCTAATAAATTAATTATCTATTTACTTAACAATTAAGAAAAATCTAAGCATACCTGCGACACGTTTCACTTTGATATCCAAGAGTACAATACAAATATGTCTAAGAATGTGTAATAAAATTCCAAATGACATAAGAATATTGCAATTAAACACTTTTTTAAAAAGAAAAAAAAAACCTAATTGAATTTAGATATATTGTCCTGCAGCGTTTGTATGTTTTTCAAGATATTGAATAAACAAACAACTGTGTATTATTAAGTATCTAGTAGTAAGTTGTTGTTTTCATCAACGAAAAACGAAATCCACAATTGTATATATTTGCATTTCTACATGTCTTCAATGCAAATTTAACATTTAAAATAAATATAGAAGAAAATATTCTATATTAAAAATGAATTGCAATCATTGACATTAAAGAATGAATATTGCACTTTCAAATACAATAAAAACAAGTGAAGGTAACAACCAACAGAGTGAATTGTTTAGATTCTCGATATATCAACGTTTGAGCTAATTTTAATCATTAGCATAAAGTACTCTAGATATCCAGTTTATAAAAATATCAAAATGCAGTTCGCTATCTCTTTTTGTTTTTGAATTATCTTAAAGGCGGGCAATCGAGAATGGGCTAATTAGGTGATTCTATGAACATCTATACCAAAATTTTGTATATGGCTTCAATATTTTCTAGCATAAAAAACTTTAATACTATAAAAATATTGCAAAATAAAAAGGATAAGGATAAAAATTTCTGATTATAAAATAAATTTCACTACAAGTTTATCAGAGCATATTTATAAAATTCAAGATAGCTAATGTAGGGTAAATGGAAATATTTATCACAGGCAATCGTAGTAGAAATAGTAATCAGAAAGTAATTGTCCTGGTCTCTAAAACCCTTGAGGCTTTTTTCCTAATTTGCAATACCATAAATACAATGGATCAGGTTTTCATAAGCTTTAAAAAGTTGATGATACGTTTTTTAAGAATCGTTTTGTCATTATATAGAAGTATAAATAAGCTTTTAAAGGCATATTTTAAAAAAGTACGATTCTTCAAAATTTTACATTTTAAATTTAAACATAAAATTGATATTGAATAAATTAATGTTATATCCCTTGGACTATTTTGATGGCCAAACAACGCATGCGTTTTGTTTATATTATTGAAAGAAGTAAACCAGTTTCTTTCATTGCATGTGTTTTTTACTGGAAAATACTCAATAACTGAATTTGTGGTTACTAACCATTACAATAAAGAGTGTATTGAATTCTTCAGTGTGAATATAATTTATAATATATTATATTTAATATTAAAATATTAAGTGAATTAAAAATGTTTTCGAGTTTAACAGGTAAATAAAAGAATAGAAATTTTTCTTTGTGTTAATAAAAATTTATTCATTACGATGTTATAATAGTTTTATTGTAGCATTTTATAATAATGTATGCTATCGACCTTCATACCATAGGCATTGCGTAATGAAATTTAATTGTTGTGTAGAGTATCATTTCCGCAGTTATAATAAAATATTTCATGAATATATTATTAATACATATTTTATTGTTTCAAATTAATGAATAAAAATCTATTTACTTAAAAATATAAATCCTATATATTCTTTTAATTTAATTTGTTCATTATACGCGTAATTCAATTCAATAAACAATAAAGCATTTTATTTGAAATAAGTTTCAATTTTTGAAATTAAATTAAAATATCCTATCCGTGAACTAAATTACGGGGGTAATTATCTGCATTTAATAGAAAAATGCATGTGCAATTTCAATAAAAAATTTAGGATTTTCTAAAATTGTTAGTTGAAAAATGTAAGTAAGTGTTTTTAAAGTAATTGAAAAATACTGGTAACGTACTTTTCAATATAGAATCCTGAAAAAATCAAATAATTATTTTGTATGTAAATGAGGGTCGTAACCGATCATTTTAAAAATAATCGCAGTTTTTGTTTATAAAATTTGGTATTTGAAATAAAAAGAAACCCTGTATTATTCACATGATGTAGTATATTATGAACAAAAAGGTACAAATTTGTTTATATGGGCTGGAATAACTTATTGGGATAAGAATTCACTCAATATATCCTTCATTATTTCAAGTGTTACAAATTTTATACTACATATTAATTTATCCTCATATTTTTCTTAGAAATGCAAGTTAAATTCGAATTTTATATTTATAAATTCTATTTTAAAAAAAGTGAAAAAGCACGCAATAGGGATATTGGCTTTTTTATTACTTCAATTGAAGCGTCTTACCTTCACGAATATGGATCTGGTTATTTTTTAAAATTTAAAAAATAAGCAAAATATGGACATTCAAAATTTGTAATTAAACAAAGAAGAAAATATGAGCTTATGATGTCAACTGCTACTATATCTCAATATTAATGTACATGTTAAACATCGTTTTAAAAAATGAGAAGAAAATACAATTAATCTAATAACTTCTTGGTTTTAGTATGAATTTTAATTTAATTTTAAAGTTTTGTTATGGTGTTGAGTCTTGTTTCATTTTGATGTGAAATATAGCATTTAGAATAAAGGCATTCATATGATTAATAATGCAACTATTATTTTTAAGAGTAAAAAAAAGAATTATTTTTAAACTCAGTATAAAAATCTACAAATAAATAAAATATTTTGTCTAAAACTTTCTGGAATGACGTTGTTGTTATGCAAAATACAATATCTGTGAAAAATTATTTCTCCAGAATTTGTGTAGAAATTTGTTAAGCATTGAATTAAAGAAACCATTTTCGAACTCTTGTGTATGCATGTTGTGTATGCGTGACTTAAAGCATGAACTTAAGCCATGTTTCAAAACATGGCGCATATTATATTCAAATTCAAAAACCGTCGAGGATAAAGTTTGAAAATTTTCTCGTAACAGTTACGATTTTATTAGCTTGAATTACAGCGACTGCCAATTAGTAACCTATATGGGTTAATCAGTACCTATGCTCGCAAGACTCTGGTGGCAGCCGATGTTAATTCAAAAAATTCAAATATATTAATTTACTGGTTTCAAGGTTTTTATATGCTTCATCATTTTTAGGATTCGTGCATTAGTTGAATTCTGTAAATACAATTTTGCTAATAAAGAATCACTACCGTATCTGTGCGTAACAAATTAAACAACAAAACTGCCCTCTCCTGCCTGTGTTCTTCGGTAACATTGGTCTGGCTGACATATATATATATATATATATATATATATATATATATATATATATATATATATATATATATATATATATATATATATATATATATATATATATATATATATATATATATATATATATATATATATATATATATATATATATATATATTATATATGTATATATATACAATTATTAATTGTGTTAGTTTTTAACAAATTACACATCACGTAAATTTTTATAATTTAAACAGCTGTAGCTATCAAAAAATCTAAAAATGCATACCAGTGAACGACATAAGCATGACTACTGGCTCAGCTCTTTCGGATTGCAACAGTGGCACGCCAATGATATATTAATAACTACTTGCTAGCTAGTAATTTACAACGTATACACCAGCTTTTATTTATTACTAGCAAAAAAAATTATATTTTTTAATTTTCCTTCCCCTAAACAATTTTGGACACTATTTCTCAAAAATCTTGTACACTAGATATTATGAACACTAAGTTGAATTGTTGTATGTATTTTACAGGGTCTTTGAAGAGCATAGGTGCAAAAACTAGTTCACTTTTTGAACGCAAGAAAAAAGAAGTTACTGAAATTATTGAAGAAAAGGAAAAAGAATTAGTAAAAACAATCGACGAAACAGTTAAAAAAACAACTGAAGAATTGGAAAAAGCAAAATTGGATGTTGAAAAACTTGCAATCGAAACTGGTACTGAAATTAAAGAAACAACAAGTGCAGAAGTGGCCAAAGCGGGTACAGAAATCGAACATAATTTACATGAAACTGCAAAAACACTTGATAATAAGCTTAAAGATACCGTAACCACTGTAGACAACAAACTGAAAGATACTGTAACCAATGTTGATAATAAATTGAAAGACACGGTATCCACCGTCGATAATAAATTGATAGAAACAGGCAAAGCAATTGATTCGAAGTTACATGAGACTGAAGAAACATTAAAGAATACTGGGAAGGCCCTTGATTCAAAATTAAAAGAAACAGAGAAAACAGTAGCTGATAAAATAATTACAACTGCAAACACAATTGATTCAAAAATACAAGAAACTAAAAAGACTGCAGCTGATACAGTTATTAACACAGGAAAGACAATTGATTCAAAAATTCAAGAAACCAAAAAAACAGCAGCTGATAAAGTAATTAATACAGGCAAAGCCATTGACTCAAAATTGCAAGAAACTGAAAATATCTTAAATGACAAACTCATAAATACTGCTAAGACAGTTGATAATAAAGCAGCTGAAATTGGTAAAAATATTGATAATAGTTTGAAACAAACCAATCAAAAAGTTAAAGAAATTGATAATGCTATTAATACAAAAATTCAACAAGCGAATAAATCAACCCATGATGCTTTGGGTGATTTGAAACAAGAGGTTGATACAAATTTAATAAATACTTCAAATAAACTTTCAACAACAATAGGAGCCCTTGATGCACATCTCAATTAGAACTTTTGCCATTGTAACGCTTTTGTTATGAATATTTGCTTTTAATATAAATATTTTAGAATACGAAATTAAACATTTTTATAAAGTGTTTATTTATATACGCTTGAGTTTTATTAAATCAAAAGATATTTTAGAGCCATAAAATGGCCATCTTATGCAAATATTTTGGCAGCTGAATGTTTGATATCAAATATTTTATATTTAAATCAACCATGGGCGAATAAAATAAACAGTGTGAATTAGGTAAGCAAATCCATGTACTCATTAAAACAAAGCTAATGATACCATTTAAAACATGTGCAATATTTTCGCAAAAATAATTACATGTCAAAATATAGTTCGGATTGATTTTTGGATTTCAAATTGAACTCCAAACCAATTTGGTATATTATATCTGCCGATTGAGTTAAAAAGCTACACAGACATCATATTTGCAATGCAATAATGTACGCTTTTAACTGATAAAAGCCCACCTGAGGAATAATAAAATTAGTTCTTGTGTTTTCATGCCTTTACAAATCTTTCAGTGGTGGCACTTCTCAAAAAAAAAAGAAAAAAATTGTTTACCAGATTTGTTTTTTAATATGTATTTCATGAATTGAAAAACATTTTGTGTGGTCGGCAGTTTTACTAAACCAAACTTATTCTCAAGGAGGCTCTTTGCTTATTCTATTTCAGGCTCCTCTTTGTAGGTAGTGCTCGTAGTTACCTCAGTAGCTCTATACTGAGATGGGATTAATAAATATGTTCTTTGCTGCCATAAGCTACATTAAATTGTCAACCCAGTTAGTTTTTCGTCCTGTAATTTTGAAGCAATTGTTTGCAGTGGTTAAACCATAAGATTCATTATTTTGATTCTTGAACTACTGGGTTCAGAAGAAGCAACCTAAACCATGTCGCTTCTGCAGATTTTAAAACAGTCAAATCTATATTAAAGGGATGGGCATCAGATGTTACGCAAGAGTTTCAGAAGTTATTGTCTTCGGGGGAAGGAGTATTGGAATAAAACTATGCTTGTCTAATAATCCCACTAGTACTCTTACAATCGTTTATTGATCTTTTTAATCAGATTTCAAAATATACATAAAGGTTCTGTTCTGTGGCTGGAAGGTGGTAAATTTGCATTGCATTAATGTTCTACCTCGATCATATTGTACTGTACAATGCGGTCTATTTTATCCATAAAAATATAGGTACATCAAGGTTGCTTGAATGGTGAAATTGAAGTCCACAATGCTTGTTGCCTACACAATATTCACTTAAAATTTGTATTCCTATATTTATACTTGATGGTTTTAGGCCTGTTATTTCAATGCAAATTAGTTTCCTATTTTACCAAATCAAAAGTTAGGTTTTATTTGGATTTTATTTGAAAAAAAATTTAAAACTACCGAAATTAGAAAAATCTTTATTTTTTTTTAATTGTAGTGAAATCCATTGTAGTTAGAATCATGGTTTTTCTATCCAAAACTATTTTTCGGTACCTATACGTTATCGTTTCTGGTGTAGGTCTTAGTTATAAATAATCGGTTTATATATCATGCCACACCTAACATTGCCACTTTATTTGCTTAGAATTCAGAAATTAGATAAAAAAAACCATCATGTGTAAGGAACTTTATACAATCAATTACAACATTAAAAATTTTAGAGTATATTTTATTTTGTAAATGTTTTGTTTTATATTTTATTAAATAAAAATTTGTAAAAAAATATAATGAACGTTTATTTAATACAAAGAATATCCAGTTAAAATATAAATCATTTATGGATTCTAATTTGAACCTTAAGTTATGACATTTTAAGTGAAGTTATATTAGTTATTATAAATATAGAACAAAGTTAATGTACATTCCCATTCTTTATAGAAGCATCCACATAAAGTTTGTCCCAAAATTCCATTCGATCTTTAAACAAATTCTGTTTAAGAGATAATTTTGTATCAATATCCATATACCATGGTTCTTTCAATGTATAAGGCTTCCATTCAATATTTATGTACGAATCGTATTCATCTTGACCAGGTGGATTCGGGTTGGAATATTTAGCAAAATTTGTCCAATATGTTGTCATTATATGTATACCAATTGCTTCGGGTGTATGTGGAATAATACATGGTGTTTCGGGTGTTTTGAATAAATATGAGATTTCATCATAATGATTTGTGCCTTTATATTCGGTACCATGACGTAATCTTTCACCATTGATTGGTGTATCAAGTGATATACAATAATTGTAAACTGGAATTTTATGTTTTGCATAATATTTTGCCGTTAATTGAACTTTTTGAGCAAATGCAACGTCTGTAAAGTACTAAAAAATCAATGATTTAACTTGAATTTACAATGTAGGTAATAACTGTGAACCTTAAGTATTTACCATTAAACTATCCATAGTAGTAACAAAACATGCACAATAGTCGAAGAGCTTAACGCGGATAGTGAGTAATTAAAACAAAAAAAATTTGGTATAGAAGTAAATAAAATTTTTTGTTCAAAATTATCGTTCCCGTTCCTTGCATACTATATAATCATAATATCAAATAATTTAATAAACATTACTTTATGTTAAAAGTTTAACTTAGGCATTTAACCAAGTTAAATAAAAAACAACTTGAATTTTTTACCGTAAAATAATTAATGTCTAATGTCCAACAGTGATAATTAATGCCTAATGTCCAACCATAAGCAAGAAGATCACAGTAAACCGCTAGTTTACCTACTTCTGAGAAAATAGCAGCAGCTCTCCACTTTATTAAACTTGTGAAAAAAATAAGTTAAGCTGCAAAATGATAGAGAATCCTTATATCAATTAAGACTGAGATTACACTGACGTTTAATGCAGTAATAGTCAATTAAACAAAAATCGGGTCCAAATTTTTGGACTTAAAATATAAGCACAGGTGATCAATGGTGACATGTACTAATACTTGTTGAAAATCATAAAAAGACCTATTACCAATCAGTATTAGGTGTCTTTAGGAAGTGGCAAGTAATGAGAACGAAACGTTATATAAGTTATTGTTTGTACTAATGGACCATCACGTCCTCCTGTTGAATTGTTCCCTGAAAACACTAAGAATTAAATGATATAATATATTCCACCATGAACTTTGGTTTGCTGTTTAAAGAGAAAATGTACCTTGCAAATATTTTATTTTAGTTTTATTTATCCGTGGCAGTGGTTCACTGTATCCACCACCCAGTACACAATGAACCACTACGACCGCTTTTAAAAAAATACAAATATCTTTCCAAAACAGATAGTGTCCAATCGAAGTATTGCAAGTAAAATATACTGATTAGAAAGTATGTAATATTGGTACAAGTAAAAATTTGGATCACTGTTGGACAGTTTACTCTATAGGCTATGTTATACTATGCATTATTAACTTAAGCCATTTAAAGGAGTTTCAAATATTAAAATTATATATTTCATTGTTAAATTAATTAACTTACATCACAATACCGATCTAAATTAGATAGTGATGGGCAATCACCATTGTAGTAAAATTCTTTGATTTTATCTCCAAATTCCTTTACTTGATCCTCTGTACGTAGTAAATTTCTCATATCCCTTGGTATTAAAAGAGTATTATCGACAAATTGTGGTGAAATTTTTTGAAAAAATTTTGCATTTAAAAAAGACAACCCTTCATTTCTATTTACACCAATCATAATTGGAACATGATGGAAAGTCCCGGAAGCCATTTGACATTCGGGTCTTTTTGAGATGTATGATCCAAGCATTGGTGGCTGTTCTACAGTTGGTGTTGCTGTACAAATTTCGGCTACCATTCGTTGCTGAAGAAAAAACACCTGAGTATATACGCTTGTTAAAGCTTAGTTTAAAAATAGAGGGCAACTAGAAATTTTAATTTTCTTTTGTTTTTGTAAAACATAAATTAAGAGACTACTGTGGTGAAATTAAATTTCTATCAGAGTCAATGAGGCTAATCTAAGTCCTGATCGGAAGCAAGAAGGGAATGCAAATATCAATCAAGGAGGCGGACGAAAAATGATCATCATAGAAAGTATCTTTTAGGTATGTAAAATCGTAAGTGGGACTTCGTCCATATCGAGCTGATATATATGCCAAGATATGGAGGTCCAAAAATGTATTCAGAGAAAATACTCCTTCTATAAGAGTTAACTGATACAGAACAAGCACTTCATTTCAATAGCAATAGCAATATTTTTTTGATGTGCAAGAAGATTTTGATAAGGTTAAAATTAGGACGTTACTATTGCAAAATCCAGCAAACGATTCTCTCGCTAATTGGCTAAAACCTTCATTGGTACATAAACAGGCCATGATAAGCGGAGGAGACAATCGAGCATATCTAGGTTGGGAGGAGGTATACCAAAAACGATTTATGGATTCTCCGCATCTCTGGTGCCTAGTGCTCTCAACACTGATCAAAAGGGGATTCTATACTCAGGTGTATGTGTTAATTATAATGATAGACTTTGTTCTTATATGATCCTGTAATTCCACCGAAAGGAGATTGAACGCATCACATGATCTTCGATTAATGATAGATATCCATCTATTATAAGTGAGATAATAAACTAAAATGGAAGGTCCACGTTAAAGTGGTGATGAAAAAATGAAAGATGGTCTTAAGTAATAGTAATGAATTATAAATCAGATATCAAAGCGATATGAAGCAGTGGTTTGGTGGCTAGCTGAAAAAAAATTTTCAACCTTTGCTAATTTTTCCCACGATATGTAAGGAAAAGCCTTTAGAAGATAATTCTTTTCTTAAAATTATCCAAATAATCTAGTCTTTTTAGCTCCTGAAATTGGGATTCTAGATGGTAAAAATCATGAATAGGGCCCGGTAATTCAATTAGCTAAAAAAAATCACTCTGACATTAAGAATAGTTATTTTCTTACTGAATTTCTATTTTATTTCTTACTTCTATAAGTATAAACTATAAATATTTATAAGTTTCTAATTGCTTTAAGTATAAACAAAAAAATACCTCTACTAACCGAAACTGGAAATATAACCTGCTCTTGTTGAACAAATTGCTGGGGTTTGATTTGTTGTAAAAACTTTAATATTTCTTTATCATCATTAGATTTACATCCTAAAGCACGAGCTAATTCATAATCCTTACGAATTTGCAATGCCCAAGGACATAAAGCAACACCACTTTGTATTATGGCTTTATGAAATAGACCTTTTGTGAGAGGTGATAAAGTCATTAAATGAACAGAAGCACCCCCAGCACTCGAACCAAAAATTGTAATATTATTCTTATCACCACAAAAGAATTCTATATTATGCTTCACCCAACGCAAAGCTTGAGCTTGGTCTTTCAAGCCAGCATTACCAGGCACACTTGCTTCTGGATCATTTAACTTAAGAAATCCTAGAAAATTAAAAGTTGTATTATTCCCGAAATGTTTTCTACGAACCCATGTAAAAGAGAAAAAATTGAGGATCTGGAAAATATCTCGAAAGCTTCTGAATCATTTAACGTAATAAATCTTAAAAAATAAAAAATTGTATTATACCCGAGATGTTTTCTACGAATCCATGTACAAATGAGAAAATTGAGTGTTTGGAAAATGTCTCGATAGTGTATAACCCAAAATATATTTTAATAAACAAATATTTACTGTAAACGGTATTCAATCTCTATATACGAATACCTGTTACCATAAAATTAACTAACTACGTATCTGAATAATACTTTTGATTACAAATCATGCAACATTTTGATATACAAATCCAAATATTTGTTAAAGCACTGATATGAAGATGAAATGATTTCGAAATTTTTACAAATCATGCAACATTTTGATATACAAATCCAAATATTTGTTAAAGCACTGATATGAAGATGAAATGATTTCGAAATTTTTATTAATTATTTGGCAGTTATTCTTTGCAATCCTATTTTTTACGTTTTGAAGGTGCTATACATTTTCGTTTTAAATCTTTCGTGTTTATGTTGGCTATTTAAAAATAAAATGTTAAAAAAGAGAATGTGGTTCAGGAGAAAACAAGGAGAAGTTGACTTCTATGCCACGCAGCTCTTAACCGGGCATGGAAACCATGGAGCCTGCCTTGCAAATTTCGGACTGGACATCAATCCGCGCGGATTACAACGGAATATCCTCAAAAGTTATGGTTTTAGCGCGTATGTTCTAGACATATATAGTCTGAGTCCCGCTATATATATATATATATATATATATATATATATATATATATATATATATATATATATATATATATATATATATATATATATATATATATATATCTATATCTATCTATATATAAATCAATTGCTGTTCGTTAGTCTCGCTAAAACTCGAGAATGGCTGGACCGATTTGGCTAATTTTGGTCTTGAAATATTCGAAAGTTCAGGGAAGGTTTAAACGGTGAGAAACATAAATAATAAGTAAAGGAAAATACTATAAACGACAATTTAATTTTCGAATACATAAATGTTCCTAGCTGTGAAACAAATTTTGTCTTTTTTTTCTCACATGTTACAAATCATGATTTCCATAGAAACCAAAATCTAATTTTGAAATTCAAAATTAAACTTCTTTATCTCTTCTCACTAGCAGTATGACGAACTGTCAACTATATAAAGTGTGCATATCGCATTGTTCAAGTATTACCGGAATCATTCTTGGTTCAGGAGGTCCATATACCTTTCATCAAGTGTATGTGTACCACAGCAAAAATTATCGGGTGAACGCGGTCCCGGGTGTACCCCAGCAAATACCAGGTAAATACCGGGTGCATATAATGTACCGGGTGCACACTAAATACCGGGAATCCGATAAGAAAGGATTTGAAATTCTTCCCCTAAGGGTAGAATTGCATCCGCATGTAAACGATGTAATATCATTTATGAAAATGTGAAAAATAACACAGCAACGTGTAAACCGGGTGGGTATGCTTCAAAATATAAATTAATATCATAATTTATTCTGATTTGCCGCCGCAGCTTCATTATTTAGTTATAGACAGTTGAGAATATGTTATTATATTTAGGAGATATTGATGTTGATTAGAAATAATTTATATAACAAAACAATGTTTACGCGGGTCGGCTATTCAAAATAGAATTTATTTATCTCTTCTTTTCTATATTAGTGGTTCTGGACTTCCTTTTACTATTTTTCATCAAGTATATGAGAACCACAGCACAATATACACGAATTGTGGGTGCATGAGGTACCGGGTGTCCCACATCAAACACGAGTGTGTATATAAATATTTTGTGTCACGGGTATCCCACACCAAATAGTGGGTTACACATCAAATACCGGGCATCCCATCAGAAAAGATTTTCTGAAATTCTACCCTTAATAGGATGAAAAGCAGAGGCAAAGTTTGTATGGGACAACGGAATTCCTTCGTCCAATCTGCGTCAAATTTTGCATGTAATCGATGTAATATCAAATGTCACTGCAACGTGCCCGGGTATGCTTTAAAATATATTGTAATATCACTATTTATTCTAATTTGCCTTAGCTTTCAGTATTAAGAAATAGAGGCAAGTTGTTAAGAATATGTTATTATACTTAGAAAATGTTGAAGTTAATTAGAAATATGTGGCAAAACGACGTTTGCCGGCCAAGCTAGTATATATATATATATATATATATATATATATATTTAGATATATAGATATATAGAAATATAGATATATAGATATGTATATATATATATATATATATATATATATATATATAAATATATATAGATATATATATATATATATATATATATATATATATATATATATATATATCTATATATATATATATATATATATATATATATATATATATATATTTATATATATATGTATATATATATACGAGTGTATATATATATATATATATATATATATATATATATATATATATATATATATATATATATATATATATATATTTATATATAATGACTACATATAATGTTCCACAGGAGGAGCCAAAGAACCGAATCCTGCGGGATACAATCGGTAATGTTGTACGGCCGTGTTCCCGATTCCATATCATATTAAAGGACATGGTTCGAGCTACCGATAATCCTCAGTAAGTATGCTGGAACATTCAACTGATGAAGAGCGTTCAGGATACAGTCCCATCTGGCCGAGTTGAACTTATTCTTGACGTGGAGGGTCACTATTGCGCAGTATTTTTTCCCAACTTCTTCCGGAGATCACCTCTCTGGCGACACCAACGACCTTTTTCGCGACATCAACTCTGGATTTGACTTTGCGAAAACCGTATTGGATTACAGAAAGACCCTGGTCACTCTCACTAAAGACTTCTAGGTGGTTAGCAATGATCCTCTCTAGCACGTTACCTCCTTTGCCCAGTAGGCGGATTGGGCGATCGGATGAGGGCTTATCCGGAGGTTTGTCACCATGGTAGCAAGACCAAGTGCTGTGTCTTCCACCAGTCTGGGAAGTTGGGAAGTCCGGTCCAGAAGCTTTCGTGTCCCTGATATTCTTGACAATCCTCGTCAACTCTTCCAGTGTCACTGGTGGCTCTACTGTCTAAACGTTAATTAATAAAGACACGCTCGAAATTTCAAAATTTTATAAATAACCTAGGTTGAAACTGGGGCCCTAATCAACCATGGATCCTCATTGGTGTCAAGATTAGTATAATAAACAACAACAAAAATGTTAAACTTACCAAAATACCCTAGTCGATAATTTAGTGTTACTAGAACAACATCCTTTGTAACTAAAAATTCAGGCCCATAAAGTTCACAACTTGAAGAGCCTTGATGAAATTTCCCACCATGTATCCAAATCATAACTGGAAGTAGTCCATCATACTCTTCTGGTAGCTGTTACCGAAATTGTTGCATTGATATAATGATATATAGCCAGATGACAACCATTGAATGTTACCATGACATATTTTAAGTAAACAAAGAAGGGTTATCATTTTATTTATGTCATTTCTTTTAATCAATGAATTTCTAACTATAAGTCTTGTTAAATTTAATTTTCCTTCCTGTCCAAGGCTTATAAATGGAAAATAACAGTCTAATATAATATATAGTTGGTTTCCGACTCTGTTTTCCGGATAATAGCTTAGCTCCACTTTTGGGTTACTTTCGCTATCATTGCTTTAGCTTCGAGAGCATAGCAACATTTATTATATACCCTTGACCTAATATTACAGTATGCAAGAGAAAAGAGTAATCTATAAAAAACTAAAAACCCATCGTTTATCCATAATATTTATCAGATTTACCTTTTGCATTACAATTATATTCTGTATTTTAAAATTTGCTTACATACGGTGTATAAACATTTACAAATAAACAATTTTCATTTCCCCCTGGTGTTTTCATATCGGCATTCACAGCAAAACATGCATCATTTTCCATACTACAATCTAAAACATCATCATCCCAAGAATCCGGTGGTACAGGAGACTAAAAACAATTAATATTAAACGTATAAAATTTCTATTTTCACTTTTATAAGGATGTATCCAAAATTTACATGTGATTTTCAAAAAGATAACCCTTATATAGGTACTTATGCTTAAGATAAAATAATATATTGCGACAATTTTATGTTAATTTAATATTAAAAAAAGAAGCCATTTATGAGAATTCTATTACAAATTATATTTTCAAATATAATTAAAAGCTTTTATGATATGAAGATTCTACTTATTATACGCTATTATTAAGTTTCATTTGCCCCAATTGTCGATTGTTAATCAATTTTCCACGAAAATGAAGACTTATGCACTGTATAGAAAGTCTGGAACTTATGCACTATATCGAAGAGGGGGCGAGGTTATCGCGCGATATATGGGCTTTTAGAGATGTCATGGGTGAGGCATTTAACTTGAGATAAAATTATATCTCGATTGAATTTGATTATTCCGGAATTTTTGATTATTAAAACGAAAAAAAAAACACTTTTCCTTTTTATTCTTTTCGAACCATAATTTAATAGGATCACTTGCTTGCGTAGTACCTTGATAGGATCACTTCGAAAAAATGTTTTATACAAAAATGGTGGAGTGAAAAAAGGGCTGACTTGATATAACTTTATGAATGACTTTGACCCTGACTTTTGAATGAGACCTACTATTTCGACTCCGGTAATTACAAGAGTGAGAAATTTCTTAATGAGAAATAAACTTAACTTTTAGAATGTGATCAGATATCAAGATCATTTTAACAAAAATCTAAAAGGCTGCACTTCTGGATGACCAAAATACAATTTTGCTTTCAAAGAAAATGATGGTTCATTATTCTACGAAAATAATTACCGTGGTTCAAACAAGTTCATAAAACTCAGCGGTTTGGTCTTTTCCTTTAAACCACCTTTACGTCTCTTTAGGGGTTGCTTTAATAAATACTTTCTTAGTACTCGCTTACGTTATAACAAGATTCTTTGTTCAATATTTCAAATTTGACTAATTAGTTTGGTCTGTACTTTGATCGATATATCAAAATTTGGACTACCTTTTTGGGATGAACTTTAAAAGATCCTTTTATAATAATGGCCTGCGTTATAATAGAATCAGGCTTTACACTCAATTGTATAGACTGTACTTTAATAATTAGGCATTTTGTTTTTTTTTTTTAATAAATTTTTACTGCAAATTATATTTTGCTTTAGGTAAAAAAATTATAAAAACGCACTTATTGGCACCTCATACATCGAAATATATCATTGAAAGTGAAACTGGAAGAGAAAATCTAACAGTAGAAAATGGATGAAAATAGACTATCATCAAAGGCTTGTTATAAAATATTGGGGGTATGCTTCATAGAAATGAAACTATTGCTAATGAACAACGGAAAATATCTATATGTAAATAGACAAAGATTGTGAATATTCTGATAATTACGTGCCCTACGTAAATAGGACAGTTATACCATATTACCCCATTGAAAACCCCAGCCTACCACAGGTAGGGAGCAACATAGTTTTTCTTGTCAATTTTATAAACGAATGTCATTTTAATTGTCCGATTTTTATTTGTTTTGATTATTTATTTGAAAATTTAATTATATTCTTTCTTCAATTCATACCCTAATTTATCGTCAAACTTTTGCCTTGTCTTGCCATCCCCTAGAAATTTACTTTTGACTGATTATATAAAATTAGATTTAAAGATATATGCTAAAGGCTGCTTATGTGAGCTCTAAAAATAAAATTATAGTTCAAATATTTGCATTCCATACGTCTGTAAAACACCAATCGTTTCCTTGCTTCGTTTTAAACAACAATAAATTATTCTCTTCATAGTTATACATAAGTTCTAGATCATTGTATAATTGATTTTATTTAAATTTAATTCTTATATATACCTAATACTTACCAAAAAACGTAAATGTTCAAGCGGTGGTTTTGCATATGGAATACCTTGAAAACTGTGATATGGCCTTCCATTTAAATCAACACATACTTTCCCAAATAATTTACCCTGATGTATTTGAATTATTGGTGTAGGAAACCGCTGATCATTATTATTACAAGTGCATTTTTTGTCAATAATATTATTTGGCCATATACCGCACTTTTTTCTAATTTCAGCATTATCTTTTTTGACTTCTTTTTCAATTGGACAACCACATTCGTTATTTGTTGTCAGTTGAGTTTTACTAAGTTTAGTAATCGGTATACACTTACATTTACAAAGTTTACTCATATTGTTTGTAGTAACGTAGACTCCCCGGTAAGCAAAATCAATAATAAATAGAAATTATTAAATAAACATTCTTAAATTTTTATTTATTTTGTGAATGCTTAAAATTAAACACAAAAATTTTGACAGAGTGTGTGCTAAGCCTACTATAAGTACACCAACAAGTCAGTAAATAGTAACGTCAAATTGAAATTTTTTATTGTAAAGGAATAACGTGCTAATTATAATTTGAATTTTTTGCTTTACTGTATGGAATAAAGATAAAATAATAACATAGAAATCATACATCCAATATATATGTCCAAAAAGAAATTTTAAATTGGAAATTATTATGTATTTTTCATTATCTACAACTTTTACATTTAACTTTTTTCGGTATGATGAATTGTATATCCGCAAATCGCATCCACCGCCATCCCAAAACCAAAATTTTTACTTAGCCTGTTCGAGTTTTCCTTAATTACTTACAACATTAACTCCATTTTCCGACTATTTGTAAACTGCTATGAATTTATCGTCTATTACGGTATTTAAAACAGTTTGGCCACGGTCTAAAATTTCGAGTGGAAAATTAGTAGTAATTAATTAATACCAGTATGACCACGCTTACACAGGTCGGTAAACTAATTGGCGCTGAGATATTTAAATTAGTGAAAGCTGGCAAATAAAACTAAATCAATTTTTTTCTAATACATTTTCTTCTTCAAAATTTTATTGATTTTATTGAATTGTTTGTTAATGTAAATCTTTGTACATCATTTTTAACTATTACATTTGTTTAATAAGAAAATTTAACTTTTTATTATTTAATAAGAAAAATAAATAAATAAAAATTAAAAATAGTAACAGAAAATTTAAAATATCTTTCACGATGTAGGCTGTATGATTTGCGGGATAATTTAATTAATTACTGTAATTTTATAAGGAAGATTCATAAATTCATATTTCATTTTGTTATAAATATGTTCATTTGTTTTCAATAAAGGTTTGTTCCGACAATACTGAAGTGCACATGTTTTTACTAAAACCTTTTCCTGTTTAGGTGTATATGACGCCTTTTAATCAGCAATGAGGACATATCGAGGTTAGTTATATTTGTGCGTGAAATAAAAGAACATTGTATCAAAGAAAAATTAATAATATAAAAATTTTTTTCATTTACACTTTCTATATCTCTCATTGCTTAGAAAATATATGATTGCTTAAAATGCGTGCTACGCGGTTGTGTATATGAAAATTTTTTACACGTATAAACCTTCCCTTTCTATGCAAAAATGTATTAGTAGTTTAAAATAAGTTCTACACATGATTTTATACCCACTGGATAGAAAATAAATGAAAAAATCTATAGATTCATTTTATTTGCCAACATTACATATAAAATTTATATTATTTATAACCAAAAAATTAATTATCAACAGATACTAAAATTGCATCAATAAACATCAGCAAATCGTCAACAATCCAATAAAATCAATAAAATTTGGAAAACAACATTGTATTTTGAAAAAAATTGATATACAACTTTTTTTAATCTTATAGGATTGTTGATCGTTTGTTAATGATTGTTGATGCAATAATTGTTTATTATTTGTTTATAATTGTTTGTTTTTGAATAAAAGCTTTTTTATATCAGTTTTTTCCATCCAATCGATAAGAAATCACAACTTACTTATGTTAGACTACTATTTCATTGAATATTTATTTATAAAAAAAAAATTAAAAATAGTAAAAGGTAATTTACCCCAAGGAAAAAAGACCAAAGATTGGTATATGGCAAGTTGAAATGTCTTGAGCTTAAATCGAGCAAGGGCACTCAAGGAACTGAGAAAAGTTCTTCAAGGATATTCTATCTCAGTTACAGCATTGCAAAAAATCCGATGGAAGGGTAACAATATCGTGAACTTTGAGGAAGCCAGTCTTTTCATCAGTGGTGGAGACAGGTATAAGTTTGGAACGGGCTTTTTGGTTTCAATGTTCATGAGACAAAATATTATTGACTTGACACCCCTTAACAAATGATTGTGTACTTTGAGACTTAGAGGTAAAATGTTTAATATCACGGTAAAATGCGTGCATGCCCCAACCGAAGATAAGCAGGAAGGACACCGAGACATGATGTTAAGATTATTTTGGGGGACTTTAACGCTAAATTGGGAAGAGAAAATTGTTTCTCGCCGATGATTGGTAAACAGAGTTTGCATAATGAAACCAGTGAAAACGGAGTTAAACTTATAGACTTTGCAGCGGAAAAGAACATGATTATAAGTAGCACATATTTCCCCCATAAGGATATTCATAAGGCTGCTTGAAGATCGCCGGATAGTAGGACTTATTAGATTGTTGATCGTTTATTGATTTATGTCGATGCGATTTTATTATTTGTTGATGATTATTTGTTTTTGTTATAAAAATGAAAAATAGTAAAAGGTTATATATAGACTTTGATTATAAGTTAGCGAATAAAATTTGCATATCAATTTTCTTTCAAAATCAAATTGTTCGTCAACAAGAGTGTACCTTTCTTGTAACGATTCTATAATTATGTTTTTATTTTGACGAGCTATAGTTAATATATTCCGGCGGTTTTCTTTAACGTTTGGATATACGGTAGATAGTTTCCACAAATTGTTTAACGTTATACACATTTCCATATATATTGAAGAACTACATGGTGGTAGAGTAGATCAGTTTGTAAAATTTTCGATAAATTTTTTAATAGCTGTCACTCTATCATCTATTGATGATACTAATGCTTTTCGTGGCATAATATACGTAATAAAACTAATACATGTAAATTTTCAAAATACTAACACTCTTAAATTTGACACAATAAGTAACGTAATCATCAACAAACTATCAATAATCCAATAAAACTTTAAAAATTTAAAAGAAACATTTTATTCTCTAACTCCATAGAGCCTCTCCTTTCATAAATTCTTAGGTTAATTTGAAATTATAAATATAAAAATAAAATATAATAATATTTATAAATTTTATATTCAATATGTTAGTTGTATAAAGCTGTATTGAAGAGATATATCTGCGAAAAATCGTTAGAAAAATCAGAAAATTATGGGAGGTAGCTCATTCCACATGGAGTAAAATTCTGATTTTTTTCTGCAAAGAAAAAATGCAATTGTAATAAACCAAAAACCGAAAAAACGACCTCATATTTTTGTTTATAACTTGAAAACGGAAAGTGATATTTGATATATGAAAAATAAAGACGAGAAAATTTCCTAGATTACAGTCAACCTCATTATAATTAATTATAATTAATAATGCTATCAGGTGTTGAAAATATATATATGTTACGGTAAAAGTAGATATTGCGGCAAATGTACACATTTTCCGGTAAAACGAGGAGGCAAATGTGCAGCCTCCTCATTTGGATACTGTGCATTCAACTAACATTTACAATTTCAAAAAAGAGAAATGGAGATTGAATTCACAATGACCATGTCGTTTTGGTAAATGTGAGAGTTTCCATTCCAGACGTTGATCGTGGTAAAACGGATCCAAAAAATTTGATTTGCGTTGTTTTGTCTAGAGATGGCAATAAAAATTTATATAAATTAGGAACTAAACAGGGAGTTTTAAAACTTTCTTATTCTAGGCATGAATTCGCCATGTGCGAACAAAAGTTTATATCATACGAAGATGTTCCTCAAGATGTTGAGAAATCGATAAGAGAAATTATAGGAATACAGTCCCTTACTAGTGAACAAGATTTTAAAAGATCCATCTGTAAAGGAACATGATCCTCAAAAAAATGCAGTTGTGAAAATGCTGAAATATTATGTAATTCCAAGTGCCACAATAGCAATTCTTGCTAAAATAAATAAAACTTTTTCATTATGAAATTTCAATATGATCCTTTATAGTTTTGTAAAATTTAACTGTTGTAATTAAGAAAATTATGTTATTATTATTATTTGTTTGATTCCCATGTTATTGGTCCTGAAAAACTAGGACGAAAATTGTATTTATGAATATTGGGATCATAACCTACGACATATTATATAAAATGCAAAGAAAAGTATGTTTTGTTTGTCATTGTTTGTTATTGGCATTTTGTATTATGTTTATTTAAATAAATATTTTTTTACTGCAACAACAACATTTTTAATTTATTTCTATTCTAACTTTGCTTAAAACATGATGGTAAGAGTATACATTTACCAAAACGTGAAGGCAAGAGTACACATTTGCCGGGAAATGTACATATACATTATATTCAGTTCACATATACCTAACTTTTTGGGAAATGTACACATTTTACGGTAAAAGTGTACATTTCCCGTAAAATATACATTTAAATTCTATATTAAGTCATTTTTCAACAACTTGAGTCATATAGTGACTACATTGGGGATATTCTATACAAGAACAGCACACAGTCTATGGGGTCAACCATCTAAGTACTAACTGTGTATAATGTTGCTTAACTTTGTTGATCGATTGAGACTCAAGCTCAACTCAAAATAAAATTTATTAAATATCAACAAATGGTAGTATATGTTACTTGAATATTTACATTAAAATAAAATTAATATTACATGTTTTAAAAACATTCCTGGTTGCTACTGGTTAGTAGTACGTACTGTGCTTTCATTCAGCATTTATTGAGTTATTTGCTTATAGCTTTTATTTTGCTTATTAATTATTGTCTTTTGTTCTGGAACATTTTAGTTTTTTGTTGTTTTTACAGAAAAATTAAAAAAACTGTTTAAGATTTACTTGGGTACTTTTGTGGATAGGATTTACTTTATTAATTTATTATTGTTTGGAATTTGGTTTTTATGTTATATAAGCTGTTTTTTGTGTGATTTTTATTAATTTGTATGTCATTTAGTTTATGTTTATTTAAGATATGTTAGTTGTGCAGGTCTATTTTACTGTAAATTAGTCGATGTTTTGTTCTGACACCTTCATCTGTTTTTATTATGTTTTTTGTTAGGTTTTTATTTTTTATTCGATGTTTATAAAATTTTGTAGCTATTTTATTTATGTGTTCATCTATTGTCGGTACGTCTGTTAATTTGTGTAGAGTTTCTATGCTTGTATATCTGCCTGCAGTTAATATAAGTCCAAGCATTTGTTTCGTAGTCTTTGTATTGTCTCAATTTGTGTTTTGGACGCACTGCACCAGATCTAAGCCGCATTTGTTATAACCGGTTTTATTGTTGCATTGTACAACAATTTCTTATTTTTGATCGTTAGCGCACTGTACTTCTTTAGCAACGGATACATCTGATGCACAGCCCCATGACGAGTTATTGTTTATGTTTATGCTTTTATTCAGTTATTCATGTTATGCTTTTTATTTGTTAGTTTAAACTTGTCCCAGTCTGTATTTTTGTAAGAAGTTACAGTTTTAATTAAAATTTCCTTGTTAGACTAGCAGAGAGAGACAGCGATACTTAAAGGTAAGCGACGCATACTTATTAACAATTAAAAGAAGGTATAAACAATGAAATTTTTTAAAATCTCTTTTTACAATATTATTAACAATTGTATAGAGAATTAAAAAAAAAATATTACTTAGACATTATGTTTTTTTTAAATATATTTTTCATGGGATGAAAGTACCCAAATTTGAGATTTTTCGAACCTTTAAAAATTCATATCTTTAAAAATATTAATAACTTTATCGTTAAAAGTCATAGGACCTTTTTTATTGGTATTTCAATAAAGAATATTAAAAAAATTTGTCCGGTTGAAAAATAACAATGCCTTGCAATTGTTTAAACAATTTCGGTTTAAACAATATGGCACCGGGTTGCGCCATGGCAACATGCATTTATATCATTAGGAGGGCAATTTGAAGAGGATCGCATAAAAAAATTGAGGTGGAATAGTTTTCGGTACTCGTGCGCCGATTCCTGCTAGTCTATGTGTTGGTTATCCAATGTGAATTTAATCGGGTTGTGATCAGATGATAGTTCGTCTTGGAACATAGGTTTAGTTATACGATTTACATTTTTGTTTACTATTAGTAAATTTTTGGATGTGTCCCCAGATTCATTAGTTCTCCTTATCATTTTGCTCTGGTAGGATCGGAATGAATCTTTTTTCTATTGGTATATTGTATACTGTTGATGTTGGGATTATGGATATGTGATGATGTATTATTTTAAATAATTAAATACTTTATTCATTGGAAGATATTCTTTTATTCAAATAGAGTTTTCAGAAGTATGTCTTAACACCATCAAGGATCAAAGAGAACTTACTACTTACTACTATATTTCTACAGTTGTCCCTTTTTTACATCATGTAACATTTAGTATTTATTGGGTTTTTCCAACACACCAATGTACCTATTTTTATGACAGGATGCTCGAGCACTTTAAACTATCTTTCTCCGAAATAATAAAATAAAACCTTTTTCAAAAAGGTAAACATGTGTTCAACAAATGTTACTTAAAAAGGAAACTTTCCCATTGAAATATTAAAACCCTTTAAAAAAATAGTATCGTAAAATACAAAGAGAATGATTTTTGTAAAGACGAATTCAATATTTCAACATGCCCCCTCAAAAATTAATCTCCTTTATGACTTACAATATTAATAGCAACACTATATTATCTATAACAATATCTTATCTTAATACAATACTTACTTTTAAAATTAATCGACATAACTTCCGAAAACTCTTGGTCTGGGATGATTGTTATTAATCGTTTACATAGTGATCCGACATTTATCTTCACGATAAGGGAAACCCAGAAAAACTTTATCAGATCATTAAATTAAAAACATAATGAAAATTATAATATTATATCTAGATATTAGTTATTATTTACTAATCAATCTTCCATTCCCATTTTGGCTCGTAACTCCAGGAACTTGACCTTTGGTAATGGCTTGGTCAGCATGTCTGCAATTTGTTCGTCTGCTGCTAAAGTCTTCAACCACATTGCCTCCTTGACAGCCTCATACAGCGCCATATATTCAGCCTCTGTAGATGAACCTGCCACAGATGCTTGTCTTTTGGTGTTCCAACATATTGTACATCTATCATACAACTTAAATAAATAACCCGTTGTACTTTTTCTCCTAGAATCTAAATCGGGATTTTCATTATCATTTCCTCCCCAATCAGAGTCAACATACCCTGCAAATATATTATTATTATTATATGTTCCCTGTACATATTTTAATTTTAAATCTATAGTACCTTGTAAATATCTAAGTACTCGTTTTAAACATTGCCAAACTTCCTGGTTATTTTTATTCATATATCTGCTTAATATATTTATAGTTAGAGTTAGATCGGGTCTTGTGCATACCATTAAATACATTAGACATCCACTGAGACTTCGACATGGAGCATCGTATTTCTCATCAGATTCCAATGCCTTAAAATCTAAATTAGTTACTAGCGGTGCATTTACAGGCTTACAATCTGCCATATTAAATTTATTTAATACTGCTTTAATGTATGTGCTTTGATCTAGTGTTATGACATTATTTTGTCTAATAATTCTAATGCCTAAAAATAGTTTAACCTCTTTTAAATCAACCATTGAAAATTTTATCATTAAATAATTTTTAAAGTTCTTCATTGTATTTTCATCAGCAGTACATATCACTAGATCATCCACATATAATACAATGTAAATATTTTTCGAGGCATCTTCTCTGTCTAGTATGTACATGCACCGATCTCCATAAGAATTTGTAAAACCTCTATCTAAAAGAGTCTTTTCAAATATTTCAAACCAATATCTGGCAGCTTGTTTTAGACCATATAATCCTTTGTTCAATTTACAAACTTGGTTATCCTTACTTTTTACACCCTCAGGTACTCCCATAAATATTTCCTCCTTTAACTCACCATTTAAAAACGCAGTTTTTACATCCATCTGGTGGACTAACAAGCTATGTTGATTTGAAAAAGTTATTAAAAATCTAAAAGTCGAAATTCTTGCGACTGGGGCAAATGTTTCATTGTAATCTACAAGATATTTTTGACTAAAACCTCTGGCAACTAAACGAGCTTTATATTTTGATGGATTTCCGAACTCATCGTTCTTTATAGTAAATATCCATTTGCAATCTACAATATTTTTATTACTTGGTTTTGGTACTAGGGTCCAAGTTTTATTTATTAATAAAGAATCTAACTCATCAATTATTGCATTTTGCCATTGTTTAGCATCATTCCTATTTTCAATTTCCTGATATGAATTAGGAATAGAACATACAATAGATTGTGCAAATAACAGATAATCGTCAGGTATATCATCTTTTTTATATGAAACTTGGCTACGATCTTTGAGTCTATAACTCCGCCTAAGTCCTACATTATCTTTATCTTGAGATGAAGAATTATCGATTTGTTTTTCATATCTGTTAGTCTGTGTGTCATTAAGTTGAGGTACTGTGTTTTGTATATTTTCAATACTACTATTACTATCTGTCTTATTATTGTCAAGTTTATTACAAAGGTCGTCTACTGAGTTAAACACATCGTTAGGGACTACAGTTTATTCTACCTGAATCGACCTCACTAAGTAATTTTATTTTTGGCCTTGACTCAACAAAATTTGTCTCATCTACAATTACATCTCTTACTACCACATATTTGTCATTCTCCACTTCATATACTCTATATCCATTTGGATCGTAACCTACCAGTATTTCCTTTGATGACTTTTCATCAAACTTATTTTTACTGGTTTTTATATGCGCATATACGATTGAACCGAAAACTTTTAGATATTTTAATTGTGGCTTCTTGTTATACCACATTTCATATGGTGTTTTATTTGCATTCAATGATTTTGTTGGTGTCATATTAATGAGATATGTTGCAGTTAAAACTGCATCACCCCAAAATATCTTTTCTAATTTTGCACCAGATATCAGATATCAATGATATTTGGTGCAAAATTAGAACCACAAACATCTTAATGTATATTAAATAATGGTCTTTCTATATAGTCTTTATTTTTGAATTTTTTAAAAGATAGTCGCGCTTGTTTACCATTAATACAAGCTTCACACAAATCATTATCAGTGTATTATTTTATTTAATTTTTTTACGTCATTAACTAATTGCCTATTTCTTATTTCATTAAACTTATCTTTTCTTATATGGCCTAATCGTTCATGCCATAATTTTTAATCGGAATTAGATGCATTATTTGAATAATTAATAAAGCTTTTACTTACCGATAACTCAAGCGTAAATAGATTGTTCCTTGACTTACCAGTCATTACCGTCTTACCATTACAGCTTACTGTAACTCCAGATTCATTGAAGTTTACCGAGTATCCTGCTTCCTGCATCTTGTACAATGATAGCAAATTATACGGTACATCAGGACTGTACAGTACATTCTTGATTCTCCCTTGAATTCCTGTATTGCTTGTCAATACGATGGTGCCCATCTTAGTTGCAGTAATGAAGGCTCCATTCTTTGCAATAGAAATTTTGATGGGTGTCTTCAGATCAGAAAAATTATCAGCTAGGTCCTCGCGGTTTATCAGATGGTCAGAGGCACCTGAATCTAGTAGAAAAGAAATTTTATTTTCTTTATTTACTATCTGCAAGTTTCCAGCCATAAATGCAAAACCGTCTTCTTTTTGTGGATCAGCTTGGATGGTTTGAACTGTCCTTGATCTTTCTGCATTCGGTTTTTGGTTTAAATATTGCAGGTAGTAACGACATTCATTTTTATAATGCCCTCTCCTTCCGCAATGATGACACTTAATATTCTTCTTGTTATTTGCTCCATATTGCCTTGGCTTGACGATTCCACGCTGATTTTCTAAAACCTATATTATTTCGTTTGATGTCATTAGGTTTCTGCTCTACATTAAGAACCTTTTTGCTTGTATCAAGATTTTGATTTACAAGTTTAACTTCATGATCTAATAATCTTGATTTTACGAAACTCAACGTGATATTATCTTCCAATAAAGTCTCGATAGCTGTAATCACGCCATTGTAAGAAGTTGGTAAGGTCATTAATAGTTGAGCCACATTATCTACTTCTGAGATGGTTGCTCCGGCTGATACTAACTCGCTCCTAGTTGTTTTGCTACACTTTTTTGCTCAAAGATATTGTCTAGAACAGCAAAAATTTTTTTTGTCGACGATTCTGGTTTCACATAACTTAAGTACGAATCGGACAAATATTCGATTAACACATTTTTCTCGGTTGATTCCGACTTCTTCCACTTGTCGTCAGGATTCTCCGGTTCTACTTTATCGATCACATAAATCACTTCGAGCTCACTTAAAAGATTACGGATTCTAAACTTCCATATATTATAATTTTCACCGTTGAAAGGTTAAATGTTTCGCTTCGATTTTAAATTTTCCATATTGTCTATTGAATAATTATTTATTTTTAATAATTGGAAATAGTTGATTGTTTTCACCGAGAAACACTTAACCCCTTACTTTTAGTTTGCACTCACTAATTTTTAATTGCACTAAGAAATTTAATTTTCTTGTAAGAAATTTAATTTGTATTTTAATATTTTTAATTAATCACGAACGTAACCTGGGCCCATAATCTGTTGGGATTATGGATATGTGATGGTGTATTATTTTAAATAATTGAATACTTTATTCATTGGAAGATATTCTTTTATTCAAATAGAGTTTTCAGAAGTATGTCTTAACACCATCAAGGATTAGAGAGAACTTACTACGTACTACTATATTTCTACAGTTGTCCCTTTTTTACATCATGTAACATTTAGTATTTATTGGGTTTTTCCAACACACCAATGTACCTAGTTTTTATGACAGGATGCTCGAGCACTTTAAACTATCTTTCTCCGAAATAATAAAATAAAACCTTTTTCAAAAAGGTAAACATGTGTTCAACAAATGTTACTTAAAAAGAAAACTTTCCCATTGAAATATTAAAACCCTTTAAAAATATAGTATCGTAAAATACAAAGAGAATAATTTTTGTAAAGACGAATTCAATATTTCAACAGTTGAGCTATATGATGAAGAGGTTATCCCGAAAATAACACCGAGCTTGGCGTTTCTTGCAGTTTCGTCTGTTTCCATCTTATCTCTTGTATTTATGTTAGTTTTATCCGTGTTTACTTTATTTTGATCACTATTCACTATTGCGTCAGTATTTTAACTTTCTGTGTGTATTTCCCTGTTTTCTGTTGAGTTTATTGTGTCTTTTTTCACTATTATTTGATTTGCATATTTTCCACAATCACCTTCAATTACTATTAATTTATTTAGGCTTTTTGTGCGTTTAACGCCACGTGGCTTTTGTTTATTAGGTGTTTGTGTAAAATAGAAGTTAAAAAAAAATATTATTTTTATGTAACAATTATAAAATTGGTTATTTGTTTGCTTGTGTTTGGAGATGTTTACTCTACCACAGTCACGCAGCGAATCATCGAATGAAATCAGTAATTATGTCAGTGGTGAGTATATTTTTGTAATTAAAATATCAATTTTAAAATTTAAAAAAATTGTTTCTGTGACTTGAAAAATTGAGCTAAGTTCCTTTGGAAAGACATTTTGTTTTATCGATATTGTTAACTATTAAATTTTTCCTAATGCTCTGTATATATAAGAAACAATATAAAAGTTTAAATAATTGTGCTAAAAATCCAAAACTTAATAAAATAATAATAATAAAGTTTTCAAAGAGTTAGTAATTTTATTGATTATTAACAATATTAAAAAAATTAAAATTCAAAAGATTAGCTATTATTTAAATTTTAAAAACCAAATTTTTAACTTTTTCCAACGGGAATATTCTCTTAAGCCTGCAATGATTATTTATAATAATTATCCAAACAATTGGAATTAAAAATCTAAAAAAAACATTATGTGCCTTTTTTATGTGCCTTTCAACAATAAGAAAATGATATAATCGGAAAATTAGAAAAATAATTAGTTTTTTGTTTTTTATACTTTCAATTTGCATTTTTTCTTAATATGTATTTGTTAATCTATATAAATCTATGCTAATTTTATAAAGGGGAAGCATTTGTATATATGTATTTTTGAATGTAACGAATAAACTTAAAAACTGCTGGACTGATTTCAATTCTTTCACCGTTGGGAAGCTATCCCCGGGTGGCATACACTACTTTTTATCTCTGTATTCCTGCAGAAACTGGAACTACGCGGGTGAAACCCCGTGGCTTCCACTAATATTTAATAAAAAAGTGGGTGTGGTTGTGTTATGGACACGGACGTTTGTTGTACGTGAATTCGTAATTCTTATACAATGGTTCACTTAGTAAGAATTGTAGCCAAGCTTTTAACACTGACTTTTTGACCACGGCGCTCAGATCGTAGATTTATGTATCATATTCTACTTTATATTAACATTGAACGCATGATTGTGTCTTCATCAACGGATACTTAATGATTTGTCCGATGATACCATAGTTGCCATCTATAGGTGATACTAGACGAGCACTAATCGAATCTAAAGCAGATAGCCTGTGTTGCTTAGGTGGGTATACAAATCCGTTCGAACATGATAACGTGGGTACTTTGTCCGTATCTAGTAATTTTTATAGAGAATTTTAAGATCTACAACTTTGCTCCGAGGTACTTTTTCGATAAAACTTATTGTTTTCGAGAAAAATCCAGTGGTATAATTGAAATTTGGCTGGGGATGATAGATGTATAGCTACAACACGAAACTGTATCCCCCGATTTTTTTATCATTCGTTTCTTTGAATTGCGCCCCTATGGAAACAATTGTAAAGATGTATTCACGTCAAAAGGCCTTCTTCAGAATCGTATTCCGCGTCGAATGATCTATCTTTAATAATGTTCTGACTTTTGTAACGATTTTTCGTAGATATTTAACTTCTCGACAAGACTAATACAAAAGTAACAGAACTTATCACGCACAAATTGCTTTAAAAATAAGTATTATCATAGTAGCATGGATGGGTAAAAATATTAAAAGCAAAAATAATTTTCCATTATTTATTTAATGTTATGTTAATAATTTTTATACAATAAAAAATAATTTTAATATAAACGGTGGGATGTATTTAAATTTAATAAAATCGAAATATAAAAGGAATTGGAAATGTTATTTTAATCACTCTATTTTCTTTTACATTTTTAATGTTTATCTAAAAATATTAACAATTACTTGATGTATGAATGTATCAAAAAATTATCTACACTTGATTTGAACCATGATTATTTTTCAAATTTATTGGTATAAGTATATTTAACGGTTTTACTGATAAGTCGAACTTGCAACGTAAAATTATTTTCTCCCAAGATTTCTTTCACATAAATTCAATCAAATATTATAAACTTGAATCTACGAAATTTCTTTAAAACTGGCTTAAGACATTTCAGTAGATACTTTGAACTAGAATTTTTAATAAAAAAATTAAATATTTATGCAAATAATTCAAGTACAGATGATAATGACTCTGATAGTTTAATGTCAATTATGGCGGTAGGTTCTAAATTAAAGTCTCTTTTATTGATCTTGGATAAAATACAATCTTTATTTATTGTAAATATTATCTTTCTTTACTAATATAAATAAAAAACAGCTTTTAAACGTAACTTCATTGCACATTTAGGTCACTTATTATTAAAGAATAGAAATTTAATGCAATCATTTCGTTAAAGCAATCAATATTAGTCGCTATATACTCTTTAATAAAAAATTAATTATACGATTCTTTAAATCATTTTCATTTTAAATTTTACTTGCTAAGTATCAATAACATTTTTTATATTAGCTGTTTTTTCAAAATTTATATCTATATGGTTTTAAGTTGTAGATTTGTTAATTTTTAAAATATGAGAAATGTTGCTTTACTGAATCAATGAAATTAAAAATGGAATATTGATAATAAACTCAATGTCTAATGCAATATACATTGTATTTATTTTAATTTTTGTACACAAATTACTCAAAAATAATAACCTAAATGTTATGAAATTTGAAAAACATGAAAACGTAAGGTGTCTCGAACAGTTTTTTGTGAAAAAAATACTAATAAATATTAAATAAAATATTCACTACAGAAATTTTTTTCAGGGAAAAGATCTACTTTCCCGGTTTACATTTCAAGATTGTTGCATGCCAAATTCCATTACACTTTCGGTTACCAATTATAAATCGATTAGTTGTCCCCGCCAGACGTCTAACGTTGACTCTTATCACGATTGATATTGTGTTTTTTTTTAATTGTCATAGTAAGTGATAGTTAATTAGGACAATTAAAATGATATTGAAAATAGTCATAAACCGCATCCCACACACTTACAATAAGTTAGTTATTATTTATTTAACTACAAAAATATTCACTAGAAATAATTTATATTTATGGCCAAACAACGTTTACAGGATTAGCTAGTACTATATAAATAATTTTTAACAAAATGATTGCAAACTATTTCTAATACAAAGTGAATAAAGTTGGCATTTCCACCAATGACAAAATTGCCACAAATAAATTAATCGAACATAAATAAATAAATATTTCTATAATTGATATAAATTTAATAACATCAAAAATACTTACTTCTAAAAATTTCTTACATTCTACAAAATAATATAAAAAACATGTCGAGTGGACAATTTTCAAATTCGTTTCTTAAAATTAATCAAACTAATCGTTAAAATATCATAATAATCTAAATAAGAGCATAAGCGGGTCAATTAAAGTATACTTTTATGAGTACTAACTAATTCGAAAAATAAGAGATGCAACAAGTTAAAATTGGCTAGTTACGGTTATTCATAGCTACAGGCTACGGTAAATATACCGTATTCTGATAATTAATAATAGAAAATAGACTTTGACCTCATGGAAGATTTGAGTAACGGTTTTTCTGTAAAGCTGAAATATTTTTCAGTGAAGAATCATATTATGCAACGTACGCAAACCATGTTCTGGTAGGAATCAACCTCACACGTCCTCAGCTTTTATAAATTTGAAAGGAGTGAAAATTGAGTAGGATCAAAACGATAAGAATTAGAAAAAACATTTCAACTAAAAGTTATAGAGATATATAAATAAAAACTTATAGCTCTAGCTCCGTTATTTTTAATAATATCCAAAAAAGGCAAAGGAACTTTTTTATACAGAACTTTATGCTGTGCAATTTTTATTTTTAGAGTTTACTTCTTAAGAATCAATTCCATGTAAGGCGCCCGAAATGAAAATATATGAAAAGTAAAATTTAGTGATCAAATGAACTCGTTACGTCTATTGTGCGCATCTTTCACTTTTCATAAGTGAGTAGCCGACGTGCATAGGATATACTTAGGCCAGGTAGCTTACGCACGTAATTATTATGTGTGCATACATATATGTTATATACTCCAAAATTTAGTCCGGTCGTGCTTTGGAACTGACACACACAATTTTTTTCTTATTCTTATCCTTTTGATCTAACTCAACTATCACTTCTTTTAAATGTATAAAAATTTATGTCGTGCTGGCTTGGTTCCTGTAAAATTGTAAATTCCGTACTTTGCAAAATAGGATTCATCACTAAAAAATCTCCCACGAGTTCTCTCTTTAAGATTGATCCTTTAAATTTATCAAAGCAAACCCTTTTGTACATTCAAAATGACCATATTCTTATACTCTTTTAAAAGTTTGGGTTAAATCCCGTCTAAATATTTGTGCATATATGATAAAAACAAACCCCATTATAGGCGAAATCAGATCAGATTAATAACTTTAAATTTTTTGTGATCTAATAAAAATTGAATTAGTTATTAAAATTATTAGTTTGTGATTTTAAAACATGAATGCAGTAAAAATAAACTATAATTTATAATCAATTATATTTTTGTAAAACAATGTTCACCATTTTATTTATGTGCTGTTAACTTTTCATAGAGGCTTCGCTATAAGCTCTATAATAAAGATAATATTTAATATACTATAATTTGTAATATACATTGTATATTTAAATGTTATGAAATTCGATAAACATCTTCAAAATCAAATTAAGAATTGACATATGCACGGAGAGCATAGCGAAGAGTTTTTTGCAAAACACATTTCTAAATATAAAATAAAAATTTGATTTTTACTTTATAGCCATTTTTTTTCCGGAATTTCCTTTCATTTTCATGTTAACTTCGTACATATATTTGAGGTAAATGTGCGCGAAAATTAAAAAATAATACAATGTATATTACATTAAACATTCTAAAACATAAGCCAACACCCCTTAAATCACAATTAATAAATTTGATTTACATTATTGACAAAATAAAAAAAACATAATACTTATTTTGTTGTCCATAATAATAAGTAAATTTATGCAAAATAATCCATCACATGATTACGTGTTGCTCGTACTACCTAAAGGGGGATTGTTACCTATGTAATAAGCACATTTCTTAATGTAACATCTTTCGATTTTCACGCACTAATGACTCAAAGAATAATTATCAAAATGTTATGAAATTTGGTATGAACCATATTGACAGGAAAATGGATGGCTTGTCGAAAAGTTTTTCCTGAAAAAAATTTCTAAATATAAAATCAAATTTTGATTTTTACCTTAAACATTTTTTTTCGGAAAACTCTTCGACAAACCCTCCGTTTCATGTCAATATTGTGCATATTAAATTTCATAACATTTTGGTATATATTTTTTGAGTTATTTGTGCATGAAAATTGAAAGATATTACATTAAGGAGTGTGCTTATCACAGGGGTAACAATCCCTCTAAAGATAATTTAATAAAAAAAAACTGCGTGTGTCAGCTCCGGTACTCGACTTGAGTTTACTCCATAACCTTCGTACTAGCATGTACTTTGGCTGCACCCAAGTATACAAGTTATACACACACGACTGCGCACACAAAAGTGAAAGGTGTGCACAAAAAGCGTAACAAGGTCATTCGATCACTAAATTTAGCCTATATATTTTTTTCTTACTGGGCGGGCAGGTGCCTTATATGAAAATCGATTCTTAAGGAGTAGGCCAAAAAAATTAATTATAAAAAATATTCCCTTAAACTGTGAATAAAAATCGATTAAAAATTATAGTAATGACAACTTCTGAAAGCAATGAAAAGATAATCTGAAATCGTCTATAAATTAATGTGTTTTTCTTAAACATTTATTAAATTATCTTGTTTGTTGTTTTCTTGACCAGTCAGTTTTAATTTTTGTTGCATTTGTGCTAACATATCTTGCATACGTCGAATCTGTAATAAAAAAATAAATGAAAACAATATTTAAGAATTTTGCTCAAAGTAATTCTAAAATCTTCGCAAATGGTTTGAGAATAATTTATCAAGTTAAAAAAATTCGGATAAATACAAAAGTAAAAAAATACTAAAGGATGAATACAGAAGTGTTTGTACATTTTAGAAAGCGAAAGACCGACATGCTTACTTGCAAATAAAAATGAATGTACTTGAATTGGTGTAGTATCAAAAGTAATAGTGGCGAAGGGTAAGCAGGTATATGGCAAATAGTCCTTTTTATGTTATATTACTGACCCATAAATAACCCACACCTAACCTAACTAACTAACAAATCTATCAGAATAAACAAAAGGCAGAATAGAGTTCTATCTTCATTTTTTTACCACAAGTTCCCCCATGTCAAGTTAACCATGTAAAAAGTATTTCAACTAATCTTGAACTAATCGAGTTCCTAAGAAAGATTGCAGTTTTAAATTTTATGAACATTTCTGAAAATGGGACATCCTATTACATCCTTACACAATTCAGAAAGACTTAAATAACCGCATGCATTCCAAGAGATATATCTCATTCAAATAGAAAGCAATCAATTGATGCGGAAACAAATTTTATAAAAAAATAGATCATATAACACAGCAAATTTCAATAGAGGAGTTAATAATACTAACCTCTTCATCCTTTTGTAATAAAAGTCTATCAGTTTCATTATCATTAAATGTTGGCCCAGAATCTCTTTTTAATTTCCTGTAAATAAAAGAAATATTTGTTATTTTAACTACACATGAATATTATTTAAATTAATGATACTTACCCTCGCTCTCGCAAAGCATGCTGAGAAATTTGTGAAATGCATTGAGCTCGAAAATTTTCGTAATGAACATCTTGGGTTACATCTTTTAAATCTTGCATATGGGTTGATATAAGCATTGTACGTAATTTTACAAAATCACTATGTTTAGGATTTTCAACTGAAAAAAAAAAAAATTTTAATCAATACCTCTATAATTGATGAGAGCCTCTTTCGTGTAGTATGTAATATCTATGCTCAACTGGCACTGCTCATCGTAAAATAGAAGTCATGTGGCATTCTTTCCAGAAGAAAAAATTAGGCAGTACTTACAACAATAAGACAATAGTATAGGACTAACATTATTTTAAATCTTTCAAGTTGATCATTAATGAATAGTCAATTCTTTGGTTTACTTACCATCGACTACACCCCACGGATACTGGCGACCTCGAACTTTTCTTCCAGAAATTTCTAAGACAGTATTACTACCCACGACTGCAAATGGGACACTTGCTTTTAGCTCTCGATCTTGTTGTTTAAATTCATCATCTTCATCACTGTCGCATTCAGGAAACTGATACATCTAAAAGATTAGTTTTAGTAGAAATAAATAAAATAATTTTTTTACTATTTGAACATAATAGTTACTTGAATTTGATGCTCTTCAATGTCTGCAAGAATTCCCTCTTTTAATTTTTTTACTTCAGATGTTGTAAGAGTATCGGCTTTAGCAATAACGACAACAATGTTCACTTTCCTATGTAGCCGTTTCATTAATTCTAAATCCATTTGTCTTAAACTGTAAGCAAATATTTGTGTTAGATTTTATTTTGATATTTACATATTAAGAGGGTAATATTTATTGGATAAGTATTTTATTTCTCGCACAAATAAAATACTTATCTGATGCCAAAGAAGTATCATTTCTGACACGCGTACTTAAGTACACGCACTCATTTTTTTTTATTCGTATTTAATCACTCTTTGATTAATATAATACAAAAAAATAGCAATTCCTTGAAATAGTTTAAAAAATTTCAGTTTATAAGCCAGCGCACACCGTAAGATTTTCTGATCAGAAAATCTGTTGGTCAACGCACACCATCGGACAGTTGTATAACAAATTCTTATAAGAAAATCTGATCATACATCAGACAAAAATTTTAAGCAAGCGCAGATCATTGGATTTTTACAACGAACCAGATAAGCGCATATCATCGGATATGTACAACTAACATCAGATTTTTAACACACCATCGGATTTTTAACACATATACTGATCAGAAAATCTGATGTCTTATGTAAAAATCTTACGGTGTGCGGGGTCTAATATATAATACATGTTATTTAGTTACGCCCGTCCTATATTTGTTGGCACTCCTGAGTTTGAATATTCGTTGGCACCGATTTCTACCAGGCAATTCACATCAAGATCCTACATGCCAAATTTTATAACATATGGATACTTGTTTTTTAGTCAGAGGAAAAGCAGCAAAGTTGGAATACTCTTGGTTAATTGGAATAACTCAAAAAATAATTGAGACAGATATACCAAAATTTTGTTTGTGGCTTCAATATTTTCTAGTGTGACAAAGTTTAGACTGAAATTGATATAATCTGACATATTTTATGTATGTCGATTGAAGATTACAAAAAAAAAAGTTGCTAATGATTAAGAAAACTTTCATTTCCCCTTGAAAGTTTTAAAAATTGTACATTAATAAATCACAATTTAGAGAGTTAGATTTTCCGATATTTCAGTAGGTGCATTACTTTTTTGGGACAAATTGTTATTAAAAGTTTTTATTCTCAAAAATATGATATAATAGTTTAAGAGCTTGTGGGAGATTTGAGTAACGGCCTTTCTGTACTCCTGTAATATTTTTAATGATGAATCATAGTATGCGAAGTACAGAAACACATTCTAGTCGGAATCAATCCTGCTCGTCATTAGATTTTATATATTTGAAAGGGTACATTAATTGAGTTGGGTCTAAAAGGTAAGAGAAAACAAATAAAATTTGTAGAGAATAAAATTTTGCATAATGCCTCTTTGCCTTTTTTAGCTATTATTAAAAAATAACGTAGCTAGAGTGTCTGGATGTTTTTACAGAACACTCACCCCTTTCAAATGCAAAAAAGCTGATGACAAGCTGTGTTGATTCCTGCCCAAATGTGATTTCTGTACTTCGCATACTATGATTCATCACTCGAAAAATTACAGACTCAAAAAAGTATTACGTTTTGGAATCGACGCAACTGAATCCTGAGAATATCCAAAAGTAATTTCTCACAAAGAAATTCTGATTTAAAAAAATATTTTATCAGGATAATGACCAATATAATGATTCTTGGGTAATTAGAACGAAACCATAAATAAATTATATTTTAACATATGTCGGTTTTTTTTTTTTTTTTTAAATTCTGCAAAATTTTCATACCTCTCTAATAAAGCATTATAATTATATAGCTCACCTATGACCCCATGGTGGGACGAAATATAAACAACAATGTACACGATTATCTTGTATATTACGCCTATTTAAACCACTTTCATCAGTAAAGTATTGACGGAATTGTTCATCAATATATGCTGTACAGACTCGCCAACTATCCTCACAATTAACTGCATCACCAAATCCGGGTGTGTCAACAACAGTTAATCGTAACTTCACTCCACGCTCTTCAATGTCCATTGTTTTCTTTTCAATACATGTGGTTTTTTTAATACGTTCACTAACATCAGATATATGTCGATTTTTGTATAAATCGCCTAAGAATAAACTAAACAAAAAATTTTCTTGATTAGATCAAAAATATTAACTAAAATTGTTTTAAATTACCTATTTATAAGAGTGGATTTACCCAAGCCACTTTCACCAACGACCATTAATGTAAAATCAAAGCCTCTTTTCACAGATTTGCGATGTACTTGTTCTGGCAGTGTAGCAAATCCAATATAGTCTCTTTCTCCCTTGTCTGTCTAGAACAAAGATAATCATCAAATCTAATGCTTAAAAATATAAGTTACGATAATAATTTATTTCCTTGAAATTCCCATCATTTACTCTAGAACAGTTTCTTGTTTAATAAACTCTTGATAGCTAATGATGCCAGGGCTAAATCTTTCATTATGTAGTCCAATCTGCTTATCATTTATTGGAAGGATTCAGAGACATAACGAGAAAACTGACAAAGTAATTTTTAAATTAACGTTATTTAAATTTCCTGTATACATGGAAAATCAAATTGTGCAAAATTTTCATGGAAATAATTCATTGCATCTTAGACATAATTTCCAGCGTAAAAAAAAAACAGATAAAAAAATTTAAGCAATTTTAGAAACTGTAAAAAGAAGAGCTTTTCACAAAAATCATATTTTTCCGAAATTCTACCACATCAATATATATATATATATATATATATATATATATATATATATATATATATATATATATATATATATATATATATATATATATATATATATATATATATATATATATATATATATGTATATATAAAACAAAGTCGTGTTAGTTACACCACTTATAACTCAAGAACGGTTGGACCAATTTTTATGATTTTAGTGATTTTGGATTTATCTTCATCCGGAATAGGATAGATAATAAGTTATAAAACACCGGAAAAAGCTCTTAACCATCCGAATCCCAGAACAATTTAGTCTTTGTTCCTTATTATCTACGGAATGGTTGCTACAATTTTAATGGACTTGAACTGGTAGATAGCTAATTAGGAATTATCTATCTACTTTTATTAGCTGTTACCTGACCGCTTCGCTGGAAAATTTTAATTGTATATATATATATATATATATATATATATATATATATATATATATATATATATATATATATATATATATATATATATATATATACGTTTATAAAGAAGTTCTAAGGCCAAACGCTGTCCATACTTTCATTGTGAGCAAAGTGAGTACTCACGCCAGAGGCTACTACACCTTGCGAGTGAAGCAAGCTTTTTAGGCAAAAGGCCTTCAACACTTTCCTTCCTAGCGAACCATGTACCGAGGCTGAAGGCCGAACCCAGACCGAAGGTCATCACTTCTTTACCTGATTGACAAAGATTCTCTCTCCTTTTTTGCACCTTGTGTAAGCGTTCGAAGAAAAAACAACAAAAACGGAGGCAACTAAATCAAATTTTTTTTATACATCGGACATAAATTTGTACTTCTTTGGCAGCGAATAGACTGTAACTAGCTAATTTCTCAATGATGATTCCAAAATAAACATCAATCAATGGATCAAATTCTGCTCACCACACGCTTGCAATAAATTATTTCTCGTTTAACTACCAAAATATTCACTAGAAATTATTTATATGGCAAAACAACGTTTGTCGGGTCAGCTAATATTAATATATTTTTAATGTTGAAACTATTGATAAGTATAATTTGTAGATATACCTAATTAAATTTTTATTTCTTACAAAATGATAATTTTGTATATTATTGCAAATTGAATAACAACACTTTTAAAAACTATGAGATTATTTAGAGTCTAAATTTTAGACAATTGAAAGAAAAAACTGTTCACCAAAAAAAGTTTTTTTAACTGCGTATCCTGTAGACCTAGAGATAGAACTTTATTTAATATAACACAGCGTCATTCTGCCTAAAAAGAATCTGTCTACATGAGTGAAATAGAATCGAACACGTATATTGTCTTTGCTGTATGAACAGTTTGAAAACACCTTGCCATGCTTAAATTTATAGAATATAGTTTCGAGCTTTCTCTTTTGTTAAATATTCTAATTTGATAGGCATTATTTTGACTAGTGTGACCGAATAAACTAATTCTAGTTGTGTATAAACCAGTTTTATCAGTTTAATAGAATGAAATGTGTAATTTCAAAAAGGGCAAAAATCGCATATTTTTACAAATGTATACCTTTTCGGCAGAAATATAATCTAAATATTCGGATTCTCTTTGTTAAATACCTCCCAGCTTCTCTTCACCTTATGGTCGAAAAGGGTTCCTACATTTGAGGCATTAATTCTACTAGCAACATTATAAAGTATACAGAAATAATTTCGCACCTATAAAACGCACAAGATTTTTTTGGGAGACTATTATGTTGCTCGTGTTTAATTTAAGTATTGCCTATATTTTGATATCTGAGATACCCAAGATAAAAATATTTAAAATTTATATTGTTTTGTTTTCAATAAGATGGGCTATCCACAGCTGTTAAAAGCACACTCTTTAATGTAAAATCTTTCAATTTTCGCGCACAAATAGCTCAAAAAATACTTGTTCTGAAATTTGGTATGCACAATTCTGATATAAAATCGGAGGAATGGAAGATGTTTTCTTTGAGAATTGAAAGAGGAATGGAATTTTTTTCGAGATAAACTTCGACAATCCCTGCGTTTACATATCAATACTATGCATACGAAATCTTATAATACTTGGACGAGCTCAAAAATAATTTTCTTAAGTTTATAAATACTCTTTTAGTAAATAAATATTTTTTTCATCTCCCGTGAATTTTAAAATTTCAGGCATGTTAAGAAGTTGCATATCAGACACGGCTCGTTTACGATCATTTCATTGCGTGACTATAAAGCTAATTACAAAATGGATAACGTTTTGGGACGAAAATAAATAAATTAATAAACCTGAAAAATTTTAGTCCGTTTGCCCACGAAAACTGCAAAAATAAATGTGTGTCTGTGGATATACGTCACATTGTCACGTATATACTGATCTGACCTGAGATTTACAGCTAGGGTGAAAGCATATCAGAGTTTATTTATTTAGATTTCACACTGAATAATTTTACTAAGATACTAATTTTAACAAAATGTTCGCATACTATATTATGGCTAAAATTATTTCACTTTGTCTTTTCCATTTTACGATCTAGAGTATATAATAGTTGATTCACTATTGTTAATAAATAGCCGTATACCTGTATCAATTTTTTTCACTGTCTAGACATCGATATACCAGTTTCTGACACTGATATACTACATATAGAAAAACATACAACAGAAATAATCGTCCAAATACACTTGGAGATATCTAATAAGGGTATGTAAACTTATCTCCGGAAGTATTATATTGTGGGAACGCATGTTAACGAATAATTTCGTGAAATAATTACTTTGAATTTAAAATGATATTATTTGAATGTTATATTTAAATGTGCGAATGACAGGACCTCTATGATTATGAATATGAAATGAGATATAAAAAGTAATACAGAGGACTCTAAAAACACACACACCCGACACGATAGATTTTTTTTTTTTAATTTCTGGCTTCAGCTACTTTTAGCTATATAGCCATTAACCAAAGGGGAGATAGATAGATTATATACACAAGTTAAGAAATGTATGATTTGTATTTTGTGTTAGAATTATAAATTATTATTTAAAAACTACATGTACAGTGACATTATATGTTTGCCCATCTGAACCATACCCATAATATTATTCTGTATCTTCGAATTACATCTGGTATTTGAACCTGTTTGCCTTATAGCTGCATATGGAGATTTTAGTGATACATCCAGCTGTATTAAGCGATTGAAAATAAAGATAAGTCTATAAATCTCTATTAAGGTTGTGAATATGCCCATCGTACCCAAGTATCGATGGATCCACGGCTGTTACATATCCAAGTAATGTATTACGTGTAGTGATTTTTTTGGTTTAAGCAAGATTTCCAGTTTTCATTTTAAATAGTTTTCCCCTTCAAATAATTTGTTGTAATTATGTATTAATATTATTAAGCAATTAAATGCGATTATATTACCTATCAGTAATATATGCCATTTAAATATTAATATGAATTAGTAATAAAATTTTTTATAAGGAATTATTTATTTATAACACTATTGGAATTTAAGTATAATTGATAAATTGCTATCTGAAAATTTGTTTACATATTTAAAAAAAAAAAATCGTAGATAAGTTTTCAAATATAAACAAAAAATGAAATCCAACAGAATTAATTGACTAATACATTTTTTAATATCAAATTTATTGATTTATGAAAAAATAGTTTTAAACAAGAGTTGTGTAAAAGTTTATAAAAAAATTATTTTTTTTTTTTTTAATTTTTGTGTATATTTATCTTGACATAGTTTAAGCACCACGCTGTGTTATGGCTTTGTTATTTCAAGTTTCGTTTCAAATGCGTTTTTGCTTTAGCTTCTGTTCCGAAATATATAAGCTTCAATATCTTAGTAAATATATTAATTTCAATCAAATTTTTTAAAGTTTTTAGTAGTTCTAATATTTTGTAGTATTTGTTTATATAAAAAAGCCGCACATAAAACTGGAATTTTTTAATGTTTCTAGCAGGACTACATTGTTTGTATCCCCAATCTATTTATTACAGAAGATTGTATATCTTTTATACAGAAGATTGTATAATAAATAATAACTCATATTCGTCGTCTAATTATATTATTTTAACATTTTTAACAATTTAAAAGAAAAATTATAATAATTCAGTATTTTTATTTACAGTTAACATTTTGACCAATTAAGGAGGTCAGTTAAAAACTGTAATGTTAGATAAAGTTATGAATTTTAAACATTTAAGTCCAGAAGTCATATAGAATGATTCTGATAAAAGTTTAGCACATGTCGTCGAACAATTAAAGATGATATTCGACTTCGTAAATCGTAAAAAGATACAAGGCGTTATATAGTACATGGTTACAATCAGAACATCTTTCCGCTATTGAATACATTTACATATTGAAAAAAAAAAACGTATCATGACGAAGTTTCGACGAAAATAATTCGTAAATGAAAAATCTAAAAGTTGGAAACTTGGAAACATAGTCATTGACAAATTCGTTACTATATGTCTTTTATTATGAATATTGTAAAATTCAGATACATAAAGGAGGTCGGTTAAAGTAAAAACAATGTACCAAAATAAAATTTAACGTCATATAAACCATCATAATATAATAGTTAAACAGTATTTAGAAATTATGGTAAAAAATTGAATAGCAGTCAGTAGGGTAAAGTTTGTGCACATTTGTATTTGAAGGATCTCTTCGTATAAAGTATAAATGCAACAAAAATATGATTTTCTTATAGCATTTTTTTTAGGATTTCAATTCACATGAAAACAAAAGATAAAAACATTTAGGTTTTTCAATAATCAACAATACAGAAGAATAAAAATGCATTCACTTAACGAGCAATGATGATAAATGACTAAATCATATGGGATTAAGAAACGCGTTGACTTAAATAAATTCAGAATAAAAAAGATTTTTTACTTAAATAAAAAATACTTCAAATCGTAACATTTATAATCGCCTTTACTATGTAATAGTTTTTTAAGTGTAGCACCTTCTACACAATTCGTTTTTTTATCAATAGATATTAAACTTAAATATGTATATATGCAATAAGTCAACTTCTATCATTTTGGTAGTTTAATGATAAAAAAATAATGTTTGTGTTAAAAATTGCTAAAAATATGATAAAAAAGAAGGATGAGGCCTCGAGAACTATGTTGTCTCACATGTCTCAATGAACGCACATCATCAACCTGGCGTCCATTAACACATACACGAAACAATAAAAAAAACATTTCACGGCAATATTAAACAGATCATCTTATTCTTCCGTTTACAACGATCTAAAATTTTTAACAGGCGCAGAAGAAAAACTTCGAGTAGAATGATTTTACGTGGCAACGATGTTTGTATAAAACTGGATCCTAATAATAATTGCTACACTTGTAGTTTAATAGCTTTAGAAGATATTTTTCACTTTTTAATAGTGTCCAATATATTACTCTCTGAGAATAACGTTCCAAAAAAAATATTTATTTTATGACGAAAATTGTGATAATTTTCATTTTATTCTACTTTATATACGAAATATTAATCAGCTTAACGATATTTATTGTTACCGGCGCGTTAAGAGACTAATAAGCTTCATCGTGAACGAATGAATAGTTTTTATTTAATTTTTGTGTTATCTGTTAATTTCAATTTGAATTATCTATTTTCTATATTATATCCTAATTTTATCAACTCATTGTTAAATTTTTTATTGAATTTATATGTTATAGTTTTTTTATTGGTTACTCTGTTTCCTCTGTTAATTTTTACGCAAGATTTGTTTAAGATCTGAGAACAGAAAAAAAATCATTGGGGGCCGAATCTAGAGAGTACGGTGGATGCGGAAGCAATTCGAAGCACAATTCTTGCAATTTCGCCATCGATTTCATTGATTTGAAACACGGTGCATTGTCTTGATGTAACAGCACTTTCTTCTTCGAAAATTCGAGATTTCATCTTTTAAACGCTCCAATAACGCTACGTAATAGTTACGCTATGTTTATGGTTTTTCCTTTTTTAAGATAGTCAATGAATATTTTATCATGAGTATCCCAGAATACTGACGCCAGAACCTTGCCAGCCGACTTTTGCGTCTTTCCACGCTTTGGAGTCGGTTCATCACGTACAGTCCACTCGGCTGACTGCCTATTGGACTCCGGTGTGAAATTATGGAGCCATATTTCATCCATCGTCACATATCGACGCAAAACACACTTTCCTTTAATATCTTTAGGGTCTCAGCTATCTTAATCAACTTCCCTTTATAGAGTAAGATCCCACAGCGATCAGACGTAACTTATTTTCACACAGATGAAACTTTTGGATCTCAGTCGCGTCTCGTGTACTTTGAATACCTGAGTATTTGTAGAATTCGTTGTGTGACAACTGGGCAGGTACAAGGTGAGACAGGTAACTAAAAATGAGAGTTATTTAACTTAAATTTACATGGCTGATTTTCATATATATATTTCCTAGAATATTATTTTAGAAGTACTAAATTAAGTGTCAGACACTTTTTATGGACCAGAACTTTAGTCAGACGATTTAAAGCTCCACAAAAAATAAATAAACTTTACTTATTTTTAAATGGCGTACCTTGTTTCATAGGTACGGAGAGTGAATCAAATAATTATTATATACCCGGAAATCAGAAAAAATCACTGTTTTTATTTAAATTATGAATAATATATTATAAGTGTATACCACATACCGGTGACTCTAAGAGTCTCGTCATTTTCGAATAAAAAAATATTTGATTAATTTGATAGTAAATAAGCATATGAAAAAAATGCTGCCGACAAGTCTTGATTTAACTTGCTGAAAGTATGGGTAAACTAACTTAATGTTTTTAAAAAGCAAAAATGCTTTACCGTTACTGTAAATCTCGGTAAATTTTACTGTATTGGATAGGAAATTTTGTAATTTAATATAATTACAAGACTTATTAATGGTTGTCAAAAAGCTAGTTGTTTTATTTTTGTAAACTTTGACATGCAAACGAAATTTCTTGAGTAATAAATAGACATAAACGAGGCTTTTTGAACGTCAATTTTTGTTTTAAGATATCTTTAAAATTTCTCAAATTTCGATTTTTTTTATTTCTAAACTATAAAATAAAAATTTTCGTAACCTTTGCGGTACAAACAAAAAATTTCTCAAAATAGAAACCTTTAAAAACGATTATATTTCGAATAAAATTAAAAAAGAAAAAATGTATTCGGGCATTGGGCTTTAGCAAAGCTTTGTAATCTTAAACTCTTTAAGGTTCAAATGATTATCTTTAAAATTACCCAAGTTTGATAAATTTTCGATTGTTTTGAATTGTTAAAAAACTTCATACGATAAAAATAATGTTTCGTATAAAAGTATATAGGAAATTTTTTGAGGGATTAAAGAGTACAAATATTTTCTTTCGGATGCCAATATTCATTTTATCTTTGAAATAGCAAAGTTCGACGTTAATTATAATCCTTGAAGTACATGCGTATATCTGAAAGTTAAGTTATAGTAATTTTTCGAATCCTTCCAATTACGAACCATTTGATGTACAGGCTAACATGCATAAAATTTGTTCTTAAATTTGGTAAAGTTGGGTGCCAGGGTCACGTAGATCAATTAATCAAAGTTTATGAAATCGCTGTTTTCAGATATCTGCAACTTCTTTTAACTTGAAATCGTTTGATAATATCATGTAGTATACTTAAATATATCTTCCCAAAAATATATATTTTCATATATAAAATTTATTCTCCTTTTAAATTTTTGAAGTTATACTTCTTTTCGCGCTTTTGAATAAGAGTGAATTTGTGAGCTGCGCGTGCACGATCCCATAAAAACGACATTATGAAGTTGGCTACAGAATAGAATTAATAATATATATTTTTTTAAATGACTAAGTTAACTTATATACTTGTCACTCACATGCCTATTCAATCATTACCAGAAAAACCTATGGATAAGCTTAATATATTTTGAATATTTAAAAAATATATTTGACTTGTTCATATGATAATTAATGATTGTTTATTTTGACTGTATATCTATTTTTACTGATATAAAACCTGCTTGATTAATTTTAATATTTTTCTTCAATCTTTACTGCAGTTTTGTTTTTTGAAATTTTTTGCAGACGCCAAAGAAGTATAACTTCTAACGCGTGTATATAAGTACACACACACATTTTTTGTATGGTTTATTCTTAGCCGCTGGTAATGGATTTTGGATAAAGTAGAAAAGAATTTGTTAATATTCCTAGCGTTTAACGCATGTCTTATAAATTCAGAGGAACAAATTTGTAATTCATTTATACTGAGTGAATGACAATGACAAAATTTAAAGAGTAATTTTCCCAACCATTTATTTATTTATTAATTTTTTTAATATTTTTTATTTCATTCGACACTGAACAAGAATTAACAAAGACTGATTCAAAAATTTTCTTTAGTAAATTCCAGTAAAATTTCATTCAACATCGTCCGATACTGAATTAAATTATCATAGATGTTTTCAACCAGATTTTTTAGCGAAATTTGATTAAACACTACTATATAACGAATATATTCAAAAAAAACACCGAAAGAATTTATACTAAATGTCACACGGTATTCTTTAAAACTAGGTATAAGTGGGAAGAAACATAATATGCTTATGTAATAAAACATTATTATATTTATAATACTTTTATTGTGACATTTATCATTATTAATTCAACTAATGAACCTTAACAAATAGATCTCTGTTTGGTCTAATTATTTTATAGTTTGATAGTTTGATATACTTATATCTCATAATTTATCTAGTAGATCAAGATTTGAAGATACTTGAGTGTGCAAAAATAGAGCACCGAATTTTGTCAATGGAATTATGTTAAGAATAGCTTAAATATTAAGTATCCGAGTATTGGTGGATCCTTTCTTCTTTTTCAATGAACTAGAAGGTTTGGAAAGATCAGAGTGGCTCAGTGTTAGCACGCTGAGTTCTTATACCAATGGTCCCGGGTTCGATTTCCGGTGACACGGAGTTTTCTTTAAAGTATTGCTATGTTAAAAATTTTGGCCATTAGGTCACTCGTCTTATCCAACCCAATAAAATGAGTACCTGAAGTTTGATTGGGGAAAGAACCAGGCGGCTGGAAGAAGTGCAGACCATACTTTGTCTTAATATGCCATGGTCACGAAACGATGCATCTCTACAGTTCTCTGCAGTGCATCACCTAGTGCGTCTTGGGAAAAGTTGCGACTCTGTTTTTTTTATTTTATAAAGATTTATTTTAACCTTTAGGATTTTTTCGAAAACTACTTCATTTTCGTGCTATGGACAATTTAATATCGAAAAAACAAAATACGCTATTTTAAAAATAATTAACACGGCTTTCACTGAAAATTTTGAAAATTCGTAAAGAGTCATTTTTTCATGCAATGTATATCGTTTTCTCGCATAATTTTTTCTTACTCATCGAATTTTGCTTTTTTATAAGCTAGGTTGTTATCCATAAACCAAAACCGAAGATAATCAGAAAAATTCAAAAGTGTTTGTTTTATGTATTACATATTATATAAAAACAAGCACTTAAATAACTCTTATAGTATTTTCGAAAAAATCTTCATTTAAGTGCTATACATTTTATTAAGTCATGAGAACTATATTTTGAAGTTTTGATGATAAATATAAATAGCTCATCGTGCACTCAATTTGATTATCTTTTATATTTCTGTAAATAATATTGAGTCAAATAAATTTGATATTCTAACTGATAAGAATCTGATTAAGCTCTCAATAGGCCAAATCAAGTGAACAAATGATAAATAATGTTTAGGTAATACTTTGTAACAAATTCTCAAGAATATTCCTATATTTTGTGTCATTTAAAAAGAATTAATTTTGCGCTTATACTATGATTTCGTTAATGTTTTTTTTTTTGGTATGTAATTTTTTCAAATTACTTATTACTTAGAAATATAAATCACCCATATGTTTAATTCAAATAGTTAATGTTACCTTTATTAAATATAGGAAAAATAGAGCACCGCATACGAAGTATCTTAAATATGTCCACTTTCCAATTTTTTCAAAAACTTGTTTAACTTCGATTCTATGAACACATTGTTTTGTTTGAAGCCATAATACGTAATCTAGATAGATCTACTATGAAATTAAATCGTATTGGTATTCACAATTGAATGTATAATACCACGTCATACGTATTTGTGCATCTGTGCGTTTTTAGCTCTCGTTTAAGTCAAGCAGAACAGGAAGGTGAAAAACAGATTAAAACTGCGTCAAAAAGATGCTATACATCATGCATGATAGCAACATCCTTTATGGACCTGGCATCGATGATTCAGTGTGAGTCCAATCGCTTATGAAAGTTTCCGTTTATTCCAAATTTTTAAATTTCAAAACTTAAAATCGGCTTTCCCACAACTCACGTTTTCAAAGTCGATGCCCTTAATGACTGCAAAACTACTGCATCTATCCTTTTAAAATTTTAAATACTATTTCTATATATAATTTTGTTTCGAAAAAATCGCATTTTTCAGTTAAAAGTGTTTCTAAAATGTGAACAATTGAAATATCGAAAAGCCTTCCCAGATTTACCTGGGGAAAGCTAATATCGAACGAAATAACTTTGATTTTTTATTTCGGATGATCCAGCACCGAGTTATGAGGGACACCGAAATTCTAAAATTATCCGAGACGCTTTGGAATAATTGTTTCCATTGTTATATTTTTTAATATTTCTTCGTGAAAATTGTACATATATTGGACTTATTATATAATTGGACTTATATATCTTTGTTTATTATGTTTTAATAAATTTATTCTACTTATGTTATCAAAAAAAATTCTCAAAAATGTACCTTTTTGCATGAATTTACCCTACTCTGCCGTTAAAATAACATTTTTTATTGATTATTAGTTATTTAAAAAAATTTTAATAAATCTGACATTTTTTTCCCGTGTTAATTTATTTTCAATATTTTCACCGATCACCCAATACATACATAAAAATAGTACAATAATTTTACGAAAACCTATTATAAATAACAATTTCCTCTGTATTGTGTTGATTTATATTTATTAATAAGAAATAAAGTAAACAATTATTTTTACCCGACATTTTTTTAATCCGTTTTTAATAAATCCTTATGCCAAATGAAGAAAATCACTTTAATGTTTTTCAAATCACTTCAATTTACATAAGATGAATACCATCTTATTGTTGTAACAAACAAACACTGGCTCCCCCAAACACTTTTCACAATTCTAATCAAACATTTAAACTATGATGTCGAACGATTCAATAATATTAATACAATTTATAATTTAATAATTATACGTATAAATGGATTTAAAAACACATACAATAAATTGTTCATATTTAGATATTTAATAATCTTTTATGGAATAAAACTTATTGTACAGTGAAAATACTATTAAAAAAAAGTGACGCCCGCGCACATTGTATTCTTGCACATTATATTATGTGCGTGTGTATGCTCTGCTTTCGGTATCAAAACAAATCAATAATCTCTCTAACATAATAATTTCCCCTTTTTGCACACAAATGCTTATTAAATAAAACTTCTATATCTAATTTCTCCACATAATATAATATACGTGCTATAGCTACTTTAATAATACATATATGTATGAATAAGCTTTTGATATACTGTAGGAGTGACTTTATAATTTGTTATATTATAGGTTGTATTTCAAATATCAAACGTTATTTTCAAACAATATACTCCAATGGTATTTGAAATTAATGCTCCTTTGTAGACTTACGACACTTGAATTTTTATACTTATTGAAAAACATTATATACCCGATTGTTATATTCTGTGGAGTTTTTTATTCGAATTAATTTTGTTTATCTATATAAGACATTTTTATCTTAAAAAATTGTAAAATACACCATAAAATTATTTAATTTTATAATTTTAAGTAGACGTGGGAGATTCCTGTCGCCGTGTTTTCTCGTTTATTTGAATATATATTTAGATACAATTGATTCTAGTTTGTAAAATGTATAATTTCCTTTTCTCTACATTGTACCTATATACGCAAGTCTTAATAACGAATGAACGAATTTCGAATGATAAAATTATACATGCAGTTTTAGTAAAAAATTGATCTTCACATATATTTTTTTATAAATGTAGTTCAAAACAGTAATAATTTAATGGATTACTCAAAAATAAGAGCTTATAAATATAGAATGAGACACACCTATTATAAACGCACTATTTTCGCGCACAAATAACTGAAAAAAAATCTATCCAAATATCATGAAAATTAGTTTGCATAATCTTGACATGCAAATGGATAAGTTATTCAATTGTTTTCTTCAATAAATGATTTCTAAAATATAAATTAAAAATTTATTCTATACTAAATACTAATTATATTCTATGTAACGACTTGTGCTGGTTTTCTTAAAATTAATATTCCACGTTACAGATAGATATATAGTGTCAAATGACTGCGTTAATTAAACATTTTTTTGTGAAATATAATTTGGGCTGTTGATTATTATTGAATTTGCTATATTTCACATCAAAATGTGTAACTAAACTCAAAACCATAACAAAACTTGATAATTAAATTTTAATTGATTTAAAAACATAGAATCTACCAGCTTTCAAAAATTATTTTCTATCACTTTCTCGAAAAACGAAAGATGTTTTCACATGTAATCTCTATGAAGATTCCAATTTTGATAAAAAGATTCTAGTTATATACCCTATTTATTATAAAGATTATTCAATTTTCTTTAAAGTTAATAACATACCTAGAATAAAATTTAAATGTTTCTTTTGTATTTTCAGAAACGCTCTAAACTTGGATTTAGGAACAAACTTTATTAAAAAAAATGAATATTTAGAAGTGTTTAAATATTTAGAAGTTTTATTTTTTCGAGATAAATTCTTCGACACGGACAGTTATTTTTTTTTTTAGTTTAGCGAAAATATTTGTACGCCTATCAAAATTTGGCCGCCAGTATATTTAATTAAATTATTTTTAATTGTAATGTATATGAAGAAATCACGGTTGCCGTTGTGCACCTGGCCCTACCTCTTCGCAGCCAGGTGTAAACAGTTATGATTTTGTTACATTTATGCGTTCAAATTAAAGCTATTTTTTTATTTATTTATTATCATATATGGTTGCCTTATTAAATTCTCTCGCAAATAAGGGTTGCAGCGCTGTTAAAAATAATAAATATTTAAGGTAGAGTGAAAGAGAGTTAGCGCGTAACATCATTTGTCAGACGAAGATAGCGACTGCCAAATATTTTTTTGAGTAAATATTATAAGTCGTCTCTATTACTCCCGGTGGCTGAAAAGCGTCGCACAGCCGGCAATCGCTATCCTCGTCTGACAAATGATGTTACGCGCTAACTCTCTTTCACTCTTCCTTAAATATTTATTATTTTTAACAGCCAGCAACCCTTATAAAAAATAATTTAATTAAAAATACTGGCGGCCAAATTTGTATAGGCAACCTGGTAAATATATATTCTCCTAATTATAAATAAACATAAGAATTTGGTTTTAAGCAAAAAACCGATGAACGCACTAATCCTGCAGTGGGATCTAAGACTATAAGTATCTGTCCCAGAAACAATATTGTTTATGTAAATTAAAGGAAATTCAATTATCTACAACATTAAATAAAACACTTTTGTAGATAAAATACATCGAAACGAAGATTAAACGAAAATCTGAACACACAGACGTTGTTTTTGATTTTGTAATATGTTGGTGGGTGCGGAGGGAGGCATGTATTTTATATTTTAAAGACTTACTAACCATCCTTGACAACATATCAAAAATTCGGAATTATCGGATCGTATGTAAAGGAAGAGGTTGCGTTAAAAACTATTCAAACTATTCATTGAACATGTTTTAACTTTTGTGCCTACCCCCCCCCTTTACGTAGGGTTGGTTAAAAAAAGTATATGTTACGGTAAATGTACACTCTTGGGAGTACACTTATATGTACACTTTTGCCGTGAAATGTATACATTTCCCAAAAAGTTAGGTATATGTGAACTGAATATAATGTATATGTAGTATATGTATATTTTCCGGCAAATACTCTTGCCTTCACGTTTTGGTAAATGTATACTCTTACCTTCATGTTTTAAGAAAAGTTAGAATACAAATAAATTAAAAATGTTGTTGCAGTAAAAAAATATTTATTTAAATAAACATAAAACAAAAGGCTTTAATAACGAAAATTATTTTAATTAAAAAATGTAAATGACAAACAAAACATACTTTTCTTTGCATATTATATAATAGTCGTAGGTTATGATTCCAATATTCATAAATACAATTTTCGTCCTAGAATACGATTGTTTTAAAACTCCCTGTTTAGTTCCTAATTTTTTATAAATTTTTATCGTCATCTCTAGACAAATATCGAAATCATATTTTTTGGATCCGTTTTACCACGATCAACGTCTGGAATGGAAACTCTAACATTGTCACCAATCACAGCAGCAGGAAATTTTTCTTTCGAAAGATTACACATTTATTTTTTAGTTAATGAAATTTCCTTTAAATTTAATCCAGATACTTGTTTCCCTAGAATAGACCATAACTGAATTACAGCGTTCTAAACTTAGCTATCCTAGACACCATATCAACAATTTAGATCTACCGAACCGTTTGCAAGATACCCCCCCCCCTTTTTAAACCATATTCATTGGACTAAATAGGTTTGAATCAAAATTTGATTTTAAATTGGTTTAAACTTTAAAAAAAATATCATAATCAGTATATATTATAAAAGTAAGTATACAATGCGCGAGACGCTAAGGCTCAGAAACGAGCCACGGTAAGATAAAGGGAGTTATATGGTATAGAAGCCTTCTAATCTCTATTCATGAAAAATTTCTGCTTAGATCTACAGAGATTGGCTCTGGAGATAGAAAGCATTTTGTTAAATATCTTATCCAGCTTTAACATTTTGTTTTCGTTAAATTTTTTATTTTCTGAAAAACTAATTTAATTTCTAATTTTAGATACAGTTTGAGAGTAAAGTGTTAATAAAAATCTTTTGAGTGTCAATATTTTACACGATAATGAAATTTAATTATGTTACTTTTGCATTATTATTCTAATCGCAGTTTTAAATAAGCGCTAAATACGAAACTTGCATGCAATGAAACCAAACTCTTTTCAAATGATATTTCCTATTTTTTTTTCTGGCTTTTAGCTACTTTCAGCTATATAGCCATTAACCAAAGGGGATTATTATTTTTATACAACAACACTGCTGTACTGCTAGGTGGTCACCCATCCAAATACAGATTGTGACTGCTGTTGCTTAACTTTATTGATTGGTCTAAGCCTGTCATTACGTTACGTCAGTCCGGGGTCTATTTCCTATTTCTATAAATAAATTTTATTTTATTTTTGTATGTTAGTTACCTATAAATTTTAATCACACTAAGATAAAAATTATATTGTTAATTCAGTGTAATAGTGACATCTAAATGTTAAATTTGGATAACTTAAACTAGAAGTTTTTGCTAACATTTCTAAAGATAAATTCAAAATAACATTGTAAATTAGGTAAAAAGTTAAGTTAATTAGGTAATATCTTCACTTGTTTATTGAAGATTCCTGATTACCTAAAATTGTTTTGCTACTATTTAAATGAAATATTATTCAGATACTAGCCAAAAAATTCAATCTTGTCACCAGTTACCTTAATTAACCAATAATTTTCCAAAATGACATTACATAATGTGATTTTACAACCCATGTTAAACTACCCCCACCCCTGATCACAAAATTATTTAGAACCTATCGAAATTTAGTGCTATTTAGATACTGTATTTTGGATTTTGTGCTTCAACCGTATAGGAGAAAATGACATTTGAAATGGGTATTAAGCCAGGTTATCGTTGAGTTAGACCCAGTGCTGGATTTATGATCGGGGCAGTCGGAGCTAGTGTCCAGGGTGGTAATTTTAGGGGTAACAAACATTCAGAGAGGGAGAAAAGGAATTTTCTCCGTGTTATGGAAAATATTTTGAAAACTGTCATCATGTTAAAAACTTCAAATTATAATAAATAAAGTAATTTTTTTCCATTATCAAAACTTTGGCATATACCTCTTATTTATCCCATGAATCTAACAATAGATTTTAGTCTAGACGAAACTAGAATAACACATGATGTATACGGTTTTTACTGTAAACGGCTTTTTTTCAAATTGTTAGGGTGGATTTTTAGAGCAACAAAATAGTGGTTAATTAGGATATATTTGTATTTGAAATGTATGCAATTTTTGACATTGGGAGTGGCTAGTTTAACGATAACCTGGTCCTTCAATTTGAAATGTCGTTTTATTCTGAACGGTTTAAGTACAAAAATGAAATAGTAATTAGCACATAAATGTCACTAAATTTTTTGATAGGTTTCGAATAATTTTGAGATCAGTGTGGGAGGAGGGACTAGGTTAAACTGAGTGAGATTACATCTAGCCTTGCTAACTATAGATAGTAATGAGGAATAGCCCAAATTTATAAGCATGGGCTAGCCAGTAAGGAGTTTAAATTCTATTCGAGTAATATCTGATAAAAAATTTCTTACAAATCCATACTTAAGTGTATTATACTCTTTAGAATAAAATAAAAACGTTGTTTAAGGAGATTTATCTACAGCTGATAGAAGCGTACAATTTTCAACCACAAATAGCACAAAAAATACTTACCTAAATGTTATGAAATTTTTTGTTCCCAATGAGAAACTAGACTTAAGACTTCTGAAAATAATCCATATTTACATTGAAGGTTTTGAGTAAATATAACCTGCCATTCTATTTCGGTTTAATATAAACTTAACTAGAGACTATGTTTAATAACTTATCTGAGACTATATTAAAAAAGAATCAAATCTACTTTCAATTTCGTTGGGTTTTTAGTTATAGAACGTGGCTTTCGCAAGATGATGCTATTTATGTGTGAGTCTATCGACTCTTAAGTATAGTTTAAAATTAACAAATCATATGATTTTTTGTAATACTATTTAAAACAAAGAAACTTGCAGGCTTTGAATAAAAAAATAAATAAAAATTGCAGGGTACAATTCTTGTTTTTGCAATACATATTCATTTTTTTTTTACTTTTTGAGTACTTTTGATGGCTATAGTAAAGAGGAGATATAAAATCACATGCGTTGCTGAACGACTAACTAACTGATCTATACAAAAGGTTTTTGACTTCTAGATATTCTAGATGCGGTTTATTTTGCATTCGATTGGAAATTTTAAATAATCCCGGGGGAAATTTATAAAAGTACAATTTGTTTTTGAACTGGGTAAAAAAATTGGAAAAATTCTATGTGCAAATTCGATCGTTAAAAATTTTCTGTAAAATAATAAATAAGCAGTAATTTTTATTCCATGATAATTAGCATTTTTTATAAATTTCTGAGTTACACAATCAGGTGTAAAAAAAGATATTGTAGATATAATACAATTTTTGAAATCGTATTTTATCGACTTTTTAGATGAAGAATTTTTTTAATAATAGATATTAAATAATGTTCTTTTATTACGATCATCAATGACGCACTGTTGTGAAGCGTTAAACTTTTGTATATGGTCAATAACAAATCAATTATAAATATAAAAATAATTTTATTTTTCAACATTTTCACCATATTTCTATTGTTTTCCTGATTTTAATTTTGTCCCCGTCGCTTTTTAAGCTGTTTAAATATCTATAAATATTTTATGAAGTTTTTTTCCAAAAGCAAATTTTCAAAAACTGTATTTTATTAATTTAACCGGCTGCTATTTTGTTATTTTCGAAAAAATGAAGAAAATTTGTTTTATTTCATGCCTTCGATGTACTCTATCAAAATTTGATATCCGTTTGTAGTTAGTAACTATGTAACTATAGGTCATGGATATCTTTAATTTACTTGGACTAATGATTGTAGAGATGTAGATATATAATATGCATATCTATAATATATTAATAGGTAGATACTAAATAAATTTGATTGAAATATTCATATTTTATTTATAACATAGTTTTAATGTTAGATTCAATAGCGAGTTGTGTATTTTTGGATCTACCAATTATAAATGCATTGAAGTTTCACGCTTATTAATTCAAAGTATCTAGTCTCCCGATAGCGAGTCAGTAATTGAACAAAGAAATTGGCATTAATAATTAGCGTAGTATAAGAATGCGAATACTTTTTTTCTTAGTTAATCAAAAATATTATCTTGAACCAAAGATTGTATAGACTTATTTTCTCAATAAGCAAATTAACTTTATCGTTCAAGAAAAATATAAAAATCCTATGTCTAAATGTAAAATTCAGGGATACTAATCTATTTTGATTTATGGTTTATTTTTTTAAATTTAAGCAGCATTGAATGACAATACATCATAATTATTAGTTATAATATTTAAAATAAAAAAACGCGCCGATAACTGAAATAACTAATACGCGTTTTAAATTAATGCCATCGTAAAAAAACAGTGAAAAACATTTAAAATAACGAATACTATACATTTGAATATTGTATAAAAATCCACTTTTTATTAATATTTACACAATATTGTTACAATATTGTTTTGGTTAACGTAACCATTTTCAAACAAATATGTATACGTGTAATAAAAGTGTTATGAACACACATATTGCAATCCCCACTATTAAATCTTTTAAAAATGAATATATTATAATGGTGTTGAGTGAATTACTATAGAATTGAATATGAATGTAAATATTTTTTGTGTATATGTTATATTCTATACAGATGTATTTTAATATTCTTTTCCCCTATGGAAATTTATTGGACGGGCGTACTGAATATATCTGAACTTTTATTATTGACCAACTAAAAAAGACTGACAATAAATTTTATAAAAAATATTAAATATCTACATTTATTATTTTATTATAAACAATTTTTAAAAAAACTATCAGTGTTAATTGTTTAAATAAACGGTTCAGAATAAATGTTTGAACTATTTATTAGCATTCATAAAATACCCTAAACATACAGTTTATACAATTATAAATACGTATATAATAATATGTATTGCAATTTTATGTGCTTATAAGTTATTATCTAAATTGGAGCAAAAATTGTAGCGAATCTAATCAGTTTATTAAAAAATGTTTCAAACAAAAGTTGTTATTTTCTAAAGGTAAATATTTTTGGATCTTGAAATTTTCTTTTATCTTTTATAGTTGAAAAGTTGGGTCGAGGATCTATTAGACCCATTGGACCGATTTTGTTCATTCACAAACTTAAACTTACTTTTATGTTTATAATATGTCACCAAAATTTTAACTCAAGATCTTTTTTCGTTTCGGAGCTATATTGATGAATGGCATACAAACATACGTATGTGCGGATGGATGAACTAGCTGATTCTATCAACACTACTATATAGTCAAATCGCTTATGCTAGTTTATTGTTTGTCAGCAACAGTTTCACGTGAACAATTGTATTATACAATTTGATTAGACGTTTGAAGGTTATTATATTAATTTATAAATAATAGTTCACATGTGTGCGTACTGTTGTTTATAAAACTATATACTAAGATATTTTTTATCAATTAGTTTCTATAACAGATTTATTAAAGTCTTAGTTTTTAATACGGCACATTACATATTATACATTTGCATATATAAAAACGGACCCCTATTTCCGTGCCTATGATTTATTTTTTTGGTATCTTGAAATAAGAGGAAAAATTGGAAAAATTACCCGGATAAACGTAAAAACGCCTCAAACGTATGAATATTTTACAAGTTCTCACTTGAAGTATAATACAAATCCAAATAGCATCATTTCCATCGAAACCAAAATCAACAAATTTCAAGTTTCAAGTTTTCAAGTGATAGTATATAATAATATCAAACTATTATTTTTGTATCATTAATTAACATTTCAAGTAGTAATGTTTAAATATATATATATATATATATATATATATATATATATATATATATATATATATATATATATATATATATATATATATATATATATGGCCCGGCAAACGTCGTTTTGCCACATATTTCTAATTAACTTCAACATTTTCTAAGTATAATAACATATTCTTAACAACTTTCCTCTATTTCTTAATACTGAAAGCTAAGGCAAATTAGAATAAATAATGATATTAATATATATTTTAAAGCATACCCGGACACGTTGCGGTGACAATTGATATTACATCGATTGCATGCAAAATTTGAAGCAGATTGGACGAATTCCGTTGTCCCATACAAACTTTGCCCCTGCTTTTCATTCCATAAGGGGTAGAATTTCAGAAAATCTTTTCTTATGGGATGCCTGGTATTTGATGTGTAACCCACTATTTGGTGTGGGATACCCGTGACACGAAATATTTATATATACACTCGTGTTTGATGTGGGACATCCGGTTCCTCGTTCACCCACAATTCGTGTATATTGTGCTGTGGTTCTCATATAATTGATGAAAAATAGTAAAAGGAAGTCCAGAACCACTAATATAGAAAAGAAGAGATAAATAAATTCTATTTTGAATAGCCGACTCGCGTAAACATTGTTTTGTTATATAAATTATTTCTAATCAACATCAATATCTCCTAAATATAATAACATATTGTCAACTGTCTATAACTAAATAATGAAGCTGTGGTAAATCAGATTAAATTATGATATTAATTTATATTTTGAAGCATACCCACACGGTTTACGCGTTGCTGTGTTATTTTTCACATTTTAATAAATGATATTACATCGTTTACATGCGGATGCAATTCTACCCTTAGGGGAAGAATTTCAAATCCTTTCTTATCGGATTCCCGGTATTTAGTGTGCACCCGGTACATTATATGCACCCGGTATTTACCTGGTATTTGCTGGGGTATACCCGGGACAGTGTTCACCCGATAATTTTTGCTGTGGTACACATACACTTGATGAAAGGTATATGGACCTCCTGAACCAAGAATGATTCCGGTAATACTTGAACAATGCGATATGCACACTTTATACAGTTCGTCATACTGCTAGTGAGAAGAGATAAAGTAGTTTTATTTTGAATTTCAAAATTAGATTTTGGTTTCTATGGAAATGATGATTTATAACATGTGAGAAAAAAAAAAGACAAAATGTGTTTCACAGCTAGGAACATTTTGTATTCGAAAATTAAATTGTCGTTTATAGTATTTTCCGATACTTATTCTTTATGTTTCTGACCGTTTAAATCTTCCCTGAACTTCCACAAATATTTCAAGATCAAAATTAGCTAAATCGGTCCAGCCATTGTCGAGTTTTAGCGAGACTAACGAACAGCAATTGATTTTTATATATATAGAAGACAGAAGATATATGTATATATATATATATATATATATATATATATATATATATATATATATATATATATATATATATATATATATATATATGTATATATATATATATATATATATATATATATATATATATATATGTATATATATATATGAATCCTTATTTAACTTAAAAAGGAATTTATGCTTTTCGTTCATTTTTTTTTTATGGTATGTAATACGTTACAGTATGCCAAAATAAACCTAAAAACTCCACATACAAATAAATATTTTACAAAGTTTTACTTAAAATATGTTACAAATCGGATTAAATAATGCCAAGTAACTAAATTTTAAATGAAAAATTGCAATGGATTGTATAACGTTTTTGTATATACATATATATCTTTTCTATATATAAGAAGATGACTGATATGCCAACTCAGAGGCGAAACTATTTGGTCTAGAAGCTTGAAATTTTGCATGACAGTGTCTTATATAACATAAGTAAGCACTATAGGATTTTTTGAAATTCGTCTCCTAAGAGGGAGAATATGGGTCTCAAATTTTGATATATCTATCAATGTACTGCCCCAACCATTGAGTTAAAAGCTCGAAATTAGCATAAGAGATTCCAGTATTAACGTAGGCGAGAGAAAATAGTATGACGTCTTTGTAATGGCACTCGACTTACGGAAAAGAAACTAACGATTGAAGCCACAGTTTTGAAAGGGAAGTACAAAGACGACAATGTTTTCTTACTACACATCCCTATGATTTCGAACCACATTCCTTCGGTTACGGCTTGCATTTGTAATGTCGATAAATAAATCGCGAGGGCAATCGTTAAGTGTTTGTGTCATTAATCTAGAAAAGCGATGTTTTTCACACGGCCAATTGCATATCGTATGTTCCCGTGTCGGACAACCCTCAACATAGCCAAGACAGGACAATGTCTGTCAGGTCAGATAGATAATAATATGTATTAACAAAAAATAGAATTGATAAAACCAGCCTTAATGTAATCATGCAATTGTCTGTATATATCGAGCATAAAACAACATCAACATTTAGCATAAAAGAAATTTTTGATAGCCAATATCGCGCTAACGTGTAATATCTACATTCCACTTAGTCATTTCGTCAATACAAAAATTTGTGTATACTTACCATTTTAATTAATTTATTTATACACATAATTTTGGTTAAATAATCGTCGATCACGTTTCTTAACTAAACTATAGCTACTTGAAAAATTAAAAATAAATAGTTTCCTGTGTTTAAAATTTATCTAGCATTCTATAAATAATAAATTTATGAAGCATTTTTATGGTCCAAGAGCTGGTGTTATTATTTAGTGAGTAATTTTATTGCTGTTGAATTAGTCTATTAGTTAAAGTTTGTTATCAATAATAAGACAAAACAATCGTCAGCTTGCGCGACCGTGTTAGGTTAGGCTGCGGGAGGTTGCAAATGTTGCAGAAAGAGAGTCCAATCTTAACCATTTCATTGGTGGTGAAAATTTGTTTCTTTCATAATTTGTATGCTATTTAGTATAAAAAACATCGTCTGCTGCACGGCTGATGTTGATATCTCCGTCAGCTGCGCATATGAACATGTATTTAAAAAAATTTTATAGCTGCAGAAACTTCTTCTAGAAGATAATTGATGGTCTAAATTAGATATAAATCAAAGTTAGCTGACGATGTAACATCGTTAATTGTTTGAATTACCGATTTATAACTATCAATATTTAAACTATTTTTAATCATTAGCTTACATAAAATATACTAAATATGCGATCCATAAGTGTTCGTTGTATAATAATATGTATGTATTATAATTATACAATATGTATGTGTGTGTTAGCTGAGGTGAAACTGTTACGAATATTAATTGTTTCAAAAAAAATTTTTATATTTTAATTTGTATTCTACCTGTTATACTTTAAAATATGGGCCATGAATTCACCAGCAGCAACTGCAGACCACTTTCGTTTATTCACAAAGTTAAACTAAGAAGCTTTTACTACTAGAATACACCGGGTGAACGCGCAAAACTTCTATTTTCTAAATAAGTTGGGTGCATAACGAGTATTTATAAATCTTTATATATTATAAAAGTAAACTAGATCCATGTAGAGTTTAGAGCTGCAGTTGTTGGTTCAAGATATATAAGGGATTTTGTTAAATATTCTATCGTATTCTGATACATTGTCATAGTCATGAATGATAAATATTTATATCCTTTTTTAAAATATTATCTTAGCTATGAATCATAATGAAAGACAGTAGCGTTTGGAGTGTTTGCGAGTGTTTCTCTGTAAGTAACAATGGTGAAATCCTTCTAGAAATTCTTTAAACACTCCAAATTTGTTTGCAATGATTCGAAATGCTCTCAAATAGTTCACCTGTATAATATTCTAGATTGTGCCAAAATATTATTGAGTGATTTAAAATCCACTACGGTTATTTTAACTTTTTAAAAGGATTTAAAAGCATATGCAATGTATCAATAATCTAGAATGCTCCAGAATGTTCTCCGTATTTCATATCATTTCCAGCATTTGGTAGATATTCTATATATCGTTCATCTCGTTTACAAACATCTCAGTCATTAATTATAGTTTTGAAAATACGGTGCTCGCGATAACCCACTACTAATTCCCTTAAATGTCGTTATCTCGATCCCTTTTTACGTTTTTCATGAAATACTGTATGTAAATTATACAATATAATTTTACATTACCTATTTAAAATTAGATAATTTTTACCTTATTTAACTGTTAAAATATAATTATACATCAGCCATTTGAAATCGATTATTCTGGAAATCAAAAGGAAAAAGCAAAAAAATCGAAACAGCAAATCATATAAACAATAATGTCAGCTTATTGTCATAATAAAATAAATTAAATTATGGAAGTATAATGTAGAAAATTTACATATTCGCCCCAATATAAAAAATTTAACTCAATCTGTGGTACCGTTTCTAATGTAGCTATGAAGAATTTATCTCTCTATTATTGGCAGAAGTTATAGATATGAGATATGAATACCTTATAATTAATCTCTTCCTATATTGACCCCTGAGAAATTCTGGGTACAAGTTCCAAGGCAATTTTTTATTTGACATTCCTCATATATCTATTTTATATCCAAGTTATAAAACGCTGGTAAAAAACTCGAAGCAGTGAGTCACAGAACGCTTTGTATTCTATGTGCATGTAATTAGCGAATTAAAATATTAAAAGTATCATTGAACGGATTAAATTTCATATAAAAATATACAAATGTAAAATTATGCCTTATATTATTTTATTATTTTAATAAGTAATACCCACTCGTAATAAAATAAATTTGAATATTGTGGGATGTGACTTGGTTCTTTTCATCATAAGATAATGATCTATTGATTTTTTTTATCGATGATGGAATTCATTCAAACTTAAAACTCGTACACAAGGGGTTTATGTCCGGTAGAATAGGAAAAGTTGAATCAGCTTGGCTATTAGAATTTTATGTAAATGATATATAATATAAAAGAAATTAATTCAGTTTGATAGGTCTATAACCCGAGTAATAAACTTATACTTTCACTCCAGTTTATCTACAGTGTCAACGCTTAGCAAGTTAGTTATATCGCCACACAAGTAGCTATCGAAAAATGAGTCCCTTACTCGTATAAACTTTGGACAATCCATTAGAGTGTGTAAGAAATTATTAACGTTCATACCTCAGTTTAGACAAAATTCATACTGGAGTTAATAATTGTGTGTGGTATAAAATTAAATATAAGAAAGATATAATCAGGAAAGATAAGAGACAATCAAAACATTTCTGCCAACTTTAAGGCCCTACAATGTTTTCTCCCAAATCTTTCTTGACTAAGATAACGAAGCCAGATAGACGTTCTTGACTTATTGTTGAATACGAATAGGTTTTAATTATTTTCAGTTTGTTGAAGCTTCGAATTAGAAGACAATTTTTAATAAGTCGAATACACATGAGTTTTTATTACATAGTTTCAATTATTTTTAGTCCTAAACAAGTGAAAATAATAACTAACAGAGTTAATTGTTTAGATACTCGACTTATGGTTCATGATCAATGTTTGAACTATTTTTAATGATCAGCATTCATAATAAAGCCTAGATATGTAGTCCATATAGTTATAAATGCATATAATAATAATGTGTATTAAAAATATACAGTATATACTAAATAATTAACTAAAAAAATGTTTCATCAAAACTTATTTGTTTTTAAAAAACAAACATTTTTTTCTTTGAAATTTTCTTCTATCGTAAATGGTTTAAAAATTGAGCCATAATAGGATCCAATGGACCAATTTTGCTCATTCACGAACTTAAACTCACTTTTGATGTCTAATCACCAAAATTTCAACTCATTATCTCTTTTCGTTTTTGGAGTTCGTCTTGTTGAGGGACGGATGGGCATGCGAAAATGAACTAATTAGTTGATTGTATTATATATTATATTATATATTATATTATATTATATATTATATTATATATTATATTATATATTATATTATATATTATATTATATATTATATTATATATATATATTATATTATATATTATATTATATATTATATTATATATTATATTATATATTATATTATATATTATATTATATATTATATTATATATTATATTATATATTATATTATATATTATATTATATATTATATTATATATTATATTATATATTATATTATATATTATATTATATATTATATTATATATTATATTATATATTATATTATATATTATATTATATATTATATTATATATTATATTATATATTATATTATATATTATATTATATATTATATTATATATTATATTATATATTATATTATATATTATATTATATATTATATATTATATTATATTATATATTATATTATATATTATATTATATATTATATATTATATTATATTATATATTATATTATATATTATATTATATATTATATTATATATTTTATTATATATTTTATTATATATTTTATTATATATTATATTATATATTATATTATATATTATATAACATTTATCCCAAAATTTAAACTAAAATTAATATTCTGATATATTATATATATGTGGAGTATAAAAATCATCTACAACCAAGTTTTTCGAACTGAATTGGGTCCATTTGTTGCAGATTCTCAACCGACACGTAGAAAAACGCAAGGCCACTGAGGAATTCGAAATCATAAAGACCGGATCTAGCGTTCCCGATTCGCCTTTGTCTAAAAATTATTAACTTTAAATACTACTACTAGACTGTGTCTTCAAATTAATGACTAGTTTTTTTTTTATCTTATTAATTCTTTTTGAAAATAAAACTTCAAAAGGCGTTAATAGAATTAAATACACGGATACTTATAATACAAAAGTGTAGGAATTATTGTCTATAGTTGTAAAAATTACTCTTTTAGGAAAAATGCTTAAAAGTAGTTGACCATTATTGAAAAATTTAAAAATATTATAGATAAATTATTATTATCATATATGAAAATTACTTCATTTTTCATTATATAAATGAATAAAATTAATAGAAATTTTGTTAAAATAATACATTTTTAAATTGTGTTCAATTGTTTTAAATATATATTATTTTTTGAAATTTTATGTGAGACATATCGAATAAATTTGAAAAAATAATATTTTCGTATAAAATTGGCAATCTAAAAACTGAATGTTAAATAATATAAAACTATGGAATTTTTATTGCTGTATTTTTACTTGATATATAAAACAGTATTTATAACATTTTGTTTTTGTATTGTTATAAGGAGTTGCCTAAGCTGTTTTTATTTTATACTATCTCCTGCTCGCCCGCTTCGTAGGAATTTATTAAATTTATATGCTCATAGGAGAGGTCTTGGATCAAAAGCCGTCCATACATCCCTTGCAAGCAAAACCCGCACTGGAGTCGGAGGCTGTGACCAGACCGTGACTAAGACGTAGGCCTAAAATAAGACAATGAGCCATCCTTACCTTGCGATCCAAGCAAGCTTTTTGGGCCAAAGGCTTTCTTCATACTTCTCTTGCGAGTGAAGAGAACACTGATGTAGAAGACAGAATCCAGGCCAATAAATAGAGTCTCTCAAGGAGTCTCATTGTATATAGAGTATCGTGGGCAGATGGCAAAGTTTATGTATTGCACAGTTTTGTAAATTCACTTTTTAACTTTACGTTAGTTAAATTGGTTCGCCAAGCGAAGGTGACGAGTAATAGCTAGTATTTATTTATGACAAGTAAACATTACAAGTATTTGACGAAATTCTGATTTTTTTCACAACTTTCATATATTAAAATTTCAAAAATCATAATATTAGAGCTCCAAAAACATTATAAAAATATTATAATTCTGAACGAAAAAATTGGAAGCCGTATATTCTACAATTGTAATCGCTTTACAATTACCAGAAAGAAAATAATCTATGTACCAATGAAGATAGCAGAAAAAAAAAACAAAGCGATATTACAAGTATTAATTAATTAAAGATGGAAGAAATGAATTGAAAATCATACTTCAAATTTTAATTTTATAGTTTCATCACCTCGTTTCATCGCTGTATTGAAGGCATTCGTGAAAAGTGAACCATGGGTTAAGGTGGAAAGTAGTCATGAGTAAGATCCAGAAAGATCACAGAAGATTTAGTAGGAAGTCAAGTACATTTCGCATGAGGACACCAAATTACTTTGTAGGAATGTCTTATTTTTTCCTTTTAATAAACAATATAAAAAAAATGATTTTAAAAGAACTAAAACCCTACTACGGAATTGTGCTCATAAAATTACGAAACAACAAAATATTTTTGTCTAAAATTAGATAATGTTATAATCGGAGGATAACCGTCGTGGTCACATAGGATAATCGCCTTACCGTAATAATTTTTTAGACCACAGCTATTCTCTGAACATCACTTTATCTAATTTCGAACAAGATTATTCTTACAAGTTTGTTCTTGTTTTTAAGAGCAGATTTCCGTTGTAGGGTGTTTTGTAGTTAAGTGATTGCCGTTTTTATATATGTATGTGAAATGTACTAATTTAGCTCTTTTATTTTGATATCTAACACAACACATTTCAATAAAAAAAATATGAGATACCCATTTTTTTCGTCTTAACATCTGTCATGTGGAACTTATTCTTCTAATATTTAGATTTTTTCTCTCATAACCTTTTATTTTGGCGTTACCGTAGTTGGATAAAAAGCTAAAAATATTGGTCTATGACACTGTTGCAGTAGTACTGTTGCAATATCCCCTAAAAATTGAATATTTAAATAGTAAACGCTGATGGACTACAGAAAAAAACTTGTATACAAATTTCTTTCTTATTCTGATAAAACATAGTCGTATTTCTAAACTACAATGCTTCATATGTAATACTGTGCGAGTTGCTCTCACATACTTCAGGCAATTTTTTAGAATTATTTTGAAATTCATTATTATACGATTGTTACACACGCATCTTTTTTCTTTGTTACAAAAAGATGTGTGTTAATAAAATATGTTATCATCAATACTTGAATTTGAACGCTGCTACAGAATGCCCATTACTAGTGTTTCAATGATATTTTTAAAACGTCAACTAAATTCAACAAATCATCACCTACCCAAAGTTCCAACTTGACTTCCGAAACATCCGAGTTTTTAGGATTTCGAGCAATGGAATGGAAAAGTAAGGTTCAAAAATATTATACTTTATTTTATAAAGTTTTTATTACATTTTTAAGGTCTTTCCAAACAAAAAAAAGTATTCACATAAAAATAAGTATGAAAAAGTTTATTTTTTTTTGTTTTACTTACAACTTTATAAATTGATAAATACAAATTTTTATTTAAGCAAGTTTTTTTCCGAAAATTCAAATATGAGCGCATGTTTAAAATTGAAATATATTCATATTTTTTGTGCTTTTTTATTAAGAAAAAAATATTTTAATAATAAATGCAAAAACCCGAAAATTGATATTTTTTACAATTTTCAGATTGTATAAATAATTGGTTTTATTACATATTGGATAAAACAGTATTTGCATTTTTCATTGAATCTCCCTACTTGAATGACTTAGAGTCTAAGTCTTAAACTATATTACTTATCAAAACATATTTCGCTAGTTGAGCATTTTTAAAAAGTAATAACGAAATTCGAGTGATGGTAATAACAAAAACAACAACAAAATGTTAAATATTCTTCACTTTGGCCTAGTTTACAGAATCTAAATAAATTAACATGCTATTAATTAACTGGACAATAAATTATTAAAATGATGTACATTCACGTAAATTTATTTAAGATAAAATAAGTTTTCTATTTTATTCAAGTTACTATTAAACTTTACACTTCTAGACCTTATAGTTTTAATGTTTAAGATTATTCAAGAGTCGTTAAAAAGTTTCCATACAACAACATTTGAAAGACATTTCAAGACTTATTAATAAGCGTCTTACGTATAGTATGAGTTTAAATACTTGTCCATCCAAAAATAATGACACATATTATTAAAAAAACAAGTTTTGATAAAGACACACAAAGAAAAGTTCAATAAACAGAATCTTTTTTATCAAAAGTCTAGATAGATACACTTTTTTGTTTAAAATTCCCAACCTACCTTCCTTAAAAACAAGTTGGATTTACTGTGAATGGCATAATTCAAATGCTGAGTAATATAACAATACAAGATTTCATTTGAGTTAAAACTTAAGTAATTACGTTGTGAAGAAAAGGGTAAGAATAACATTTGAAGAAACGTTCAATTTAATTACTTTTTCGAATTTTTTTATATACTCAAAGTCCAACGAATACATTCAGACTCAGTACTCTGCTGCATAAAAATTTCTATATTGTTCAAAAAGATTATTATATAAACTTTTTATTAACAACCAATATGTCTGACAGCCAACAACGTAAACACATAGGTGAAATTGAAACAATAAAAGAAGGTAAGCGTTTCAAATAAAATAATTGAAAGACAAATTCAGTTAACGATTGTCTGAAATATTACGCAAAAAATGTTTTCAAAAAATTGTGTTTTAAAATAAAATATTTTTAAAAATAAAAAAAAAATTGTGTGACTAATTAAAGTGCCAAATCATTGTATGTAAAAATAATGGGGTTTACAGTTATGGTTTATATTTAATTAATTATTAATTTTGGTACGAATTTCAAGCAAATAATAAATGTTTTAATATACTTTTTCTTAAATTGTATATAAAATTTGAAATATTGTTAAGATGAAATACGAGGTTAGGTTACAAACTTCATACCTGTCAAGGACTTATTCTAAATTTACAAATATTGTAGAAAAATTATACATAAATTGGAATTATTCCAAGTAATGTTATGAAATTGTTTTTTAGGGCAAAGCCCCTCAAGATTTATGGAAAATACAAACAAAATGTTAGCGGGACATGCAATACCTGTTGTACTCTCAACGGAAGATCATGCTTTTAAATTAGATGAAGATGCATTATCAAATATTTTATTAAAAAAAGAGATACGGGATCGAAATGTTGTCGTTGTGTCAGTGGCTGGTGCGTTTCGAAAGGGAAAATCGTTTCTTCTTGATTTTTTTTTACGATATATGTATGCTAAGGTACGTTTTCATAAAATAGAATATTTTTATTTGAAATTTATGACTAATTTGGTTTTATTTTTGTAGTATGTAACTTCAGAAGGAGGTAAAGAGTGGCTTGGTGGTGACGATGAACCATTAGAAGGATTTTCATGGCGCGGCGGGTCAGAGCGTGATACAACTGGAATTTTAATGTGGTCAGAACCATTTTTAACTGAATTACCTTCAGGTGAAAAGGTATTAAAAATTTTATCAGAATGTTGCACAATTTTATAATCACGATTTAACATAAAAAATTATCTGACATAAAAATTTTTTCATTATATTATGTTTATTTCTTTTTAATATTAGGTATTCAAAAAGCCGTAATTAGTTAAACTGAATTGAATATCGATAATCGTATCACTAAAAATAGCATTATAAAATGTACTCAAATTTTGTTTCTTGGATCTATGCTTAGTTCTTAGAAATAAAGCCTAAATTGCATATACGATCTATATGGGGTATATTAAGAAGATACCAAATGTATTATTTCAATTTAATACATTTTTTAATTTATATTTTCTCGTGATAAAAAAATTAAATTATTTTTAATATTTGATTGTTGTAAAATTTTAATAAAAAGAAACGTTAGATTAAAGTGTACATCCATAATAGTAATAATATTGCCTCCAGTATTCAATTTTTCTAAGAAAAAGGAGGACGATTGAAGAAGTAATTTGTTTTCATTTATTTTCAAATCTTGAAATTTGTTGGAAAAAAGTTGAAATTTAACTATATATTGTAAAATCTTGAAAAGTATGTTAATAATGAAGTGTATGCATGTATACGGATCGATTTTCGATTCACTTGGCATAGGAAAAACAATATTAAAATAAACCTACATAGAATATTACAATTTGTATACATTACACATTAATGCTTAGACATGCATTTAATTATGTTTGTGAGTAAAATAAACCACACATTTTAAAAGTGACTATTAAAAGGTTAAATGTAGTTACAAATATATATAGTAGCAGCCTATTTTTATGTATTAGTGTAATTTGTTTAGATGTATGTAAAATTTAATATGTTTAGATGTAAGATGAGGTTTATTTTAATATTGTTTGCCGTATGCCAAGTGAAACAAAATCGATCTATATATTAAAGATAATATTTTACTTGCTATATTAAAAAATTCTCACAACTCAGATACTGCAAGATTAATAGTTTTATAAAAGACTATTTATTTGTAAAAAAATTAATTAACAAATCTAGTAGCTATTTTTAATGTTAATTTGATTTTTAATCAAATCCATTACTGACGTTTATAAAGGATATCAAGAAAAAAATATGAGTTTCAAATTTTTTTTCGTATATATGAAAATTGACAAAACAAAATACTACAATGATAAACGATTAATTTTATTAATACTTTGGTATACGGAGGTAATACTGTTCGTCCCTTGTCACACTTTGTTGATCATCAGCTTTCCCCTTACCGTGTGACGTAATTTATGGACGATCGCAAAGTTATAGTTATGAAGTAAAATATCTTTTCATTCGAAAAATTACTGCCCATGTAATCACTTCGTAAATAATCTGGAAAGGAAGGAAAAGCCCAAAACATCTTCGAATATTAACACTAATTTTAATTCATAAATAATACTTGTTTTATGCCCTAGGTTATTTTAAGGTATAAAAGAATCCATAATTATCTTTTATTAAATTGCTTGTATTCATCTTCCTATCAATAATGTAAAAATGAATATTTGAAAATTATTTTTGTACGATTTATTGAAATAATAATTTATTTTAGGTAGCTATTATTTTACTAGATACACAAGGTACTTTTGACAGCGAGAGTACTGTAAGAGATTGCGCTACTGTATTTGCACTTAGCACGATGGTGAGCTCTGTACAAGTTTATAATATATCTGCAAATATTCAAGAAGATGATCTACAACATTTGCAGGTAAATTTTTTGTAATTTTAAGAAAATGGAAAACCTGGGATCAGTAGCGATACCTTTCTAAATCAGTTTTCTTATACTACTTTGTAGAATATTCCTTGTGAATATGTCGGTTTACACTTAAATGAATTTATGATTAATATTTGTTTTTAACCTGCATTTGAACCCTGGAGTTTCAGAAAGAAAAATGATAACGACTTTTTCAAACAATATTTCCAGCCAACTCTGATAATTTTGTTTCACCTTTATTTCGAAAATTGAAAGTCATTTTACCCGAATTTTAAAAAAGGGTTTGGATACTGATCTACATAGCCTTTTTTTCAAGAGTTAATCTCGTTATATTATAAAAACATATATTCAAATTAGATCATTATTTATCAATTTTATTTTGTTAATCCATTCATGTCAATGGCAACCAGAATTAATTCGCTTATTAAACAAAAAATCGTTAAACTTTTATTAATCCAAGAAAAAGTAAATTAAAACTATTGGAGTAGACTAAAATTGTCTAATTGTATATATATGAATTTTTGATAGTTATTTACGGAATACGGTCGATTAGCATTAGCTGATACAGGCAAAGCACCATTTCAACGTCTTCAATTTTTGGTAAGAGATTGGAGTTTTCCATATGAAGCTGAATATGGTGCGGTTGGTGGCAAAAAAATTTTAGATCGACGTTTAAGAATTAACGATAAACAACACCCAGAATTACAAGCATTACGTAAACACATTACATCATGTTTTACAGAAATTGCTTGTTTCTTATTACCACATCCTGGTTTAAAAGTTGCCACAAATCAAAATTTTGATGGTAGATTAGTTGGTAAGTGTTTTATATCATATGATGGATCATAATTTTAACGATTTTATCACTCGAGTCATATTTATGGGGACTATGTTTATGTTTTAAATTTTATAATTTTTTACGAAAATTTCGTCAAATTCTCCTTAGGGGCTTAGAATAAATCATTTTCTTGAATGTTAATATGTTAGCTGATGTATATTCATCACGATAAAAAATGAATATGGCTAAATGTCTGAAACTAGTAATGTTTGAAGCGGTATGTCCTTTGAGTCTTGACATATTCCATATAGATCGTGTTTTTAGAGTATGGTGAAACCTTTATTCACATTATTTGCACCTGTAGAAATCTTCTGGGAGTTGAATAGAGAATGTTTGGATCCAAACATCGTGGAAACAATCTTAGCGGAATAATTTTCTGAGCAGACTGACTAATTTCGAGAGAATCCTGTATTTTCATCTGATTATACAGACTACCAGCCTAGTTCGCGGTTCCCCTCTAAATGCTTATTATTTTGGGGCGATATTTCTTTAGAAAGAGATATCGTAGTATCGTAAAGCAGGGGGGGGGCGTCATAGAATCAAATAAAATGTTGGGAATGTAGTCAAAAACTACTATAGGCAAGAATAGATGGTTAAATAATCGTCTTCGACTTTCCAAGCCCAGGAGTGTCCAAATTCTGATATTTTGGAACGAAGTTTTCTAACAAGAATGGAAGGGGTAACGAAAATAAATTTCGAAAAATTTATAAGTTTTGTTTAGAACTAGAAATGTTATATTGCAGAAGTATTCAAACTGAATCCAAGTCTAATAAAAAATGCTTACTGTAAATCACATTATGTAATTAAATTTGACTATTATTAGTCACTATTCTTTTCGCATTACAATATCATTTGCGAGCGATATGATCATTTTCAAAAATTTTGTGAATTTCTAAATGTTTTATTAATTTTTGTTTTAGATATTGAATCAGAATTTAAGAAATACTTGTTAATATTAGTTCCAATGTTATTAGCACCAGAAAATTTAGTATTAAAAGAAATAAACGGACAACGTGTGAAAGCACGAGATCTTGTACAATATTTTAAATCATATATGGCAATATATAGTGGTAATGAATTACCCGAACCTAAATCAATGCTTGTGGTATGTATATTTAATACTGCTTTGAATACTTTGAATATTATTTGTAAAATATCGATTATTAATTTTATAGGCTACAGCAGAAGCAAATAACTTAACAGCTGTTGCAGAAGCAAAAGAAATATATCAAACACTTATGGAAGAAATATGTGGTGGTCCAAAACCATATTTAAGTGCAGGTCATCTAGAATCTGAACATTTACGAATTATGGATAAAGCATTACATCAATTTGATACAAAACGTAAAATGGGTGGAAAAGAATTTAGTAAAACTTACAGAGCAAAATTAGAAAAAGTAAGTCGTAAGTTTAATCTTACAAGAAACAATATGAAAGAAATAATGACATTGTTATTAATATTAGCGATATATTGAACAAAGAAAGGTTGCTTATCGTCTCCACGTTAAGCACTGAAATCTAGCAACGAGGGTAATTTTTCTTTGCTTCATTTAATCGATTTGGCATGACGCATATCGCTGATATTATGTTTATTGCTTTAGAAAATTTTTACAAAATTACTTTACGAAGTTTTTCTGTTTTTATTCTAGGATATGAATGAAACGTACGAGCAATTTTGTGCTCATAATGAAAGTAAAAATATATTTAAAGCAGCACGTACTCCAGCGGTATTTTGTGCATTATCTGTGATGTTTTATATTTTGAGTGGTGTCTTTGGTTTATTTGGTGTATATTCTTTAGCTAATACATGTAATTTAGCAATGGGCGTTGCCTTACTTACTTTAATTTTATGGGCGTATATTAGGTAAGTTAACGAAAACATCATCTAACTTTAAATATGAATGAACTGTATTTGATCAAATTTTTTTATTTAATGGATAAAAAACTTCAAATATCCAAAAAAATTTAGCAGCGCTAGTATTTTATCATATTTTTATACTTTATCTCAGAAATTAAAATCATTCAGCATTTAGTTTTTTTTTTAACATTCCAAATTTAAATTTTTCTTAATTATGTAAGGAAATGAATCAATAAGTCTTCAGCAACATCGTAGAACTAGTTGACATTGCAAATCTTTGAATGAGCTTTGTGTATGGTTATGGAATCAAGTAAATGATGAGATGGCATTATGAATAATGCCTATGATGACTAAAAATCACCTATCTTGACTAACTTGACCTCAAATGCTCTGACTCATACTAAAACAATCACAAATATACATCACTTATGCATAGATTAGTCATGCATAAGTGATAAATTATGCAAAAATACATCACTTATGCATAGATATGCACAGGGTTGAAGTTATGACCAAGAAACCACGAATCCATGCGAACTCTAAGTATGCAAACCCGTGAAAGCTTGAACCAAAATATCAACTGGGTATTTTAATTACACTACGAACGTAAAGGACAATGATATCACAGACCTTGATAACTCGAATCTAAGAGATTTCCATAATATAGAGAGTAATCTTCCCATGTTATAATTAAAAGATTTTAATAATACATTTTTATTACATAATCCAAAAAGTGAAAGATATTATACATATTGACCAACCAATTTAGTGATTATCATATTAACCGTTCATATTGAGCATTTTTCATACAGCACATTACGAATAATAATTAATTGTTTGGTTAAATAGTCGTGTAATTTCATAAATGAGACTTCTATAATAAGAAACTATTTACGTGAATAATTATGATGAATACACATTCTACAGACGAGCGATTTTCAACGGGTATGGTGAACTAAAATTTGGTTGATGATTGAACAGCCTGGTAAGATTTGATAGAAATCATAATAAACTTGACGGTGCTCATGGGTATTAACCCACTTATATTATATAATAGTTTGAAGTTCTTTCTGAGATTTAAAATGTTTAACGTATTAATTTATAATTTGCGTAAATGTCCTTAGATGATGCATCTTTCATCTATGCCGCATTTGGTCTAATTGATTAGTTACTTTTAAAGTTAAGACTATACAAATTTCTGCTCGGAATATCTTCTCAATTTGAATTACTATGTTCACGGACTTACAGAATTTTATTTCTATCAATATTTATAAATATTGAATAAATTAATATATGCCTTATCTAATTACATGTTTATTTCACTTATTAATTAGTTACAAAATTATAGAATATTAACTAATTAAATTTTATATTGATGAGATTATTGCTAAAATATTGCTGAATGAATATACTGGTTGCATGAAATCTTTTTTCATAAATTGATTTAAGATTTAATGAATTATTCTATTATTTTTCCAGATATAGTGGTGAATTACGGGAAATAGGTGCACAAATAGATGATTTAGCCAATTTAATATGGGATCAAGTGAGTACTAATAGAAAATTTATATCAATTTGAATTATACTAATTATTTTAATAATATATTATATATAATTATAATTCACTATTATACGATTGAGAATGATGGCTGTTGATTTTTAAAGTTAGAGTTATTGTCAGACACACAATTTACCAAGGTACATTTCTGTTAACTTTGGGATAAAGGCTAAAATATTCTTCTATTAATGACGTTAAAAACTAGATGGTAATATTGTAATTTTTGACTAAGGCTCCATGTCAAATTTGGCATATTAGGGTCTTGCTTTTGACATATTGGTTTTGGCCAGCTGCTCGAAATGGGAATACGTAAAAAATTTATAAAAATACAATTTTTATTGGTATCATTCTGTTATAAATTGTATGTTATATCTAGTGTCTGACTGAATGTCTGATTTTGGTCGAAGTTAAAACTCAAACCGAATATATTCGGCGCTACTTTTAACCTTCGACGAACCCGAATTGTAAGAATTATTTGATATTATGTATGATAATGTAATATAAAAAGTATGCAGTAAAATTTATGTGTTTATTGAAATCCGGTAACAAAAACTATCTGATAATATATTCATTGGATAGAGTTTTAATAAAATAAAAATAAACTCTATCTAACTTAATTAACGTTAACTTTGATATCTTTTAGTCTACAAAATTATTATCACAAATTAATTAAAAATTATCATTATAAATTAATCAATTAAATTTGATTTTTGGTCTATTTGCCTATTTTTTGTACCTGCACAACTAAAACTAAACACGTGCGTGCATGTTATTTTGTATTATTTGCATAGTTCGCATGCCGGTTGATAAAGGTTCGTTTAAGTTAGTCATTTTTCATCGGTCAAACTTTCAGCTGGTTTTTGGTCGAAGTCGAAAGTAACTTTTTGGCCGAAGGTGACTGAAGCTGAAGCCGATCGTGTTTGGTCGGACACTAGTTATATCTCACTGGATTATTTGAATGCAAATACCTATTATAATTCTGCTGGTGTCTTCCTTGTGCATTTTGTCCACATTGAGCTGTATACAAAAAGAATGAAGAAAACATTACTTTATCATTTATCTATTATTTTTTAAGATTTCTCTGGTTGGTTTTGTTTTATTTTTTATTAATTAGTAGGAATAAAATTATAAAAATAAAATAAAACCATTATTTTTATAATTTTATTCCTACTAGTTATTCGTTGCGACAGTATTGATTTTCTATGTGTATCAAACTGTATTATATTAAATTTCGAAAAATGCATCAATTCAATTTTTAACATATCAAATGTAATTTTTCTAAAGAAATAAATATTGAAAATCTTAATAAAACATGGTTCGTTCTCTAAATTTTATTTTATGTGTAATTTATTTAATCCGTTCAAAACGAATAGCATAATCTGAATATATTTAATTGTCACCATATTTCAAATTTAGTAAATATATTGCTTCTTCGAAAGTATTTGTCTCGATTTTTTATATTGACTGACTAACATGCTTCATCGTTCCTTGAAAATTTACAACCATTCACGCCTAATTTTTTTTATAAAACTTATTCACTACAGAACTCTTCAGTAGTCTTATTGTTAACGAAATTCCGTTTGGTTTGGTTTTCGAATTATTCTTTGTTTCATGGTATTTCATTTATGTATTTAAAAGATCCGCCTTGTATATTAATAATAATAGTAAATTTTTTTTTAAATTACTAATTCAATTACCGTTTTGTCATAAAATAAAAATTTACTATAAAATAAAAATTGAACGTCCCAAACTTATAGTTATAATTTAAATTTTTGAATAATATGGGTTCCTTAAACTATAGTACGCATAAATTTTAGTCTAGTTTAAATATAACACTTCTTAAGAAGTAACCTCAGTTTTATCTCGTTGAATTATATAATTTTTGTATCCTAGATGTACAGATGTTAATTTCCATTATTTCAGAACATATTTTGAAGAGTGGACTTTTTTTTTTCAAATTACTTCCAACTTATTTGTATCGATATCGAAAGTATTGCATTCGTTTTCCTAAAAAAAACCTTTTGCTACGATTTTACAAATTTTAGACATATTGATGTTTTGATACATTCTCAGAAACTTTAAATTGAGCCTGTCTGTCTACCGATTTGTCCGCTAGTCATTAAGTCGAACGTACTAAAATACCAGGACAGACATTTATAAATTTTTAGTGAACATTAAAGTGGAGGAATTGCCTATGTTTACAAACATCTCAACTATCATTTGCTATTCCGGAGATCTATATTTTAACAGATAACTCGAGAACCGTTATTCTGATTTTGATGAAAAATTTTTCGTACTTTTGTGATATTCAATTTTCATTTAATTTTTGTTCAAATCGATTGTTCTGAAAAAGATATTTGCAAAAAAGCTAATATCTAAATTTTAAGCCCATTAGTTAAGCTGCCGTTTCTCCATCACGAGGCAGCGATGTGCCCATAACCTTGATTTTTATTGTTCTCAATAAGTTTTATTATATTTTTTGCCAGGAAATAAAAATTCTCGAAAAATTAACTACATTGCCCAAATTCGATTTTAAGCAAACCTAGATATTTAAAAAATTTATTTATAAACGGGAAATAATAAATATTTTTTCCGTAGGGAATGAAACCAATATATCAGGGTGTAATGGAACGAAGTATACAGCATGTAACAGCAAATGCCGTTGATTATGTGGTATCTGGTTCAAATTCAACGTCTTCCGCAACACCAAATGGCAAATTGCATCAATCGTGATTCTCCTTGTATTCAATGTAGTTCTATAGACAAAACCAACATTCTAAACAACTATCTTAATACAAAATTGAATGTTTTAAATTCATTTCTACGTACGGTATAAATAATTTACTAATTCTCTAAAAACAAAAACAAAACAGCTAAAAATACCGTATCGCTCTCTACGAATCTTTATATTAATACCACTCAAAAACAAAACCGTTTTTAAAAACAATATATACAGAGTTTCCCCAACTAAAATAGGTATTTGTGAATTTGTTTTATTATTATTATAAAAATAATTAATTATTAATGTTTATTTCCTTGTACTGTTTATTAGTTTTCATTTTATCAATTGTATTATTTGCACCTGTTTACATATGTGGATACAAGTTATTTAATATTATGATTTGTTTTCTTTTTTTATGACTGTTAAATAAATGCATTCATATATTGTTTTTTTTTTCTTTTTATTTTACTTTTATATGCGCAGATGTCTATACTAAATTCGTATCACTATTCATGATATACCTCCTACTGTAAAACCAAATTGTCTCAGTATGTATGTCTACTTATGAGCATAGAATTTTCCCAAAGTTGGCAAGCTAATTTATCTAAAAACATTCATGATATGTTAACAGTATTATACAGGATGATCAGATATTAAGTGACCAAATTGTAGTAGCTGTGCCTGCGTATCAAATACAACAAAAAATATCATGAAGAATTATTTTCTAAATTTAACCAGTTTAGTGAAATTTCGAATTTTTTTACATTTATATTAAAGGGTACTGTAACTTCCGTTTTGGTGGAAATCTAATTATATCGTCGAAAAACTTATTAAATTTTCTACTTAAAACATTAGTTGATAAGGTTATTTTATTTTAATTTTATTGGATTTTCCAAGTCCCGAAAGTAAAACTGAATTATTTTATAATTTTAAGGATTCGGATTGTCTTCAAAATAATTGTGTTTGAAAAAAAATTTTTATAGATATTTTTTCTTGTATTTTTCATCTGTTCATATTCAGAGTATACACGTTGGCCAGACGGTTCCAAAATAATAAATTTTTGGCTATTTGAGATTTTAACAGAACAAAATTTATAAGAAAATTTTCATTAAGAGTAATTTTAGTGATTTGATGTCTACCATGAGATCGGGAAAAGTTTTATCTGAGTGTAAGGATCCCACCACCCTTCAGCCATGTCTTCGATGTTATGTTTAAACATTACTAAGGTTGATTTACTCAAATGTTCAAACTGTCTCAGATACTTAATCAAAATTGCCTACCAAAACTTTTACCACTGGCATTTCATGATTCCACTTCCCCAATAACTTTCCTTTGAATGTTAAAAGTTTTGTTGATAAATCTATGAATAAAAAATACGCTCATTTTGAAAACTTTGTAGTTCCTGATTCAATATATTATGTTAGAGATAACTAACTGTAGTATAGACATTCGTGATTATGTATATGTGTATCTAGGTTTTCAATAATTGATTTTCATATTTTCTTTTGTTGTAACATGTAAGTGCACGCGTTTTTTTTAAATGTTTTTTTTTCTTTGTAAAATACCCTGCATGACTTTTTTTAATATTATGTGCCTGGCTAATCTACTACCTACCTACTTTGCACGCTATGGATTGAGAGGCAGTGAAAATAGACTTAACTAAAAAATAAGATTTTTAGTGTAAGTGGTACTCATCGTGACTATTAATATTTAGTATTTAGCAAAAATTGATTCAATCGCAGGAACTCGCACGTTGTTGAATTTATTGAGATGAGTTTGAAAGATGATTGTCTTATTTTTTGTTATAGTACTTACTAATTTTATTTTAATTAGCATTGTCTTGATTTCAATCAAGATTTTAAAAAAGCAATTGTAATATTTAGAAGGTTATTTCAATTGACAACATTCTGATTGAAACACATAATATTTAATTATGATCTACAATCTTAATTCGCAGTCTTTCCTTCTATGAGTAATATTCTTGAATTTAATGAGTACTATTTACCTTGCTTTACTTCAAATGCTGATAGTAGTACGATATGCTGCTGCATTATTAGTGCGCAACGGCAACCGTGATTTTTTAGAATCTTTATATAAATTGCTGAGATGTAGCCGTTATTTTATTTAAAAAAACGTGAACGATATTTTTGACCAAAAATCAATTAAAAATACTGGCGGCCAAATTTTGATAGGCAACCTGGTAAATATATATTCTCCTAATTATAAATAAACATAAAAATTTGGTTTTAAGCAAAAAACCGATGAGCGCACTAATCCTTCAGCGGGATGTTTTGTCTGCTTCCGTTGGTGTTGATGTTGTCAAATTACATGTTATTTATTGGAAACGTGCAAGCCGGGCATTAGTTTTTCTGAAATTGAATTTCGCATTGGTAAAAAAAGAAACAGTGACCAATTTTTAGTGGTCATTGGAAGAGTCATGAAATATTGGAAGTTACATTTGGAAGCTGTCTATAGCCGAGTTCAACTGCCCTAAAATTTTATCAAGGGTCAGAAATAACGATCCTTTTAGCTATAATAGTAGGGTTGCCATATTCGACTTTTAATATTAAATTTGTATAGAGGATTTAATGTGTGACTTTTCAAACGACGTCCTAAAATTGGCCACTCTCTATCTACCAACGCGAAATTCAATTCAGAAACAATTAATGCCTGGTTTATAAATGTCAGTTAAAATATAATTAGCATTGGAACCATACTAATGCTACCTTGCATTGACATGGATATCTTTTTATAACATTTTGTTGTGTTAAATTTAACAAATTTTCCTAATGTATTTTTTAATGATATCTACGATCATCCATTTCTTCTTGTGCCATCACTTTCCCTTCTGCTAATTCAATGTTTCACATAAACAAATATTTTTGTTTGGTCGTGGTCGTACTTTTCTACTTATACATCCTGTTGCAATTATTTCCTAAAATGTAAAGCATGTGTAAATCCATCTTTATTATTAGAATCCTTTTGGTAGTTAGTAAATGAATAGTAGTAATTTATCAATATTTTTGGGATAAAATTACTTAACATGATATCAAAAATAATTCCACCGGTTTTATTAAAAATTTGTTTTTTTTTTATTTCAGAAGACGTACCAAGTCTCATCTTAATGTACTGCATCAGCTTTTTTCGCGAATTTAATGATTTTTTTAAAATGTGTGTTCAAAGAGAGAGAGAGAGCTTAATTTAGCCGCGAGTGTATGTATAAGAGAAATAGGAATGGTGTTACGAAAGAATGATCTAACATTGTATTGCATGATGCAAAAATGTATAGGCTGTGTAAGGTGTTTGGATATTCTAAAGTAATGGTTTAATTATGGTAAATGAATATATTGATTATAATAACATCAGTGTTACACAAGTTTATAAACACATAGCAATTCGAATAAGTGTATTAAAATTGGTCTCAAAAAATTTATTGCTGCAATATCTATGATAGTAGCTAGGTTTTATTTGTTGAGCTCTCTGTGCTAACAAGTGAAAAAGTACAGTAATTTAACAAACATTTGCTATGATGGTCTTATGCTGTGGCAAACATTCTCTTTCCATATTTCCACTAGGAAGCTGTTAATACATCATTGAATGCCGCATCGGATAGCGATTAGGTAACCTTCAACTAATAGGGCAAATATCGAGACCATATAACACATAAAGTAGATCTAAATCAGTAACTAAAAATCTGCCTAAACACCATAGAAAGCATTGGGATATAAAACAAAATGGATAAACTGAAAAATGAATTTAACCTGGCTAAAATTGCGATTAATTAATGGAGTGAATTGCCGACGATAAATGTATTGTTCCCGATTAAAATGAAAGATGAGATTACAAGATAATTTTATGGTCTGATTTAATTTTTAAAGTATTAAATTAATTTATTGATAAACTCTATTGTCAAAATGTTCCCAAATAAACAAATGCAACGATGTTTAATATTAGATCTTACAAAATATCATTTTTATTGGTAATTTGGATTATTATACATTTTTTTTTTTTTATTTAGCAATGAGCCTCCCATTTATGTTACCTTTTCGTTTGATATTAAATATTAATAATAAATTCAAAAATTGAATTATTTAGCTCAAATTTTTGGAAATTTTTATATTTTGTTTGTAAATTGTTTAACCTTTCTAGTTTCGAATGTGGGTGTCGTTGGTATGTCTTTTAGATTGACATATATTTATGAGTGACATTTGGTAAAAATGCAGTACTTAAAATACCAAAATTTTCCACATTTACCTTTAAAAATCTTAAATTTATTTTGATTAATGCTGGTTAAAACAGGAAAATTTTTATCAAAATGTATACATGTTTAAGAGAATAACACTTTTCATTGTGCCAATTTAAAACTTTTTAGTTATAGCTTAAGTGGTGGCGACCAAGCGTAGAGACAAGCATTTTTTTCAGCGTATAATAGAGGCAACGCTTGTGTCTACGTTTGGTCGCCTCCACTTTAGCCGCTGCCATAGACAGGTCAAATTTAAATAGATGAAATTTATTTCTATTCTTGTATTAAATGGCTGTTATTTAATTATATATATATATATTTTAAGTGCAGGAAGTTCCAAAACAAAGTTCATATTTGATCGTAAAAATTCGCATGCTTAATACATTTTTGAGATGCAAATGAATATCAATTGCAAAAAGACAAATAAAAACGCCATTTTATATATTTGTCTTTGTATCTATATCAAAGGGCTTTAGTCTTACACAAACAAGAATAAATTTAAAAAATGACGTAGAATTTTTTTAGTCCATTTCCTTTGGATATTTAGTTATCATTTTGTTTAGAAACAAACTGTATTTGTTTCAATATTTCTTTTAAATAAAGTACGGAAAGATGTTCCTATAATTTCACTGCCACTTTTATTCGAAATTTTATTGTATAGGGAGGCTCAAAACTTTTATAAGTTTTAAATTTCTACAGAAAATGGCAAACGTAAAACAATAATATGTCGAGCAAGAAATATCAATCGAAATGAATATAACGAAAAGTCCACATAACGCCATCGTTTTTTGTCAATATTTGATGCCTCCGCTCTTCCTTATGTCTTCTGCTTTTTTTATTTTTTTTGATAATTTAAAAATATTCTATTCAAATAAGACTTTAATTAATGGTACGAGAGCAAGTCAAAAGTTTTTAGAAAAAGTTGCATACCTTTTTTTATTTATCAACATAATCTACTTCTAGGTTGGCACACAGAAGTTCCTCCAAAATTTTCAACCTTCAGAAAAGTATGATTTTGGTATTTTCTCAAAATAAGCACAACGAACACACAGACCTCCTCATTTGATGTAATCCGTTTTCCGCTAAACAATTTTTTTTCCTTAGAACATTTCGAGCAATTTTTTAATGGTTCACTAACCACTTTGTTAAAGAAAATTAGGAAATTATTTCGGAACAAGTCAAAATTACTCCAAATATGATTTTTTTTTCAATTTGTGTAATAAAAATCACTGAAAAGTTCATCCTTAAGTGTGAGGATGAATTTTATTGCATATTTAACTAAATTTTTTGCAATAACTAAGCACCTAATTTCCAGCAAAAAAGTTTTCAACTCTGTTAGCTGAAAAATCAGGAACTTCTTCGTTTAAACACGAATCCAATTTTTTTTGAATAAATACATAAAAATTTTTATTTTTATTATAACTTCGCTACTTTTATCAAAATTCTTTTTGAAGATTTTTTACGTTCTTTAACAATAACTCTATGAGTTTTCTCCGGAATATTGTTTATTTTTATATTATTCAACGCTAAATGGTACTACTAAAATTTTCCTTGGCGAACCGGCACTTTTATCAAGCTATAATCGGGTTTATATTATATAGACCAGGGTAGAAGCCTTTTAAAATGGTAAAAAGTGAAAAAAAAAAATTATAGTCGGATTAAATCCATTGAAAACGGAAGAGAATATAACAAAAATAAAAGGAAAAATAATTTACGGCCGGGGTGAAAATAAGTGGAAGGGGTGATTTTTAAGGGTAAAACACAGTTTATCTCGATTTCCGGCAATACTACAAGTCCTATGGAAAAAAGTTAAATGAGGAAAGTTGTAGCTAATAAAAAGGTCTACAACTTTTGTACTAAAGGTCTACAACTTAGGGTACATTTTCGATATTTATTCATCGATTCATCCTACTATAATTTTTCTTGGTTTCAAAAATTATTGACGTTTGTCCAATATCTAAAAAAATAATAAAGAAATATTTTTCCTTGTTTTTCTATAAGCTCCATTTTTGTTCGAACTATTTATGAAAAATTTATCAAAATCATGCATTTTTTAAACAAAAAATGGATATTTTGAATCACGGATAACTCAAAAAGTATAGACTTGTCGAAAAAAATTTTAAAGGATACTTTTTGTTTAAAATTTGAAATTTTATCGATATCTGTGAAGGGGTGGAAATGGGAGTAGTTTTGATTTGTTTCGAAATAGCCCACTTTTTTGTATAATTTTCTTCCATTATAGTCATATTATGAATTTTATTGATAATTTTCGGGGTATTTACGTCTACTGCGCGCCCTGAACGATGTTTATCTTCTGTTGTACAGTTACGTTTAAATACATTTATCTAATTATAAACTGTTGCAAATAGAGGGGATGATGTGCCATGAAATGAATCCAACTCAGCTTTTATTTCTTTTGCTGTTAAGCCTCTTAAATAAAAATGTTTAATCACTGCTCTAAACTCACTTTATTTCATTTTTAAAACTTACAAAAGATATTTATTTCAACTGTAAAAAGAGATCGCGTTCTGAATATGGCTGAAATTTTGCTAGAAACCAAGTTATTGATTTTATATTTAATTTGCAGCAAACTCCTTATCAATTAATTACAATAATAAAAAATAAAAATGTTTTATGATAACACTAAACAAAAAGACCATACATACGTATACTAGTGATAATAATAAATATAGTAGAGATAAAAGAATCTGTACGTAATATTATTCTCATTGATTCGTGACCACAGGTAAAAAACTATTTTCTTTATATCTAAATACACTTGAGATATACAACTACAGTTGGTAAATTACGTATTTAGTATGGCTTTAACATTATCCAGTGTCAGTTTGTTGAGTTTTTGAGTTTGCTACCTTCGATGCCGTGGCAGCTCTCTAATAAATGGCATAAATTTTTACAACCTCCACGCCACACATACCACGTTTCTCCGTTCACCCTAACATTTTCCCATATACCGGTAGAATCTAAAATTCGTAATGGTGCGCCTTTTCTCTCTATTGGCTACATGTACATATTTTGCTTCGTTAATATATCTAATTGGCAATAAATCTACAAGCTACTTTTTTCTCGAACCTTTTTTGTTGCAGATACTTAATTAAGATTTCTTAGATTTTCTGAGAACATATTGACCTGCCTTCAAAATAATGATGTCACAAACAGAGATGGCTATGGGTACGTTTTGCTCACATCCCTATCTTCCTCACAATTTCGGAGGATGTAACTGCTCTAGTGGTATACTCTTTGTTCTCTTAATGTGTAGCACATAATACGTGGGCAACGTTTTATAAGAAATTGATATTTCTTGTATAGTTGGAATATGAATGAAAGATGCATAGAACAGATGGTAATCTTCAAAAATAACCAAATTTTAAGAAGTCTGCAATATATTGTGAGATTACCTATGAATTGTTATGCAAAATTCAATCACTTTCTCATACACATTGTATAAAACTACTGACTTTTAGGTAATGAATAAAATAAAACAAAATAGAATAACATTAAAAATGAAAAAAATAAATAAATAAATAAAACAACAAATCTGATATTAACCTCTTCACTCCTGGTGTCCAGTATACTGGACAAAAATTTTTTACTACCCTCACTCCAAACTCTGAAATAATTATATTAAAATTTTTTTTTCGATTAAATCATTTTTAAAACAGGGCTCTGATGATGTATTAAAAAAAAAATATTAATTTTTTTTAATTTTTGACTGTTTTTGTGTTTGTCCAGTATACTGTACAAAAGTTGTCAAGCGTTGTAATAAAAATGCTAAATCAATATTAAATATTTGATTACTGTAAAAAAATTAAAAAGGTACATAAGGTTTTGGTAACGAAATATGAATTCTTTGGTTTTAACAAATACTATTTATACGAATTTAAAAAAAAAAAAATTATTTTACGTGATAGCTAAAACAATTTCTATCTCTTGTGAGGCAGAGATGAATATCACATTTAGTGCACTTATAATAAGATTTTCCGGATTTGCCTCCCGGTTTCTAGCACCTAGACGCATCTTTTTTACCATGATGCTCTAGAACATGACCAATTGTATCATATCTAATTTCATCCGCTGGTCGAACTTCACTGAATTTACGCTTCAGCGGCAGAGGTGAGGAAGATGTACTTGCTGTTGTGGGCTTTCCACGCGGGCGGGGAGCATCTGAACCTTGAATCAAAAACTCTGCAATTTGAATTTTTGAAATGCATTAGATCCATTTGATTTTCATTATTTTCACCCACAGCTTTGGAATCAGTTTAGTATTCGATCCATGAGTTTACAGTATGGCCAAATCAACTGCGTGAAATATCATCCTCAATGGCCACTTTTTTGATCGAATATAAATTTGAAATAAACTTAGAAATCTATTGCATAAAACCACCCCTCCCATCCCTCTTCGAGACATTTTCTGAATAATGAATTAAAATTACTATGTACACTGTTAAATACTTTTGTCCAGTATACTGGACATTGAATTTTCATACGAGAAAAAACAAATGAAAAATTTACTTACACGTTTTTTTGTACTTCTAAAGGCAGTCGGATACTTTAAACATTTGAATTATCACAAATTTTTTGCTGTATATAAACTTTTTACATAAGAAAAAACAAGTTTTAATGGAACTGTTTCACATTAAAATGCACACCTATTTTAACAATCAAGTTTGAACTCATATTTTCGAAACGAGATTCAACATTTAAAAAATGTAGATGTTTATATCGGCTCATAAATGGAATAAGTAAGGAGATATAATATAATTTTACCGATCTGTTGGCAAATACGGTTGTAAATAGGCGAAAAATATCTATGTCCAGTATACTGGACATTGGTAATTAAGAGTTGTAAAAATTTGAAATAAATCAGGAGTGAAGAGGTTAACATAAACATTTTATGCATTTAGAATTTCGCTTGTTTTTAATAACAATAACCATCCAATCAAGAATTTTAATCTCAGAATAATTTCGATGCAGTAATATACAATTGAATAAGTAATAACTTTAATCTTCGACATTTCAGGGTAAATTTTGCTCTTTCTACACGCTCTTGAAGTACTTAATCTTTTCAACGTCGCAGTTTACCCTTTTGAGTTGATACAATAATCAAGTTATGTTTACATTTAGTTACTTTTTATTAGTAACTTACGCATTATAAACAATTGACCGATTTTGCCCATTAACGAACTTAAGCTCAATATTTATGTCTAGAATACGTTATCTTGATGACTGATGGACGGACGGACATGTGTAAATGGGCTAGTTAGATGATGAATACCTATACCAAAATTTTTTAATATTTTCTAAGGTTACAAACTTAGGCTAAAATTAATATATTCTGACATATTGTATGTAAGTCGAGTATCATAATAATTAACGATAAAAGTGGGATCGGAATTTGAACCTAGTATCTTTACTCGATGATTCCCTGGTACCCACCCTTTGACATATAGACAGGGATGTCTGTTGTTGTAATGATTATAAATAGATTAAAAGACTTTACCAAGAACAGAGGTATTATATGTTGCTCTCTGGTTAATATTACTACTCTATCAAGACCAGAGGCAATATAGGCAACCATCGGTTTTGTAAATTAAATTACTCTGCTAAGACCAGAGACAATATAGGGATCCCTCAGTTTTTCTACCAGAGCCGTTCTCTTGATGAATAGATACAAAGTTTAATCCCAAATATACTAAATCTGATCCCTGATCTATGAAGGATCATACAAGTGCAAATAACGTACATAGAGGTTTCCTCTTCCTTCAAACATATGGAATCGCCTGATATAGCTTGTAGCGAAATTTTATCCCAGTAATCAAGTTGTGCTTGTCGTATCCACTCTCTGATTCGAAAAGATTTTGATATAACAAAATAGAGGCTAGAATGAGAGATACGTTTTATATAAACCCTTACATCTTACTGACTCCTTTAAGCACCAGAACACTGCAAAACTACGAACATTACAATGTTTTGCATGGAAATAATTCTGAATGTTTTTTTTTTTTAAATGGTCTATAATTTTAATAAAACGAAAATATTGTTATTTTATACCGCAGTGCCTAATCTTTCATTTATTTTGAAAGGAAATACGTGTCAAAAAAGAAAAGTTTAACTACTTATAAAAAATAGTTCATCTAACATAAATGTATATTTTTGGGATTTTATAATAAAAGTATATGCTTGTATATCTATATTATTGGCACCGATTAAAAATTTTTATTCATTTTTAATTTTATTTCAAGTTCATAAAGAGTTTATAATAATAAAAATAATGTTATTAAAATAAAATTAAAAAAATAATAATAATAATAAACAATACATTACCAAAAAATTTTACCAGTTAGTGGTTTTTTAAATTTATTTTTAGACATGATTAGAGAGATTTATTAAGCAGGACTAATAGTCTTATCAATTTTCATATTACCACAATTATGTAGTCCTGCATGTATTTATTGTAAATTTTGCATGTGAATATAGTTGAAAACTGTAAATAAAAATTTAATGTAAAATAATATCGTGAAATTAACTTTTTATATGTAAATAAAATTTTTTAAAGAACTTTGTTTGGTTTTTTAATTGTCAACAATTAAAATCAATTTCAGATCACCAACTGCTAAAGATATGGTACCACATGATTATTAACCTGATTTACACAATTCTTTTGTGCTTATTTTGATTTATAGCAAAAAATCTGCAATCAAATAACATAACAATACACAACAAGCATAATCACCACTGGCTTCAGTATATATAGTTATACAGCCATTATTTAAGAGATTATACAATTATGGGCTGTAGAGCTAAGCAAGAAGAAGAAGATACAATTATGTAATAATATATAAAACGATATTAAATAAAAAGTATGTTAGTTTGCAAAAACAAAAAAATTAAAAATAGTTAAAATTTATAAATTATATCAAAAATAAATTTTACAAAAGATACATGATATTAGACACTAAATAGGGGACCGCGGTAGGGTTATGAATAGAGATAACATTTAGATACAAAAAAAAAAAAAAAAACAATGTAATAAAGTATAATTATAAATTTAAAATTTGTTTGTTACTAGTTTCATAGAAAATCCAATATATTTACGCAAGGCATTTAATAAACATTTGAAAACCGGTATTAATTAGAAACAACATTTTTCATCCCGCAACATCTCCATTCCTAAAAATTTTCGTATAAACTTCAGTTCTTTTCCACTTTTCTTTAGAGTCAAAATTTCAAAAAATCTTTATTGAAGTTCCAAACATTACACAAATTATGATCAAAGTTCCTTATTTCTTCTCCGAATTTTATAATTTTAAATTTTTGGAATATGCACATAATCTACCCTTTGTTCTAACAGAATTCAATTTGCTGTCTAAACTGATTTTAATAATGAAAGGCTTAGCTCGTTAATGGGTAAAATCGAACTTTATACAAAGAAGTTTCGAGAGGAGTTATAGCGGAAGCTGCAAATTAAAATTTTAACTTTTTTCATTGACTACACTGTGGTATAGTAATAAAAAGTTTCTTTCTTTCATTATTTTAACATATCGTGAGTTCTTCTGATGAAACTTTTGTACTCTCTGTACCGCAATTAAGTTAGCGGGGAAGTTTAATAAAATTTATTTAACCAAACCTCAAAAAATTGTTCCCAAAATGCTCTATTAGGATCCGAAATTGCTCCAGTGATTAGGTAATATTTTAATTAATTATTTGCAATCAAAATTACAAAAACTGTTTTCCTTATATCTTAGCGAATTAATGCTTTTTTCTATATTTTTTAATTCTATAAATTGGCCCCGATTTGCTCTTTCGATATTATTCCATTTGATTCAGCAATTACTTTTATTTTTGCATAATTAATTACAAAATTAAAATTATTAATTACGATTTAAATAGCCACCATAAGACTATGGTGGCATAATCTAATGGAATTTTTAGACTATAGAGCAAGTGTTTATACATCGTTAGATATACAATCGGGTGGGGTTCACAATGAGTCTACAAAAAGGGAAACGAATAAAAAGTATTCGTTTGCAACAAATAAAAAGTTGACTAAATGTAGCTTTTGTAAATTGCATCATCAATTAGAAAATTCTGCAAAATTTGTTAAGTTATCTCTTATAGATAGACACGTTAATTTGTTAGCGATACGGAATTATGTTTTCTTTGTTTAAGTAGACATAGAGTAAAGGATTGCGATTCAAATTGGAAATATTATAAATGTAAAGCTAGGTATAATATAATTCTTCACATGGAAAATGATGTGAAAATGAAAACATGTGAACAATCAAATGTGAGTTCAAAAAATAAAGAGGAAAGTTATAGTAAAAGTATAAATCGGGTGGATCAAAAAACGACAAATTTAAGTTGGCAGTCGGTTAGTTTAGCAGAAACCAATTTTCAAACAAAAAATTCAGAAATATTATTAGCAATAGTTATGGTTAATATTGTTTATTCAAATGGAAAACAGGTTAGAATCAGAGCATTACTGAATAGTGGCAATAAATCTAATTTATCTGCAGGGATGTAGTAAAACAATTATTAAATTTAAAACGGTTAAAAACACGTACGTTAGAAATTTTAGTTATTTCAAAGACTAAGACTTATGTTAATGATTGTGTACAGGTAATCATTAAATTTCTTTACAACAATTTTGAAATAGAACTTAGATGTTTAGTGCTAGAGGACATAACATACATTTTACCTCACTGATCATACATAAATAAAAATTCATTAGGTATTTCAGTTAACTTACAATTAGCTGATACTAAGTTTAATATACCTGGGAAAATTCAGATGCTTATCGGAGCATCTTTATTTTATAAATCTTTACGGGGTAATTATACCAATTGAAAATAGTAAGTTAATATTATAAAAAACGGTTTTTGGCTATATTGTTTCAGGTCTAATTGAAACATACTGATTATCTAAGGGAGCTTTTGCTAGTTCAGGAAAATGTTTATGATGCTTCGATAATCTTAATGTTAATAATTAAATTTTTAATAAATAATCTTTTGTAATAATTAATTGTAATGATTAAAATATTTTTTTTAACAGTTTGTTAAGTTGTGAAGTTCTATGGTTACGAAATATTAATTATCAATGAAATAATATATAAGTCTGTTAATGGTATATTAAATTACTCAAAATTGTTTTTTTATTAACTGGCTTCAACATATAAAGCCATACAGCCATTTGTCTAAATATGCAACAATATATGACAAAATATTAAATAAAATGTATGGTTTTGTCAAAAAATAAACAAAAAATAGTATAAATTCATCAATTAAATAAAAAATAAACATTTGCATCATTTTAAAAAACAATATAATAAAGTAGATGATTAAAAAACGTAAAATGATGGGACAATCAAATTGTGTTATTTTTAAATAGAAATTTGGGACTTCTTAAGGAAGGTGCAAAGAGTAGAGAGGATTTCAAAATTGTCTATTGAAAGGAGATATGGAATATTGTAAGGACCAAAAACAACCATACGAGTTAAAGAACTTAGAAACCTAGGTATATGCTGTTTAAGGTGTGGACGAATGTGATATATTGTGTCGCAGTATTGATAGCCAGATGTACCTCTAGTGTCGGGGACAACGTGTATTCGATGCAGATGCACAGATAAACAGTTGTGCCCCGTTCTGATGCAGCTTATCACTAAGAAAATTTCCCTGTCCACGTCGAATTTATGGAATCATGATTGGAGCGTTGGACTTGGTTGAAGTTATAACAAATTACGACCTTTTGGTGATGTCCTCCACATTTGGTACCATTCTTGCATCAAAGACCTTTTACAAATAGCCCAAATTTCTTGTACCGGTGGTGGTAATTTGTCTTCTGCACCATTCTGAAAAGCATCCCTAGTCAACATATCAATAAACTCGTTTCGACGTATATCTATGTGTGATAGACACCAAACAAAGGCAACGCAGACACGATCTTGAATTAGATTAACTATGGTGTTTTTGATTAGTACTATGAGGAAAGGAGTTTTAGAAGAAATGGAATTTTATTTCATTAGGGAGGTTAATGAGTCAGATTATACTCTTTTGATATTATTTGACGTATGAGATTGCTTCTAAAATAGCGACACACTGCTGATTGAATTTTGGAATTGTTAGAATAGCAGAGTGTCTACTTCTGTGAAGATGTAGGAGTAGTTTGGACGAATGAATGATGTTTAGGTAATTATTAAATGTAATCAATCAGTAGAGAATTGTCCTGAGGCAAGCCTATGTATGCAATTCTGGGACCCGATAAATCATATTAGTAGATAAACAGTGAGATAACGAATTCTTAGAAAGTTATAAATGTAAGATGTTATTCTAGGTGGATTAAAAAGAGACGTGGGGATGTTGATGAGGTTATTTATATAAACATTATAAAATGCTCCTTATCGTCAATAAAAGTATAAACAAAGTACTCAGAGAATACATTCTCAGAGAAAGCAATCTGGACGTCAGATAAGATCATAGAAAGATTATCGAGAGTGGAAGAAGAGAGTGGATTATTCACAACAACAATCCAGTTTACTGTTAATCAAGTGTTCCATGACCCTGTACACACACAAGGCTAATATGATGGGGCGATTGTATTGTTACGATCTTTATAAGGTTTAAGGATCAGATCATTTATCAGGTTTTAGGTTTCTTAGTATTGACAAAAAATAATTGTTTGCGTTGTCAGAGAAGTTCTTCAACATGCTATAAGATACATTCTAATAATAGATATATATACTAATCCACCTTTCCAAATCCAACGTGCTTAAAGAAGTATAACTTGAATAAACCTGTATTCATTTTATTCAGGAATTTACGGTAGACAAATTTACCCAGACTAATTTTGATTGGTTTCACAAACCACTAATACGCCTGAACATGTACGAAATTATAGCATTTTTAACACTTACTAAATACTTCTTCCTAACCTCTGAAATTATATCATACTTTAGACTTAAAATAACCGAACTTGACGAAGATTTAAAGCTACAACTTGATGATGCTCCTCATATACAAAAATTAAAGTATAGAATAAGATGTAAAAACTTTGAGAAAGAAATAGACAAGACGTCAAAAGACTGTCGGAAACAAAAAAACGTAATAAAAGCATAATTAAAGCTTTTAAAATTGTATTATAATCACTCTAAGATAAAAATAATAATATCCGAACAGATTACATTGCATTAAGCGGCATTAGCCATGATTTGAATGTTTATTATAAAAATATTTAGATATAAAGGTTCATTTTTTAATAAAAAAATTTAATTTAATAGAAGAGAAACTCCAATTAGCAAAAACACAATCATATTCTTCGAGGAAATAATTATTAAACTTTAGTTATTTTTCATTGAATACGCCTAATATTTTTTTTCTTTACTATTATTATATTCTTAAGGCCGTCTTCTGGTCTAGAAATAAAAAAAAATCGATTTTTTTTTTTTCATATTTTCATAGTTTAACTATTTAAGAATATGTCTACGAGAGGATTTTCCCAAATTCAAATTATTTTCGGAGAAATAAGTGAAATAACTGCTATTTTTGGAAAAATAAGAAAAATTCCGATATTTCTGCATACAACGATTGGTATGAAGATCATGAAGAATCCTGTACAATAAACCATAAAGGAAGTGCGGGCAAAATGGAAGTTGATGCTATCGTCGAAATGTTCTGTAGATCGGAGGAAAAACACGGCGTAAAATACGTAAAGTATATTGGAGATGGTGATACTAAGACGTTCAAGGGTATACTTGATATAGATCCTTACGATGGTGACCCACTTGTTCAAAAAAAAGAGTGCGTAGGACACGTCCAGAAAAGAATGATTGCGAGGCTACGAAAAGCGAAAAAAGATAATAAAGGGGTTGGTGGAAAAGGTGAAGGCAAATTAACTGATAAAGTCATCAATAAATTGTCTTTATACTATGGCTTAGCGATTCGCCGGCATCCTGATTCTGTTGAAAACATGAGAAATGCAATTTGAGCAACGTACTACCATAATAGTTCTACAAATGAAAACCCACAACATATGTATTGCCCACCTGGTGCGGAGAGTTGGTGTAAGTGGCAAAAAGCTGCATCTGAAGGAACATTAGACGAGTTTGACCACGAAAATCCTCCTCTGTGTGATAAAGTTTTGAAAATTATAAAGCCAATTTACGAGAGTTTATCATCAGAAGAGTTATTGACTCGATGTTTGGGTTCAGAAACTCAAAATAATAATGAGTCTCTAAACTCGCTGATATGGACTTTCGCTCCAAAGCATATCCATGCCGGGTCTCAGATCATTGAAATTGCAACATTTATTGCTGTATGTATTTTTAATGAAGGCTTTATACCGATATTGAAGATAATGACGATTATGGGAGTGAAAATTGGTCCAGAAGCGCATGCATTTGCTATCAGACGAGACAACGCCCGGATTGACCGCTCCGAGATACGAGCATCCAGCGCATCAAAGGAGGCCAGAACTGCTCGAATAGAAAACAGAAACGCCGAAAATAGTTTTTTCGAAGTCGAGGAAGGTCCGATGTATGAAGCAGGAATGGCAGATTGAATAAATGTAAGTTAAAAATATAATTTTATGACTTAGACTGCAACAATTTTACTTTAAACGCGTTTTTCTCAGAACTGTCTTTTTGAATCTGATACCCACGATTTCTCAGGTTCTGTCGAACCGATTTACTTGAAATTTTAAGAGAGTCTTCTTTAGGGACTTGTCTACTTTGTCGGAACTACGGCCATCCTCAAATTCATTTTTACTATTTTTAACAAATCGAAGAATGTTCAAAAAAGTGGTACAAAATTTTTTTTTTTCATTAGGCAGTCGCCATTTTGTAAAAAAATTTTTTTGTAACTTTTCCGTAGTTCCAGACATTGCGACATTATTGTAGATTGATAATCTTTTTTATTTTTTGATTTCAGATTGCTAGGAGAGTTAAAATCGTGGGTATGGTCACGCACCAAATTTTTGAGACGCCCCACTCCATCAGCTAATAACTAACGGAATTTTGAATTTTTTTTACTTTTTTTTTTTTGTATGCTTCTAATGTGAATAAATAATGTATAAAAAAATTGATGGAAAAAATATTGCTTGTTTTTTTTTTACAGCACTTCAAAAATTACCTAAAATTCATGTCTCTAGACCAGAAGACCCCCTTAAATTAAGTATTAACATAAAGTACACACAAAATTTCTTGTATTATTTAAAATTAACTGAAATAAGTAAAGATAACAAACAAAGTTAATTTTTTAGATACTAGACATACGATTGAATATCATTGTATGGACTTTTTTTTTCCTCTGACATGTTATGTATGTCGATATAAACATGTATCCAAATACTGCTCTGTTTTCTTTTTTTTTATATTTGTTTTGTTTTGTTTACTCTTGTTATAATTCATTAGATATTATTCATATTTATATATAGTGTAGATATTTTCTCTATCCTCTATTTAAGATTTAAACCACATACTATGTTTATAGTAAATTTATTTAAACAGAGAGCCAACTCCTTTACTAAGGAGCCTTAAGGTAGTTTGGTACCCAAATGACTTAAAGTTAACCCAATATTTTTTGTGTTCATTCAAAAGATTATAATTAAATGCACCTATAGAAAAAAAATCAGATTTTTTTACCACACCGTTTAAGAGATATAATTAATTAAAGTTTAGCAAAAATACACGAGCTCTTATGAGTGTCCTTGTTCAATAATACCGGAAATGTATATCCCACATATACACTGAAAAAATTTCAGAATTTAACGCGTACTTTCCATGTAATTAATTTTTCAATATTTACATGTGGTTTCTATCTTTCTCCTCTATATTTACTAGGGAAAAAATAGTAGTTCCGTTAAGCGCGCCAATTTCAAATAGTAACTAGCGTTTTTAATACACTTATAAATAATATATAACAACCAAAGGATAGTGAACATTAATAAAAATATAAATTATTTTTTATAATATTAAATTTATTTTCTAACGAAATAATTTATTTATTTATATAAATATTAAAAAAAAAAATAAATAAATAATTCACGATATAATAAATAAAGTTGACAGTTCAGGGTCATGTTTTGAAAATCATTTAAAGTTGGTATTATCTAGTGACAGTTTGAGTACTAGTCAAAAATATTTTATTTATTACAATTATTTTAATTATTTAATTATAATCCATGCTAAATTATATCAATTAAATTCTAATGTTAATTTTCATCAATTATTATAGCATGCTTCGTATATTTATTAGTAAAAAAAAAGTATTTTATTTGACCTTAGCTTGCGGCTCATGGAGTATAGAAAAGGAAGGAGAACCATCTGAAGGTATTAAAAAGTGTCCATCGAAAGGGAGCAAATTAAGGTGGCGCCATAGTAGCAAGTGGGAAGATTTTAAAAACTTCGTTTATCAAATTACATTTCACTCGGTTTATAATATGGAGGGTAGAGACATCTCTACACTCCATACACCAGAGATATTAAATTTTCCAACTCAGCACACTTCACTCCGCTTACAACCGCTACATTCATATCCTTACCTCTGGCTACGCTAGCGCTATTTGGTGGGTTATTGAACTATAATTTGCCTGCTTACGATGGACACTTTTTCAACTTGTCCTCCACTTGAGATGGTCCTCCTTATCTCTACCCTCCATATTGCGGCTACCAAGCTACTAAACTATGAGTAACTGTTCTAAACTATGAGTAACAGTTACTCAGTAACTTACCAATACATTTTTTAAGTAATATTTTATCAATACCATCTATCAACCACGATCTGGACTATACAAATGAAAATTTAGAAATTTGGGAATAACAAGACAACTACAAATGATTAAACTTTTTCCACGTAAAAAAAAATCGAAAAATCCGATATAAGGATGTTGACTTAGTGCCAATTTTTAATAAGCTATAACTCAAAAATTGATAATGTTGATATTCATTAAAACTGAATTTAAGAAATACTGATATTTTTAGTAAAATATATTAATCAAATGAGTTTATAAGGTTTAATAATTAAAATATAAACGTGAAAATAATAATAATTATAATCTGCTCGAAAACTTACTTAAATAATTTGAAAATTGTACTGAGTGCAATGATATAATCAATAAAACTGTGATTCATTACTAAAAAATAATTTTAATTTTTCTATTTTGATAATTGTATTAAAATTTGATTTAATAAATAATAAAGTTTATATGTTCAACAGAAATAATTTTATTGGATAAATCTTTATTCGAATTTTAGCGCGGAAAATTGTATCATGTGTCGTTCAAAAAGTACCAACAAGTAAAGTCGTATGTTTCAAAGTTAATAAACAAAATAGTAAAATGTATTCTAACATGATTATTAACATTATATCAAATTAAAAAAATTCATCGTATATTTTTAGTGTTTAAAATTGCAAGATAATCTTGGGTAGCAAACGATAATTTTACGGCCCTGAAAACATACTGGCCCCTACCATAAATGCTAACACTGGTCAGTACGTCCCGTGTAATAGAAAGCGGCTCTATCAGCAATTTTAGTAATTACAGAACTTGCTTCAATAAGAGTACCATATCTTGTTAGTGGCATAGATATAAAAGATATGGATTAATATACTTAAAACTCAATCCTGATTAATAAATATATTTTAGTGTTTTACATAGGTGGTGTTCTCTTACAGAGAGAAATATACAATTTCTCTTTAATACAAGTTTTTATGAAGAAATATTAATACTTTATTTATTTTGTATACAAAAAATAAATTATTTCTATCTAATAAAGAAAATGAGAATAATATCAGAAAAAATAAATTAAAAAAATGGCAAATGTAAATAAAAAATGCAATATTATTTATTTTTATAAGCTTATTTAATTTCGTTGAAATAATCAAATAGGTATTTGACAGATAACAATTTTAAATTATTATAGATTCGTAATGTTCATTTCCAGAGTAGTGTTAATTGAAAGTAGAAAACAAAAAACTTGAGCATGCAAAATAATTAATTCCAAGAAAAATAGCGGTTTTTTTTCAGTATTTCATTGGCAACCGAACCTAGAAAATTCAAGAAAGCCCAAAAAACATTATTTTGCTAATAATTTATGTTTTAAAAAAAATAGAAAAAAAACCGTTTAAAATCGGAGTTGTTAAATTTGTTGCTTTTTCCCATCTAACCATTTTTTTAAAAAAATATTTTTTATAAAATCGTTCGTAACAGTTCTCTGACATCATGGTGCATTTTTCGGTGCTCTATTTCTTCGTTAAGACTTATACTATCATGCTCATTTATTTAAAATTTGTATTTTTAATTATTATATAAAAACAATGCCATCGCAAAAATTAGAAATTTTTTAGGTAGGATTTTTAAGCTGTAATTTTTTGACACTAAAATAAATGAGAGTTAATACTTTTTTACTACTCTACGCCCGCTAAAGGGTAGAAATTATTTTTAACGAAATTTTTTAGTTTCTTCGATCAATCGAGCGAAAACTGGAATACATGTTGTATTGGTCGGTCAGGATATAAATATATTCGTTTTGTTAACGCATAATACTCCAGAAGAACTAAGCATACATTTTCTATATAAATATATTTATTTTCTAAAAAATCGTAGAAGCAACAAATCAAATTGTTGGTATTCCAATTAGAGTCTACGTTAGAATCTATTACATTTTATTAAAATACATCGCATTATTGCATGTAGTCACCGGGTACAATAAAGTTTCTTGTATATATAAACAATGCAAAAACAAGTTATTAACAGCTTTTAATAATACATCGTATAGATATTTTTTATGAGGCAAATGAACCCAGAAAACTTGTTAATTACTATCTAGAAGGTAAACGGAATTCAAAAAACCCTCAGACATTGAAATCCACCCACTAAAAAATGTAATTGCACCCGAATATAAATAACAAAGGTGCTGTATAAATGAGTATTCCTAAATACAACTGACAGTTGCAGAGGAATATCAATGGAGGATTTATAATAAAAATATAAGTACCTATCATGAAAAGTGAAAATAAAGTAGTTTTTTCAATCCAAAAAACTCAAAAATTTTAGATAGAAATACACTATTTTACACATATTTTTTTATCTACAATGTTTAAATTATTTAAAATTTAGTTTTAGCATAAATATCAAACTGACAGCTTTAAAAGATTTAAAATGGAGGAAACGTGGGGATACCTATGTATACAGTACTCTACTAAAATCGCAATGATTGCTGTTCTTATATGGCACTAGATCAACACCAATATACCTTAGAGCGTTTTTGTGGTTAATTCAAATTTAATTAAAAAATTCAATAATTAATTTATAACTCAGTTTTATGTTCAATTAAGGTTTTTTTTTCGGAAATAGTTAACGTTTACCTCTATTTTAGAAGGGTATTCCAAAATCTATTATAGTGCCTATTCTATGCCCAATATTTATTCTACAATTCTATGGTTTTATAGAGAGAATACGTCGCTAAAATTGAAGGCCAACTCAATGTAAATTTTTTCGCATGGATTTATGCCATCTCTGAATGTACAAACAAGCTAATTAGTATGACCGGTAAAATAGGCCTAGTTAGTATAGGTATATATTAAGGTTCTAACATTGTATAAATTTGCAGTGTTGTATATAGTTTTTTCGTATTTGTGTTACATTCGAAAACTTATAATATTTCATTCACTTTCAAAAATTATTTATAGATTTCAATTCTAATATTAAGTTGTTTGTAATTTTTGAAATTGAATTTTTTAGATAAGTTTATTAAATATTAAGTTTTTTACTATGATGCAAATAGGATAAATATCATTTTCACACAAGCCCATTTATTTATAATAAAATTTATTGTAAAAATTAACTTTGAAAACAAGACCCCGGACTGACGTAACGTAATGACAGGTTTAGACCAATCAATAAATTTAAGAAACAGCACTCACAATCTGTAATTGGATGGGTGACCACCTAGCAGTACTGTGTTCCGTATAAAAAATAATATGTTGTGTAAAAAATAATAATCCCCTTTGGGGTTAATGGTTGTATAGCAGAAAGTAGTTGAAGCCAGAAATTAAAAAAAAAACATTGAAAACAAATTAAAAATTATACGCAAAGAAAAAATCACTATCCAAATAGACAATTTATTAAGAAATAAAATTTAACGTCATGCTACAACGATATTGTAAAATTATTTATTATTTAGTTTATTTTGGTTTAGCGCTCTGCCACACTATAGTTTTTTTCAACGCAACACGGACGCTGAAATTGACTTGCATTTCAGCTTTCTATTGAGTTAACTGAGCCTGCCACGCTAGAATTTACTTTCGACGTGCGTTGAAGCGAACGGAAGTTTTAGCGCACGTTGATATTTTTAATTTATTATAATTGTAATTGTATTTGTTTCATCTTGTTTAATTTGTGTATTGTATAAATACATTGTCATTCCCGGTTTGGTTGTATGTAGATAAGCGCAGGTATATTTATATGATATGTTTTTGAAATATTAAGCAAATACAGGATGTGCCACCATGCATTCAAAATTTTAAAAAGCTAACTTTTTTTGTATACTTTTTACGGAGATGCGGTTTTTTGGCCGTCGATGTGAAATAAAATAGGAAAACTTGTTTTTATTGCATTTCCGCTTTTGGGGAAAATTACAGATAATACTAGGTGTTTTGTCAACATTTTTCTATATTTTTTAATCTGAAGCTTTGACTGGCCGGAAATATTTGATATATAAAGAAAATTTGATTTTCATTAGAGATAATTTGCTTTAAGAAAATTTTTATTAAATAATAATTCATTTTGAAGGACTTTTTGTACTTTAATAAAGGTACTAAGAATTTTCTTCCAATTATTGTTCATTTTTATGTTATTGAACGTTATTATCCATTCGGTTAATATTACACCTTCAGAAATAATAAACAAACCTTTTCCCTTGTTTTTACTTGAGCTTGGTTTTTTAATACTATTTTTGATATAATAGTAGGTTTATGAGCTGTACGTGAAAAACGTTCAAAACATACTGTAATTAAGTCTTAAATAAAAGAAAAGTCTATTTAATTCCAAGAATTATAATTAATTAATTTAAATTGATAATGATAACATGTATTGATAATAATTAATAACACAATTGTCCTTAATTGAATATATAAATGTTGCAGTTTGATGCTGCGCAAAAAATAACACATATGTCCGTTAAACTCTCTATGGAATCGCGCGCTCCTCACCGCTCTTACTTCACTAACCGTTCTTGTCATGCACTCAACACACTCAACATCGTGAGCCTTAAACCAGTACGACACAAACACGTGTTCTCTCATCAACTGTTAGTGTTCAACTGATTTCTCGCAAGCAGTGTTACCAACTCGAATTTTTTCAAATACAGTTTTATAGCTTTAAAAGTTGGTAGTTTCATACCCCACCTAAATCGAAAAGTAGGTAGATCTACTAACTATTTTTTTTCAAAATATATAAAGATTCTGCACTAAGATATAATACTCACAATTCACTTTTTAGAGAAAAATAACTTATTTTGCTGACTATTTTTAAAAAACCAATAAGAAAAAATCATTTTCCCACGTCTTATGATATTTTTGATCGTAATGTAGCTTCTTATGCTTTCGTGGCGGAGAATATTCATCAGATTCATCGTTACTCTTAGACATTTTATTATTTATGTTTTTTTTTTCTAAGATTACAATCACTTCAATATACTTCATAGACTTTTGATTTCAAATACTAACTTTTGTTTAATAACAATCATGGCTACCATGGATATAAATATATACCAAAGACAGAAGTATATATATGAAAATAAAATGACGGATGGTTACGTCACAACTGTCACAACAAGGCCATCTTTCCATTCTGTTTAAATTCAAAAATTTATCGAGCAGTAAAAAAAATTAAACAATTTAATTGTTGACAAAGGAGTAAAGACATATATCATTTTTGCAAAAATAAAATTAAATTTTTAAGAAATAAAGAAAGTTGGTAGATTTTTCATCCAGGGTAGTAGGTTTGAAATAAATGTTAAAAGTTAGTAGATCTACCTAAAAGTTGGTAGAGTTGGTAACACTGCTCGCAAACAACTTATCACACTTCATACACATCATTCAACCTCCCTCACTCCCGCAGGCCCCCGGCGGCATCCAAGTCATCATAAACCACACATACATTTAAACCGACATTTTTAATCAGGTAATATCCAATTCGGTGTACGGAGCATTTGTTTTGAAACAGTTGCTTCTATTTTTCCCACAATTCAGCGCGATCGTTGATATTTTCAGTATGAACATATAAGAATTTATCCAAATTCCAAGCGATGAGTGCTTTAGCTTTAAGACTCTTATTTTCATTCATTTCAGAACCTCCATCTGATTTAATGAACCCCAGCCATCACAATTATTTAAATCAAGCAAATTTTTTACTGCATATGACCATGTGTGATAGTTTTCGTTACCTTTCAATTTTTCAATTTAACTCCAGGTTGCACAGTTATTTTTCATCTTGAATGATAAATTTACAAATTGACATATAATTTTATATTTATTAACATAATAATAATACAAGTCAGCTTACAAACTATGGCACCTAGCCTAAGCTTTATCTATAATATATCATCTTATTTACTAGTTACATCGCTTAGAAAAGCGATTTTTGTTACAACGCTTAGAAAATGGAAAAATTTAAATAAAAACCATTGAAAATAAAACTTAACCTATGTGAATAAATAAGCCATCCCTATAACCTTTTTTTATAACATGCATCAATCCGATTATATACAAACATAGTATCATAGCATAGCAAGCCAGTGCCGCCAATATAGGAATAATTTATAACACGAATGGATCAGCTTATTATAGTATTTGAACATTACTGAATTATTTCCCTACAATGCAATGATTTAAATTTTATTTAGTTATATGCAATACGCTGGTTGCTATATTAATTACTTCACGTCAATTCCTCTCTTGAAAAATTGATTTATATCCTGAAGGGTGTTAAATCATAGGGATTCGGACGTTTTTCTCTTATGCCATATGGACTTGTAGACTCTGGATTTGCTGTGGAATTTTATTTTTGTTCTTTCTTCATGGGAAGCTTCAGAATTCTTATGACCGTTGGTTAAATTTCCTCATTCGAACTTTGTTCAAACTTTTTTCTGCAGGTTATTGGACAACTTTCTCTTGTTTTAGGTAAATAACACAAAAGTAATGATAAACATCCACATTTGTAAAACCCATAAATTATAATTTACGCCGTTATAATTCCAACAGAAAGTTTAACTGTGAACCAATTTGAACTTGAAATAAATTTTCCCAAAAATTCGACGTGGTCCATCTCCTTGTCTAGTTGCTGACTAGGGTTTACAAGTGGTGGAAATTATTTGTTAGCTGCTACAGATTTATGTTAAGTAATGCAATTGACAAGGTACAATGTTTTTTATTTGATTCGATTTACTTTTACATTCCTGGTAGTGATTTAATTGAATATCTGGGATGAAGTCATTTATAATATCGGGTGTAGTTTTAATAATTGAAGGCTTTAGGTCCACATTATTGCTGAATCCATTACAAATCTTGCCAATATCGATTTTTGCAATTTATTGTTTTAGTTCAAATTGTTTAACTGATTGCAATTCATTGTTATAACATTTGGGGTAGAGCTCGTCACCATTCATTGATTGGAATATATTTGTTGTCATATTTTGTGCGTAACGGAGTATTTCATTACTTCACATTCTTTAGGTATTAAATGAGTTGAAATGTCGAAATGCTTTGATTCACAGCCTGAATGTTTTTCTTGATAACGTGTCTCCTCTTTACATATACATTTTTCTTGGTGTTTCTTGCAATTATTTAATGTTGTTTCCAAAATTTGCTTTTGTCGATTTTTGCTTGTAAGTAATGGTTTTTATTATCTTTATATCCTAGAGGATATGCGTAGTGAATAAATTTGGAATATGTCTTGATCGTTTTGTCTCGTTGAGTTAATATTCTTCAAATAAAATTATAAATTTTTATTACTTATTTTTATTTTGGAAAAAGATGGTTGAGCGTTTATAACATGGAATTTAAATGCTGAATATTTGTAAATACGTTTAGATTTTACGTTTATGTTCATTTTCGATTTATAAATTTTGTCTTTATTTATTAAAGGATAATTATCTTTAACAGTGGCATCGCTAGGTTTTAAGGTAGTTGACTGAAAGACAATTAGATAAAAATACTGATTGATTTTTTGAATTAGTTTTTCTGTTAAAATTTTATTGATTTCTATTTTAACTTTTAACTGTAGGTAGCTCTGAATTTTAGGTAAATAATAATTTTTTGGAAGTATCTGTCTCAAGTCTGTATCTTGACACATTTTAAACTGTTTGCATAAGTTAGTTTTTCTTTCTCAGTTAAATTACTTCCTGATTATAACATATTCATTTTATTGCTATTGAAGCATGTAAAAAATTTTGTTCCACATTATTAATTTTTTCTACATTAACATGTTTTGTCTCATCGTATTTTTAACATTTATCATATTACGTTATAATAGTATTTTTATAATTAAGTATTGTCTTTTGTACTAACAGTATTTTTTAAAATATTAATAGTATTTTTTGAAAAAGTTTTTTTTTAATGAATAGTATTTTTTTGCTTCTATTTTTGTCTGATAATGAATTAGAAAATCTAATCTCAATACGCGGTCCGTAATGAAAATAAAACTATTATGAACTATTTGGAGAAAATATGGAAAATAAAATTTATCTCGAGATAGAAGTAATTTTGTATTTCCTTTTGTATATTGAATAGTATTTTCTATTCCTGATAGAGGTAATTTTTCTGCAGTGTTGATCTGATTTACAATTTTTTTTTTTATAAGTGAGACACTAGCACCTGTATCAATTAGAAATTAACAATTTTCATTTTCGAGTTTAAAGATTAATTTTGTTAGTTTAGTGAAAGAATTGTAAAATTGCATTCTTCCGTCAGTTTTTGTTGAGCCATAGTATTTTGTTGTTGATCCATCTCTGAGGCTCTCAGAGTAGATGATTGGAAGATTAAAGGAAGTTCTGAATTTTTAATTTGGTTTTGTCTTGCAGTGAGAGTTGTTTTAAGACTGTCAATTAAGTTATTCTTGCCACAGGTTTTCTGTTATATATGACCATTTAATTTATAAAACCGTATATTTAGGGTTTTGAGAAGACGTTTTATTAAATTGAATTCCCTATCCATTAGAAGAATTGAAATTTGAGAATTTAAATTAATAAAAAATTTACTTGCAATATTTTTTTCAATGGGGTTTTTTTATTAGGAATTGCTGGTATTATGATCCTTGTTACGAGAAGTTTTAGCTATTCTTTTCGTAAATAATTAAATTTGTCAATGATAAGTTAGTAATTGTTTCAGAACTATTTTGTTTAGAATTCGTAATATGTCTATTAAATATTGCGTCCTATTAGTTGTTTATCTTTTGAAACTGTTTCTATTATAGATTCCAACGTTATTTCTGTAATTTCATATTGGATTTTCATTGGTAATTTATTGAATATACATTAATATTTCACTATGAGATATGTAGGCGCTATTTTTAATGTCTTTCCCAATTGTGAATAAAAATTTATTTCTCCGTTATGATTAATTTTAAATGCATCAATTCCTGTTGCATAATTAAAATTAGATGATCGATTACTATAAGAGAAACAATTAGAAGGTGATATGTGAGAACCAGAATCGTCATCAGTTATGTTTGCGCCAGTAGTTATCTTTCCGTTTTTAATTATTTGTTGGTCATTGAGACTCATCGCGAATAGGTAAAATGTTTGCCAAAGAATAAGAAGCAATTAATAAAAAAATAAGATAAATTAGCAAATTCGATTCAATACTTACGATTTCTGATGAGTTATGCATGAATGGAATGAGCGGTTTTTGCAGTGGAATATTCGATCCCTTGAATACAGTTGTCCAATATTATCGTTTTGATGATCACTTTTTATCGCAGATCTTGGAACCAATCTAAGGCTCGATTACAATATCCGTGGCGCCTCGATTTTTTGATGGATTTTGGTAAAACAAACCAACAAAAAAAGACGAAAATGAAGAATACCAATTTTCGAGTTTTCGTCTATTTTTCGAGTTATCCATGGGAGTTAAATCACAGGTTGGCGAAGGGCCAAAAACCAACCCAACCTGTGCAAACTGCACCCCACAAATTTATGGGTAATTAAGTCAAAGATTCAACGTAGGGGCCAAAAACGACCAACCTGTGCAATCTAGACCCCAGAAATTAATGGGTTTATAACAGTCGAAAAAGGCGTACATGTATTTTTAATAGTTGTATTAAATATACAAGTGTTGATTTTTTTTAAACGAATTAAATTTCGGTTATTTGTGCTTGAATTGTGTTTAAATTATAGTCATTTAACAAGTAATAATAATTAAATCTTGTAAAATGTTTTAAATTGTACATTTTATGTGATATAAACACGATAATTTTTAAAAGAAGTGTCGATAAGTCGCAAAAATAGGCGAAAATTCAAAAATTGATATTCTTCATTATCGTCTTATTTTAACCTGTTTTATCAAAATTAATCGAGGTGCCACGGATATCGTACACCGCCCCCCCACGCCCTTTCCTATGAACAATGAACAAATTTGTATCCCACTTCTGAAATCAAAATTTTCGTGCCTTGTTGTTATGTTCACGAAATCGGATGACCGATGATTAGCATTCACGTAAAAATTAACATTCACGTCAGGAATATGGAACCAGTATTTCGGTTATTTTAATTGTGGAAATATACACAAACAGTTATTCGACCACAAAATTAAATATAAAATACAACTGATACAAACTAGTACTAACCAGAGAAGAGATATTATTCTGTCTTTTTTGATGGTACTATTATTGTGACCACAGGCGTCGTGATTATGACACTTCTTCATATCAAACAGAGAGAGGCATCTCTTTATATACAACGGAACTATAAAACTCAGTTTAATGCGCATTGGTTAGATATTTTAGTATATTGTCTATTTTTACCGACGATAACATGGTTGGAACTAGTAGAATGGTGTCAAATTGATTTGCAAATGTGTTTTTATAATCTTGAAATAAAATATCTCTTAAAAATAATTCTTTTAAATAAATTCAAAATGTGATTCTAATAATAGTAAACAATTGTAAAACATTAATGTATATATCTTTTACGAATAAAAATTCTTAATTATCATTTAAAGTATGTTTACTAAATAAGAATTATTGATTTTAAGTCATTAAAATATCTTTATTTTTTTTAAATTCTTCAAAATGTTTTTAATTTAAATTATTTTGTTGTTAATATTTAGTGCAATACTTAAGTTTAAACAAATTATTTCAAAAATGGAAATTATTGGTGATTATGAATATAATCCCAAAGATCTAATTGGACATGGTGCTTTTGCTGTTGTTTTTAAAGGTCGTAATCGTAAGGTAATATTATTTATATCGTAAATGTTTTATTTGCATTTCTATTTTTGTAAATTTGCATAAATAACACTACCTTTTTTATGTTTTATGGTATTTAGAGTCCAGATGATATTGTTGCGATTAAAAGTATTACAAAGAAAAGTTTAGCCAAGTCACAAAATTTATTGGGAAAGGAGATTAAAATTTTAAAGGTAAGGTTTGTTTTGAAATTTAAAAAATTTTTTGTATCAGGTAATAAAATTTAAAAAATATTTAAATATATTAGTTAATGAATGACAAAATTATTCAATTGTTGCATTAACGCCTAATATTGTTGATTTTGTCGACTTTAAAGAAAAATTATTTTGCTTAAAGGGCATTGTTATAAGAAAGTGCTTTATTATTCTAAGTCTTCTATATCAAAGTTAAATACTGTCTAACTCATTTAAATTGTATAAATTGAAATACAACAAAGTTAAAATAACTTATTTATAATTTTATTGGTATTTATAATTTTATAAATTTTTTATGTTTGAATTTTTCTCTTACCTCTTATGATTTGAAAGTTGGATCTACGATTTATGGTACCATGGATCAATTGACCGATTTTACCCAAAATCTAATGTCATAGTATCATTGGATCCAATGGAACGATTTTGCTTATTGTGGTGGCAGGTAGACGAAAATGAACTAAAAGATGATTCTATGAACACCCATTCCAAAATTTTGTTAGTGTCTTCAATATTTTATAGCTTTACATATCTGAAGGCTGAATATACTCTTGATATATTTTTGAATTATGTGCTGAGTATAAAAATTGAATTAAAATATGACAAATAATTTTAAATTATTTTCTTTTAACCAATTATCTTTCGTAGTCGGCAGCAACTATAATTGTTATTTAAAAATTGAATTGATGCCGCCGACTTCGAAAGGTAATTAATTGTTCACAATTGGATTTATTTACAGAAATTTAGTATTTTTTACTTTTCAGTTCACTATTTTGTCGATTCTATTTTTTTCGAAAGGTTTTTATTTTTTAGTTTTTATCTATATTTATTTTATCACTAAAAAATAAGTCTTTTGGATGGGTTCCCCTTTGGATGAAATACAATGATTAAAAAAAGTTTTCGGGGATAAAATATATAATTAGAGAATGTTTAAAAATCATTTTCCAAAATTTGATATATAACTTTTTTCCACTTTATTGCTAGCAGGGAAACAATTTACTATGTTTAGCTTTTGATCAACTTGCTAGGAAAGTATTAATTTTCCAAAGCGTTCCTAGGGCTTCATAATTATTTTTACGGTATTTTTTTTTTTTTTTTTTTACATTTTAACTTACATATTTGACCCCGGACTGACGTAACGTAATGACAGGCTTAGACCAATCAATAAAGTTAAGCAACAGCAGTCACAATCTATATTTGGATGGGTGACCACCTAGAAGTACTGTGTACTGTTGTTGTATAAAAAAAAAAATAATAATCCCCTTTGGTTAATGGCTATATAGCTGAAAGTAGCTGAAGCAAAAAAAAAAAAACATTTTTTAAATTAATTTTTATTTTATTGTAGGAATTAACCGAATTACATCATGAAAATGTGGTTGCACTTTTGGATTGCAAGGAATCATCTCATAATGTTTTTCTGGTCATGGAAGTAAGTATTATTTTCTATAAAGATTTAAGAATTATTTAAACTGAATTTTTTTAAATTTAATTTACGTAAATTTTAAAGGAATATCGTAAGCGTTAGAAATCTATGAAGTGGGACGTTTCCATTTCTAGTGGATTAACTTCACAGATCCATAATGGTATATCTTCCATCCGGCTCAAATGAAAGGGGCGAACTGTGGGTTAATCTATTTTGCGTTTTAGAAGGGTTAGATTTTTTTACTAACTACTGATATAAGAAGTGAAAATAAGAACTAAAAGTGTTAATTTTTTAGATACACTAAATATGTATTGAAAGTTATGTGCTTGTTAGCTGAATTTAATCGAAATTTGAAAAAATATTTCAATCAAAAGTTATCCGAAAAGATCATTTATTATTTTAGTATTTTTTTCTATCTTTGTTGGTTTAAAAGTTAGATCAAGTATCCAATCCACTGGACTCAATGAACCGATTTTGCTCATTCACGAGCTTAAACCCACTTTTTATGTCTAATATACATCATCAAATTTCAGCTCGGTATCTCTTCGGTTTTGAGTTATCTTGATGACGAACGGGTTGACGGACATGTGAAAATAGACTAATTAGCTAATTCTATGAAAACTAATACCAAAATTTTATTTGTGGCTTCAATATTTTCTAGCGTTACGTGCTATTAATGTGAAGAATAAAAAAGCATAATAACTAGGCTACTGCTTTTTATTCACTATTAGTATTGCTACCTAGCTTTTAATTAAAATCCAAAACCAAAGAAAACTGTTTAAAAATTCAGAAAACCTTTATGCTTCTTAAATGTTCAAAATTCGAATCCCTCCCTCTTCGGACACTTTTGTAGATAATCCAATATAAATAATTTTTCGCTTATATTCGATCTTCTACTGCATTAAAGATAGTATACGACTTATGCTATCTGCATTTGAGACAGCATACGACTAGGTCATAAAAAAAATTAGCTTTCTCAACATCAGCTCGAAGTTTCTCATATTCTCACTTTTCTTATTTCTTATATTTTTTGAGAAAATTGATCGAAAATTATCTTTTTTCTTTTGAAAGTTTTCAGATTTTTTTTCAAACTGTTTGAAATAAACTTACTTCCATACAAACTTCATGCGAAAATTTGATAGCAATGAAATCTGTGGTTCTTTAAAAAATGATCCTCGATTGAAATTTAAAAAATATGATCATTTTGAAGGTCGATATTATCACGCAGCACTTAAATAAAATTTTAATACCTATCTATAGTGTTACATTTTCTGCGAAAAATGAAAAAATGTCTTTTTAAAATTCTAGAAGTTTCTATTAACTAGCTGGTGGTACTTCCTAAATTTTAACACGTGTATGTGTTGTAATTAAGATCAATGAAAAATATGTCTCTTCAAAATTTTAGTCATTTCTATTAGTTAGCTTTTATCTGAGCTATAAAAGATAGAACTATGGTAATGTCAAAGTTGATTTGAGCTATGGATTTATTTTGACTACTTTCAAATCAAGCCCTGCATTTTAAAAAAGTTTCAAAATAAAAATACAAGTGAAGTTGTCAATTGTATAAAGATTCGATATATCTAAACAGTTTATGAAAAAGTGTTTAAAACAAAAGTTGACTGATGCTGGTCACTAACGAAATCAAAATAAATTTTCATCTAAAATATGCCATCAAAATTTCAGAGCTCTCTATCTTACACTAGCGTCAATTAGCTAATTAAGTAATTCTATGAGCTCCGGTACCAAAATTATGTCTGTATTTTTCAGCACTATAAACAAACTAAATTTAATATACCTTCACACATTTTATATACAGTATTGATAGATATGTATGTTCTATGAAGATAGCCAATGATAATTTATACATATACTTGTGGAATAAAAAAATGCGACACTTTTACCTATTTTTTTTTTTTTTCATCTATTTAAAAACATTAAATACTCGATTGTTATAATCAGTTGTTTATCAGAATTTATTTTGTTTAATTATCTAAAACATTCTTTTTAGACAGAAAAAATTATAAAATACATCATAACATAAATGTATTTTATAATTTTAACCAAGCGTGGAAGATTCTGGTCGTCACGTTTTTTGATTCCACGAGTATAAATATTATTGGTATGTATAAATACATAATTCTTCTTTGTATATGATCATCTTATGTATCTTTGAACCATATATGTAATACTTTTATATAGACTGTTTCTATAAGTGGAAGGTTTTCCGACTAAGTGAAACAGATCGTCCTCTCTCCCTTCTGACTGCTTCAGTCAGCTTTGCGCATCTTTCGAACGAGAGAGAAAATAAATATTGTCCGCACCGTAACGTAGGGTAGTTTTCGAACAATTAAAGTTATTCGATTTTAAACATCGTAAAAATACACGGCGGTTATAGTACATGGTCACTTTAAAACTTTACGAAGTTTTTCGAAAATAATTCGTAATTAAAAAGTTGAAAATTCGTCTTATAATCGTCTCCATGTCGTCTGTTTAAAAGTGACAACTTCAGAACTTCATGTCAATTAAAGCTGAAAAATAATTTGTATTAAATGTAATTTTATAATCACTTCAATAAATTTCGATTTTTTGCCCCAATTTCCTAGATCAAATAATTTTTTATTTTTATAAATACGTATTTCGACTACTAATTTGGTGACGGTTTGCACCATTTTATGTTATATTTCCAGTAACATTTCAACTTTTTTAAATAGTGCGCATACAAGTGTAAACCGTCACAAAATTAGCAACGAGTAACATCTCTCCAGAGAATCATTACAACTAGCTAATTCATACTGATGCTGACTACTTTGTAGTCGAAATACGTATTTATAAATTTGATCTACGAAATTGGGGCAAAAATCGAAATTTATTCGAAAAATCCTAGAGTTCTCATTAATAATTATACAATCAATTGAATGTATTTTTCATTATCAGAAATAGATTATGTCTTTCCATTTTTTAAATAAATGTAATAAATTCTCAGAAAATTTATAGGTTATGGTATAACACTTAAACAGGATATTTTTTATCGATAATACGCGACGTTGCTGAACGCTTTCTCTGATATGATGACAGCTAAACTCAATCGAATAACTTTATATTTGATATTGTTAATCATGTTAATTCCTAAACATGATTAACAATATCAAAATATTATATTATACTGTATAATTATAAATATTTATTGCTATTATATAGCATTATCATACATGACTTTAAACATTTTTTTTAGTACTTTAGTTTGTAAATTGAGTAGAGTTCAGCTAACCTCCTTAAATCATCACCACAAAAGTTTCTACTCGATTACAGATATTAAAAATATTTACCATATAAAAGTTTTAATTTAAAGTACCAAATAGGGCAAAGATGTCTTTCCAAATTATGTGTCGGGTCTAAAAATTGAAAAATTGTGTAACATATTGAGAGGAATTTTTTTAAGGAGTAATTGAAAATAATTTTTTTTATTGAAATTTTAAAATATATTATAATCACAGATTAAACGATTTTATAAATTTTTTTTAATAAAAATACTCAAAATAAGTATGAAATGGCCATAAAAGTATCCGCCTCAAAACATAATTAATAAAAATATACAAAAAAAATGTTAACGTTCTCTTAATCGAAATCTAAAAAACCTATGTAAAAAATTTATTGATTTGCTACTACATTTTTAAGCGGTTCAATTTCAAATTCATTAGCTGGGGAAGATGGAGGCCGCCGTTGTCGCTTTTTAAAGTAAGCATCTATTTTCTGTTTATTTAAATTGATTATTATTGCTGCACCCGTGACCGTAATTATTGTTAATAATATTCCAATAATTATGTTATCAATTTGTGCTCCAGATAAACCTTGACTTGCTGGAGGACTCATTTTATTTTCTCTAATCTCGATTGGATTTGATTGACTTTGTTGCGAAGGTAAACGTATTTCCATATCTAGAAAGAAAATTATTAATTAATTTTTTATCAGATAAATCAGTAATCAAGAACAATAAAATTTGTTGACCCATTAAAAATATTACTCTAAAAAGTTCAAAGGTATATGAAATTACGAAATTGTATCCATAAAAGCTCTTAGTTGGGGCTTCTCCAAAGTTTTATACTCAAACATTATGTACCTACTTCCTTCAGTTATTAAATGAGCGATAAATTTGTAATTATGAATTTTGTCATTGCCATACTCTATTTAAATCCTTTTGATTGGAAATTCCGAATATTTCTAATTTCTAGATAAGGTAGTTTTATCGAAAATGTACGGTCAAAATAAACATTCGTTTATGGAATTGCATCTTAATTAATTTTAATCGAAACTAGTACATAGATCTAGTTGTTGCTATACCAAACTTATGTTTCGTTCAAATTCCAACATTCAAGGTAAAATTTAGATGTAAATTCTCTCTGGAAAAAGAGGAAGTCTCTCGTGAACTTCGTTTATCAAACTTAAACAAAAATGCTGTTTTTTTATACATATACTCCATTGCAGTCAACTAAGAAACAGCCATATCTAGTAAACCATTTTTTAAAAGCTTCTTATATTTTTATTTCCATAAATCGTCACACTGATAAACATTTTCTGTTTTTTGCGGAAATTGTGTCAATATACAAAGTGCTAATTTGCTGGACTAAAATTCGCAAACACCTTAAAAAATGCCTTGCCTTTATAAATATTTTTATCGAAGTTGTTAATGTAATATGATAAAACAAGTAAAAATATGGTTTTTAAGTAAGAAATATTCGAAATAAGAGGATTTATGCTCTATTTGTATATTTTCCGTCGTGGTAAAAGTTTTTGATTTACTGGCACACTCTTAAACGTTGTAGCTTCAACTCTAGAAGTTGGAGGAAGCCGACGTCGCCGCACTTTTATGCTTTTATTTTTTCTTAATTAAATTTTATAATTTTATCTATAGACGAAATAGTAATTTATATTATTAACTTGTGCCCCGGATAAACCTTGGCTAATGGTTTCAAGTTAATGATTTCTGTTTAAAATGTTTTGTTAATTTGTGAATCGGTTGTGGGTGTGTCTTCCATATCTAGAAAGGAAATAATTCATGAATTTGTTTTATTTCATACAAATGAAAATCTAAATCTGAACGAAAGATTTTGAAAATTCTCTTCAGAATATTCGACTAAATATTTAATAATTAAATTTATATGGAAATTGGCAATCTAGGATGAAAGAATGAAATAGTTATTGTTACAAAAAATAATCACTGTGTTGAAAGTTTTGTTGTCTCCAAAAATAGCTCTGAGATTTAGCTCAAATATATTATTCACCCCGCTCTCGATAGACTTCCCACCTATTTAGTTTATAATATGTATAATGGGATCTGTTATGTCATGATATGGATATGTTTCAAGTTACCTATGGAATGGATTCATTTCGTTAATCATCATGAAGACGTGTTGTATTATATGAACATGTATTCAGTTGACGTAGGCTATGGAACGAGTTGATGTTTTTAGCTAGATTAAATTTATATTTGAGTTTATATACAGCTATTCATTTTTACTATATTCCACCAACTATCACCGATGTTATGAAATCGCGATTGTTTAATTGGAAAATAATAAAATGCAGCTCGCACTTACTTTCATTTCCTTGGTCGTGAGTTCTCCTTTGAATGGATTCTATATTTTGTTTATCAAACAAAACTACATTGTCGTTTTGAATATTTTGTGGACTACCAGAATCAGAATTAGCATCTAATTTTAATACTTTATCGGAAGCCATACCAGAAGATAAATTAGTAACAACTTTAACAATATTTTCCGTTGTATTATTTAAAACAGCAGTATTATTATTTTGAAGATATTTATTATCCACAGTAATTAATGGCGGTACAATAATCTCTGCTATTTGTTGGGATATATTTGATAATATTTTTACACATTCAATATTCTCCTCATCGCCTTTATTTGATATAACAATTTTTTCTAATTTTTGATGTGCCAAACATATCTCGTAACTTTTTGGTTCAAATGATTTTGGTAATATGATCTTAATTAAATCGGGTAACGATTTTAAAATCAATGGATTTAATTCCTACAATTAAATATAATTATTTTTTAAATACAATTTTATAGAAACAAAAGTAAAATAGAAAATTTATAAATTCGGTTTCATTTTATATTTTACTTTCTATCAACCAGAATTTTTAATAGCATTTACTTTTAATAGCATTAATTCTTAAATTAAATGTATTTCAACAAACTCCAAAATTTTCATTTTGAAGATTATTTGCCCATTTGTTTATTTATTACTGTCAGTATTGTACTACGCTTACTATGATAATACAGTAATATCGGAATTTATATTCGTAGGACAAGAGCTCGTAGGACATTTGACTAACAATATTTTTGTATGACTAAAAGATGGGTTGTACATCATTGTACATCATTAGATTTTATATAAATTTAAAAGGAGTTACAGATGATTTTGGTCAAAAGAATAAGAATTAAAAAATAAAACTTCAAGTAAAAATTGTGGAGCATAAAATTTTACATATAATGTCTTCTTTGGGTATTATTAAAAATAACGAAGCCAGATCCTTCACACAAGTTCTATATGAAATGTATGCATGGAAGTAAATTGTATATGAATGTGAGCATGTGTGGAAACTTATAGGCGCTCAGGCTCCCTTATTTTTTACAGTAACTAAAAAAGACAAAGAAACTTTTTATGTACAATTTTATTTTTTTGCTCTGCAATTTGTATTTCAAAATTTTTTTAAACTCTTATCCTTTTGGTCTAACTCAACTCTTACTACTTTCAAGTAGATAATTGTTGAGGACGTTCAGGGTTGACTCCTTCTTGAACATGGTTTCCGTACTTTATATACTATGATTCATCACAGAAAAAATATCGCAGCCTTAGAGAAATACGGTTACTTAAATCGCCCATGACCTCTTACTCCATTAGCTCACGTTTAAAAACAAACAAGTGAACAACTTAACGTCGAAATAGAAATTTTAATTAAAATAAATAAATAATTTCTATTTTTATTTCCCAGAAATGTAAAGAACTTGTTAAATATTTAAGTTTAATGTAAATGATTATTCAATTTGTTATTAAGATTGACTTTTTATTTACAGTAATCCATAGTTTATACAAACTGTTCATATTTAAAAGCCACTGCGCTTTTTATGGTGTTCAATTAGGCTTGTTTTAATTATTTTTACATAAATTTATTATCTTCAGTTATTTGTTCTCAGTTTTCCAAAACACTCAGAAAGTTAAGATTTTTATATAAAAAAGCATATGCATCAACATCGATTGGGATGGGGCTCATATGTTATATATGCAAATTTAAATGACGAATATTTACAAATTAAGCAACGTTGGGTCTATTACCTATTAAGTTTCTACACATAAAGGAGACTTATAAATATCTGTATTCGAAAACTTCCAAAGATTGCCAAAAAACTGGTATATTTTATAACATTCTTAAATTATATTTTGATACTTACTTTCAAATTATTTCCACTTAGATCGATTGTATCCAATAATGGTGTCCCAGAAAATATATCATTTGGTAAAAATGAAATATTACACGATGATATGTTTAAATCATGTAATGCGGGTGCATTTATTAAGGCCCCACTTTCTGGAATTTGTAATTGTGTGTTATTATCCAAACGTAATATAGTCAAGGCCAAATTGTTTACAAATAAATCAGGACTTAATACTGTTAACCGATTATCACCTAAATCTAATACTTCTAAATGTTTTAAAACTACAAATGCCTGAAACAAAGGAAAATTTCAGATTAGCAATTTTGACGTAGTAATAATGAAGTTTAATATGCTGAAGCTAAAGGCGAATGCATGATTATTATTTGAAATTGATACTTGAGAATGCATTGAAGTTCCGTAGATGTTGACAGCAGCAATACATATATATTTCGTTTGAATGTTATGGCCATTTCATTTAATACAGTTTAGTGTATATAATGGATATTTCTTTTTGATTTAATAGATGTTTTCATGGACTACATAAACGTTTTACAAACGATAAACGTACGTTTACCCTGAGTTAAATACAAATATTATGTGCGTTTAATTGGACCAGTGTGAAAAGTTCTATTTAAAACGATGTATTGTTGAAACGCACGTTCCATTTGCCTTGCGTTTCTGCGTTAATTCAAACGCTTATTTGTCTGAAGCCTTATAAATTAAGAGTAAGTTCCAAAATGAGTGGTTTAATGCCAACAGGTCAAATCCGCGTGAAGGGAGTCCTAATCGGTTTTTTTTTCATACTTTCTATACAGACATGCCTTGTTAAAAACTAACACCTGCTATGTGGTTAACAATGGGATATTTTGATTATAGACACAAAGTTTTGGTTTGTAAAAGAGCTTGACTATTTGGGATAAATATATGAAATGCTTGTCTAATATTAATGATATATTCTTCAAATAAATTTCGATTTCTTTTCCTAGATCAAAATATTTTTTATTTTTATAAATACGTATTTCGACTACAAAGTAGTCATCATCAGAATGAATTAGCTAGTTGTAATGATTCTCTGGGGAGATATTACTCGTTGTTAATTTGGTGACGGTCTGCACATACGTATGTTGGTGTATGAGCAATTTATACTTTCCAAGTATCTATCAAATTGCTACGTCAACCAATCAGCATCGATCACGTGTTTAGTGTTCGGCCAATGATGATTTCAAAATTGATGACTACTTTATAGACGAAATGCGTATTTTTAAAAATACAAAATAATTTGATCTAGAGTTCTTATTAATAATTATAAAAAAAATATATATTCTTCAGTTTCATTGAAGACTAACCAAATTAATCAAATTCAATACTAAAAAAAATAATTGAGACAGAGAAGTTTTCCACTTTTATATCCTATTCACACCTGTACGGTAAACATTTTTGTTGGGAACTAAATTTTAAACTCTATAAATCGTATAGGCAACGTTCAAAAATTTACAGTTTTATGGAATTAGGGATTCTATTGATCTATAAATTATCTACTTTTGAAGTTTAGTGTCGAATATTTTTCAGTAATTGGCTTGAATAAAAGCAAATAAAACTGTAAAGTTAGAGGAAATATCGAATATCCTAATCTTCTTTTCCATGGCTATTTTCCAAAGCGGATGGGACCAATGTTTACGACTCATTATATTCGATTCCCTATAAGCATCTACATGCTAAATAATTACAGATATCCTGCTTGTGTAGATGTTTGATTGCCAATATATAGCCCAGAAAATCATTATAACTATTTTAAATTAGCCTTGGAAATGAAAATGATAGAAGTCTAAGGCAGCCTCTACTGGACTGATATATTTTGTTCTTGGAACTATTTTTAAAACTTAAAGTACTTACATTTGGATGTAAAATTGAAATTCGATTATGGTTCATCAGTAATGACATTAGCTCAAATAAATTACGTTCTTTAAAACAATTTTCACCAATTTCCATGATATTATTACTCGTCAATATTAGCATTTTTACACTACTTGAAAATCCATACGGAATATCTTGTAAACTACGCCCTGTGCATATTGCATCAACCAAAGATGGCGCACATTTACATTCTGCTGGACATGTTGCAATTGGTGAGATTATGCGTTCTGTTGCATTTAATTGAGTTGTAACTGCTAATAACTCTGTTGTTGGGGATGTTTCATTTAATAGTGGTTGTTCAGTTGAGTCAACCGTAATATTCGTTACGGTTTCAGGAGTTGTATTTATAATATTATCGTTTTCAGTTGATTTTACTATTTCGATTGTGTCAGTTATTGAAGTCGCATTGTTAGAGCTAGGGGTTGTTTGAACTGCGGCTACTAATGGTATTATTGGTGTCTCTGCTACATTATCAGCGTTGTCTCTACGAAAATAAATTATGAATTATAGGGGAGCCCACAATGGGGATTTACTCGAGCGTTCTTATGACCTATTGGATTTTGAATGTTGAATATGTAATGGTATAATGGAAAAAGGTCATATGATGTGTACCTTTTTAGCCGCGGAGAAAGCGAGTACAGTCTTTCAAAAATGTAAAAAAAAACAACCTCCTGAACATCCTTAAGCGTGTTTGATATTGATAAGGTGTAACTCCCAGATGTCTGTGAACACGGAGGTATGTTAACTGCTGGTTTTCATGGAGGAGATGCCATTACAGAAGGTTTAAAAATGTGTAGGAAAAAAATTTACTCGAGCGCGTCAGACATTCATAAGGGAAGTTCAGTAAACCTTAACGAAGATCTCATTTAAAAGACTGGCAATTCGGATGTGAAGCAAAACTGTGGCAACTGTTGAAAAACCGCAAAAAAAAACGCCACCTTGAAATATTCTAGCGCGCAAGATTTTCATACAGGAGGTTCAACTTGATTTCTTGATCGTGCTGTTCCTTAATCTGACGTTTATTTTGAAGAATCTTCTTATTCTGACGGTTTTAAAAATTTTTTAGGAGATATTTTTTTTGCAAGTTTGCGATTATTCCACCTCCTTATGTCACGCTTAGAATCGTCATATTATATTTTTTCCGTTATTCTTTTATTTTTTCTTTCAAAAATTCTACCACGCTCGATAATTTCCAGGTGGCTTTTATTTTTCGGATTTGTGACTCTGCCACGCCTAGTATTGAGTCACGCTTAAATCATCAGATAATATTATTCCCGTGAGATTCTTAAAATGTTCACTTTTTAGTATGTAATCAACCTACAATATCTTACTGACACGCTCGGGGTTCAAGAAAATCCAAAATTCCCAGCTTGGTCTTCCCTACTCTAAATTAGAATTGATGAAATAAAAACACTGAAATAAGAAAAATTAATAAAAAATTTTCCAAAAATGAAACCGATTTTCAAAGTTTGATCTAAAAATAATTCTAAATTAAAAACTTCAATAAATAATTTATTTTGATAAGTTTTTAATTTATAAATATTTTTTACTTTTTAGCCTTATTTATTTTTTTATTTTTTGAAACCAGTAGTTTTTTTTTCAAAAAAAATTAATTTTTTACTTTTGAGTGTTATTTTAAGACATGAAAATTTCTAATAAGAAGTTTAAATAATTTATATGCATAAAAATTGTATTATTTGAAAAGCTCAGATGGTATGTTAATCGAGAATGAGCTATAATTATATGGCCTGCTATGATCAAACTAAATATTACAAAAGTAAATAATTTGGTTAGTAAAGATAGTAAAAACAACTGTACAATCTTAGATTATTCGTACCGCGTACATAGAACGTGCAAGGGAGTAATTAATCGATTTAATTGTAACTACGACCCTGGACTGACATAACGTAATGACAGGCTTAGACCAATCAATAAAGTTAAGCAACAGCAGTCACAATCTGTATTTGGATGGGTGACCATTTAGTAGTGTATAAAAACTAATAATAATAATAATCCCCTTTGGTTAATGGCTATATAGCTGAAAGTAGCTGAAGCCAGAAATTTAAAAAAAAAAAAAAATTGTAACTATTGGGTTGTATTGAAGAAATTGTATTAGTTATTTTTTTATATGTAAATATAAATAATTATTTAAATTTGCTAATATATTTTATTAAATTTTCTATGTTAAATCATATATCATTTGAGTAATAAAGTAATGTTTCGTTACTAAAGCAATGAAAGAAAACAATTTGATTAACGGTATCTTTGTCAACAATCATGTTTTTAATGTTTCCTTATACGTGTGGGAATCGTGCATCTAATTGCTTTCTTTCGTTGTTGTAGTAACATAACATTACTTTATCAATAAAATGATAAATCTGAGAAGAATGGTACATGATATAGCATTAGAAATTTCTCTAAATTTATTCACAAACGAATATTTTTACAATTAAAAATAACTAATGCAATTTCTTCAATAATTTCATTCAATTCAATTTTTCTTATAATTTTCAACCCAATAACTATAAATAAATGTCATTTTTATAATTTTTTTTTTAATTTCTGGCTTCAGCTATTTTCAGCTATACAGCCATTAACTAAAGGGGATTATTATATATATTTTTTTTTTTTAAACAACAACAGTACACAGTTCTGCTAAGTGGTCACCCATCCAAATACAGATTGTGACTGCTGTTGCTTAACTTTATTGATTGGTCTATGCATGTCATTACGTTACGTCAGTCCGGGGTCATTTTTATAATTATTCAATAATTTTTGTTTGACATACAATTTAAGTGCAAACAATTGAACAATTTATATTTTCTAAACTGCTAATGTTTTATTATTATAAATTTTAGCTACACGTGGCATATCGACTTCTGATTTCTAAATCGAGAAGATCCTCCCACGTGCTATACACAGTACTGATACTATAAATTCTTTTCTAAATTAGAGAATCTGTCTTACGAGTGACATCCAACTAATCCCATTTAATTAATTAATTTTATTTTACATTACAGTGGCATGAGACCAATAGATCTAATCTAATAATGCATTCAAATATTTGATGCATTTATAAGAATTGGTAAAGATATGCCACTAATTTTTCTGAAACTGGCGTTTTCTTACGAAAAATTTTCCGTAAAAAAAGTCGTCTAAATCTAGGGCGGATATCGAGATAGCTGTTTGTATTGTACAAGCATTGCTATTTAAATATATTAAATACATAGATATACGATATATTATTTCTATTTCAAACTTACAGGTGATTTCAATTGAAGTGAACTAATTGTTCACTTCACATATTTGCAGATATTAAACAATTATGATTAGTTCAAAAATTAGATGCACCGTCTAATAATGTAACTTAAATTGTGTACTTCAATATTAATTTATTAAGTAAATAGAGGTTGTACGGCGGCATTCAAACCGCTTTTCTTTTTAAATATAATTATTTTTATTTTTATTTATCGGAAAATGAGTAACAACTTAAAAGTAAACGATTAAGTAGAAATTTAAAAAAATTTATCATAACATTACGTTCTATTTATTTTTCAAGTGAAAATTTTATCGATGACTAAATTATTTATTCTAACCTATGAACAGATATTTAATTTATGTTTATTGGAACGTTGCTACTATGAAAATCGATATCTATGCGCATAGATAATGATGACTTAACTTTTTTTTCTAATACTTAAATTAAATTGTTTTTAACGTTTTGTGCAAACATCACATGCATTTATTTACAAAAATTATTTTTTGCGATAATAAAATGGAAAATGGGGTCACAATCTGTTTCAATAATTATAATTTATAATGTTATAATTTATAATTTTTTGCATATTCGAATATAAATATACAAGGACAAATTAAATTTAGACTAAAGTTTGTAACGTTAGAAAATATTGGAGGTATTGACAAAATTTTAGAATATTCTATCATAGAGTCACTTAATCAGTCCATTTTCATCTGTTTGTCTGTCTATCCAAGATAACGAAATATAATAAGTGTTAATTGGGATCCCGTTTAACTATAATTTTGAATTTTTAGCACATAAACTAAACAATTAAAATTATGTTCCGTTATTAGCATTTTGTTGTGTTTAATAATAGTCGTAGTGATATTTTTTGTTTAAATTTGTGGAATAAAAATTATAAAATTTGTGGAAAATTTTATAGTTTGCGCAAATTATTTAAAAAAATTCACTGTCAACAATACTGGACACAGAATTTCCTCGTAGTGTATGAATATGTGCTAAATAGGCTAACTTAATTTTTTTGAAAAGTTTGTTTCAGTTTTTTATTTCTCAATATCCAAAATAATCGTTTTAAGTTCTACAGGAACTGCATTATCTCTTGATGTACCGCCTTACTATTGCTACATAAAATCTGTTTATAACTTGAATTTAGTTTGACATAATTGATAGCCAAATCTTGGCTCCGCATGATATCTAAATAATCTACCCGTAGCATGAATTTAAAAAAACCGGTTCTTTGGCAAACTTAAAAGCAAATAAAAACAAGTAAAAACTATTTTTAAAGAAAAAGCACTTTTAGATTTTCGTGAATTTCACAAAAAATTATCTGTGAAGAATTATGCATCAGAAATTAAAATGTTTTTATTATAAATAAAAAAAATAAAATTTTCTGATACATTTTTTTTTTGAAAATAATATGATAATAAAATTGTTTTGAATTGATATTAAACAAATCGATTTTGATAATAGCAAATTTATTATAAGACACCACCCAAAATTTGTTTAGAACCCATATTTATTTATCAAAATTTTAAATAATTTCACTCACCCCTCGTCTGTGCAATAAACTTTTTGGTTGAAAAAAATTAATAATGGAATTAATTTTAAAAGAATCATTTTGTTTTAATATTAAATTTATGAAATTGAAATGTTAATACACAATGCTATAGCGACCACTATTATTCATATAATATTAATCTTCCACGAATATAGAAAATGAATTGTAATTGTAATTATTTCTAAAACGATGATGGGAGAACTTACTTCATTTCATAATCTTATCTAAATATTTTGTTATCTTCGCTAAAATAAATAGAGAAATATATATATATATATATATATATATATATATATATATATATATATATATATATATATATATATATATATATATATATATATATATATATATATATATATATATATATATATATATATATATATATATATATATATATATATATATATATATATATTGTAGAATTTTTTATGGAACAATTTTTATAAAAATTTATGAATAGATTCATGTGTGTTTAATTATGTACTTACCAAAAATTTGAATAATTATTTTGATATTAGAAAATCTTAGTTGTATTTCAATATGATTAAGACGAATCTTGGCGATAATTAATCTCTAATGTAATATACATTATTTTGAAAATGAAGAGCGTATATCGAAGAGACATTCGCGAAAAAAATATTTTTTAATATAAAATAAAATGTCCTACGTTTTTATACTCGACATATATAAAATATGTCAGAGTATATTAATTATAGTCAGAAGTTTGTAACGCTCGAAAATATTGACCGAAAAAACAAAATTTTGGTATAGATTTTCAAAAAATTATTTAATTTACACATACCCGTATGTCCACAAGATAAATCAAAAACGAAAAAAGATAGCGAGTTGCAATTTTGGTCACGTAGGTATAAAAAGTCGTAAATGATGAAGTTTGTAAATGAGCAAAATTGATATAGATTGATGATGATCCATGATCCAACTTTTGAACCATTAAAAATAGAAGCAAAGTGCAAAGAATTTAATCATTAAAAATAGTTTATATATTGACACTGAACCATACGTCGACTATCTAAAGATGTTATTTTCACTTGTTAATGTCAAAATTGCATACCAAATTTTAATGTTAATTACATTAGAAATTGTCTTTATGTCTTATTTTTTATCAAATCCTCTTAAGACTAAAAATTTGATATTGTTTAAATTAAAATAAATTATAAAGTATTTTCGATAATTCCGAATAGTTTTCGAAGCCAACTTGGGTAATATGATTACTAATAAAATTTACTCTCGATTATTTAAAAAAAATACGAATAGACTATTTTTCCCATATCTCAGAAAATTTTCGTATAACATTTTTAAAAAATGTCTTGTCTTTTGACGTGAACTAAGGTACAAAACCAGCAGTCCAAAGAACCAATGCCCGAAAAATACAGCGGATCCTTTAAAATATCTCCCTTCAGCGTTTCCAAATATTGTTTACGTTTTAACCGACATCAGGCCAACATATATATTTCTGTAAATTATCTTTCTAATGAGTTCACTTGTACCGTGGTCGCTTTTCCAGTTTTCATCGCGTAATGTTTTCAATTCTTTACTTTTGAATGCTGTCTTTAGCTGTCAAAATCGATGTTTGTCTTCAAAGCTGAAGTCATTTATCTTGAAACTTAGAAAACATTTCACCATAAATAATTTTCAATACGCATCAACAGATTTCCACTGCAAATAATTGTAGAAAACACAAAATTTGACATTCAATACTGTAAGAAACAAATCGTAATGGATGTGAAGACTCTAAAACTTCTTCTAGTTGGGACAAAGTCTAAAATTAATATACTTTGTTTGACATATACTACTTTCTTACTTAATGTCGAGTATAAAAATGAGATTTGAAGAAATTAAACTTCCAATTTATTTTGCTTTGTTCACTATATTTGTAAACCTTTTAATAATTTAAAATATATGTTTCGTCTAATATAGACATTTTCAAACATATTGACTGTTTAACAAATTTTAGAATGCTCTATTATTGTACACTAAAATACCCCCAGATTTCTGCTCTGCATATATAAACAAATAAACATAAAACTTATACAGATATAAACAATACTTTATTGTATAAAAAGTCCAAAATGTATCTGGATACCACCGTATTCTAGATGCAAACATCTAGGTAACACTGGTAATAAATAGAGCTTAAAAACTATCTGAACTTACTAATTATAGTACTTAAAATTTTAATAAATTGAAATTTTTTAGCAAGTAAAAGCAAACTAAATTGTCTTCATTGATTAGCTCTTGATAGCTTTTAGAAATAATATTTCAGGCTATCTACTGGTCAGGTAAAACCTGGAATAGTTACGAAAAATGAAAAATAATGCCATAGTCAGGGAATTTTTAATTTTTTTCTGGATTTTCAAAACAAAAATTTAGTTTTTTAAATATTTATAATAATTATTAATGAGTTCTTGATTTCGTAATATATCATGAACAAGTTATTCTTCAGGCCTATAACAAGTGAACTAAATCTAAACTCACATCTCTTTTCCTTTTTGATTTATAATAATCACGGACAGGTACAAAAATGAACTTATTGGTAATTCGTTGAAATTGGTATACAATAATTTGTTAATGTTTTAAACTTTGTTAATACTACTAGCCTGGATTTTATAAATACATCTAAAAATTAGTATATTGCTTTAATTAAGATTAGTGTAAGAACTTTTCTCAACGAAATTTCTGGAAAATGAGCGGTTTTCTTTTTCGGAGTGCGTATAACTTTCGTTTTTGCTCAAAAACTTCAAAATGACGGAAGTATGTTTTATAATTTGTTATTTAATAATATCATTCAATAACAAATACAAAAATCATTTTTTCCAACATGTAAAAAAAACTGGTGACCGTAGTTAGTTAGCTAACTTGAAAATTGACAATGGATAGTCCGTTTTATAATGTAATGTGTTAGACACATTAGTTTTTGGATTTGTTATTCAATGATCTTGTTATTACAATCACAAAAAGAAATGGATATCCATCAGTTTTTCGTAGAGGAAAAAGTTGTTACACTAACAATAATTAAGTCATATATAAATTTTTTAAAGAGTATTATGATATCATTAACCGAACGTGGTGAGGACTATGGTATAAGAACGATTTTGTATTTCTTTTGTCTGTATTTATCTATGTTTGTTCTGCTGTAACTTTCGAACACTTTTTAACATTTCGATTTTGACGAAATTTGGTAGCCCCAATGATCATACTCTGGAAGTTCACTGTATTTTTAGAAAATTTATATATATATATATATATATATATATATATATATATATATATATATATATATATATATATATATATATATATATATATATATATATATGAAAGTAAGTTTCGAAACCAGTTATTAATTTTTCCCAAAAACAAAAAAAAAATTAATAACTAGTTTCGAACACGGGACCATCTGTTACTAAAGCAGGTTCTCTCACTACTAGGATACTGTACTTTGTTTTTTACTTTTTATTTAATACATGTAATATATAATTTTTTGTAATAATATTTAATTTTTCTAACTTAGAACATGTTTTGGGATGTGTCAGATATCTTCTAAATTTTGTGAACGTATAAATTCTATACTTTTTATTTAATTTTGAGTAAGGTCTACAGCTGACAGAACTACTAGTACCTTTATTAATCAAATTTTTTATTCTAAGAAATGTTCGAATTATAATAGTTCATATTAAAAAATAAAACTGTCTGGTAACGTCATTGTGGGAATTTTGTTCTTGAGATATAAAAAACCCTGTATTTGAAGTTTTTCCCGATAGAAAGTATATGTCTTTCTCCAAGGTCCAATCTATCTATATGTATTAAAATTGGTTCAGGGGTTCGAAAGCAAAATAAATTATAAAGAAAAAAATTGGTTCAGTTGTTTAGGCGTGGAATGGTAACAGCCATAGACTTACTTTGGTATTTTTATAATATTAGTATGGATATGAATTGATAATATTCTTAAATTAATTTTTTTTTCAGTACTGCAATGGCGGGGATTTAGCAGATTATTTAAACGGTATTTATTACTATTTAAAGTGGAATAAATTCTTTTCCGAATAAATTTTGTGGTTCTTAAACTTTTAAATGATAAATTTCACTAATTTTTTATTTGTATTTTTCAGTAAAAGGAACTCTAAGTGAAGATACAATTCGTTTGTTTCTGGTTCAATTGGGTAAGAATAAAAATTGTTTACTATTTGGGTGAAAATAACGATTTTGCAGTTGGCAGATTTTTATTGACTTGGTTAATTATAAATTTTACAAGTTTCAAATGGAGCCCTTATAAAACTTAAATTTTATATTGTTCTATTTTTTAAAAACGATTAAGAATGTTCCCAAGGAAATCAGTTTTCTTATAATCCTTTTGAAACTTTGAATACACATTCTATAAGTGGCCGTTATAATAAAATAATACTATTTTAATCTGTTGAACAAATCAAAATTAATTAATTAAATAGTTTAACTGTTAACTTTTTGAAATTAACAGTTAAAATTTGTTTTGTTATCTTTTTAACTCGAACCGTCTTAATCATATAGAAATAAAAACAAAACAACATTAAATTTTAATTTTTTTTTATACACCATTATTCTATTTCATTTTTTCAGCTTTTAATTAACTTGGTAAACTTTTTAATTATACCATTTGTTTTAAAATCTACTTTCGATTCGGTACTTATTTGACAATTTATCTTGAATCAAGACTGATCGAAAATAGATATTTTCAATTTTGATAAAGAACTTTCGCCCTCTGTTACTTTCACTAGAAGTGTTGAATATATTCGCAAAGATGTTGAAATATCAGAAAACACGGACAATAAATAATTGAAATATTTTATATTTGTAAACAATATATTTTGCGTCTATATTCTTATGATCATTTAATTAAATAATGAATATTTAATTAATTTTCAAAAAAAGCAGATTATGCATGGTATTTGTAATTTTGCAATCGGCTTGCGCCTCCTCCCCCTTAATTTCATGGTCGAGGTAAGGCGGCCCTGTATGCAACATATGAACCCTATTCTTACGAAAATTAGTTCGTAATAAATGTGAGTAGTTCACATAAATTAATTATGGGTTAGTTATTGTAAATGAAAACACAATCTTTGTAAAAAATAAAAGAAAGTGCCTTTTTGCATTCACTATGCCATACAGCCTTTTTTAGGACTTCATCGGTTCATTTCAAATCGAACATTTAAAGAAAACTTAACCTAAAATAAAAACAAATGAAATATCTTCAAACCAACAAAATATTATAAAGTAACTTTACCGCCATCCCATTTAACAAAGCCTGTGTTGCTTTTCTAAACATAAAAAGAAAAATCAAATATCAAAATAAATAACAAAATACGTGTGTTTCTTCTTAAAATTAATTATAAGCCAATCAAGCCCACAGTTTGGATCAACTGCATACATTATGTTTTTCAGCACAACCACTGCCATACTGAGTTATAAACTTTAGTCTTTAGCTTAAGCTTTGCTTATAATACATCATCTTATATACTATTCACATCGAGATTAGAATATTTCATTACATAGTTTAAAGTCGATAATGACATTGTCCTATACATTTTATATACACTGACATTAAACATACCATACAATAGTGCATATATATGCACACAATTCTCAATTCTTCACAATTTGTTTTCTAAATTAAAAAACAAAAATGTTTACTGTTGTTATCTTTAGAAGATACACATATAGTTTCGCTGGCGTATATATCTATTTAAGGCTGATATTTATAATTCCCTGCGTCTCACTTTTGACTAGGAAACAAGCAGAGAGTGAGAAAGCATTCTATGTCACTTGCGATAACCTCTTCTACATATCTGCGAAATTTCTTTGAAAACGACTTAGATATTTGGGTGGCTAGCGTCACTCAAAGATTTGAATCCTTAGCCACTTTTGCTAGTGGAAGTTGGCTGTAAGAGTTAGCTAAGTCTTTCGACAACTTCCTCATTTTCATGCCTGCTAATTTTTATTGAAATCGATTTAGTCGTTTTGAGGATTAATTAATTCCTTAGTAAATTTAATCACTATATCTTTATTTTGCTAGTTAGACGAGCGGTCAATCCAAACATCACATTTTTTAATTACAATAATCGAACTAAATAGATGAATTGAATCCAATGGATTTGTTATCCAACTTTTAAACCATAAGAGATAAAAGTTCAAACACAAAAAATGTTTGCCTCTTCAAAATACCTTTAGTTTCAAAAACTTATTCGTGTACATTCGCGGCTGTTATTTGTAAACTTTCTTTTTTCAATATAACCTTTAATAGAAATTTCATAATTAAAATATATTTCTAACTTATTTCAGCTGGAGCAATGAAAGCTTTGTACGTTAAAGGAATTGTGCATAGAGACTTAAAACCGCAAAATATTCTATTATCGCATAATGGTACAAAAGTATGTCCACAACCATCCGAAATCAGACTTAAAATTGGTAAATTATATCAAATTTTCTAAAAGATTAGATTTTAAAAATTTTATTTATTAAAATTTATAATTTTTAGCGGATTTTGGATTTGCACGCTTCTTACAAGATGGTGTTATGGCAGCGACCTTGTGTGGATCACCGATGTATATGGTTTGTATTTATTTTATAGTCTTTACAAAAGTATGCTAACTGTCAGTTTATGGGTTCCGTAACTGTTTTATTATTTGTATGAAATCAATACTTAGCCTGAAACTTACTACGTGTAGATGGCGCTATCCGACTGTGTAATTTTTTATAGTATAAACATTGAATTTCAAATTGAAAAATTAATGAAACTTCTGATTACACCTCTTAACTTACCCCTTACGTAATCTATATTGATCCTTTAGCCCAATTACATTTTTTCATAGCCTCATCATGAGTTGTACTTTTTTTTTGAATTTCTGAAATTTATATTTAATTAATAATATTTTTCGAAAATTTCAAATCGATCCGATAAATAATTTTCGAGATACACGCGTATTTGTTAAGAAAACTCGAACTGAAAGTAAGCGGAGTATACACAGTTCAAACGCGATTTTCTTAAAACTGCATTTATCAAGTCGGTGGCCACAATTTCTAAAATACGACTCAACTGATCGGTTTGAAACATAAATATTATTCAGGTATTAATCGGAGGAATAAGATTTCAAATAATTATTCCTATTTTTTTTTTTTTAATTTTACATACAATTTTGGTTGAAAAAAATTGAAAGAATATTTTTGTTTCTTCATTTCGGATGAATTACACCGGAGAAATCGTGTTCACCAACGGACCACCTTTTTCTGTAAGATCTTCAGGAGATTATCTGAAGTAGTACACCAGATCAATATTTTTTCAAAATAAGAGTGCAATTATAAACTTAAATATTGCTGCTAAAAATAACAATACTTTAAGTTTTTGTAAAAGAAAACACTTGTATCATAAAAAAATTATTAAAAAACGCCTTTTTTCGTCCTTCTAACTGCGTATAACCCCCTAATAGGATTGATCACCAATTCACTGCTCATTCTCTTTATCAATAAAAACAAATTAAATTGAACCTGGCTTCAATTCTTAACTTGTGAGAATATTGTGATCGATAAAGTGATACGGTACGTTTTCTATACGATTCACACACTCACATTTGGGTGATAATTTAGCATAAGATCGGCTTAATATTAATTTACGCTTTTTTTTTTTTTTTTTGTAGGCACCTGAAGTAATCATGTCTATTCAATACGATGCCAAAGCTGATTTATGGAGTTTAGGCACAATTGTCTTTCAATGTTTAACAGGAAAAGCACCATTTCAAGCGAACACACCGCAAGCATTAAAACAATTTTACGAGAAGAATGCTGTGTTAACACCAAAGTAAATTGAATTATAATATTTTTATAATATTATATCTATTATTTTGTATTGTTAATTTTATTAATTTTAGAATTCCAGTTGAAACAAGTCCAGAACTAGAAGACTTATTACGTGGATTATTAAAACGAAATGCACGTGATCGAATACATTTTCATACATTTTTTAATCATCCGTTTTTACAAAGACCAGAACCCACCAAAAATCAAAATATTCCAATATCAGGTTTGTATTTTCAAAATTTTTAGATTAATGAAGTATTTTAATAACAGTAATACTTTTGTATTAGAATTATCAACGACTATATCAAATTTACAACTAAGTCCTCCAAATGGTGATGGAAATAATTTATCATTACGAATTTCAGCTACACCAATACCATGCGGAGGAAAATCTTCGCCATCACATCCAGGTATATATTGAATTCGTTCAGCTTCTTAGGGTTTCATATATTCGATTTCATTAAAAGTTTCTATTTATCTATTTATTCTATTTATTTCTATTGTTTCTCTGTATAATTTCATGAAATTTTTTGTTTATTTAATTTTTTTATCTACTGTCTCCATAACATTTACAAACGAAAATGGAAACAATTTTTATTGTTTCATTGAAAAGATTCTTTAAAGAGAAAATAGTTAATCGCTTCAGCATTCGACCAATCTTGCTTGTGAATTATTCATTTATTTTAAGTATAAATTAGTATTCAAAGAATATTTTGAATATATTGGATCTCTCTTTTTATATTCTTTAGTTGTGAAAAAGTTGCGTTTTACTTCAAACTTCATTTATTCTCTTAGGCTAATTGGTTAACCCAATCTAGTATATGGAAAAATTCATTATCATATGCCAAGAAATGAAGAAAATCTCTGCTTGCAGCGGTCAATAAAATAAATTTGCTTTTACTAGTGACTATAATAACACTTGAATACAGTGATTCTTAAACAGTTATCAGGAAGCAGTGGTGGTCTTTAAGACGAATTAAAGTGATTTGCGAAGTCACTATAATTTTACATATATAGTGAAATCCCTACTCAGGAAATTGGTTTGCATTATCTAAGTGTATTCTTAATAATTAATATTTGATTTATAGAGAATTTTACTAGGTAAAAATTATCGTCCACTGGGTCCTTTGCAACATAGCTCAGAATTGATTTTATTTTAAAATGATTACTTTAATTTATATCAAAAGTTGATAAACATCGTAAACCTAAATAAAACCTTGCAATTTCACTTGCGTTTATTAAAACACGAGTTGAAGTCTTGACTTAAATTCAAAGAAATGAATTAAATGCAAGGTAGGAATTGGCAATCTGATAATTTGGTACTTTAAGTCGATTATAATATCTTTTATCTTTTTATTATAATTAAAGAAAAGGTTAGATGTTTTTAAAGGTATAGCTTTTACGCGTCATGTTAAACTTGATAGATGATATCAATCAAAAATTTAGGAGTAAGGATAATTCACTACTTGTCTGTCTGTATAAATAGAAAATCTATCACTATAAACTTTTTCACTTGCCTTAGTTGTCAGTATGAGTATAGTTTGAATTTTCTTCTATTAACCTCTTAAATTTTAAATTACTAATAAATCAATAATTAATTCATACAGACTCACCTAATTCAATTAAAGAAACCGGTAGTGGATCCAGCCCAGAAATGACAGATGATTTTGTTTTAGTTCCTTCAAATTTACCATCCGATCATTCTGCCTCGAGTGCTATGAGCTATGATAAAACGTAAGTATATATAATTACTCGATTCTCCTATATTTTATTTTAATCTGGAATATTCTTTTCAGATTTCGATATAGACCGATGCAATGTCCAAGTCCAACAAAACGAACGACTGGTTTATCAACAAATACTGTCGCAACACAACAATCAATTCCAATTACTAATAATGTATCAGTACCCGCTACCCGTCCTGGTACATTACCGATGTCTGAACCAATACCAGTTCCTACAATGCGCGCAGCGTATGCTCGTATGCGAAGTAAAGAATATTCATCGGACCAAATGCCTTTAAAATCTGCCCCCGAAGTTTCATCCATCGATACAAATATTGTAAGTTTATATACAAAATTTAATCTTTTTGATTTGATTTGTTTCAATAAGGGAATGGGCACAAGAAATAACAATGACTCTATAATAATGACAATCTATAATGCTAATATACATTGTATTTTTTTACTTTCTCTCACAAATTACGAATCCACACAAATTGGCCAAAATATAATTCCAAATGTTATGAAATTTGGTGTGCACAAGCTTGACATAAAAATGGATGGCGTGTCAAAGAGTTTTTCGCTAAAATCAATAAACTCAGTTCCATATGATTACAAAAAACTGGTAGTTTTGCAATAATGAAATTATGTGAATTTAAAGCCTGATAGATATTACCTTTACAAAATTATTATCCTACAAAACTATAATTATATACATCCGTAATATCCACTAATTTTTACGTAATTCACTTTATCGTTTTAAAACCGGGTTAAGCTCTATGAAGCATGTTGATTGAAATCTTTAGCTTGAGCTACGATTGAAAAGCTTCCGTTACCACGAATAGTTTTATTAATTTTGCTTATAATTTCTGTTAAAATTCATTACAAAACATCTTTTTTTTAATAACAAATTCCGTAATTGATTATTCTTTAATTGCTGATCAATGAAACTCAATTGAAAAAATATATTCCTATTTTAGACTCAAACCAATGTAAGTAATTCAATTCCACGATCGCAACCAATCAACATGAAACGATTGGATCGTCAACATACTCATCCAGACATAAGTTCACTATCACCGCCATCAGTACTGTTTACTCTGGGTACTCCACCTGGTGGGCGTCGTCGTTCGGCATCTGGAAGTTTATCTGAAACACCTCCACCGCCAAACTTATGGCAAGTGTCACCGGTTACAGTACCACGACATACACCAACAGGTTCACCTTTGCGTCGATCGGGTAGTTGTACCACATCACCGATTTTAACAGGACCTTTAGCTGCTCTTGCTCAACATATGAACAGTCCAACCAATAACACTTTATTGGATAACAATAACATACGGCATTCTCCAATGATACCATTTGCAACCCGCGCCATGACACTTCCAGATATATCAGAAGCTGGAAGCTTCCATAATGTGTACGATATGTCTGAATTCCCTAACATTGAACCACAATATTTCTTTCAACCACCTGAATTACCTGAAGAAACTATCCTGGATGTAAGTACATACAAGCATGTGCTACAATTTGTAAGTTACTAATATTTTACAAAATGTTTCAGAGGGAACATAATGAAATATTAGCCAAGTTAAATTTTACACTTGCTCTGTCTGAATGTGTTTTAACATTAGCTGATTTACGAACATCGCCGTTTGGAGCTGTCGAAAGTGACACAGATAACACAGCATCAGTGACTGAATTAATTGGAGTTGATACAAATACTGTTCGAAGATTTGAACAAATGGTATTATTAGTTCGAGCTATGCAATATCTTGGACAAGGGCTATCACTTGCTAATGAGAGTCTTAAGTCAGGTAAACTTAGTTCATCTGCAACTGCAAAATTTGGTAAGTTCAATTCTTGTTTATATCTATTAGTGTAACAAGTCATTCAATTGTTCTCTGAACTGAATGCTGAAATTTTGACAAAATATCTGAGTTTTTGATGAACATATCCTACTGTATGAAAAATATTTTCTTAAAGACCGAAAAATTTATAAATTATTTAATCTTACAGTGTAATTTCATGATAGGGAAATTATTATTTCGCATGCCAGGTCTTCTAGTTTCATATACATAGTATAGTATGTATATATAGTTTTTAATCCTACTTTGTTGAATATTTCAATATTTATAAAGGCTACCAAAACTATACTAAAATGTCCAGAAAAAAGCATGCACCATTGTTTATTAACGATGATAATACTTTGATGCTGCAAGGCACTGAGATATCGAACAATATCTGGGTAGTCACAAACCTGGAAAACCTACAATCATTAATAAGTTTAATGCAACCTGAAAATATCATGGTCATATCCAGAAATTTTAACAAACTTCGAAATATTAGAGAATTTTTAAATAAATGTCTTCTACAAAGTATTATATCAATATCATGAGATTTGTATTCGTTTCAAGAAAAAGCAATTTTAAAGTTAAATAAAAATTTTTTTATATAATAATTTTCTTAATTTCATAGTTTTACGCTTGGTTATTAAGCCTAGTTATCGAGCGTCAATTGGCTATTTTTCTGCTATACTTACTATTATTTAACGTTGAGTTGGAGGGAAAACTCATCTTATTTTACCATTTACTAGATTTACTATACATTGTTATCATTATTTAATGATCAATCTCAAGAATATCTTTGTTGGTAATAAATTTTTAACAAATTAATTTTTTTATAGTGGTAACCACATTAAATAAAAAATTTCGTTCGACATTATCACAATGCCGTAAAATGAATGGAAATAATTTATTACAACGTGCTGAACAAGCAAATATCACTGCTGACAAACTTTTATATAATCATGCTATAAAAATGTGTCAACAAGCCGCAATGGATGAACTATTTGGTACAACGTCCGAATTATGTTTTAATCGTTATCAAACAGCACAAATCATTTTACATAGTTTATCGAGTCAAGTAACACATCAAAATGACCGTAATGTGTTACAAAAATATAAGGAGGCAGTTGAGCGGCGTATTTATGTGTTAAAAGAACAAGCTAAATTGAATATTATTGCTAATGATCAAACATAGCATCCATCTTGTATTTTATTTTTATTATGTAATTAATTATACAAAAAAACATTATAATATTCTTAATAAATAATAATTATTAATATGTTATGTAATATATAATGCAATAAAAAACGTATTGTCTATAAAACAAAATAAAATGCTACAAATTAATACTTAATGGTTTATTATTTCTGTTTATTTACTGTTCCCTGTTCATTTCACAATTACTTAATACTTAGTATTATATAACAAAAAGGAAAAGAAGCTGCTTTTGATCTTAACTTCGATGTTTAATCAATGAAAAATGATTCATAAACGTGTATGTTTTTATTATTGTACCTTTTAAAGTTGTTCTCAAAACTGATTGAAGAGGAATTTTATAGCCAGGCTTATGCTAATGATGAGATAATAGTCTTCATGAACTGTTAAAAAAAGATATAACTTTCTTTTCTCCCAGAAAGGAAAGATTGAAAATTTAGTACCAAGACTGATCTACAGCAAACCCAAAGTGCTGATACATGTCTGTATCTGATGTAATACTAAATTTTGATGTCTAAAATATAGATGTCTCAAAAATGAAAATACATTATAAAAATTGTATGCCTCTTCTGAAATCCCACATATCAATGGTAGTTTCTTAACAAAATTTTTTCTACAATTATTGATTTTTCACAAAATAAATTAAAGTTCACAAATGTACAGAAATTTCATTTTCAAAAGTAAATGAAACAAATGCCAAGTTGGAGTATGCAGATATGCAGAAAACGGGTTGTGGATATGCAGAATTCGAAGGCATTAGAGACTTTTACGCTAAGTGGGTATGGCACTATTATTGAAACAGAAATTTAAGTTGTACTTTCATTGGTAAGTCTAGAATTTTTGGGGAGTCAATGGTTGCAGGTTTATAACTATATCTACTCGGATAGCAAAGGCTAACACCTCTAGTGTCGCCTTTATAACAAAAATAGGTAAAAAATATAAGGTCAGGTGGCATCACCATTCAAAGCGTCGACTCTAAAACGCGATTTCATTGGTCGACCAGTTCGTTAACACATCGATCAACACAGCAACACACAAAATACATATTTTCATTTTCATGTACGTACAGTACACGAGTAGCTATACACCACAGCACACGTACACGAATACATGTTTAGCCCAGGAACATGTACAATAAAATAATATAAGTTGTTTCATTTAATAAAAATAAAAATATTCAACGTCTAAAATACAATATTCTACAACTAGTAAACCAAGAACACTACAAGCTCTATCAAAATAATTCTACCTTTCATTGACGAATGTTAGGAAACACAAACTCTCACGTCAGATACCAGAATCATATCTGAGCTGAAATTCTGTTACTCTATTTAAAAACAATAGTGACTTGTGTCAAATTTATGTTTTTAGTAACTATATGGCTATTTATTAAATTTTATTTGAAAACAATTGAGGAGGGGGATATTATAATATACGTGACACCTCGATTTGGCGATTAATTTTGGTAAAACATGTCAAAATAAGACGAAAACGCAGAATACTAGTTTTCGCCTATTTTTCGAGTTATCGGCCTTTTTTTTAAAACTATCATGTTGTATCCACACTGTTTATGATAAATAAAAACCACAATTTAAAACATTTCACAAGATTGATTTACTGTTTTTTGTTCAATGAACAAAATTTAAGCACAAAAAACCAAAATTTATATTCGTTTAAAAGAAATCAACACATGCATATTAAACGTGTGATTCAAAAAAACAACAAGTACGCCATTATCGAATGTTATTAAACGTGTGATTCAAAAAAACAACAACAATAGTTTTAACATCTCTAGTAACGAAAAAAAAAAAATACTAATAACATATACATATATATATGTACTTTCAATGGGTTTGGTTGGTTTTTGGCCCCTACGTTCAAGCTGTGATTAAACTTCCCATGGATATGTGGGGTGTAGTTTGCACGGGTCATAAACAACACGAAAATTTCTAAAAAAAAGTGTCGATAACTCGAAAAATAGGCGAAAACTCCAAAATTGGTTTTTCTTCATTTTCGTCTTATTTTAGTTTGTTTTACCAAAATTCATAAAGAAATCGACGAATCGTATCGTAATCGCGCCAAAAATTGAATTATTTTTAATATAAATCAAAAAGTTTTGCCGTCTACCAAAGATTTTTTTTAACTATTTAAAAAAAAGGGTTTGACCACCCCATCCCGATTAGCCAACACCCAAAAAATTGAAATTTTCACATGTCTATGCCAATCGTTTGTGAACTGGGTACTCAATCGATCGGAAATCGTTCCAAATATAATCACAAAATCTATTGTGATAACGTATTTTTCTAGAAAATTCGAAAAAATTAAATTTTTTTATAGTCTAACGGTATAATCAGCAATTATTTATTAAAAATTTACTATGAGTTTGTTTAAAATGACTGTGGCATATACTTCTGGGTACTCAATCGATCGCAAAAAGTTTCATCACATTAGCAACGTAGTTTATTATTATTTTTTTGAATTTGCTCAGAAACTAAGTTGTCAAAAACGATTTTGTGATTATATTTGGAAGTCATAATCGATTTCCGATCAATTAAATACTCAGAAGTTTATGTCACAGCAAATTTCATAAAAATGTTGTCTGTTCGAGCTGCCTAAATTAATCATTGAATTTCTCCCAAGCTAATTAGTCACAAACGAAATGAAAGTTGTCACAAACGATTAGCATAGAAGAAATGTGCAAATTTCAATTTTTTGGATTTTGTGTTGGCTAATTGGGATAGGGTGTTTGAACCAAGATAAATAATGTATGTTTGGAATTCGGTTAGATTGTTTCCTTTTTAATTAATTTTTTTGTACAATGTGTTTTTTTTTTAAATAAAATTTCAAGTGAAAAAATTGTGCATTAACTTTGTGTATTATTAATAGTTAGAAAATATATTTATCAACACGATTAAAACTAAACACTTATTTGACAAAAAAATTATTTGATAAACCGATCAAGCAATATTAACACACAGAATAATATTTATTTACACTTCAATCAATCAACAACACTAGAATATAATTAAAAATACAATTAATTGGCAGAGAAGGAAATTATAACATAGTTATAATTTACATATGGTAATACTTAAAATATTTTTTAATGCTTAAAAGTCTCCAAAAATCATATATGGATTTATGTATTACTATCATACAGAGACATCTACGAGAGGTGTTTTTTGCGAGAATTAGGATACTCCATTATACCTTAGGTATTATATAATCTGTGAATCACAATAAACGGACTTAAAAAGTAAAAAATCACAAGATATCACAATTCTCCATAATTTTCAATAATTTCATCAATTAATTATATATAACAATACTGAATACACCAAAATTGAAGAATACCATGATACCATGAAATCAACAGCATTTACTTCTGATTCGCGATATGTTAATTCCACAGAATATTCGAAGGTGACAGTAATGTCATAAATAAACTGAAGTGGAAAATTTTATAAGTTAGAATAATCATAATCACAATCACTTCCACTATGAAAATCGATAACTGTGATGAAGACTACATGAATGGCGTCGTAAGCTTATGCTACACCATAATGGTAATAGATTTAAAAGTAGATGGAAATTTTGTTGTCCACATGGAGAGATAGATAGTATATTCTTTTCAAATTTGAGTTTTCAATAAAGGTACCAACGCACATGTGTAACTATTTAATTCGGAAACCCATATCAACCCTGTGCCTATAAACAACTACCAAATGGCAATGCTATCTTACAACACATATTAAGTTTTACTTTTGTTGTGATATCAAGTGATTTTGTAACTTTCGTTTTTTGAGATACAAGCCTTTTGATTATTTTAAATGCGCTTTTTAATAGACGTCGAGAGTTAGAGTAATTTTTAATAATTATATCGTGAGATATAATTATTAATTAAATCGTGAGAGCTATTAAAAAACTAAAAAATTAAAGATATTCAATTCATTTTTAAAATATTCTACATTCTTTCATCTTCAGGATGCCATTTAGATTTTCACCTTTTTCAATATATCTATTATGTTCAGAATTTTTGAAAATATTTTTAAATTCTGAGTTAGTAAGTATATTAACTTAATGGCTCAATCAATTAAAAAAATTTCGAAATTATTTCAACATGTTTTTTTTTGTTTGTATTTTTACTTTGGGGTAACGTTAAAAATATCACTATTTTTAACAAGAGTTAACATCCAAATTGTATTTATGTATAGTGGTTACCACAAAGTAAAAATACAAACTAAAAACATCGTGCAATAATTATTTCGAAATTTTTTTCATTGATTGAGTCATTAAAGTTTTAAGCTTGTATCACAAATGTATGAAAATAAAAATCCATTAATGTAAATGCAAGCATATATAAATTTTATATTGTGGAATAGGTCAATTTTTGGATAACTCAAATTTTGAATCTGTTATTTTTAAATATAAATAAATAAAAAAAACTTGCTCGTTTCCTGATTTGATGACTTAAAATTGACTGCAGTAAAAAAATGGAAACTTTCTAATTATTTACACTATATTATTAATATAAAATTTATATTTGGACATTATATATATATATATGTATTATATGTATAATAACATTGTGATAGTGTCTACACAGAAATGCAAGTCTGTGAAGTTTTATCATATTTTTATGTACATGTGCATATCATAGAAAGTAAAGTTTTCTTTCTCACTTTATGGGCGACACCTAAATTCAATATGATGATCACTATGGTGTAACTGCATGGTTTTTAATATAACGTAATTGAAGGTGTTGCCTTTATTATCTAGAAATTCTAACACTTGGAAAATAATTATTTTAAAAAAAGATATTACTTACATTGCGTTCCTCTGTTGCGGGGAGATTACAACAACCGTGGCGTCTAGATTTGACTATTAACTTTGGTAATTTTTTTTGATGTTAGCCATGTCAAAAGAATCTAGTTGCATGTTGTTTTTGTTGAAACATCAGGCATTGGGAAAAAATGGCATGCATTTGTAATAAATGTGATACATACAAATGTGTTGATTTCTTTTAAACAATTTGAATTTCGGTTATTTGTGCTTAAATTTTGTTCATTTAACAACAAATAGTAATTAAATCTTGTGAAATGTTTTAAATTGTGTCGTAAAACTACGAATACATGATAATTTCTAAAAAAAATGTGGATAACTCGAAAATTGGTATTCTTTATTTTCGTCTTATTTTGGTTTGTTTTGCCAAAATTCATAAAAAAATCGAGCCGCCACGGGTTTTTTAATGATGCCTCTGTTGCTAACATGCTAGCACTGGGGTGGAGGTCAGTGTTACCAACTCGATTACTTTTTCAAATACTGTTTTATAGCTTTAAAAGTTGGTAGTTTCCAACACCACCTAAATCGAAAAGTAGGTAGATATACTAACTATTTTTTTTCAAAATTTATAAAGATTCTGCACTAAGATATAATACTCACAATTCACTTTTTAGAGAAAAATAACTTATTTTGCTGACTATTTTAAACAAACCAATAAGAAAAAAATCAAATCATAGACTAAATAGCGCAATTTAATTTGAAATTATTATTTGAACTATTTATTGAAAGCTTTTATGTTTGTCAAACAAATAATAAAATATAAATTTTTTATAATAATTAAATATTATCAATATTTAACTTAAACATAAATATTTAAATAAATAAACAAATATTTAAATAAATAATTTCAAGCTTTAAAAGAATACATATTTTGGTTAAATAATTTATAATGAGCTTCAGTAGGCGCAGGTTGTTCAGGACTTTCGTTGATAAATATTTTTGTGTATATACCAATATGTATATATATATATATATATATATATATAAAGTTGGTAGAGTTGATAACACTGGTGGAGGTAAATGTATGCAACCTCACTGTATCACCTTCAGGTGTGTGTTATAATATGCAACTATTAAAAATTATTTTGATACTGACAAGAATTCGTCATAACATTCGTAGATACTGGGCATATTAGAGCGGTTGTCTTCTAGCCTACGAACAAAAGAGACTAGCAAAGTAATAGACTACATATATGTATGGTTTGGAGATTTATTTTATGAAACATTATTTATAAAAAATATATAAACTACTTTGCGTTTTTCTGTTTAACCATTTTTTTTTATAAGTTAATGTCGACAAATGTTTCGGTCTATATGACAATTTTCAAAACAGTGTTGGCACAAACGGTCATATCGACCGAAACATATGTCAACTTTAATTAATAAAAATAATGGTGAAACAAAATAAAAAACGCAAAGCAGTTTATATATCTTTTTATAAAACGTATATACTTGTTCTTTCCTGTTTGTTAGAATTTCTGTTGCCCTTGTCTTACAAATTGCTTTAACATATGGTGAATATTTTACATTTTTATACAGGTAATTCTCAAATTACTTTCATTTAAAATTTTACTTTCGAAGTGTAACAGTCTATTTTAATAGCATTAGTTTCATTTTAAAAATCGAATTTGTGATTATGTTTATGTACACGGATATGCATCAGAATAATGTTTGCAAATTCCACATTTTATCATAATTAAAAAATTAAAACATGCTAAATTGACATTTGTTTTAATATTAAAACAAATTAAAATTTTGTAATAATAATCTTACAATAAAACAATGTTTAAGCCAATGACAACGGAAATAATGACAGATATGCATGTGACAAAACACTTCGTCAATCTGTATCTAGATTTGACATAAATTTGAAAAATACTTTTAATAAAAAATGTCGTTCTGCTTGTTGAGGTTTCAAAATGAAAAAAAATTGTTTTACTAAAATCAGATCCTTTATTAATCATTTTTTTATTTTATCTGTTAACATTTTTTCCCTAACAGCTGTTAACTCATATTCTTTATTCTCCGTTATAGCAACGGCTTGCCGTTTTAATTTATTACTAACTAATAATGTTAAAATCGCACTAAGTGTCATAAATGCACACAAACTGACATTAAACCAAAATTCTCCATAATATTCAATAATATCACCAAAAATAATAATACCTAAAACACCTGTGCTTTGAGAACATGATACCATTAAGCCAACAGCGTTTGCTTCTGCTTCTGGGTATGTTAATTCAACGGCATATTCGAATGCCACACTTATAAATGTTGTTATAAATAATCTGAAGCGAAAAATTTAATAAGTTAGTTTTAAAATAATTATAAAATTGTTGTTGTTAATATATTATAACAATCATTATCTCTTGATAACAAAGATGATTGTATTTCAAACTTGTTTATGCTATTATTTGTGTCATATAGACAGTCCAAGTGGGATAAGAAGTTATTATTGTGTATACACATAGGTTTAGGGTACGTTCACATCAAACGCGTATCTATTCCAATGATGTTTACATGGGAATAACGAGTACTATACTGATATAAACGTACCTTTAGGTTTTATATATTGTTTTTATTTCCTGAATGTACAATTTCTGATTGGCAATTAAATATGAGGCTTATCTATCGTAAAAGTTTCTGTAAAGATAGGTTTATTGGGTAATACTTGTATATGACATTCATGGTTCTTCGACTTGTTTGCAATTTAATAAGATTGCAAATTAAATACTAATTTATTGCATCTATTATTTAAAAAAATTTATATTATTATTAATTTATCGATTTCAATGAAGGGAGTTATCAATTCTTCAATAATTAAAAAAAAATGTTTTTTTAATTTTAAGAATTCTGTCTTTTATAAACCGATTAGGAAATTTTTTTTCGATTTGAAAGCATTTACTTCCAGATTGGGCCGATAAAAAATTGAAAGAACATTGTCGCCCTGTAAGGTCAGTCAAAAGACAATTTTTCAGAGGCAAGACAGAACTTAATAATAGAAAACAAAAATTTTTCGAATAGCCGAAATCAAAAAATAAAAAAAAAAGTAACAATAATTTTAAATTAAAGATGATATAAATAATCTCCTTCTGACCGATTACCTTTCGAAGTCGACGCCAATTATATTCTTAAATAAAATATTAATTGGTTGGCTTTGAAAGATAATTGAAATTATTAATAGAAATATTTTATACTTTTTATTTATATTTTTTAAGTCAGTTCTATTTTTTTCAAATTTTTTTGTAATTTATAGTTATTTTTAAAAACAGTTAAATCGTATCCTTTATTTTTCTTTGTAGCAACAAATTGTCTTTTTAATTTATTCCTAATTAATAGCGTTAATTTTTGCTTTAGGTATGTTATACATACATTGGGAATTATTCAATCCCCAATTCCACATTTATAAATATAGTTATAAATAATCTGATTGTGTAATCCATATTTTTATGCAATAATGGTGGCATTAATATTGTGAAAATGGTATAAGTAGATATTATGTGATTTGTGTACACTGACAATGGTCATAACAATATTATTATACTTTTTATACTATAATAATGTACGAATTCGTTAAGCGTAATTATGCAACGTTTTTTGCGTAAAATATTTTGAAGATAGATTTATTGAGTATTGAAAATAACAACAATTAAAGTTATTCGGTTTATTGCATGTGGTTTAAGAGATTATGCTTCATTGGAAATGGGATATCTATAATAAGACACTATATACAAACAAATTACTCAAAACATAACTGCCTAACTGTAAATAGAAAGAATATTTTTGAAAAATCTTTGGGTTAACCTCCGTTTCCTTGCCAAATCTAATTACGCTTGGAATCATTTCTAGAATAAAAGATATCTTACAATCATTAAACTAACGATTTTATAATATTGTTTTAAAATTTCAAGAAAATTGCTGATTATAATGTTTTATATGGTTTAGAGTGTTCTTAAAGATTTTTCAGCATCACACCGATTAGAGGTGTGATACTTACCAGTGAACGCAACATCTACCGGCTTCACATAGATACACCATAGTGATCATCATATTCAGTTTAGGTGTCACCCACAAAGTGAAAAATAAAACTCTGTTTTCTATGATATGTGCATGTACGTAATATGATAAAAATTCACAGACTTGCATATCTATGTAGACACTTCCACATTGTTGTACATATAATACATAACTATATATATTAATATAGTGTAAATAATAGTATTTATATACAGTATATTAAATCAGAATTTAAAAATATTTTCCAAAATTCTGGGCATATGATGAGAGTGTAAAATATTTAATTTTACATAAAACAGTTTTTTTTATATTTTTAAGCTATTATTTAAGATAACGAAGTTTGAACGTCAAGTAGTTTGTGATTTAAAATTTTTGCTGCAACTAATACCGCTTTTAAGATATAAGTATTTATATTACTTTAAATGTCTTTTTAATATTAACTCCAGGGACTAAGGTAGTTTTCAATACTTTTTTCATGACCTACGGGGTTGAAAACTTAAAGTATCAAGTTTACCTCTCGCTGGGTGCAATGTAAATTAAAATTTCATTTGTAGTACTGAAACATAAATTTCAATCGCCAAAATGAATTTTCATATATATTGCATACAATTTTGCTTTCAGAATTCAACAAGTCTTTTGAATGTATTATTTATCAGTTGTTTAAACCAAACAAGTTGGAATGAACATTAGAAAAAATTATGATAGCTGAATTTTAATTTTCTCTTATGGAAATAAGCACACTTATTATAAATACAAACATAGTATTAACCATTTTGTTAAAACTAACCCTCAGGGTTATTAAGGTCTGTGAATTAAATGTTTGAGACAAGCAAGAGAAAAATATTCTCTCCAATAGGGCATATTCCCATCTACTTTTAAATCACTATGGTGTAGACGGATAAGATATATTAAAGAGCCAGATGTCTTAAAATTAATTATTTTTCCGACGTTGCTAGCTCTCGTAATATAAAGACAGTATTTTCTCGCAAGAATAACTCAAAAATATCAACAAAAATATAATTATCAAAATGTAATAAAAATTGTTATACACAATCTTGACATGAAAACGAATGGCGAATTGAAGAGTTTGTACCGAAGAAAATTTCTAAAGTAATAATAAAAACTATATTTTATATATAGAAATGTTTTTTTGCTAAAAACTCTTCGACAAGGTGTTTTCATGTCAAGATTCTGTATTCCAATGGCATTACATATAAATAATTACTATTTCAATTATTTTGCGCAAAAATGGTCTCTTTATTGATGTCTCATTCCAAGTAAGAATTGTTGAATCTGGTTAAATTGGAATACGAAACAAAACAACTAAAATTAACATAGCTATAATAACGACAACCCCCAATGCAATATACGTTGTATTTATTTCAATTTTCACGCAAAAATAACCCATAAAAACAATCTAAACGTTATGAAATTTAAAATGCAAAATCTTGACATGGAAACAGAGGGATTTTCAAAGAGTTTTCTTCAAAAAAAAAACAATTCTGAATATAAAATCAAAAAAATATTTTTTCGGGAAAAAAATCTTCCGTTCCCCCAAACCCATTCTCCGTTTTCATGTCAGCATTGTGCATGCAATTTCATAACCGTTGGATAATTATTAGTTTAGTGCGCCTAAATTAAAATAAATACAATGTATGTTACATTCAAGATAGCCATTCTTATAGGTGACGCTCCTTTGGTTCGCATTCCCCAAAATGCAAATAAAAATTATTGTTTAATTTTGAAATATTATATTTATTGTTTATTTTTTCAATTTATCATTTATAATTTCTTCATTAACAGTAGTGAATTCATATTCCTTCTTTTCGGTTATAGCAACAGCTTGTCTTTTTAATTTATTACTAACTAATAATGTTAATATCACACTAAGCGACATCAATGCACACAAATTCACATTATACCAAAATTCACCGTATTTTTCGATAATATCACCAAATATAATAATACCAAATACACCAGTTGTTTGAGCACATGCTTGTAATAAGCCAACAGCATTAACTTCGGCTTCAGGGTATGTTAATTCAATCGCGAACTCGAATCCCACGCTTATAAATGTTGTAACAAATAATCTAAAGAGAAAATTCAATAAAAATAATTAAGGAATTAAAAATTTTAATAATTATCCCTTTGAGAAAAAGATGTAGTAATTGACATTTTACGCCACAGATTTTGTTTTCAAACATATTTTTAGATAATATAATGAAATTTTTGAGGGAATGATTGCAATAGATATACTTAAATACCGTACCCTAAAAATCCACTTGCTGCAAAAACTAATGCATATGATTTTGTCCTCAAAGTAATCATAAAAATGATTAATCCAATTGTACTCATTATGATAACGATAATTGCTGTTATTCTGAAAAAAAAATATACATATATATTTCATTTTTTATAATTTCTAATATTTTTTTGAATTATTCTTATAAAAGCTAAATCCGAAATATAGAATTATTTGTGCCAAAAATTCAGCGCTTTTCTTATACAATATAGTACCATTGGTAGGTATAACTTATTTTAGTTTTTTTTAAATTTTCGATGTAGTATAAATTGGAACAGACATATTTTAGTTTATAAAAATTTTCTGATTTACATAAATATAAAATTTATTTATGGCGAAACCATCTCCACGTGAGTCCAAATCACATTTAGCGTGAGTAAAAATCACATTTTTTATTTATCTATTTATATATAAATTAAGATTAAGATTAGGTAAATAACTTAAGTATCAAGTAAAATCATTTATCGAATTTATTAAGAATAATTATTGAAAGTATAAATAGACTCTGTGCTTCAAATAAGAAGAATCAATCTTTAATTGATTTATTTAAAATTTGAATTTAGGTTTTACTACGCGCTTCAATCAAAGTAAAAAAGTTGTGTAGTTGGCAAGTTGATTAATCAGAAATTTTAATTAAAAATAAATTCAATAGCTGACGTATTGTTTTTAATTTTTGCATTATATAAAAAAAAATATGTTTTAAATAAATATGTGGAGTGTACTGAAATTAACCGTAGTATACAACTGATCTATAATTAATTTATAAGGTTACCATCGCGTGTTTAACAAATTGACTGGAAAATGAGTTCGCTAACATCTAGGAAGGTATTGATTATGAATTTATAAAAGAAAAATCACAAATTGTGTCTAGGAGTGGAAACAATGGAAATGAATTTATGGAGAGACAATGAAAAAAGAACAACCTAATTTATTTTGAAATAGATGAAGAAAATGAGGAGACTCTCAAAAATTTGGTTCAAAAAACTTTATCTTTAATAACTGATAAGCTAGAAATAAACATTAAACCTGAGGATATTACAAAGCCTGAGGATATTGCAAATGTATATCGTATTGGAAAGCGGAACGGTCTTTCTCCTAGGTCTGCCTTCATTGCTCTGACTAGCTATAAAAAGAAGGTGGATATCATTTCAAATCGAATCAAGCTAAAGGGTACAGATATCTTCCAAAATAATGGAAGAACCTCAAAAACTTTCAACTGCATGCTAATAGATTGAGGGAGAAGAGTAAGAGAGTATTTTCAGTGTTTTCCATTTTTGGTTAGTGGGATAGTTTAACTGCTAGGAATAGTTTACCTGCAACCAGAAAGTTCGGTTTTGGCCAACATGATTTTTCAACCAGTTAAAAGAAGATGTAATAAATTTGTCTCATAGGTATCCAAAGGCAGAAATAATTAGGGTTGGGGATTGGAATGCTTGAACTGGAAATGTAGACTAGGTGACGGTCGAATTTACTTGGATAGATATTGTTGTTCTTTTGAGTTTGATGTATTAATTTGTAAAATAAGGGAAAGGTGAATTAAGGATAAGGTTTTGAATAAATACATTAAAGAGTTTTTGAAACTTGTTCGCAAATTAGATTTCGAAATTTGACATAATTTGACGTGGTTTACTAAAAGTAAAAGGCGGGCGAATCCAAGTTTGTATCCAAGAATGGCTGCAGTTTAGGTCACTATGTTATTGTAACGCCGGCATTGTGGAACAACGGCATTGATTTAAAAATGGAAGATGAAACTCAATCAAAACATTTTCCAGTGGAGGTACATTTCGATAAAACCGGGAAAAGAAAAACACTCCGTAGGATCCATAATCAGAAAGCTTAGATGGAAGAAATGGAAGAAAGAAGTAACGAATAATTATTTATGTAAATTGAATGGTAATTGATATAGTTAGTACAATTTCGCTTATACTAAAAAGACTTACTTTCTTGGGCAGTGAAATAAAAATTCACCTTATTGGCCAGACACTAAATGCAGATAACAAAAACAGCTAGTTTGAATATTAAAATAAGAAGAAAAATTTTAAATATAAATTACGAATAATTAGGAAAAATATAAATCCGGAAACTGTAATACTTTCCTGTAATACAGATGGAATGCCGTAAAGGTTATAAAAATTTATGCAAATCGAAAAAATTTAAGTATGGATTAAAGTTTATTCAGGAAATAAATGTAGCGTTAGAGGCAGAGTTAGTGAACAGAGCCAATAATTATATATTATATAATTATATAACAATTACAGTTGCTTACAAACATATTACGTCATTTATTGATAGTCGTCTAAAATTTAAGGATAGTCGTTTTTATCTGAAAATTAAGTATACATGGTGTAACAAATTTTTACAATAGGAAAAATAGGGGACCTTTATATTAGGCAAGTTCTCGGCAGAGTACTCACTTATTGTAAACGTACCATTATTATAAGTTTATTGAATGTGGAAAGAGAAAGATTGATTAGAAATAAGACCAAAGTTGTTTAAACGTGTAGTCTAGTAAGAATCTTCGCATGAGTAAAAAAATTATTCCATCTCAATTATATTTACGAGATTTTCTTTAATTTGTCCTACTAATGATGTAAATGATGTAAATATATATATATATATATATATATATATATATATATATATATATATATATATATATATATATATATATATATATATTTATTTATTTATATATAAATATATATATATATATATATATATATATATATTGATTGCATTTATAATTTTGTACTAGACTAATTTTTAAAAATCAAAATATTTTTTATTTTTTATTACTCTTATCTGAATTACATACTTGTATTTTTTTGTTTTATCCAAAATGTATCCTATTATCGATGAACCAACCATTCCAGCAATAGTTAATACTAAACCAATTTGTCCTGCAAAAACTTGACCACCCTAAACAAGAATTTATTGAAAAAAATTATTAAATTGACAATAACCAACCAATTTTAGTATATCTGCCATTTGAATTTTTTTTTAAACCTATTCCCGTAATAAGAGGTATACAAAATAATATTAATTATTTATATTAAACTATAATAAAAATAATAGAAAATGTAATTTACAATTCTGTAAAACAAAATTATTAAAAGATTAAATATAAAGTATAGAAAAATTCAAACTAAAATATTCACTCAAAAAAATGCAATAAAGTAATAAAATATTATTTTTTTAATTCTATAAATTTAAAAAAAAAAATGAATGTACAACACTTAGAAATAATAAAATGAGTAGTTACTCCTGAAACAGGAAAATAACTTCATTAGTATTAGATAACTTTTTACGAGCTGTTTTAAAATTATAAGAGCTTTTTAAAATAACCCTTCTGAACATGAGGCTTCATTGATAAAGGTTATCAAAAATGAATTCAATAAATAATATAATAAGGTCCATTCAATATTTTTGTACAGTCAATATTATCGTTGATAAAAAAATTAATGTACAAATTCAGTAGACCATACACTAACAACGAAAAATTCATCATCAAAAAAATTGGCAAAAAAAAATTTGTAGGAAAAATTGATAAAACACGTAGTTTATGGTTTTGTCAACCAAAGATTATTTAAAAGGGATTAATATAAAAATACCTTATAGAGTAACTACGAATGATAAACGAATTATCTTCCGCCGAATGTATAACATAGATACTTGCTATAAACCACTGCTGGCTGGCACTACGTTTATCTAAATATAGAAACCTAGCTTTAACATCATAATTATTTATGTAAATTAAACTTTTCTAAATAGTTATCAGTACATAAATCGTATTCTATTTTGATTTAATTTTTTTGCATTATTTTAAGTTCTGAGCAATCAAATAGACATTTATTCTACAAAAATAATTATTATACGAAAACTAGAGCTTCTTAAAAAATTCGTAAAATGCAAAAATTGCTTGAGTTTTAACACACAAAAATTTAGAATTTGATGAAATTCTTAAATTTTATACTGGACAATAAAAAAATGAAAAGTAAAAGCTGTCGAACTGTAAAAGTTAAAACTGTATTAAAAAAAGAAAAATTTTTTTTGGAAATTCTGGTTTTCGTAAAAAATAATAATTTTGTTTAATAATAAATTATTATTAATGATAATTTTTATTTTATTTGTTTAAATAATATAAATAAATATAATATATTAGGCAAAAAATATATTAGGTTCTGTTATAAAACAAACGACCGAGGCTTACAGTACTCGGATATGATGTGTAGCATCTGATATTTTTTTCATCTTAATAAGCAAAACTAACATTTTATCTTGAAATAAATGACTGATATTATTTGAAATAATTTTTCGTAACGCAAAATAATTGATTTTTTTTTTTAATTTATCTTGTTTTTTAATTAGTTAATTTATTTATTTTTAACTTTTTACATTTTTTGTATTATGTTGCACATAACATATGAAAATTTGTATAACGTGTTACACAATAACATGTTACGCTTTTCATGAAATCATTCTCATATAAAAACATCCACTTTACATAAAATTCGAAACTAAACTTTTAAATACCGCGCATTTTCCTAGCTTCCTGTTACACCGAGCGGAATGATGTTACACATAAAAAACTTTATTACCCTATAACCTAACAACCATTCTCCAGGTATGCATTTGAAACTATTCGAACTTTTCAAATGATTAAGCTTTTTTTGGAACAATTTTCTCTGAAACTTATATTTCGAATTTCTTGTGTACGATTATAAAACATTCTTTATATCCAAAATACTGTATCAGTCAAAATAAAACACAAAATTGGTTACCAAAGTTCTTGTAGAGTAATTATTAGTTAGTCTGTTTAATGGCTATTATTCATTCTACGAAAAATGAGTACTTGCCAGATTAAATTAGAGGGTAGTAACATTGACGAGTATTTTTACTCGGAGTTTTTACTCGTAAAAAGCACATTATTGATGTGCACGTATTGGATGAGAATCCAATAATAACTTTTAAGTTATTATAATATTTAAGTTATTATGAAGATTACTTTTAAGTTATTTTCCTTTTTCAGCATTACTCATTTTAATATTTCCAGGAAACATCTTAATTTTTGAATTTTTTTTTTATTTTTTTTTTTGTATCTCAATTTTTGGTTTATTTACAGCATTGCGTATTTTTTACAAGACTAATGAAGTATTTTAATCTCAATTTTTTTCGTTTTACTTTCATTGAAAACCTAAACTACTGAAGCTGATTAAAAAATTTGTCGAAACCGATTTAGCTCAGTATGAATTAATTTTTATTCTTTTGGTCTAAATTCTATAATTTCAAATAACAAAGTAAACGGCAAGATTTTTCATTCTGATTTATATAACTTCTAAATATAAAGTATGGAAATTATAACTAAAAGTTATAACCTATATGGACTAAAATTCACTACTCGCCAGACTTATTTCATAAAGGCTGAATTTTTTTTCTATGCACCCTCAATAGTGTAATGAACAATGTTTGATTGTTATAACATTTTTGTTAAACCTTACTAGCCCTATTCCTCTGAAAGATCACCTGAAAATGTATAACCCCCAAACATTGTACACAGTACGGTTATGTTATGTATGTTTGTAATGTTTCATTAAACACTCAATAATCTATATCACATATCTACTACATATACTGAGTATTAATATAAACTTAAAATAGGTCTTGTCTCATTTTGAATAAAACCTGGTCTTAATTTTTAATTTTCAAGGGCTATTTTTTATTTTATAGTGATTTTTTGATAAAAATTATTTAAACATTTGTTTAATGGCAAATATATTTTCTAAGTAACAGATAATATCTTACCGGGAAATATACTAATATAACTTGATTTAAAAATGTACAAAATGAATTAAACACACCCAACGTTAGACCAAATACCGATAATAAAATTAAATACGATTTTTGATTTAATAAACGTCTAAATGATTTGACCGTTTCCATCACTGAATTATCCGATGTATCATTTCCCTGTCGTATTAATGCTTGAGCTTTGCTTGGCGGATATTCGGGTTGTCGTTGGCAAACTGTAAAAACAACACAATAAATAATTTAACACCGGTTTATTTACGAGGGTAGGAATTAAATAGATATCTATCTGCATCTTATTCAATTCTTTAGGTTAAAGATCCCCAAAAGATTATTTGTTATTGCTAATTCAAACCAAAATGAGACTGTACAATCAGTAGGATAGAAGTTTTATACAAAAATGTCTATTTTTACTATCGATCGGTTTCATTTTGATTTTTATTACCTGTATAGAAGAGATAGTTAAGGTCTAGTAAGTTAGGGCTTATCAGAGACAATAGCGTTAATAATTATAGGGCAGTCCAAGAGTGGCTTTTTGGATTTACTCGAGCACGGCAGAATAAGATATAGCAGATAACTGTCTTGATTTTGAGTACCTCCACCAAATCTTAGACTTCTGTATAGAGCCGCGCATGTAAGTAGTAAAAGTAGTAAAAAATCGATAGTTTCATTTATTCGAGCATGTAATATAGAGCGTGTCAAGATATGGTTGGTTAATTATATACTAAAAAGTGTACATTTCAGTAATCTGGCGATTTGAGCACAACGTCGAATTTTCTAATATTTTGATATAATTATAAAGATAATGAACAAAATATTATCTGAAAATTTGAACTTGACGTAAGAGCGAGGTAGGGTCATAAACTTGCAAGAATATAGTATCACATAAACATTCTGGACCGCAGTCGAAATTTGTTTTATTTTCAAGGAAATAATTCCAAGATAACGGAAAAACATAATTTGACGATTGGAGCATGACGTTAGAGTGTGGGTGGGTCACAAACTTACAAAAAACTGGCAAAATTTTTCAAAACCAGAAAATTCCTCAGATTAATAAACTCTCTTCAAATAATCGCCAGATTAAAGATCATCACAATCAGGACATCAAGTTGGACCCCTTGTATGGAAATCTGACCCGCTCGAGTATACAGAAGAGATAGTTAGAAGATTGTAAAGAAGAGATAGTTAATCTAATAAGTTAGTACTTATCGGAGACAATGGTGTTAATAACTATAGGGCAGTCCAAGTCAAGAAAATCCTTCAGATTAATAAACTACTTTTAAATAGTCATCAGAAAGCATTATCATTTTCAGGACATCACTTTAACCCCTTGTATGGAAATCTGACCCGCTCGAATATTTCTAAATAGCGATTTTTCTTGCAACAGTCAAGATCTTGCGTCACATCCGAATCGCCAGTTTTTTGAATGAGAGTTTCGTTGGGTTCGTTTAACATCCTAAATTAATGTGTGACGTGATCGAGTAAATTTTATTCGTACAACGGCCTACATCAAAAAAGAAGGTAATGCACATACAAATACCTATATCTTCAGAAAGTGCGACAATTATAGTTTTTTTTTTTTAAATACACGTTTGTCAAAGTTTATTGAACCAGAAGGAGATTATGCTGCAAAGTTAAAAACAACTACACAAAAAAAATTGTTTTCTGTCTTATCCCTGGTTGAACAATCCCATACAATCCCATAAAAAAATTGTATGAGAATGTAACCGAAAATTGCATCAGAAATGTGATTAATATTATAAGTCTCTATGAGATAATTTCTCAAATATTTAAATAGCAACAAATAGAAATTATTATTTTCCTATTCGATCTCGTAGTCACGCATAAAACATGATCCCATACGTTCTTAAAAGAATTGGTGACAGAATAATTAATTTGATTTTCCCATACGACCTCATATAAACTCATACGATATTTCCCTTTCATTCTTATAACACCGATTGATAAAATTAAAAATATTATTTCCCTGAAGATTCTTGTATGAACTTATTCTATGCTTTCATTCATTCCTATTAATTCCTATAATGTTGAAACCAATTGTGCTAACACTTATAAGTTCTGAGGTATTCTTGTTGATTGTTTATGAGACCATCTTCGGCCTTCTTATAGGTCCGATACATTTTTATAAAATGTCTATGGTTTTTTATATAATTTTATACAAATTTATCGGTTTGTTTTACCAGGAATTCTAAAAATTTGACTCGTCCTATTGTAAGCGGAAATATATCACACCAACAATCTAAAGGTCTATAGATTCCTGATAGATGTATAATATTTTTTATTTCTTTCTTTTGATTCTGCAATAAAAAGTATCAAAATATTGTAACTTACATAATACTGTTAAAATCAATACAACGGTTGTAATTATTGCATTTAATATGAAAAAGCGAAAAAAATCTTGCCCAATTAAATCCAATTCTTCATGATTTCGAATCATTAACGGTGGTAAAATAAATCCCAACGCCATACCCAATTGTTGTCCAAATACGCCTAACGCGCAAGCCGTACTAACTTCATTTGCACCAAACCATACAGCTGCAAAACTTGATGGTGTACTTATTATAACTAATTGCGTACAACTTAACACAAATTGTCCAATAAATCCAATATAAAATTTATCTGGATCTGCTGACAGTACTTTTAACCAACATCCCAAACAATTACCTAATGATGCAGTAACTAGTGTAACACGCATTCCCTGTAAAATTTATTGGAAATATGAATTTAATCAAATAACCCCAACAATACATTAAGTGAAAGAAAATGTGAAAACATGCAAATAAAGTTCAAGTTTAAATTAGAAAAAAAAGTAGTATTAGTCTTGGTGTTAGAGTCAAAATGAGGTGTGAATCTAGCCATTTTTTAGCATGCTGTGAAAGTATATTGCAATTACCGTTTCTCAATATGTAATGACTTATTTAGAATTAAGCTGTACATAATTAGTAAGTAATTGATCCCATGTCCAAAGTTCAGGAATCGAGTTTATATTGGACCAAGAGCTGGCTACAAGAAACAACAATATATTACTGGTAGAGTATGGGTTTTGATCAAAAATTCTGAGAGATTGAATGTAATATGAAAAAATGCGTTTGTTGCCTCGCAAATTCAGATAATCAAATTAAAATTTTTTTACATAATTATGTCCATTCATACATACTGCGAGAGAAGCGATAATGGGTAAATTTTTACTGCAGTTTCCCAGAACATCAACAATAAACGGGTACCTATTTCGTACCTCAATTAGCAATGGAAGTGGTAAAAAATAAATGAAAACAGAAAGTTTTGCCCTTAAGATGTGGAAAAATCCGCAAAAACCTCCTGTTTGGGGGTGGGCGAGTATAGAAAAGGTATCGGTCAAATTTGGAAGGGGGAAACTAAGACCATGGTTTCTTACACCTAAACAAACACATGTTTTCATATTACTTTCAATTTCTCAAAATTTTTTATCAAAGCCCAGACTCTACTATTAATAGGTTGTATTAGTAATAGTAAAGGATTTGAATAAATATAAAGTATGCTGCCAGGCATTTGACACCAGAATAGAAGTCGCAGTTATGTATTTTATTAATAAAAAATGGTTAAACTTTGATTATAGTTTGAAGCGGTAACTCGATTGGCACAGTAACACACCACAAAAAAATTAAAAATTAGGCTACCATGGGGCTAGAATCAGATTTAACGGGACAGTTGCTTATATCTTTTTTATATACATAAAACTAAAGTTTAAAATGAGTTTCAAGCGGGAATACGTTTGGTACAGTAACTGGACGAAAAATGCCTTCTTAGAAAAAATATAGCAATAAATATTTGCCCTAGCAGTAAAGATTTTCTTAATAGTTACAGTGACTATTATCATTTAAAAAATACTAAAATTCCGGTAATTCGATAGGCCAAGTTTTACCAGGACTAAATTTTTTTCATCAGAATTGTAAAATTATTAATTAAATATTGAAACGTATTACTTTATTATTGATCAAACCAAATGAGGTTTGTATGGTATAATTAAACGATTTTATGTATGCCAACTTAGCGAAACAACTTTTCCCAATTAAATTCAATATAGCCTCATAATTAGCCGTAAATTAATTGTTAATTAGTGGTGGAAAAAAAATTAATCGCTCTAACCATAACGGAGAAAATTGATGTTTCGCTGATATTGAAAGTTGACTGTCACTTTTTTACTTTTAATCCATTTTTTTACATAGGGCCATAATTAACCGTTAATTAATCGTAAATTAATAGTGGGAAACAAATTTTTTGGCTCTTAGCATTACGGAGAAAATTGATTGAGTTGACTGTCAAATTAGCAAAAAAACTTTTTCCGATCAACTTCGAAATAAGTCCGTAATTAGATTCCTATTTAATCGTTAATTAGTTGTGAGGAAAAATTTTTTTCCGCTCTAGCCATAACGGAGGAAATTGATGTTTCGCTAAGTTAACTATCAGCTTAGCGAATCATTATTTTCTCCGTAATAGTATGAGCCAAAAATTTTTTTCCCACAATTAATTTACGATTAATTAACAAATAATTATTAGCACTTAAAATTTTAATGATACAATATGAATAATTTTATGGTTTTATACTATAATTCGGAAAATAGGAAAAGTGCGAAAACAACATTTTAAAAAAAGGTGTTCTATTGTTAATTAATAAATTTTTTCCAATGCTTTGAACCTATAATAGTAACTTTGTATACCCTTTTTAATTATTTAAACAATTGCAATAAACAATCGAAAAAACATTTTTTAATGTCTTTTAACAGTAATAAAATGATATAATCGAAAAATTTAAATCAAAAATTTTTTATAACAACAATTGTTTGAATTTTCAGTTATTTTTTAATGATTATTTGGTATTTACTAATAAAATTAATAATTTTTTTTAAACTTTTGTTCCTATTATGATTTTATTACGTATTACTATAAGAAGGTCTCCAAAAGTTTTAGATTTTTAGCATAATTATTTAAATTTTTATGTTCATTTTTATATATACAGAGCATTTGGAAAAATTTTATTAAAAATTCGACAAATTTTTTAAAAATCGGTAAAAAAAGCTTTTTTCAACATAACTCATTATAGTTTTCACATTACAACATAATTTTTTTGAATTGATATTTTAATACACAAAAATAATAATTATTTATTTATTTATTTTTTTTTTTTTTTGGATTATACTCTCTCTAGCGGCAACACGTTCTCGTCAAAACAATCCCATGGGACCCCATATTTATGTTAACGGCTGATTAGTACTATTAATTATGAAGTTTGAGTTCAAAGAATGATGTCATTTTTTAAGAAATTTTCTCTTTTTTAACGACGATTTTATATATTATTTATCGTTTTCCTGTTATAAATAAAAATTAGAGGCCATATTTTTTTTCAGTTTTTTGTTTATAACAATTGCAATTTTTTTTTTTTTTTTGTTTTTGCAGAAAATAAAAAAAGAACTTTCTCTGAATTTTATTCCGTGTCGAATGAGCTATCTCCTACATTTTTCTGAGTTTTCTAATTGTTTTTCACAGATATTTCACTTCTCGATTAAACTATTAGTGGATATATATCATTAAATAAGAAAAAAAACTTTCAAAAAAAAGAACTAACCACAAAAAATGACCCTCCAAAGTAAACAAAAGTTTTTCGCAAAAAACAGAAGCGACTTCAAAAAGGAACAACTAAAAAGTAAAAAATAATTCTAATTGAATACTTCTATAAATAATTTTATTGTGGCCAATTACCATTTGGATATCAACGAATAAATTTTTAGCTTAGAATATGCTTGAAGTTGACTGCCAACTTCAAATGTCATTAGAGACAATGATCGTCTTCTAATGTTATTGTTTATAGAAGTAAATACAATTATTCCAATTAAAAGTATTTTATAGTTTCTAGTTCCTTTTTTTTAAAGTCACTTCTATTTTTTATTTTTCGATTGTTATCTTTCCACTAAAAATCGGTCTTTGAATTATATTTTGGTATATCTACTTTTAATGCTACCAACCAATCGTTATCAAAAAAAAAAAATTCAATCATCCAAACGGACTACTTTATTAAGTCATAGGTGGTCGGTCTTATAAAAAAAACAAAAAATATATATATATATATATAATATATATATATATATATAGGTCGACTAGTCGGGCGATTTTAAATTTTCTTTCTATAAATATTGTCTTTCTATAATATCTGCGAAAAATTATCTTTAGAAGTCGACGGCTTTTATACCTTTTGCTAAAAATCTATTAAAGTAAAGTCGACATAAAGAGAATTGCTCATATAATCAAAATGTAAGAGCCAGTAAATTTAAAATTATTTTGTAGTTTTTTTCTTTTTTAAGTTTTTGGTTCTTTTAAAAATCACTTTATAGAAAATAATTGAACAAAAAACCATAATATTTAGTAGTTTATCATCACAAATTGACATATAAAATTTTGTGAAAAAACTCACATATTTATCCATGAAATAAGATGCAGGTAATACCAATGGTAAATACGTAATCAAATAAATTAAAGAAGTATAATCAACCATTCGTGAAGTAATACCATAATATCGCATAGTAATATTCGTTATAATCGAATATTGTACCCATTGTATACCATTTAACGCTGTAATAATTATAAATAATGCTAATAAAAACCAACGTTTTTGATAAACTTTGATAACATATTCTTGTTCACATTTTTTATGAATATTATTTTGTGATTTAACAATTAATACACTACAAACATTATTTGTTTCTGTTAATTTATCTGTATCACTATTATTAAGCGTATCATTGGTTTCTAAATCGCATTTCTCCGTATTAATTTGTGGTATACTATCTGTATCCTTAATCATTTTTAATGTTTAAATTAACTATAAAAACTTTTAAAATAATAGAACTGATTTAAATAGTTATCTAGGTATTTATAAACAAATTATTGGACAATAAATTTTAAAATATCATATGTAAATAAGAAATAATCTGTATTTATTATAAATTAAGACAAGATAATGTGTGATGAGATTTATAATTATACTTATTTTTTCTACAGGATGGAATTATTAAATTAATAAACCGTGATTCGCATCTTTATCCCCACGATAAATTATTTTGTTACCAGCTTTTTATTACATGAGACTCAGCTCCCCTTTAAATTTAAATTAGTAGGACATAGTCATCATATTAATACAAAAATGTAAAACCAATTGCCTATCGAAAAAAAATTTTAAATTTTATTTTTTTAAAAGATATTTCCGTTTTTTTTTTTTTATAAGAGTGTGTGTGCGAAGTATTTTAATAATGAATGAAGTTTAATAATGAATGAATGAAGCCAGTATTGAATGACAAAATGAATCAAGAATGAAACTACTACGGTAATATTTCAGAGCAAATAAAATAGAATATGGTTATAAATGAAGGATCGTTAAAACTACATGCATGAAAAAGAATTTTTATTATGTAAAATCAAACACTTTTTTGAATATAATAAAAAAATGATAATAAAAATTTTTCTAAGAATCCTGCAATTATATCACGCATTTTCAATCTTCATCATACCCTAAGAGCCCACAACGGCCAGACCTTCGTTATTTTATAAAAGTTGAAAGTTTCTCTGTACATGTGTCCTATACAGGTAAGAACGGCCAGCGATTATAGAGTTTGGGTTGTGGTACAGGTAGTAAAGGTGTCAAAAATAGTACTTAAAATTTGTTCGAGTATAAAGCTCAATTTTTTTATTCGAGATAACTTCAGAAATCTCGTCATTAAACTGTAAATATATATAAATATATATTTACATATATATATATATATATATATATATATATATATATATTTATATATATATATATATATATATATATATATATATATATATATATATATATATATATATATATATATATATATATATATATATATATATATATATATATATATATATAAATGAATAAATAAAAATGAAACGTTATTACTGATTTAGGTACACATAAGTAGGGATATTTCCCATAACTGCTTACTCTAATTGATATATTGGAAGGCAACAATATTACATGACAGTGTGTGGTTGATATTCTTGAACCACCTTTTGATAAATTTGTGTGCATTGTAAACAAATCCGAAATCTCAATTTCTGTCTTAAAGTTTCGCTCCATACAATAATAATCGAAACTAAAAAGAAATTATTATCCTGTAGAAATCGAATAAGACATTTTTTATCAAGGTTGCTATGCTTCGAAAAAAAAATTCTAAGAAAATTTTTGGATCAGTTAAAGTAAAAAATAAAAAGTGGAGAATCAGAAACAACAGTGATCTTGATCATTTAACCAGACGAAAAAATACAATTCGATTTATTAAAGAATATTTTAAATGGATGATTTAAAATATAACCCCTTAAAGAAATGATTTGCAAAATTGACGCTTCATTTTAAAAATTGTGTATTAGCTTCATCAACTTGTGTACTTGCTGGAATGCGCTTCATTCAAAAATCAGAATAGAAAAGTGATATGTAAATATTTACGAATAAGAATCATTTCCTATCGTCTCCATTGACAATAATAATAGTAAACAATAAATAAAAAATCATAAATACTTCATTCTTCAACAATTCATTTTTGGTTTCGATTATTATTGTATGTACCGAAACTTCAGGCAGAAATTGAGATAATCCTTAATTTAACAAAATTTCTAAATTTAGTGGTAGAATAAGTTGAGGGGAACTATTCTTCAAGAAAGATATTTACAAACATTATTCAGAAACTTTGTGTAGAGTAGACTGATAGCCAGTTTTGCCGCATATTAAGATTTTGTCTTCTAGTCACAGATTCCAAAATTCTCTGTCGAAAATATATCTTCTCTCTAGTCTAATTTCCAAAAATGATCTATCATGCTTCCTATTTTGAGGGATAAATAACATGGAGTTTCATTAATCTCGACAAATGAAGCCAACAGTTAGCATCCCTGTCAAACTTGTTATGCTATAATGCCAGAAATGGAGATTCATATGTCTAGCCAGTATGCATTATTTATTTCCCTTACATTAATAAATTATACTTGTTTCATGTATATCCCATCCTACATAGAGTATTGCACTATCTCAACCATTAAATTTTGTAACGGCGACGGGAATCGATCACACAATCTACGGGTTCTACATTCATAACAGTTGGGGACATAACCAACTATATAACTACCGAGGTAGCTTATGTTCGAATAAAGTGTTTCACTATGTTTTTCATTACGTAAACACTTTATAACATGAAATATCACGGATTATGCTGCTACACAAAGCAGACAAGAAATGCATTTGAAACTTTTGTGTGTGTAAATTAGCATCAATCATGTTGTTACGCTACAACTCCTATACATGGTGTTAACTCTAAAAAATTGTAAATAATGAATCTGCATTTTGTTAAGTAATAACTGTTTAAATTTGTATAAAGACTTTTTTTAGGTGTAAAAAGTAATTAGGAAATTACGAATGATTCATGCATAACTGCAAGAAATTATGTATGACTCACTCCGTTATTTCCTACACACTATACACAGAAAAAAAATGGTTAAGCAATGTATATAATACATACTTATAAATAGAAAAAATTATTCAAGAGGAACAAGGAATACTAGAACTTCTGAGATTTGTAGGAGCCAAGAGCTCCAAAACATTCTTCCATTCTGTATTTATTTTTGAAAAGAGCTTTTATTTTATCACTTTCAGAATTTAAAACTTAGATTTTAATAGTCTAAGTGGTAGATCCCTTATAAAAAAAAAAGTTGAAGATATCTTGATAACCTTTGCAGACACGTCCTAGCGTATGCTGAGAAATCGAATAAGAATGGAGAATGTTTTGACTATGACTGTAAATATGCTAATGACTAGATAACCAAAGCCATCACTATCATCTTAACCACCTGGAAATATTTATTAGAATTTCGATTGAAGAACTAGCAAGGATATTGATCAGTAGATGATTCGAAGGATCCTTAACTAGGTGATCTTAAATTCCCAAAAAAAATAAAATGGAACTATAAATCTAAAATTAATACCGAATATGTTATGTTTGAACTAATAATATATCCGGTATTAATATTGAAAATGATGATGATGAATAAGATAAATTTGATGTTATAATTTTATTTCTTTTTATTCATTCTTATTTTGAATTATCCTAAAAGTTTTTCCTACATAATCACCTGGTAGATGTAAAGTAAGAATACCCTTCATCCAGGTTCTTGGATTTGTGTTTACACATTGTTAAAGATATTTTTATAAATTTTAATTTATTCATCCTGTCTTAAATATTTATTCAAAATTTTTATCAGATCTATAACTAATAAAGTCGAAACACATGACTAGACAAAATTGTGAAGATATACATACATATATATCTCCTACTAATAGGAAAAATTATACAGTTGTCATTTATCTTCCCAAATTAAAATCACTCGAGTGCTTCAGAATCATACCAGTTGACACCAATAGCTTGTAGAACTATTAAGAGTATTAGCAAAAAAAAACTATCAAATTTTTAATTTTGGCATATTGATTTTCACGTGTCTGCAAATATTTTTTAAAATCAATACATGAACTAATAGAAATGTAGAGTACCTATCTAACGCAGGCCTTCTTAAACTATGGAGCGCGACCTGTACGGGGTCGCGTTGGAAAATTCTGGGGTCGTGAGATATTTTAATGCAAATATTTAAATCCACGATTTTATAACATCTAAATCTGTGTCAGCCATTCAACACCACATATTTATGTGAAGTTACCTTTTCAGCTTTAACACATATGAAATATCATTATCGTTCATCGCTATCGTTCAACCCAACATTATCGTTCATCGCTAAAAAATGTTGAAGAGGTCTTTCGACCAGCAGTGTCAAACATTCTACCAAGATTTAATTTGTAATGGAATAAAAAACAAGCACATCGCTATCTCATTAAAATTTCCTCTTTAATTTTAATTTAATATTTAACACTCAACAACTGCGTTCGAATATATTTGAGCGAAATAAGACGTTCAGAATTCCCTTTTATTTATGTTATTGCAAAAGTGAAATTTTGATGAAAAATAGGGCATATCATTTTTGTACCTATAATAAATACAATTTTACAAGTTTTTGTGCAATTTTTAATATTAGATTTTGGTATGTTTCTAAATGCATTCTAAAACTGTAGATTTTCATATGTATATGTGTATTTTTACCTAATAAATAAATCTTTTATATTTATATGGGGTCGCCAGGAAACTCACAATCACAAATGGGGCCATAAATGAAATAGGTTTTGGAAGCCCTGATCTAAACAATAGCTTTGTGAACTCTAAAATAAACAAAAAATTGCAGCTTCTTAGTTTAAAAACTTGGTATTTTTGAAAATTTATCTCAAACGGTGTGGGTGTAATAAAACATTAATACTTCTTACGTCTTCTAATCATACTATTTCATTTCATACTAACTGCAAAAACCCGTGAAAAAAAGTTAAAGTTACAGCAGAACAAACATACATAGATACAGACAGTTAAAATACAAGCGTCTAATAAAAAGGTTTATGTTATTCAGTTCGTTCGGTCGATAAATATTAATTTATACAAAGCTTTGGTAAAAATATCTTCATAAAAAAATTTTTATTTTTACCACACAGTATCTTTTGTTTGCTGATCAGTTAATTAACAATCCTATTGTTTTAAATGTGTAGCAAAATGATTGGCTGACTAAAAGATTGACAACATACATTTACTTGTCTAATAATTGTTGTAAAATATCATAAAATTTTTATTAAGCAATTAAAAATACCATTACTCTAAAAGATCGAATATAGCCTTCGTACACTGAATAATTGTTTTCTATAAATTGAAGCAATAAATGGGATAGCAGGCATTTAAACGTATGGAAAAAACAGATGACATCAGAATTTTGATATTTAACATATATCAAATTTCCTGAATCTTATAAATTAAGTCTCTGTGTACATTTTATAAAAAGAAAAATATCATTAGATAGAATTTAACCTGATTTTGAAATTTCCGTAGAAATTAAATATATACCTACACTATAATGATTGAAGGAAACTTCAAAAATTTTAATTTACACAATTCCACTCTTTATTTTATAATTTAAAAATTAATAATATCCTGATATGTTGTACTGTACAAATTAAAAGTTTTGAATTTTCCTTCAATTATTATCAAACAATTACACAAAGTAAAGCTCTCTTTAATAAATTATACCAACACTAGATTAAGCTAGGTAAAATTTTACCTTACCTTTGAAAAGACAACGGATAACTTAACTGATGTGAAAGAAAAGTATTGAGTAAAGAGAATCCTAAGGTTGAAATGAACAAATATTGTAAAAACCAAGGAAATATGCATAGGTAATAGAAGTTTATATTTTTGGTAAGGAAATTAAACGTGTTACACAATTCAAATATTTGATGAGTATTGTCTCAACAACTAGAGGAACGGAGCAGGATGTAGAACAAACAATAAAGAAAACGGGGAATTCTTTGTCCAGTTTCAACCAATTTGCTACACGCAACAATTAAGACAAAACTACAAATATTTGCAATTAATGTTACGTTTGTCCTATTGTCAAACCTGGAAAATTATGCAGTCTATCATTAACAAATGTATAAGAAGGATTCTCCGAGCCCATTGGCCAAACACCATAACAAATGCAGACTAGTGTCAAATATGAAACTAAGAGCACTTCGAGGATGCTATAAAACGAGAAAATATGGGTGAATTGCCAAACACTATTAAGAACCAACAACAAATCATATGTAAACAAATGCTGGAACGAATTCCGCAGGAAATCTGAAAAGAAAGCAGGCCTTGAGAAACATGGAGAAAATCGTTTGAGAGGGAAATTAAGTAAAAAGGTATGTAACACGTAATAAATAACACACGTTAAGGGGATGGTAAAAGGTTTTTTTTCTGGATTTGTTTTCTATTTGCAATCTGTTGATACAATAACCAAATATGTGGAGGATGACCTAGTGGCATTGATTTGTTATCCAGCGATAACAAAATATAATTTTTCTTCCAATTTAGGATTTTTTTGTAACTTAAAATTTTAAAACTACGAAATGATTTAAAAGTATAAATGCTGATGTTGTAATTTGAAATAGTTGCTTATATTACTTCCAGAAATTTATTCAACACCAGTGTAACAAACACCGAGTGTCTCACAAAGTATGGTCACTATCACTAAAATATATACGGTAATTATATTGTCTGAAATAGAATTACCATATATACCAGTAACTTATTTAGCTTTATATACCAGTAACTTTTTTTTAAGCGATAACTGTGATTTTCTGCCTAAAAGCCAATAATATTTACTCATTTTGAGACCTAGTTGTTTCCGTTTTTTCCAAATGTGTGTGCGCCAAGTTAAAGTTTTGTCTAAATGCATTCCGAGATACTTTACGCAATCAACTCTTGGTATAGTTTTGTTATTTATGTATACTTGTGGTGAAATACCTCTGCACTTTGTGAATACAATATGAGCTGATTTTGTCTCATTAACTGATACACGCCATTTCTTTGTCCATTCATTAATTTGAATTAAGTGTTCTTGATGATGTTTTGTAGCTATGTTCGGATCAGTGTGCTTAGATAATATAGCTTTATCGTCAGCAAATATAGGCATTGTAGTGTGCTCATTTGTTGGTAGGTCAGCTTTCTCCAGATCAGTATGTGCCCATTCGCCATTATTTTTGCGAATAGGTGGAATGGGGTCACGTGGATGACTTAATCTCTGGGTAGCCTTCCAAAGCAAGTAATCCTTTTCTTTAGTCGCACCATGTCCTTGTAAGTAACTATTGAATGATTCATTTTTAAGGCTTTTTACCAATTCTTTTAGTTCTCTTGCTGCTATATCATAACGAGTTTTGCCTGGATTCCGCTATTTTATGCTTAACATTTATAGGACAGTTTTGTAATTGGTTACGTAAAGGTACTTCAGGGGTGTTTTCCCATGCAGCTTCTTGGATAGTTCTACTGTACTGGGATGGTAAAAGTGCGATCAAAAAATGACCAATTGTGGCATGGAGACTAGACGTCTCAAAGTTTTAGACAAATATTTGTTAGTAACACCATTTTAGACATATTTAATCAATAACTTTGTTTCTTATTTCTGTCTTAAAAAACATACTACTTTGTTAAACTTGAAGAGTAAATCGAAGAAATTGGGACTATAAGACAAAGAAGTTCACAGATTTTCCAATAAACTCTAAGAAATCAATACATAACAAAATATACAGCTGATACTTCATTACTTTATTTATACCATTTGAGAGTATAAACCTCAATTTAAGTTAAAATAATTGACAAAACTAGGGAATCCATAGTACTGACCGTTGCGAAATTTTTTGAGGATGGACTCCAGCCCCAATTTGTGCTGTTCAAGATTGGCCATTGCTGTGAGAGGCATGAACTCTTGGGATTAAGCAAAGCTCCGACTTTTGGAGGAGAGGTAAAAATCCCAAGCCCAAATACAGTATTATGTGGGTAGTAGACCATGATCTAATTTACTAGGTCATTGTTATAGCATAACGACAAAAGGATGGAAATTGTTTAATATTGACGTTCACTTTTGCTGAAGACGTTCCTCAGAAACCTTGACAGAGTTCTAATTTGAATGGAAAACTCTTCCAAGCCAACAAGCACAAAAGACCAAATTTTATTTCGAAATCCAACACCCGATCTATTGTGGAGCCACAAAAATCCAAAGCCGAGAAATGATACGAATACTGGATCGAGTGGTGGTGACGAAGGAACCATTTTTTAGCTAGTAAAGTGAGGAGCTACGGCTACCCTGCTCAAAAAAAAATAATATGAGGGGTTGAAGCCTAAACCCTCCTGGAAAGTGGCTTGGAAAGCTAAAGTTAAGAGGAGCGTATAAGAATAAGCAGCCGCCTGGGGAATATACTCTTCATTAATGAAAACTCGACGAGCACAAAAGTAAAAACCCTTTTCATTTTCAGATAAATTTCCATCATGCATGTTGTCAAGTCAACTTTGGTAAAGCACTCATATAAAATCCTTGGCTAAACAAATCCAAGATCATGGCGAGATACTGCACATACAGTATTGTATAATTCTGTAAGGAAAAGGTCCAAGTCACATAATTTAAAAATAATGTTCCTTATGTACTCCTCACAGTCAATATTGCTGTGACGACTTCTAGGAGGGACAAAGTAGAAAATCTTTGTCTATTCAGCTTACAGAAAGATACAGAAGATATTTTGCTTACGGAGATAGTTTAAAAAAAAATGAGTGAGTGTACTCAAGTACGCGCATCAGCAGTTACTTCGATTGGCATCATTAAAAACAATTTTTAATTACATGCAAATAATTAATTACAATAAAATAATAAAAGGACTAGAGAAGGATAGTCAACACAGTCAATAAAGTTACGTTTAAATTTGAAAACATAAATGATAAAAACAGCTTCAACCGTGAGTTTTGTGTGACGGTGATTCGCGCGCATGTTAAAATTTCACTCTTATCATTTTTTCATAACGCGTCTAAAGAAGTATAACTTCAAAAATTGTTATCTATAAACTACTGAAAACCAACTGAATATTGGATATGACACCAACATCCATCATTTGATCTTAAAACATCGGTTAATGGATCTTCCAAAGGAAAAAGTTTTTACTTGTATTTTACAGAACACAATTTTCTTAACTATGGCGTTGTGTCTTTTGTATCTCTGTAAACTAAATACTTTCTATATCTTTCTGTAAGCTGAACAGATGATTTGTACACATCTAAGTTAGCTGAAGCCAGTTTTAATAAAAAAAAAAGGTTCAAAGTGAATATTAAGTTAAGAAAATAATAAATATTTAAAAAAAAAAAAAAGTAGTTTAAGAAAACATATATTTAATTTTTCAAATTTACATTAAGCTTTATTGACTGTGTTGACTATCTTTCTTCAGTCCTTTTATTATTTTATTGTAATTAATTATTTGCATGCAATTAAAAATTGTTTTTTAATGATACCAAAGAAGTATAACTTCTGAAGAGCGTACTAAAGCGCGTACTTAAGTACACGCACCCATTTATTTTTATTTTATACAGATTGATATTGTAGATGTATTGCATTCTAACCTCAAAATTATCATAGATTCCTAAACATTAATTTTTATACCGATGTGGCCATCTCTCCGAAGTGATTAAGGACAAATGGCCAAGTCTAGTAAAAATGGCCACAACAGAGTTTGCTTTTCTAAGCAGCCCCTATAAATAACACCTAATCCAACTATATGCCAAAGCTCAATAACAATTTCATTTTAATCCGAGACAACAACTGTTATAGATCTAATAGTATATATATCTAATAGGCCTATACAATCAAATAGTATTTAGGTATTACAAACTTCTCAAACGCACATAGCCAAAGCACAGCAAAAAAACCAAAGAAAATAAAGTTAAGAACTAAAAAAGATAAATAAAAAAAAGAATAAGAATGAAAAACTGAGATGATTTCCGGATACCTCAAAATAAATGGCCAGTCGAGAGATATAGAAAAGTTTTTTATCATTGTTTTCATCTTAGGCACATCGCACTTGGAGTGATTTGAGTGAAATCGGCGAAATCGATGATATCGGCGATTTCCGCGATATCACAGCATTTTATTCTCACACTTCTGTTGCTCCGACTTTTTAACGTTTCTTGAAGAAGGGGTAATACATTGTTTGTTTATAAAAATAATAAAAATATAATATATATATACATATATATATATTATATTTAACTTTTTTCTATAGGACTTGTAGTTTTGCCGGAAATAAAGAGAAACCATTTTTTACCCTTAAAAACCCACCACCTCCCACTTCCCGAACTCGGATCGACCGTAATTTATTTTTCCTTTCATTTTTATCATATTCCCCTCCTTTTCCATTCTACTGTAATTTTCTTCCACTTTTTATCATTTTTTAAGGCTTCTACTCTAGTCTATTATTACTTGATGTATTTCATCCTTTAAGACACAGTATATATATATATATATATATATATATATATATATATATATATATATATATATATATATATATATATATATATATATATATATATATATATATATATATATATATATATATATATATATATTATAACTGTATAGTTATTAGAGTATTTTATGAATGCTAATGATTAAAGTAAACATTGATGCTCAATCTTATCTAATCGTTTACCTATACTTGCCCCGAGTGGAGAAACGTCTCTAAATTACATAGAATGCAAATTATACAAAACAAAACTCTCAGAATCTGCTTGAAAGCACCATGGTTCGTACGTAATAAACAAATTCATGAAGAAGCAAACATCGAATTCATTGAGCAATTTATCGACAGATTTTCACAAAGATTTTACACGAATTTACAAAATTGTCGCCAAGCAGCCAAGTTTAATTTGGATATTATTCCTCCAGGCAATAGTCTTCAAAGAAAACTGCCTCAACAGTTCTAAAAGATTATTAATAATAATAATAATAAAAAATGAAAAATAAAATTTTTTTCAATTACATTGAACTGTATGGAACAGTAAAATTATAGTAACATATTTTCGTCAACATTTGAATATTTGTGCAATGTATAAAAACAGTTGTTTTTTAAAAATGCAGACAATATTTTATTTTAACTAGCTGGCCCGGCAAACGTCGTTTTGCCACATATTTCTAATTAACTTCAACATTTTCTAAGTATAATAACATATTCTTAACAACTTTCCTCTATTTCTCTATACTGAAAGCTAAGGCAAATTAGAATAAATAATGATATTAATATATATTTTAAAGCATACCAGGACACGTTTCGGTGACAATTTATATTACATCGATTGCATGCAAAATCTGAGGCAGATTGGACGAAGGAATTCCGTTGTCCCATACAAACTTTGCCTCTGCTTTACATCCCATTAGGGGTAGAATATCAGAAAATCTTTTCTTATGTGATGCCCGGTATTTGATGTGTAAACCACTATTTGGTGTGGGATACCCGTGACATGAAATATTTATATATACACTCGTGTTTGATGTGAGCACCCGGTACCTCGTGCACCCACAATTCGTGTATATTGTGCCGTGGTTCTCATATACTTGATGAAAAATAGTAAAAGGAACCACTAATATAGAAAAGAAGAGATAAATAAATTCTATTTTGAATAGCTGACCCTGGTAAACATTGTTTTGTTATATAAATTATTTCTTATCAACATCAATATCTCCTAAATATAATAACATATTCTCAACTGTCTATAACTAAATAATAAAGCTGAGGCAAATCAGAATAAATTATGACATTAATTTATATTTTGAAGCATACCCACCCGGTTTACGCGTTGCTGTGTTATTTTTCACATTTTAATAAACGGATATTGCATCGTTTACATGCGGATGCAATTCTACCCTAAGGGAAAGAATTTCAAATCCTTTCTTATCGGATTCCCGGTATTTAGTGTACACCCGGTACATTATATGCACCCAGCATTTACCTGGTATTTGCTGGGGTATACCCGGGACCGCGTTCACCCGATAATTTTTGCTGTGGTACACATACACTTGATGAAAGGTATATGGACCTCCTGAACCAAGAATGATTCCGGTAATACTTGAACAATGCGATATGCACACATTATATAGTTGACAGTTCGTCATACTGCTAGTGAGAAGAGATAAAGAAGTTTTATTTTGAATTTCAAAATTCGATTTTGGTTTCTATGAAAATGATGATTTGTAACATGTGAGAAAAAAAAAGACAAAATATGTTTCACAGCTAGGAACATTTTGTATTCGAAAATTAAATTGTCGTTTATAGTATTTTCCTTTACTTATTATTTATGTTTCTTTAAACCTTTCACCGATTTAACCTTTCCAATTTATGTTCCCTTTCACCGTTTAAACCTTCCCTGAACTTTCACGAATATTTCAAGACCAAAATTAGCCAAATCGGTCCAGCCATTCTCGAGTTTTAGTGTGACTAACGAACAGCAATTGATTTTTATATATATAGATAGATATATAGATGTAAATAGTTCAAATTATGTGAAATTTGGTGAAATTATATAGTGACCGAGGGGCCTCGTTAATGAGCGACGACCTCTTAGGCACATCGCACATAGAGTGATTTGAGTGAAATCGGCGAAATCGCTAATTTCCGCGATATCACAGCATTTTATTCGCACACGGAGCAACTCCTGTTGCTCCGACTTTTTAAGGTTTTTTAAGATATATATACAGTGTCTTAAAGGATGTAATATATCATGTAATAAGTTATCACTACATAGTATAAAACAAAGTCGCCTTTTCTGTCCCTATATCCCTATGTGCGCTTAAATCTTTAAAACTACGCAACGGATTTTGATGCGGTTTTTTCCAATAGATAGAGTGATTCAAGAGGAAGGTTTATATGTATAATACATGTATCATATACCAAGGCAACATTGCTAATTTTAGAGGTTTCTAACGTGATGTCGTAAATTAAACTATTTTTTTGGGCTTATTTAGCAATTTAACAAAAACGCTGCCTAAACCCTACGAGTTAGATCAAATTAATGTACTACAGTATTGTACACCATAAAAAGGTCTACAAAAAAGTCCGCGATGGTATATGTTTATCTTTTAGGGATAACCCACATTAACCATTTTTATTGCATAGTATAAAACAAAGTCGCTTTCTCTGTCAATATATCCCTATGTATGCTTAAATCTTTGAAACAACGCAACGGATTTTGATGCGGTTTGCTTTAATAGATAGAGTGATTGAAGAGGAAGGTTTATATGTATAATAACATCCATTAAATAGTGGACAAATACTGTTATTTTTGAGGTTTCTAATGTGATGTCGTAAATAATTACATTTTTTCTGCTTTCATTGCAAACGCAGGCTGTACCCTACGAGATTTATCAAAATTATGTACTCAAAGTATTGTAAACATTGAAAAGGTCTACAGAAAACTTCGGGATGGTATATGTCTATCTCTTATGTCATGCCACAATAACATTTTTTTTTTCATTTACTTTTTACGACAAATAAAGGCTAATTTTCGAAGCGATTAATTTTTAATTATTTAATATCTATATAAAAATAGCCGTCATCTACTATAAAGCCGTCATCTGCTATGATGCGGGGCTAAGGCCAAACACCGCCCCGTGGGTCAAAGGGCCGAGGTACCGGGTGTCTACAACAAATACCGGGTCAAAATTTCGTGTCAAGGGTTTCGTACTTCTTGCTGACGAGGTACGGATACCAAATACGAGTTGTAAATATAAAAATTTCGTGGCACGGGTTTCCTACACGAAATACTTGGTGACTCGCAATAAATACCGGTTGCCCCACAACAAATATCGGGTGCTCCAAATTGTCACAGCAACGCGTGGCCGGGTCTGCTAGTATAGAATATAATTTAAGCCATTTGAAATACGCATTTTTTTTACAAATTATATTTTATAATATACATATATATAATTTGGTATACAATTTTTGAATCATTTTTATACTCGACATTTAAAATAAGTATATTAGTATTAACCCATTTCAGTCGCCCGTTTGTCATCATGATAACTCAAAAACGAAACGAGACAGCTAATTTAGGTGTCACATTCTAGATCTTAAAAGTTCATAAATGAGCAAAATCGGTACATTGGGCTCAATAGATCCATAACCAAACTTAACCATAAAAAGATTCAAAAAAACAATTGTTTGGTTAAAAAACAAAATACTTGATAAACATTTTTCGGAAATTGTTTCTAACATATATGTATATATATATTATATATATTATATCTTTAAATGAGCAATTCTTGTATATATATATATATATATATATATATATAATTGGAACCTCGGAATCGGCTCCAACGATTTTCATGAAATTTAGAATATAGGGGATTTCGGGGGCGATAAATCGATCTAGCTAGGAATCATTTTTAGAAAATGTCATTTTATTCGTGTTTTAGCGTTCGAGTAGTCTCAACTGAAAAATATGACTCTTCCTGACATCTATTGGCGTACGATAATACAATTTTTTAATATTATTTTTTATTTTGTGAGCAACTAATTGCTTTAACGACACAACAGCAGATGGCGTTGTTAAGTAACACGAAGTCAATGAGTGTTTGCAACACAATTTATTAAAAAAAAAATACCGAGTCATCCAGATATCTTATCTTATCTTAATATATATAAATTACATGTCACATTGTTTGTTTGCGATGGATTCCGAAACTACTGAACCGATTCGAACGTTTTTTTTTTTAAATGAGTGCTATGCTCCAACTTAAGAGATAGGATAGTTTATTTCGTAATTTGAGATTGCAATTTTATTTTATTGCGAATTAATTGTTTTTTATGACAAACAGATATAGTTCGATAATATTTTAACAGATGGTAGTCTAAATCTAACAAAGAGACATAATATAGTCATTTGCCTTGATTTAGTAAGTATCGAATAGATGGCACTGTATAAAGTAGTCAGTTGAGTTGATTGAGTATGCAGTAAATTGTGTTCAGTTAAAAGTACTAACGCTTTTATTAATAAGCTACAATTCATCAATATAACCGACGACGTTTTGCTAATTAGCACCGATTAGTGCTAAATTAAATTGAAATTTATAATTCAAAGTAATAATATTATTGTTAAAGATTTAAGACTATCTGCCCTACCTACCTCATTCATATATTTAGGTTTCACATGTTATTAACTAACAACTTTGTTACAAAATTGAATAACAATAATAATAAATATACTCATTTGTTACAAAATTGAATAATAATAATAATAAATTTTAAAATTAATTATTTTGTATTGATTTTTGCTTAATATCAACTATAAGAAAATTTAAATCAATCGTGTTCAAAGTCCTTCCCGTTCAAATCCCAATCCAGTCGATGTTTATACAAACTTCAACATTTCCGAATTCGTTCCCAGATAATAAGTTCATTTTACTAAGGGGTTACGGTGGTAGAAAATCTGTCATGGAGGTTGCCATATTTTTTTACAACTGGTATCTATGTAAAAAGCATGTTGGTCCCAGTGACTGATGTTCTACTACCGTTCCTCTTAAATTGTTTACTACAATGTAATATAACAAAAATCATAGCCACAGCAACGCGTGACCGGGTCTGCTAGTTATATATATATATATATATATATAATATATATATATATATATATAATATAATTCCGATAGAAAATTATTCGAAAAAAATAATTTTATTTAAAGAAAAATACACAATTTTTTAATTACAACCAAACAAATTAATTACAATTGAATTACCAATAATTATTTGAACAGAGTAACAGTAATAACTAAGTCATAAAAATAGAATACAATTCATTACAAACAACGCCAGTTTATATAGTTAAAAAGTGCAATTCTGCTAGTTTTGCTAAAATTTGTTGAACATCACCTGATGTCACGTTATTATTTGGATGACCGGATGGTTGCCAAATACTTTTGTATTGATTAGTGTGTTCCCAAGGAAATTGACTAACCGGAGCTGATGGTTGAGTTTTGTACACTACGGCTGGTTCAACTTGAACCTGTGGTTTCTTTTTGAAATAACGTTTGTATATGAAAAATAAGAAAACAATAATTATTATGAAAATTTTAATAATAAATGAAATAATGTGTGCGAGTTGTTGATATTTTAAAAGGTTGAGTTCTTGTGTGTTTTCCAGGTGTTTTAATTGCAAATTCTCAAGGTTATTATCTGTTGCGATACTAGTTATGTTAACGGTGTTATAGATTTGTTCCAGTTTTATATTATCGATGGATGTGTGTAAATTTCCACATATAATACCATTGATGTTGGCTCGACATTGTGATAGAATAATATGAAGTCGTCCCACGAAGTTTGTTATATTTTTACCACAATCATTAGTAATATTTAGATGAACTGAAGTTATTATTATTATGTGGTTGTCCACTATTTCTTCGATAAAATCGTTTTCCATGGTGCGATGTAAAGTACAATTTGCTAGTTTATTTTCCGGTATCTTGATTTCAAAAGTATTCGATGTTGTTGATCGTAGTTTCGTAGGTGGACATATTAAACTTTGTTCTATTCTATTGCAAGATTTCTCAAGAAATTGGAATTTATTGGGATTATACAGAATATAACTACTTTTGGGTTTTATAATCTCATGGTTTTCTGGGATAGGTCTTAGCTTGATTGTTTGGAAAGTGTCGTTAGTGAATTGAGGTATCATAACGACGATGAGGATATTGCTATTTTCGTAGTACGCTTTAAGTTCTAATAGCTCATACAAGTGTTCATCGTTTAAGACATTAATTTGTTTGCTAAGGGAATTGTGTACAATAGTCAATTCTTTCTTTGTCAGTATATGTTTAGATATGATCCCAAGTTTTGCTAGGCTTATAGATGAAATAATATCACTTACATGGTTATCTAAATACTGTAATTGTGATTGTAAAGAAGAATAAAATTGTGATTGGAATAACTGCTGTTCGACTTTTGGAAAAGTTTACATAACAGATGCTAAAATTTGTAATTATGCTTGTTCGGAATTAGTAAATTTCGTAATATTATCAAAACGTTCTATCTTTTGTGCATTAAGTTGGTGCTGTCCTGTCATTCTATCCTTGATAAAAAGCTGATTATATTTAGCTGATTATTTTGATTATTTATTTATAGTGCGTCATCGTTATCCATGTCACCAGTGATTTTTTTTATAACGGTCCCTAACCCATCTATAAGTCCGCGTTTGTTTATATAGTGTCGTATTTCGATGCTTTCAATTTTATGATCTAAATTCGTATATTAATGTTTTAGATTTATTAAGTTGTAGAATAATGATTCATTAAATTATGTCTCAAATATTTGTGATACATTTGGTTTAAACTATTTCTAATATCTGTAACGTTAATTATGTGAATTAAATTGTTGTAGTGGGAAGTAAGTTTGGTTAGTCCTAAATTTAATGCTAGTAGTCCCTTAGTGTTCGTTAAGTCGTGGTATTCAATATGTTGTGCTTGGCTGTAATGTAAAAACCTGAAAGGAGATTACTTTCGTTTAGGTTTTGTCTTTGATTTATGATATTTAATGTTTTGGGTGGTCTTAAAAGTCAGTTTATTTTCTGATTGTTTGGTTTTTTTATCAAACGGGGTACGTAATTTTGTATTACGTTAAACATTAATTTATATAAACTTCATTATCTAGTTCAGGAGGTTCATCTAGATTTTCATTGTATCGGTCAAGGCGTTCTTGTTGTTGTTTGTTACAACTATTTATTAGTTTTTTTTAGTAAGTATGTTAGTTTTTTCGATAGAAAGGTCATCGATATGTATTATTTCAAACGGTTTGGTTGCTATTTCGGTTGGTGATTGTTTTAATTTGAGAGGATGAAGTTCGTATTTAAATTTTAGGCATATTTCACAGGTGTTTATGTAAGTGGTTATTTTGAATTTCATGTTATCAAAATAGTGTATACGTTTAAGGTGGTTGAACGTCTCGTCAATTCCACGGTGTGTTGAGAGTTCATGATATTCTTTTATTAGTTTAGTTTGTTCGTCAAATGTTTCTACTTCGTTCAAAAGAGTCATACAGCGTATTAGTTATATTTTGAAAAGTATTCGTCGTAAGTTTTGCTAACTATGTTAAATGTACCGTCGTCAGTGCGAATGGCGTTAAGTTTTGTAGGGCTCATGTATTCTTTAAAAATTTGAATACATTTGTCTTTAGTCAGTTTCTCTTCTATTTTAATTGTTATACGTTTTATTCTTTTAAATAAGTATTCGCTATTGATTGCGTTACGAAGTCCAGTGTCGATAATTATTTGGTTATTAAATTCATTTAGACAACGTTCTGACATGGGAATTCCCTTGTTAATATTTTCACTTGAACTGTGTTGTGTGGATATTTCAGCTTGTTGTGAATTAGCGGAATCTGTTAGGTTTATTTCAGGTTGGATTCTATTGAGAGCGTAAGCGTTGATGTTCTGTTTTCCCTTTTTATAATGAATTGCATAGTCATATTCTTCTAATTTTAGTCTCCAGCGGACTAATTTCGAATTTGGTTCTTTAAGAGAAAATAACCAGAGGGGTCTGTGGTCTGTAACTATTGTAAATTTCGTACCGAATGTGTAAGGTCTAAATTGTTTTGTTTACCATACTATAGCAAGGTGTTCCTTTTCGATAGTGCTATAGTTTTGTTCGGATTTAGTTAATGTTCGTGACGCGTAACAAATGGGTTTGTCGGATCCTATGCTACCCTGTGAAAGGACTCCGCATATCGCGTAGTTACTCGTGTCTGTTGTCAATATGAATGGTTTCGAAAAATCTGGATATTGAAGTATGGGATCGTTCGTCAAAAGTGTTTTACAATATTAGAAGCATTGTTTGTATTCGGAGTTATTTATGTTAATGCGTAGATCTTTTTGTAGACATTGCGTTAGTGGCTTTGTTATTTTGGAGAAATCCTTAATAAATTTTCTATAATATCCACACAGCCCAAGAAAAGATTTAATTTCTGTTACCGTTTTGGGTATAGGAAACTTTTTTATAACTTCTATTTTTTTGGGATTAGGTTTTATACCTTCTGTTGTGACTATATGGCCAAGGAATTCAATTTCTTTGTGAAGAAATTCACATTCATCCAACTGTGTTTTAAAGTTGTGTTCACGTAGTTTGGTGAATACTTTTCGTAACGTTTCAATATGTTCTTGTAAAGAGGATGAAAAGATTATTATATCATCCATATAGACTAGAACCTTTTGGCCTATATATTCCCTAAGTATGTTGTCCATGACTGTTTGAAAGGTCGCTGGAGCATTTTTCAGCCCGAATATAATACGCGTATATTCGTAATGACCATGGTCGACACTGAAAGCTGTCTTTGGTATGTCCCGTGGGTGTATTTCAATTTGATGAAAACCCGATGTTAAGTCGAGGGTGGTAAAATATTTGCAATTTCCTAGTTTATCGAGAATATCTGAGATATTAGGGATAGGGTACTCGTCGTCGATAGTTTTTTCATTAAGCTTTCGATAATCAACTACCAGTCACTATTTTTTCTTACCGGAAGCATCTGCTTTTTTGGGTACAATCCAAATCGGAGAGGACCATGGAAATTTTGAGGGTCGTATGATGCCTTTTTCAAGAAGTTCGTCAATTTGCCTCTTTACTTCTTCCTTATGACACTGAGGGTATCGATAAGATTTTGTGAATATCAGAATATCATCTTTAGTAGTGATAGTATGTTTGACATCGGATGTAAATGTCATGTTTAAATATGGTTCGTAAAAAATATCCCGAAAGTCTATACACACGTCTGTTAACTGTTTTTGGTCTTCCTGATTTAAGTGGTTCATTCGGATATTATTTGTGATAAATTCGTAATTGTCTGTATAGTCAAAATCGTTAGGTAAATTTGTGTTATTATTATGTTATTGAATTCATTTATTATTATGTTATTGAATTCATGATAGTTGGTTAGTATGTCAGCTTTAAGTGGTTGTGACAGTAAAAATTTCTGTTGTTTGTCAGAGTTATTTTGAAGACATACTTTTGTATGGTAATCCTTAGCTTGATAAATTCCGCCGATTGTTTGTATGTGGTCATTTATTATTGTTGCCGGTATGTAAACGTCATTCTGTTTTTTGTCATTAGAGGAGTTTTTATACATGGTTTATAAAAAATTTGTTTCTAATGGTATTAAAAATTATTGAATCATTGGAATAATTTATTTGTGTATTTAATTTTCTAAGTGTCTGATTTCCTATAATGCCATCGAAAAAATGGTGAAATTTAAATACTAATAATTCCAATTGTTCACAATTATTTAATTCGTTAATATAATCTATTTTAATTTTATTAGTTATTAAATGTTTATTCAACGCAGTTGTTATTTCTTGTTGAATTGGAATTAATATTGAGTTATCTGTGTGTTTAGGATCAATAAAATTGTCGTCAGAGCCTGTATCAATTAAAAATCTGAGTTGGGTATTACCGCTACGAATGTGGATATAAGGTAATTTCCCAAAGGGTGTTTTTTGAGAACTTACCTCTACGTATACCGTTGTGTTGAAGTAATTAATTGAAAATTTTAAATTGAAAAGTCTTCAACAATATTAATCTCGTTTAGATCAACTTGATTATTTTCGATAACGTCTGGTGGTGTGTCGAAATAATTGTTATATTGTGAGTAGTCTGTTGAATAAGCACCATATTGGTCTGTAATATAAACACCAATATACGTAATATAACACTATTTTCACGATTAAATAATTGAAAAATCAAAATATAATGAAATTTGACACGCAATCTAAATATGAAAACAGAGGAATCACCAAAGATTTGTTCCGGAAAGAGAGATTTGTTCTGTTTTATTGTCAACATTGTACATGTCAAATATCATTACATTTGGATGATTATTTGAATTATTTCTGAGCAAAAATACAAATAATAGATGCCTATATTTTATTCTTATTGCAAACTTTTTCCAAAAAATTTTCATTCGAATATGTAGAGATTAAATACACTCAGATCAACATCATTTATTATCGGATCCAAGTTAAAAATTTTAATTATGTTTCTTGAAGTGTATAATGACTGTATAGCTCTCCTTCCCTTCATTCCCATTTTTCCATTAATGTCCTTAACCATTAAAATATAAAACAGTGAATAAAGATTGAATTGGATTAAATTATAACTAGGTTTTATAAACACGATAATTATTTAAATAGCTTTTTTTTATAAAAATGTATTCGTTTATCATTCTGTATACATTATTTATTTATTTTTTTTAATGATAGTTGACATATTTTTTTGACAATATAAAATAAAAATTGATAAAATATCATGTAAATAATATATTTACTTCGAATACACGTGATAGAAAACTTGCGCATAGTTTTCACTACTTAGTAAACTAGAATCTCTGTTCGCATGAGCTCTAAAATTATTATAGTCAGCTAAATCCTAATTTTTAATTAACCTATAGTTAAACTATACGCTATACGGAAACATTTGTATACTGTGTTTCACACAGGGAATCAAAACTTGATGTATATTAATTTTCCAGGCCAAAAGTTTCTAGTCTATATGGATGATATAATAATCTTTTCATCCTCTCTGTATACTGTGTTTCACACAGGGAATCAAAACTTGATGTATATTAATTTTCCAGAGGAAAATTTCCTGTATTGGGAGCGATTTAGTAAATCCCGAATTTTGACATATCTTTATGTATCAAGGTCACTAGAACCCAAATTCAATGTTTTTAGAAAAATACCTGTATGAGTGTATGTCTCGATAACAGATAATGTTATTGGCGTGAAACCAGAAAGGCGAAAAAATATTAATATTTTTTTAAACCCCAGATTTAGAATGAGAGCTCGTGGGAGATTTAAATAACTGTCTTTCTGTAATACTGTAATTATTTTTAGTGGCGAATAATAGTATGAAAAATATGGAAACGGCGTAAATGGTAAATAATTGATTTTATCCATTTCACAAAAATAACAATTTTTCAAACAGTCATATCGACTCACTTAAACGACAGTCAAGTAACAACTACGCGTCCAAAATAGCTGAAATCTTGGTGAGAACTGTCAAAAGATACAGTGCTATATTCACTAGCTTTTATTGACGCGTACGGCTATCTTCAAATTGAGGTCGAAAGAGTCACACGGATCACAAATATAGACAAACCATACGATAGTTTTCAATTTCGTGTATACGTAGCTTCATATCTTAAGTGCTGTAATTAAAATTGAAACAAATACAAATAAATCATAAAAAATGCATTATTTTTTGTTTGTTTTTGTTATTCTTTTACAACCGCGTTAGTAAAGTTCGCTGCAATACGCCATTTTTTCTGTCGATTTTGTTTTCGTGTATTACTACTATTGCTCCCAGATTCTGTAGAATTGTCCTTTTGTTTTAATTCAGGTTTCTAAAAATAAAGAATAATAATTACATATTTAATTCCAAGCATTGCTGGTAATAACTTAAACAGTTTCTGCACATCTAATTAGTATCCAGGAAAAATGGAAAAAACAATAATCAATATGAAATGGATTTGATATACTCAACTGCTGCCTGGTCAGTTTCAATCAGACATGTCATATTTGGCGATTTATCGCCATTTTGGCTATTAACAACTACCCCAGACGACATAATTTTATCTTTTGACTACTGATAGACAATATGGCGATATTTAAGTAAGTTCATTATATAACAAAAGTTTATTTTTGTTTTTTTTTGTTTTTTTGTATGCGTTATGTAAGAACCAATAGTCTTACACAGACCTGCTCACTCTACTCCTGCTCCTGCTGTGCTCTCTATCTAACATGTAGTATACACAATAAATACTACCTTGTGTAATATCTATGATATGTTTGGAGTCAACAGTCATCACATACATTCATACATTGCATTCACTCAGTCTTATATAAATTGTATAAATAAGGAAAGGATTTTACAATTACTTATTTTTATTTAGCACAAGCACAAGAAGCTGAATAAGAATAACAGTATAACACTTATACTAATCTCTAGACAGTTCATTGACGCCAAAGAATTATTTTTATCGAACAAAAAGAATATAATTAAAACGTTGGTATTATTTAAATATTTGTTTTGATTTATCCTTTGAATAATTTTGAATAAAATAATAATCATTCGAATAATAATTCTATTTTAAACGTAAGTATATAATTAAATAAATGTATTTAAATCTAAATTGTTATTAAAAATATTTGGCTATTTTTTAATATGAAATCGCATATTTAGAATTGGCGGCTACTTTTGGCTAATTGAATGCAACAAAATGAAGATTTTTTTTTATAACTATATGGCAAGCCTGGTTTCAATTTCAACTGAACAAAGCTAAATGATTCAGCTGTGGTTACACACAACTTGGCATGGCAAGACTCGTTCCTCTTATAATAAGTTTTTATTAAGTATGCAGAATTTGTGAGATATATAAGTTTAATTCTGCATTAATTGTAAAAAAATATGAGCCGCATTAAAGATTTTTGGCAGTTTATGGTAACTCACTATGCTCCCATCAATCAATTGTGCCATCGACATTACCATCATATCGAATTTTCATGATTCGAATGCCATCCTGTGTATATGGTAAGATAAAAAAAATGTATACTATAAACTGCTACAACCTAGCGATTCCCGAGCGATCAATAATAGGCAACAATTGAACAATTCGAAAAACAGCCAGAATTAGAGCATAAGAACAATAAAAATAATTTTTTATTAAGACCTTGAATAAGACTCTTGCTGTTTTTTCAAAGATGGCACTTGCAGTACCCCGTTTGTGAAATTTCGAATGGTAGCACATGCAAGGTAGTAGTATCTAACCTTAAATTTCAGCGTATAGTAGTTTACTTTAGTGTAAACAAATTAATTTTTTCATAGTTCCGAAAATGTCTACTTTTGTGCCAAATAAAGTGTATTTGCGAGAAATTTTATTGCACTACTTTATTCAAATGAATTCTGCAGCTGAAACACATAAAATTCTTGTTGAGACTTATGGTGACAATGCTTTGTCGGATACGGCATGCAGAGATTGGTTTTGACGATTCAAAAATCATTATTTTTGAAGCGTTTTGAAAAAATTCGAAGATGAAAAGTTGGAGGAATCACTCGATCAAGACCGATGTCAAATGCTAGCAACACTTAGAAAGCATTACAAGTAGATGAGTCAACAGTTTCAAAACGTTTAAAACTTTTAGGAATGATCCAGAAGCAAGGACTTTGGGTACCGTATGAATTGAAGCCGAGAGACGTCGAACGGCGTTTTCTCATGTGTGAACTACTACTTCAACGGCAGAAAAGAAAAGGTTTTTTGCACTGCATCGTGACTGGCGATGAAAACTGGATACACTACGATAATCCAAAGCGTAGAAAATCATGGAGTAAGCCCGGCCATGTATCAACATCGCAAAACCAAACATGCATGGTTCGAAGCTTTTTTTGCAATTGGTGGGATCAGCAGGATGTATTTTTCACGAGCTGTTCAAACCGAATGAAACAATCACGGGAGATCAGTATCGACTTCAATTGATGCGTTTAAATCGAGCGTTAAAAGAAAAACGGCCGCTATACGAGCAGAGACACGACAAAGTGATTTTGATACATGACAACGCTCGGCCGTATGTTGCAAAATCTGTGAAAACTTACCTGGAAACGTTTCAATGGAAAGTTCTACCCCACCCACCGTATTCACCTGATATAGCTCCTCCTGATTTTCACTTATTCCGTTCGATGGAACATGGCCTAGTTGACCAACGCTTTCATTCGTATGAAAGAAGAATAAGAAGCTAAAAAATAGATCGATTCTTGGATAGCCTCAAAAGACACATCATTTTTCCGACGCAGAATTCATATACTGCCAGAAAGATGGGAGAACGTAGTCACTAGCGATGGGCAATACTTTGAATAAAATGTTTTTGTTCCTTATAATTTAAATAAAGATTTTATTTTGAAAAAGAAACAACAAGAAATTTATTAAAGGTCCTAATAAATACACTAAGCTCGACCTTCTGTAAAAATAAAAAATAAATATTGGAAAACACTAAAGTGGAATATTTCATTCCACCTGTCGTATTCTCAGACACTGATTCTGATGAACGGTTGAAACATTTGCCAGCTTACTGATTTACTATATTAGTTATTAATAAAAAATTGTCCCCTAACTTGGATCACCACCTTACATGCTTAAGAAACGACATTTTTTGGGACAGTTTTTGAAAATTGACTTCGATGTAGCCAAAAAGTAGCAGCCAGTGATAGATAATACTTTGATTAATCTAAGCACAAAAAATAGAACGAACTAATTTGTACTTCCAATATATGATTAAAAAAGAAGCAAAGATATTACAGAGACTTGCGCCGTATACAGATAAACGTCCAGTATACAATTGTATACGCGATACGTTTCGTCTATACTTGTTCCGAATCATACAAATAAGTGGTAAATTGCATTATTCTTTTAACACAACATTAACATGGAACAATATTTATTAGGATTACTAGCCGAAATTTAAAACAGTAACTTACCTTTTCCGTATTATTACTAACAGTCTCTGAATTATTCGAATTATCATTAGTGGATACTACATGACGATTATTATCTGTATTAAACGTTCGATTTGTACTTTTTGATGGACTTTTCATTTCCGAGCCACCAGACAGTGCACGATTACGTTGTTGTTTTACTGCTTGAAGTGGAACAAACGTGCTACACATTTCGGACGCTGATGTATTATTACGTTGTTCTAATGGTTTAATATCACTATTCTTTGATTTTTTATCTTTTGCCAAATCTTGTTGAAAATCTTTTTTAAAATAATTTGTATTTCGTTTATCATTTGGAAAATTCGCATGATTTCCTCCACCGTGTGGGTTTGGCTAAAAAGGATACGAAAATAAGAAACCGAAAAATCAAAGAAAAATTGCAGTATCAATATAATTTTTCTTTTAGAGAAATAAAAAAAATGCAAATATTATAAATTTGTATATTTTATATCTAACCAAAAATTTAAACAAAAGATAATATGTGCTGAAAACAATTTGAAGAAAAAAGGTCATTCGACCAGTTACAATCGATTTGAAATACGATTAATAGTTACCAAATTTATACATAAAAAAACTTTCATTGTTTTATGAATAAAGTGTTGAATCTTTCCGAGAAGTAATTTATTCTGTTTTGATGCGATTCAAACAAAGGTTTACGATGTAGATTAATCTAATTATGAATTTGAAATTTTATTTCAAATTACCTCATATTTATTTGAAATCGGTTAATAATCAAGTAATTTCCTTCAATTATAAAAATGAATGAACAAAAATTTTATATTCGATTTTTGGCTAAATATATTAATTTATGAAAGAAGCTTCAAATTGAAAATATTAACTTTTTCTTCTGCTTAAGATTATGTAATAAAAAATAAGAGGCTTCTATTTATAAATTTAGAAATTGACAACTTTTAATTATTCAATTATGTTTTTGAAAAAAAATATTTTTTTTAAATAATTGGAAAGATCATGTTTAAGTTTTATAACAAATAAAATTTTATTTTTTCGTTATAATTAAAAAGTAAAAAAGTCAAATTTAAAAAAGTTTAAATTCAGTACGGAACACACCCAAATAGTTCTCAGACCAAAGTTAACAACATTACGCTATACATTTATAATATTTATAGAGCAGGATTCCAAATCTACAAAACCTTACTTATTTTCTCACAAATAAAATGTGTGGGTCAAAGCAGTGATGGTAAGCCAACAGCCAACTTGCTAGTACTGGGTACTAAAGGTAGGTAAAACACAACTTTTCTTATACTCGTGAAGCTGATTTTTATGTATGAGCCAAGGAATATTTTAAACATTTATAATCCATACTGCCAGGTACTTTCTGTCGGCTATAACCCTTCTCAGGCGCTTTAAAGCATCAAAAGAAACAAAAACCATAAATTTTATTTTTATTAAATCAATTACAGAATTCTCTACTATTAACTACCATTGTGGCATTTTTTCGTTTCTTCATTAAAAATTCAGCGCATTACTACTAGTATTAATTACTACTCAATCGATAGTCGAAAATAATAAATGTGTTAACGAAGTTGAAAGCTACAGCGAGATGCATCTAAATATTTTGGTGTTACATTAGCATAAGTACATTGTGCACAGTTATGTGCAGCAGAGCCATAACTCTTTAGTTTTTAAATTAGTCGATTAAAAGATCATTTAAAATGAACAAACTTTTCTAAATAATATTAGATTATTAAATTTTAAAGATGCATTTAAATTAAAAAAATATAAATAAACAAAAATAAAATGAAATATACCTTGAAATAATTCTGATTATGTTGATTCCCTTTTCGTACCGAATTATTATGTTGCATATGAACATTACGTTGAAACCATTGTTGCGGTGGGGATGGTAATGATGAATTCGGTTGATTTGCATAATTTGTGACTACATCCATTAACGAATGATCTAAAAGAGCTAATTGTGCAACACTTTCAGATGCTTGTTCCCTTGTACCACATACAGCGCCAATTAAACGCTTGCCATTTGGTAAAACAATTTGAGCGAGAATTGAATTATCGGGACCGCCAGGCATATACGTATATCGTGGTATCCCTAGTCCTAATAATTGATATCGATTTAATAATTCAACTGTATAGTTTTTAACAGGTACTTGATTATTACAGATACGATTTTTTTCGGCGGATACCGTCGCATGCTAAAAAAATAATTAAAGTTAAAAAAAAAAATAATTAAATTTAAAAAAGAGAGAATGTTTTCTTATTGATTTAATGTTAAGCTAATGGTTTGTTAGCTCGGAGTTTCTTTAAGCCTAATCCTAATTTAACATTACAATTGTCTCTACTAAAAAAAGGTGTTTTTAAGCTCCTAGTGATAAACATACGAACAATTTATGAAATATACAATGACATATAATGAAAGCGAAGAACTCGATGGGTGCGGTAAAATGTTTCACTAATCGTTTCCGAATATTTTGTAAGGTTTCCTGGCTTTTTTATCGTACTGCACAACTCAAACGAATTAATTGTAGACTAACCGAAATTTAAAATTAATAACCACCCCAATACCTAACATTATTGTATTGAATCAGGTCTTACAAAATTAAAATTTATATATCTTTATTACCTTAAGCAAAATCTTTTTTGGAATCATTTGTATTTTAAGAGTTGCAGAAGAAAGTTCTGAATTGAACCACAAAAAAACCAATCAGCGTTAGTTCTGATTCCATAAACATATTATATCATTTATAAATATACTTCTAAAGTTTATATATGGCATAATTATGATTAATGTAATAACTTTTTCAACGATTTAATTTTCCACGAAAATTCTGAAAAGTAGGCCATTTTCTCTTTCTGAGCTCATAAAATTTTGTATCCACATATAACTAGCACATTTGTTTTTGTAAAAATTTTGCAAATTGTAAAATTAACTGCAAATTTAAAAACCATCTTCTCCTACATGTGATAAAACTTTGTTATATTAATCGCAACTAAACTACATACAAATTTTTAGAAGTATATTTATTAATGATATGGTATGCTTATGGGCACCTAACCTAGCCTGACAGGAATATATTGCAACTCAGTATGTTGCTAGTTTTGTTCCAATCAGACTTGTATTTTCCGAGAAAAGCGATAAAAGATATAAACGCAGATAGGAATAAATTTTTTAATTTAAATTCTACATGTATTAAAATTAAAAAATAAAATTTTCAGTGTTCAAAAATTTTTTTAATTTGATAATCTTACATCATACCTTAAACAATTCTTCAATGCTAATTTTTTTTGGCGTGGACGTGTCAGATCTTTCAAAACTTGTGTATTTTACAGGCGACGACTCTTCCTCTTTACTTTTACTATCATCCTTAATTTTCAACATCATTTTTAATAATTCGGTACTGCTATCTGGATTCTAAAAAAAATTCAGAAAAAAATTACTCAAAGGAATTTGGGTTTGTTTATTCATAAAATTTCATACCTCAATTTTATTTAAACTATTATTTTGGTTTAATTTTGCAGGAGATTTCACCGGTTTATTTTCATTATTTTTTTTAATATCTGGTGCACTATGTACATGTTTTGGCGGGTCACTAACTACTGATTGAGGAGATTTTACATCCTTCGGAGCATGCATATTTTTCTATAAAAAAGCAAACAGTTAAAGCTTATAATTAAGTTGAATTATGCACTCTGAAAATATAAACAGAAGGCTAGACGTTGAGTTTCGAAAATGGTCGTAAAATAGATGAGAAAAATAAATTTCTTTTTTATTGTTTTGGAATTCTTTAAAAAAAACATTCCATGCGTTATTAATAAAAGTTATTATTAGAAAATTTAAAGAAAAATTATTATAATTGATTTTCAGGATCATTTTTTAAAATTTGTTTTTTTTTTTTCAAATAAAAATTACCAATTACCAGTGACGTCATTTTATCAAGATGAGTTAAATAGAGAATATCGTATATAGACTGGAAGTCTGTGATACTGAAAGTGAACTTTCATGGATATTCAAATTTTTCATATTTATCGATAGTAGGTAGATATAAACAACAGAATCTCGGTATTATAGGATGTATCCTAGTACTAGTAGCTATTACAAACTTTATTATTAATTAGCATGATGAAAAATTTGGCATGATAACTGCCTTCATAATAAAATATATATAGAATATATCAAAGTATATTAGTTTTCCATTTTCGTTTTTCCGCCCGTTCATCATCAAGATAATTCAAAAACGAAGAGAAAGCGAACTAAAATTTTGGTGGTCAGACCGAAAAACTAAAATCAAGTTCGTGAATGAGCAAAATCGTTTCATGAGTTCCAATAGATTCTTGAACAAACTTTTGAACTATAAAAGATAGAAAAAAAATTTAAATACAAGAAAGTTTTTTTTTTTTTTAAAAAGAAAAAGAAACAACTTTTTTTTAAAATATTTTTTCTTAAAATGTTGGATTCGCCACTGTTCTAGCTCAAATTTAACTAATAAACCACATATTTAATTATAATACATATTAGTATGAATATTAATAATAATTAGGTTTGTAAATTTGTGTAAGTGCACTTTTATTGTCACGTCCTCCCAGTATATTAAAATTATGTTTTATATATCTCTATGGAAAAAATACAATTGGATAAATATTGATTATCATTTGCCAACAGACTTGTAACGCCTTAAGCACATCGCACACGACGCGATTTGTGTGAAATTGGCGATATCATGGATGTAATTTGCTTATGGAAAGCAATGTATAGTCGCACACGGTGTGATTTTCGTGATTTGAAATCATACATGTGATAAAAAAATCGCAGAACAAATCCTATGTTCATAACATCACATAGACAATGTTTTTTTATTCTTGTTTATACTGTCATATAAATCAATGTTTATGACAAAGATAGATAGTTAAATAATATTATTTTTCATATTTAAAAATAAAGACATGTCAATGCTTGTTTATTTACAAACAAAAAAAGGTTAGATTCATATCCTGAAACTTATAGGACAGGCTTAATAGGTGCAGCTAATAAAGCAGATCATAAATTTTTTTTAAATACATAAATATGCTTGAGGAAAGGAAAAGGAATGAGGAGTAGCGAGTATTAAGTAAATGCTAATAATATCCCGCAATATTTTTATCTTAGAATACATGCTATATATACGGATATACATTACTTTCCATAAGAAAATTACATGTACGAAATCGCACTGTGTAAGATATGCATAATCAAATACTGAAATCGTAGGAATTGATGATGCGACAACAATCGTATGTAATTTTACATTCGTAAGCAACGTTGTCAATTACATAAGAGCTTTCACCTATAGTATTACTCAGTTAAACAAATGCTCAAACCAAAAAATTTCTATACCTATTCATTATGTGTGGATAGCAAAAAAGGAAAAACCTCTTTTTCTAGGTATACTTCTCCTAATTGTTGTAGCAACGTTGCAATAGATACAACATTCTTGCATTATGACAGTAATGACGTTCTGCAAGAGTTTATAAACTTATTTTCTCATAACACTTTTCAAGCGCCAATATTATTTTCATTCATTTCAATAACAGAGTAAATAAACAGAAATGAACTTTAGACTTATTTTATAAAATTAAGCTAATATATCTTATACTATTACTCAAAAATATAATATATATTGATTCTTCTTATTATTTTATTTGGTTGCAAAATGAACAGTATAAATACAGTGATTGTACAGTGGCTAGATTACAGCCATATAAAATAAATAAAACAAGTTAAGGTAACAAATAACAGAGTTAATTTTTTAGATATTCGATATAAGATTGAGCATCAATGTTTGAACTACGTTAATCATTAGCATTCATAAAATACTCTAATATATATATATATATATATATATATATATATATATATATATATATATATATATATATATATATATATATATATATATATATATATATATATATATATATATATATATATATATATAGATATATATTTTATTCACAACTTTTTAACGTTTGTATTACTATATGTATATTTTTATTATTAGTAAACAATCAATGTATTACCCCTTCTTCAAAAAACGTTAAAAAGTCGTGAATAAAATGCTGTGATATCGCGGAAATCGGCGATATCAGCGATTTCACTCAAATCACTCCATGTGCGATGTGCCTTAGTCGTATTTTAACCAACTTCAAAAAAAAGTTTATTAATTCGACCTATATGTACATAATATCGTATTGGAATTGTACAATATTCGCATTTGTTAGGCAATATATAAGAATGTATTCCAATCCTGCAATGCATCATGGGAAATGTGTCAAGCGGTCGCGCCACCACGCGTGTGTCAAGCACACTAGCCGGCATCTAAAGTATTTTCATACTAACTCTCGGAATAATAACAAATATTGTTTAATAATTAATTACTGTCTAAAAAAATTATTCTCACCTTTCAATAATAACAATAAATGATAATAATTATTTTAAAACCCTCAATTAATTGTTTTCTTTGTTTCCTCAATTTCTCCGGTTAAACCGGTAATGTAATAGACAGTAATTAATTATTAAACAATATTTGTTATTATTCCGAGAGTTAGCATGATAATACTTTAGATGCCGGCTAGTGTGCTTGACATACGCGTGGTGGCGCGACCGCTTGACAAATTTCTCATGATGCATTGCAGGATTGGAATACCTTCTTATATATTATCTTAAATGTGGAATTCTAAACAAGATAGCCAAATTTATAAATGTATGTTTTTACATAAGTATGTATGTCCAGATTATATATCTTCCGACTTGGAGTTTAGTGTAAATTTCTTCTTTTTATATATGGGGTCGCACATTACTTTTTATAAAATAGGCCGAAAATGACGACTGTTATTTTACTGGACAAAAGACAACGCTTAGGGTAATCAATCATATAATAATTTTTACAGAAAAAAATTAATATAAAAGGTTTGGGAAGGGGGGAAGGCTGTGTAAGATACCATATTTTTATGTACACTTTAAATTAAAAAAAAAAATATATTTTAAAACATAGTACCGATTTCAAAAAATTGGATTTAAATGTAAGAAATTAATTTAATTTACTCAAATTATTTTAGTTTTCTTGTGAACAATTATCGTTTGAAGTCGGCGCTAGTCATATTGTCAGCAAAGCATAAATTCGTTTGCGTCGAATTCGAATGACCAATTATCATTCAGAATCGGCACTAATCATATTATTTGGTAATATGATTTATCATAATGTATATTTTGTCACCAGGAAATAATTTGTAGTAGGATTTTTATTTAAAATAATTTTTTACTTTTTAAAAAAAAATTTATGCAAGGTCTCTATTCGTATTTCCCATGCCAAATTTCATTACATGTGGATAATTAATTTTAAACTTGTAAGCACGGATTCGTGTTGATTTTACAAAAAATATACTTACGCCTAATTGATGTAACTCATTCCAAATAGCTTGAAATTCAGATAAACCAGGTTTTTGATCCCTCTTCTTTGAAACATTCTGTTTCGATAAGTTAATTGGTGGTCCACATTCCTTAGGCAAACTCATTGATGGTTCAGTTTCTCTAGGTAAATTTATTGGTGGTCCAGTTTCTTTTGGTAAATTCAATGGCGGCCCGCTTAACCTTGACTCAATTTGTTTAACATTTGTTGGGGCAGGATAATTTTGAAGGACCTGATGTGATATCCTTCGGTCTATATTATCTGCATGATTATTCCAAACTGCAAATGCTGAATTTGGCTGAGAATTTGAATCTTTTCCTCTCCACGAATTGATATTGGTCGGATGTGGACTTGCATCATTTTCCCTCCACGTATTTATAGAGTTAAATTGATTTGTATCTTTCATTTTCCATGAATTAATGCTAGCAGTATTTGCATCTTTTGCTTTCCAGGAGTTACCTTGCTTTTGATCTGTTTAAATAATTTTAGTTAAATTATATAAGCAAAAATAAAATAAAGATATAAACTTTGCTCATCTAGGATTAGACTAGAAAGTTCTGTAAATATTTCTGGCATTATTACCAAAGTAGTTTCGTTACCAAATAAAAACTGAAACACAATTTAACAATTTTCAAAATTTAAAGTGTTTTTGTTTCAAAATTTAAAATGTGTAGTATCTTTGAGCTCGGTATGCATGTATGAGAGTGATTTCGTGAAAAGGTGACGGTTTCAAATTTGTTACGGAAGTGACGTATATAAATTGAATTATAATTTTATGTAAAGTGAATGTTTTTGCTGTGGGAATTGAGTTTATTGAAATCTGAGAAAAAAATGTAATTAACATATTTACTATATTTTATAAAACTTATTTATCGTATTTGAAATTATTGTCTTTAATATTCTTGTATTGCAGATGTATAATTTTACAATTTTCAGTTTTAACTTATTTAAAATCGTATAGGAGAAACAGTTGGTAAAGTCACAGGAACTAAATATTCACATTTAAAAAAAAATTGCTATTTCATTTTTAAAGACTTATCGAATAATATCAAAATTTCATAAGAATATAAAGAAAGACGATTCGAAAGATGCAACAATATCGCACGATATTGAAAAATTCAATTGAGAATTTGATGTAAAATGAATGTTTTTGCTGTGACAGTGTTTTCGTGAAACAGTAAGTAAATATATAAATACATACATAAACAGATAGATAACATAAAAATGATGTACAATATTGATGTAATATAAAGTAATATGACGTCGTACATATTCGTATCCATAGTGATTACATAAATCTTCTTTTTGTAAGAAAGAGATGGATAATAATCCTTCAAGAGCTTATACCTTTTTCATTTTCGAATGAATTTTACAATATTCGAATTTTGTTATGATATTGAGTCTCACAATTTGATAAGTAAAATCTGTATCAGTCAACAACCCAATTCGAAAAACTCATAGTGCATGTGTGTTTATGGTACTAATAATCGTCCATCAAAGCGATTAATTCGAGGAACTATGAGTCGTTTTCGCAACATGTTTACTCCAAACGATAATAAACATCCCATAAAACATTCTACAGTACGCACAAAGTGCTAATTATTCACCATTTTCGAGAATTAAGCGTGTATCTATTAACTTTATAGATATATTTTGCGTACAAATATTAATTTATTAGCTCATTAAACATACATGAGCATCGCTCAAGTACATTTGTAAATGGGCCGAAGAAAATATTTGCTATTAATCCACAATTTCATTTAAAATTATGTTCGGTAATGAAGCACACTTATAAACAAAGTGAAACAATATATTCAACAATACAGAAATATGATAACTTTTTCACGTCTCGATTGGAGGACATTAATATTGCAGACATGTGATTTCAGTAGAATTTTCCACATAACACACAAAGCCGATTACAATTAATTTAATACGACCCGATCAACAAAGTCGTAAGTCACTTGTCGGCTAGATGTACGTAAGCACATTACAAGCCAATTTTAACATTTATTCGTACGTCTAGCCGACAACCGACCATGTAGAACGGCCTTAAAAGAAATATTTGACGAACTATTAATTTCACAAAATGAATATAACTAGCCATTTCGTTCGTTGAATTTGACGCTATTTGAGTATTTGATCTGGACGTTCTATTGTCGAAAATACATTACAAGCCAATTTTCACATTTATTCGCACGTCTAGCTGACAACCGACCATGTAGAATGGCCTTAAAAGAAACATTTGAAGAACTATTAATTCCACAAAATGAATATAACTAGCCACCTCGTTCGTTGAATTTGACGCCATTTGAGTATTTACTCTGGACGCTCTATTGTCGAAAAATAGACTAATTTACTGAGTGCGTGATAATTAAATCTCAAAATTATTTTTTTTAATGAAGAACATGCAAACATCCATCCAATCAAATTGTTATATTACCTTTATTTCCACCAGTTTTCATCATTTCCATTCGAACACCGTATGAAATATTAATTAAAGATTGTGCAGATATCCGATATCCACGATTTGGAGAACAATTCAATGTTAAACCACCGTTAAATTCTTGATCGAAAACAACATCGTATAAAAGTGTTGGTTGATCATTTGTACAGGAATTTGTTGTTTGTTGTTCATGTATTCCAATAATTGTTCCTTTTAATCCAACAGGTACCGTATAGCATTCTCGTACAAAAACAACACGATCGTAAAAATAAAATGTTGCTTTTGAATCGGGACACAGCGAGCCCATATTTATATTTGGCTAAAAATTATTAACAGAAAATTATGTTACACATGAATTCAGACATGCAGCTAACAAGTAACGGTTCTTCAAACCAAAATCTCGATTTTATTGAGATGTTCACATGTTTGTACATGGAAGATTACTTACGAAAACTAAACATCACTTCCTCAATATACAATGGAGCACTAATTGTTTCTAATAAACGAGTGGCACTTTGAATTTTTAAGACTTCAATTTGGTAATGACTGAAACATCTTTCTCGTCAGAGTATGATTTTCAAAAGACGATCAAATCAGATTGCCTATAAGAAGCACGTTATGGGTAATAGAGGATATCTTGGAATACAGACGAGAAAGGTAGAAGTTCTTGAAATTGAACGAGCTCCATAATTCTATAAATATTCGTTCTCTCACAGGGCATGTATGAAAAATATTAGAAAATTATATCCTTATCAAATATATAAATATAGAATATTTTACCATATACTACTTGTGATCAAAAGGACTCATGAAATCCTGACACACAGATTGTATGCGTTTTGAATCACTGCTTGACTTCGGCAGAATTATATAGCTTCATTTCTTATTTATGGTTCATTACCAAGAGAAATTCTTTGATTTCTACATATATATAAATAGATATAGATATAAAATACAGTGCTGTAGATTCTTTCTGTTTTTATTACAGTAAAACCGAAATGGGTTAAAATAAAGAGAAACTTGGAAAAGTTTAGAGTTTCAGAAATAAAAAAATAATGTTTTCTTACATTTTTAACTAATTTCCTGGTGAATGAAGGTAAAAATTATTAGTTTTAATCGTGGTATTGTAGTTTAATTAGAGGTATCATACCCAATGGAGCATAACTATTTATTTATAGAGGTTTATGGTTTATTTAAATTTAAGCTATCGAGGTTTTACTGTATTATTTTTAATAAAAATTACCATATAAAGTAGACGTGGTTTTACTTGCATTGTAATAGCTTTGCGACCTTTATTTGATAAGAAATGTTCATCTGTTGCTTTTTCGATTTGTAATACAATTTCAGGATCTAATAATTTACTTCCAGTGACTTGTCGTTCAATAGAATTGTACGGTTGTTTTTTAATCCAAGCTGCAATTTCCTTAATTTTGTCCTCTCTAAATAAATATTAAAAATAATACAATTAATTAACGTCGCGTCAAGCTTTTTTACAAATTTATATTTACCCAACTTGATCTGGAAATAAATCAGCTTCAAAAAACACATTTGATTGTGGGTGATCTGCCATATAAATAAATAAATCGGGACAATATTTCATATAATCTCGAACTAATTGTATTGCCTTCAACGAATAAAGCCATTGATTGCCATCTCGTTTGGTGTAACCCGGAATTTCTTCATTACGTTTATTAAATTTTAAATTTAACCCAATATTCGTTCGGCATACATTTTCTGGTACAGAAGATATCCGTTCACCAGGTATCACAAAAATACAACCAGTTATTCGAGAGAATAAATTCGAATTAATTGCTAAAAATTAAAATAATTTTAAAATAGTAATACTATGCGTAACAAAATCGTATGTCAAAATCGATTTTGATTATGAAATAACTTACCTAAACGTTGAGATGCTTTAAAACTAGACAAATATTGTACTTCTAACTCTTTTTCAATTTCTCGAACCTTTGTAAAATCTGGTTCAGGAAATGCGGTTATGGCAACTTTTATTCGACCAGTTTGTTTAATATCGTTATGACTAATAATCTAGAAGTAAAAATATCGTTATGACTAATAATCTATAAAAATTGGTCATACAAAATAAATATCAATAAATAAATTTGATGCTTACAACTCCCTCAGAACCATAATGTGGCAAGCCAAGCATAAAACATTTACCATCAATTGGATAAACTTCATTTACACTTTTGTATTGAACATAATTTGGGTCGTGTATTTTTAGATCTTGTACAGTGACCTGATAAGGAAAACTATCCACTATATTTGACCATTGTTTCTCCAATGTAAATTTATTGTTTATACCGAATACATAGGACCGTCCAGTTAATAATACTGCATGAATTACGACATCTGTTGATCCAATATTTATACCTAATCGATTTATATACCTGAAAATTATTTCGACAAAAAAATTATTTAAAAAAAATTAATAAAATACTAACAAGTCTTCAATTCTAAAAGTATTTCATATTTAAAGAACATAAGGAAATTATTTGTAGTTAAGGGGTTAGGTGTAGTCAGGAGCGTGAAAAAATGCCATTTTTTAATAGTTTTTTTTTTACTAGTAATTAAGTTTATTTCACATAAGTAAAAACATAGTATCATTTCATCATACTTTAACATTACTTCACTAAAATTTCAAAAAAAAATTTTAATTATTTTACAAGTTATGGCGGTCTAAGTTGAACCAGGTTTTAATAATGGGTCCTTGCGGTGACCATCACAGCTCCGTGGAGAATTCATTTAAAATCAATGAAACAAAATAAATTACTTTTATGGATAGATAATCTTGTGCCTGAATTTTTTTTTCAAAATTAACAAAATGACGGTCTCAGGAAATTTTTTTCTGGTTTTTGGGAAAAACCAACAATTAATTGTTTATAAAAAATCGAAGTTTTAAAAAAAAAAAAATGCTTCAGGTATCAGGCACTAGCTTTTTATGTTTTCTAAAACCTGTATAAGTTTCATTCAAATCTACTGAGCGATTTTCGAGTTACAGTTGTCACCAGTTCAAAAAACATAGTTTTGAGAAAAACGCGTTTAAAGTTTCACACTAGATTTAGAAGTGCCCGAGCACTCTTTGTTATTTGTCGAATAACTCAAAAACTAATTATCGGATCAACTTGAAATTTTCAGAGAATATTTTTAAGATATTACAATTAACGAAATGGCAATTGATTTTTTGAAAATTCTGACTACCCCCTAACCCCTTAATACTGGTTGCTATATATTACAGAGGTAGTCAATATTCAGATGAAAGTGACAAAATTCTACGTTTAAAAGAAAGCATATCTCCTAAAATAGACAACGCGGCTAATGTTTTTCACTGACAAAAATCTTTACCTTTCTTTAACACCACGAATTGACGATTTCCACATACTTAACAACTCATTTCTATTATCAATAACATGATATTTTTCATTGGAAACTTCAGTATTCGATAGTTCATAACGTAAAATATTATTCGAAACAGTTAACACTCTAAAAAAATAAAATTAAAAAAGTATATTGATTTCGATTTTATACCATTAATATAAAATTATTTTTTTAAATTAATAGATTTTACTTTAATCAAAGAAGTTCAAAAATATATAACTCCAAATAAATATTTTGTTACAACTATTTCTTATGAGTAACGATCCTTTTATTACCACATACATAGACGTACAAAAAGACAAAGATTTCAAATTGATAAACCCTTGATTTTGTGTTAGGAGTTAAATAAAATCAAATAGAAAATTCTGTAAAATAAATATAATACATACTTTGCTTCTGTTAAATGTGGCCAATTCACGTATACAATTTGACCCAATAATTTTTCAGCTAATTCTTCTAAGGGTGGCGGTATTTCATCATTTTCTATATTTAATAATAAATTATCACCCCGGCTTGGTTGATCAAACACGCGAACTCCTTGTTTCTCTAAACTAGGAGTATACTTTAAATGCTTAAATGTTGGAAAACCTGGATAGTATGTATCAAATTTAGCACCAGGATACAACCCTTTAATTAACTTATCAGCTGCTACACGAATATCATCATACAAAAATAATTTTAGCGTAGTATGATTATTTGTGATCCTTGGAAAATATTCAGGAGCATCATATGTTCCTTGACTTTCAAGTGAGTATTCATATAATAGCATTGGTCCATGATTATTTCGATGTCTTTCACTTGGTGTTAAGTCTTTATCACAGGTTTTCATAGCTTCAAGAAGATCTTTCTGTAAAAAAATTTTTTTATTTCAAGTAAAAAAACAAGTTTGTAAAAATATTCATGATTTCAAGGTAGAATTTTCAATTATCAATCACAATTTAATACATTTTATTGGAATATCGGCCTCCCACCACATAACACAGTCGCTTTAATGTAAGTTCTCCATATATCTAGGGTTTCAAGGATAAAATACACCAAAATTTATTACATTTTACAATTAGATAATTAATTTCTGCAAAATCGCCCAAAACGGTTCGTGATACTGTTTTCTGAACAAGATTTTAAATAATTAAATTTGGTCACAGGGATTCAGGACAATAAATTACAAACTAAGTGTTGATTTTAGTTGAACGTTTCGTCCTTTTATAAGGACTACTTAATCGTACTAGTTTACAGTTTGTAGTTAATACTTTTAGTTTTTAATTTATTGTCCTGAATCCCTGTGACCAATTTTAGCTATTTATTAATTTTCTGGGCGTGAACAAGATTTTAATATTTTAAATAATACCTCAAAAACTTAACATTGACAATTGGATGTATAAATAGAGATTTTTTGTAATTTTTGACTGAAAATTGTATATACAGAATTTTAACGAATTTGGAGGACAAAATATTTTCTCAGAATTTGATATAACAACTGAATTTATAATGAATCCTCAATGTGATATCATATTTGAAATCTAAACTAAAATGTTAAAAATTATTCTGCTTTTTTAAACAGTAGTCAGTGAGACCAGAATTGCGTAACAGCAGTGAGACTAGAATTACGTAACAGAACACCTAGAAGTAATAAACCTATCAATTTATTTAGAATCCAATACTACTTCCTCACCATAACAATTTATAGTCAGAATTCCTTTCCTTTCGACGCCTTATATACCTTATGAATAGCAGCTTATAAGTTTAAGAAAGGGAAAACTTGGGGTAGCTTATTTGTTTTATGAAATAAAACGAACACCAATGAGAAAGTAATAGGGAAACTAACTCCAATGTGCACACCATAACTTTTAAATATAATTGTATAACTTTTCTCAATTTGTTCACATATGTATAGAAAAAAAATTTCTACAATTTTAAAACAATACACGCTTTATAATTCATATAAAATAATTTTAAAACTAACCTCTTCAATAAAGGGAATTAAAACGACAGCTTCCCATTCTTGTCTTTTACCATTGAGATCAGTTTGAAAATCTGTAGGATAATATTTGTAGATCGGCGAAATTTCATCTGTCATTAATTTTTGATAGACCTCGGGTAATAAACTTTTGCTGGCGGATGGTAACACAGCCAATAATTGTTGAAATGGTAAAAACGGTTTACCCAAATCGTAATGTAAATCTAAATTGCTAAATTCTTTAATATCTGATACATATGGCGCATAATGATGTGGATAATACCATGACCAAGAACAGCATCCATTATAGTAATAATGAAGATTCCATTGTATAGCACGAACGTATCCTTCAGCTTGGGACCGCAATACATCCCTAGATAAAACAAAAAATATCAATTACTATGTTTCATTTAAAATTAGCATGGGCTAATTTCTCTTATTCATCTTTAATTTAATTACTATGAAGTTTCGAATCTCTAATTAAATTTCTTCAGAGAACTTACGCATTCCACCCAAAAAGTAACACTAATAAACAATTTAAATTTATTTTTGAAACGAGTAATTTTAAACAAACGTTTAGGTGAAACGTCTGCTATCTGTCAAGTTTTATTCACCAATTGAATTAATCAGTATAACTCGCCGAGAGATATTTTGGATGCTAATTCAAAAATTAATTATAAAGGATTTTGATGAACTTATCAAAAGTCTGATATTATGAATAGTATAAATCGTGGAGGTAGGTTTAAAATAATGGCGGAGGTTAAAAATCAAGATGGTGTCCATTATTTATTCGAAATTCATGAGAATTAATTCCAGAAGAGTAGACGATCAGTAAAGAATTTTAATTGGCTTTCCTTGCATCAGAAAATCCGCGTAATAGACCAGAATTATGGTAATACACAGAAATAGGATAGTTATCACACAAAATAATTTATAAAACTATTTATAAACGATAACTTAAATATGGTTTCGAAAAATAAATGGTTACTTTAGAATTATTATTAAAATTTTCAAAAATTTTATCTCATTTTTAAAACACGTCAGCCATTTTTATTATTTTTATTTGTATATGATGCTGAAGTTGCACAAATAATGATAGAAAATATGTAACAAAAACTTTTTGTTAAATCTTTTGTGTCTGAAACAGATCCCGTTACTTACTATTTTTGTTTCTATGGCTTTTTTTAAAAATAATGAGCATTACACGCGTGACGTAATTTTGATGTTATGCGCATTTACAAAAAACAATAAGTTTTGCCATTTATAAATTTTAAGATAATAAAATATTTTTGGGAAACTAGCTTATTGAAAAATTTTTTACAACTCAAACACGACACAAAACTAGAACAATGTACGTGTTAGTTACACAAATGGAGGATAATTTTAAGACGACAAAATAAATGAAAGTGATTTAATTTACTTACGGTGTAACATTTGCATATTCTAATTTATTCATATAGTAATCATTTTTATGTTGTTTGAATTCTCTTTGAAAAAATTCATCATCAGTTTCACCTTCACTTCCATCATTCTCCGATTCTGAAAACTGTTAAACAAAGATTTACATTAAAAATATTCGAAAATATTTTGAAAACAATATTATCCAGACAGGCTTCAACAAATTAATTTTATGGACCTTTTCATTTTAAATTACAATTTACTGTTATTTCTTGTAGAATATCCAAAAATTATTAAGTATATTTTTTCTATTTCGATATTTTAAAATACTGTACAAACCAAAAAACTAATCGTAAATAGAAATTCAAAAATCCATTTTGCCATGTATATTCTAATGTTAAATTTTAGTATGTAAAATGTTTTGCCTAATGAAATAAAAAAAACTATATTGTAGGAAAATAGTTTTAATTACAATTTAAAATTGAACGCGTATCTTTTAACAAATAAATAAACTAAATGAAATTTAAAATTAATAACTTTTAACGTACCAAATATTAAAATATTATAAAAACTTCGACATTCTTATTTTAAGATATCTTTAACAAAAATTATCCCTTACCATCAAATCCGTAGCCGATACTAAATCAATTAAATCGTTTTTCATTGCAGTATTAGTAGTCAATTCTCGTTCTTCATTATCAAATGAAAACGGTTCTAATGTTTTTGGTTTTTCAAAGTTCTCTAATCTACGACCTGTTTTATCTTCGAAATATTTTAAATCTGCATAATTTTCCTCAAATGCATCCGTATCAATTGAACTTAATTCGTTTAAAAATTTACCAAATCGATCCAAATTTAATTTACCACCTTCATTAATATATCCTAAAACCAATGATTTGTATGAGACGAAATTCAAATGAAACATTTAAGATTCAGTAAAACAGAAAATTATATTCCTGAAACCTTCTGCACCAAGATGAAGTAATATTACTTAGTGCGGGATCAACGAGATAAATTTCTATTTGTGTGGCCTTTGAGAATATACCTTCAAATGTGGGTAAGACTTTCATGTACGTATTATACAATATGGGAAGAGCGTTATTGTGAATGTGCAAGTTTGGTAAATGTGGAATAAAATCGTTTCCAACAAGGAATCCCATCAATACCTACAAAAATAAAAATTGATTCATTATTACATTGATTTATATTAAGTGACACGATATTAAAATTAGGGCGTTGCTAGAAATTGATTTAGAATTACATTATCATTTTACATGTCACCGAAGTGAAACTGCTGTCATCTTAGCTATCATATACATACCCAATCATCTATGATCTTTTCAATGTCGTATTCAAAATTCAGTTTCTCTTTCAAAGATATAAATTCTAATTCTAAATATTCACGCATCAACGATAAATGTAATAAATAAAAAGTTATTTGTTCAGGAACACTTGTTTTCTTTGCTGTTTTGCTAAATTTTACCTAGAAAATGAAAAAATTGTAAATATCAATAAAGATATGTATATAGCAGATACATATACATGAAATATTTTTGATTACACCATATTTCGAATTAATAGAACAATGTATTTAAGAGTAGAAAATATAAAGGTTCAATATTCAGAACAAAAAGTTTTCTACTTTCAAATTAAAGAAAACCAGTAAAAAGTGTTAATTACCTCTTCCCTCAATAATGAGAAATATGGCTCATGAGTACATAACCCAAGCATAATTAAATCAGCATCTAATCCATACAAACAATGTCGTGTATGTGGATCATAACCGGGTTGTGAACGTAGGTATCGTATATAATCCATAATTTTATGTTCACCTTCACCAGGAGTTTCATGACCTGATAAAATTATCTTACAATTTTGCCATGATTTATCCGTTGAGATTTTATTTACAATAAAATATTTTAATTGCTCGTGTAATTTAGCCATAAATAATGTTCCCGGTGTTATACAATTTGAATCAAATCGAGCTTCTGTTGGTAATATTTCACCTTTTGCTTTTGCTCTTTCCACTAATGTTTCAGCTTCTTTTGCTGAACGAAAACTGCAAAAATTTAGTTAGAGAAAAAATGTTGGTATCCAAATTATAGAACGTATTATGTTTATACTAACCGACGACCACGTTGTTGATTCATTTTCGCACGTGGTGCAACACCATCAACAGCTAAGAAGAACAATTTTCGAGGACGTATCATTCGAAATAAGACCTAAATTTAATAATTTAGTTATCAAATTAATAATTAACGAAAATACGTAACAAGGACTCTAGGTATTTAAAATAAAATTTCAAATACATATTTCAATTACAGTGTAATCATTCTCCATATAAATTAGTTAGTTGAAATAAATACGTATTTATGATACAAAAATCCATTCAGGTATTGAGGCGGTTATGAAATTTCTATTAGTTTATGTACTAATCCATTTAATCCAGAACTGGCTGTTTAAGTCTCCTTATAAATATTTAATTTTTAATAATTTTAATTCATAGCTCTAAGTGTCAATAAAACTTAAAATATTTTATAAATATTTAAATATTTTATTTTTTTAAATTATTTAAAATTTTAAAATGGGTCGGTCAATGTTCTAAAAATGGCTATTTACGCCGAAAATATTTAAATGTACATTAGAAAACTTTAATTGCGATATCATTTATAATTATGAATCGGATGAAAAATCAAATCTTAACATATAGGTAAAACAATATTTAATAAAGCGACATGTACATGACTTTTAGACATTCTAGCTCCGTTAAATTTAATAAGCGCCAAAAAAGAAAAAGAACATTTTTTATCTAAAATTTTATGATAAAAAATTTTTTTTGAAACTTTTTTATTAACTATTACCGTTTTGACCCAACTCAATTTTCACCCCTTTCAAACGTGTAAAAGCTGATGACTTGAAAGCTTTAAAAAAAGGACCTTACTCAAATTTAATAATTAAAACCTTACAGAAAAGATATAGACTATTAAGACTAAGAGTCTCTTATAATACAATTTTAAAATCAGTTTAATAATTTAAGAACAATATTTTTAATTTTTTTCAATAATGGTTTACTACCAAATTATAATTTGATGATTAAATTAACTATCTCATAATTGAAAGCCAACATGTTGGATAAATGGTTTCTCAGAAAATATACACCCAGAAAATGTATCAGGGACGGTTTGCTACAATCAACTGTACTACTAATAACTTATATCAACTACCTATTCGAATTATTTATACTTACTTCTAAATAATGAAATATATCCTTAAATATTTGTTCCTCAGTAATTCGAAAATGTGGATTACTATCGTCAGGATGACTACAATTATGGATTATCCCATTCATATCTAAATATAAATTATCAAACTCGGGAATCTGAAAAACAATAATTTAATTAAAAACTTTTTCACTTTTGATTTACAAAAAAATTATTGAATCGAAATTATCTAAGAAAATGATTATAGATATATCAAATCAAATACTTTTGACAAAAAGTTGTTTAATCAGCGAATTGTGTAATAAAGACATTAATATTTCTTTTTCTTTTAATAGTATTAAATTAAAATAATTTTGTTTGTGTCATACATACTGTTTTCAGCAAAATAGGGTGAGTTAGGGTTACACAAAAATATTACAATAAGTTTTAAGGAAATGTTAATTTCAGAGTAACTATATATCTAATTATGGTTACTTTATCGAAGTCTAATCCAATCGCGTTTCGCTATTTGATTAAACGCGATTAAAGTGAAACTGGGCAACCTATTTTATTATATTAACAGATATATATGAGGTTCAAATAAATTTCTTAAATTATCAAGATAAACTTTTCTTTGAATACGTTCAAGAATTGCTAGTGAATTTTAAACTTATATTTTTGTGAGAATAGTAACCAATTAAAATTTATGCCGAAAGTGGATATTCCATCGCTTTAGATCATATTTTGATAATTCATTATGACAAATTTTAGTACTCACAATGAATACTATATACCCAGAAAATTTTATTCTTTTACATTATAAACTACATTTCTTACGCCCGCGTCTTAGTCGATATTTTTAAATTTTGAAATTCACAAAACTAAAATACCTAAATTAAATTTCGTTATTTTATCTAACATTCAGAATCAATATTAGGTTGATGAAAAAGGTATATTATAATAGTTATTAAAAAGAACTAATATTCGCAAACGCTTTGTTAAAAAATTAGTCGGTAAAAAACATTTAGCTTATTTCTCGTCTATAAAAATGTGCAATATTTTCTGCTGCCTGTTTGTCAAGATTATTAAACAATTATCTGAATATATGATTTATTTTCTCCTTATTACATTAAATTTATTGTGGGGAAATTTGATACGGAAATTTTTTAGCCTAAATTCAAAAGTAAAATATTTTTCGATACAAATAGCTATAGAATTCGCAAACACCTGGATTCTATTTAATAAGTGGTTATAAATAGAAATAACGGTTCCGAAATAACGGACTTACTACATTCGAGGCACCTGGATTCATTTGAAACAGGTGATAACTGACTTAAATTTTTCTGCCTACATTGAACTTTTTTTATTTTTACAGGAGAAAAACAAAATAAATTTTTTTAAATATATTTCAGTTAAATAACTAGTTGGAACTTAATAATATGTTTAAAAATATAAATTTGACCAATACTCATAAGAAATTCAATTGGTGAGTTGAGGTATACTTTGAAAATTTAAGGATCATCTTCAAAAATATACGTAACAAAATTTTATTATATAACAAAAGGGGTACTTATTTACCTGATATTCTTTTACAACTTCGCTTAAACATGGATAACGTTCACTTATATATCTAAAGAATTTTGGTACTCCCATTTTAAAAAATTATATTCCTTTTATTAATAAAATATATAAAAATTGGTTATTCTTTCATAAATAACTTAATTAGTAATTCTTTCATAAATAACTTAATTTCACAATTTATTGTATATAATATTTTTAATAAAAAACCATATATATGTACATCTTAAATATACATTTCCAAAATTGAATGATTGAAATATTTAATACTTGTCACAGGGTATGAAATAATCATAGATAACATAACTATGTTCGATAATAATACAAATAAATAGTAGAACATAGAAGACAGTAGAGCTTAATTTGTAGTAGTGTTGAATGTAGCATTATGCTCCCCACATATTACGAAATTAAGTGAATTTTACATAAATTCAACAATATTAGGCAATTTATATTCTCAAATCGACTTTAAAATATTATGGCGAAATATAGTTAAAATAGCTATAATGATCACGCAAATCATGATTGCAACTGTGTGTAAAATATGTGGAAGGAGCAATCAATTGAAACGCCACGGGTTACAGGAATGTAGAACTTTACATAAATTTCGGTTCATTCCAAAGAAGATCCTGATAAACCTTTTAATTTTAAACAACGATTTATAATTACATAAATTTTAGTTTGAACATTCCAAAAAGGTCCTGAATGCCTTTTAATTTTTAATAAGGATTGATATTTCTTTAAACATAATATCAAAAATATCCCATAAACCTATTTCACACAAGCTATTAAAAAAATTATTTGGTTAATAAGTTTTTTACTAGATTACCTATCATGACTTACTGCTATTAGCTATGGTTTCATTCGCTCCGAAATTAAAATGAATGTTGACGTCGCCGAATACAATCCAGTAACAAGTAACTAGCGACGAGTCAATAAATTCCAATGAACTGTTAAACACACAGAGGGTAGAGTAATTCTACTCTCCGGAGGATGAAATTAGAATTCGTGATTGATTTAGGGATTAGTGATTGTTACGAGCCCGCCATAGTAATTATCCTAAATGGAAGCATAGAATTTTTAATAAACTTTTCAAGATACCGTACATCCAATTAACTAGAAAATACAACATAAAGGTGCGATTTCATGGTGACGCTTGACGCTGGCATTTAGCGTCAATTTCGATCACGTGGGATAATTTCGACCAGAGCGCCATCTGGTTAAATTGTAGCGTCAAATCAGCGTCAAACTGTAACGTAATATTTTATAAAAAAAAAAGTAAATAATAAGCACAACTGCCTGTCTGAAGTACTTTTAAACTTAAACTGCTTCACAATATATATATTTATATAATATCGATTGAAATTCTATTCGATATAACTACTGTAGCGTCAAGCAAATAATAATAGCGTTAATTATTTTAAGCTCAAATATTTTTAGCTCAAATATTTATCGCAGCTTCTTGTCTCGATGAGATGGCAGTTCGATCAAAATTATATAATGTGGTCAAATTTGTCGCTCAAAGCTTGCGTCAAGCGTCAGCATGAAATCGCACCTTAAGACTTTCATATAAATGAATTTTTTGATACGTCCCATAAATCACTGTTAATAGTCCATACTCACTTTATATTGTCATGTTTGACTTCTATAACTGACAACCACAGTGTATAGTTGTGCGGGTAACCCTTCTTTTACAGTTTTACTGTTATAACCCATCTTCAGAAGATGATTGTTAAAAAAATATTTTATACAAAATAATATTTAAAAAAAAAAAATGATTTCTACAGTGGCATACGTAGTTTTTCCTTGTCTTCTTGGATTTGTTTTAATCAGGAAATATCGCGAACGAACATGGAGTTGGTGTCGGAATAATGTTTCGCTCGAAGGGAAAATTGTCCTTATTACTGGAGCTAATTCTGGTATAGGATACGAAACAGCCAAAGAATTAGCCAGGAGACAAGCTCATATTATTTTTGCATGTCGAAATATCGATCGAGCCGAAGAAGCAATGGCTAAGATTAGAAATTCAATCAGTAACTGTAAAGAAATGGTAATGTATATGTTGTTTTGTAATGTATATAAAATGTATACATTAATGAAATGGGGCTCTAGATTCTTAAGTTTTTTTAAAATAATATAAATTAATAATTTCGCTCTTAAGTCAAGTTTTGATAGATTTTAAACAAAAAATTTGTCGTTGCCCCTAAAAATATGCAAATATGAAACGGTAAGTAGCCAACCTATATCTCATCGGCAATATTGTAAGAATTCCTCATTCCGGGGAACCCTCATTCCGCTGCGTGCTTATACCAATAGTTTGGAGAATATTCCGCTGCTTTCCTCATTATTGTTTCAAATCTTAGCATTTAAAAAAGGATTTGATAAAAATAATAATTTTGTTAAATTTTCTTTTGTAAAAATTTTTTGTTTGTAAATCATATGGTTGATTTCAATATATACATTGTACTTTAAAAAAAATAAATAATTATTATGTATATACCAAAAAATTATGTTAATGACTCATTTTTAATACCATTTTATAACAGGTCATTAAATTTTAATTAAATTTTTGAGTTTTTGAGGATTAAATAACCGTTTGGATTTTTATAAATATGTAATATCAAAGAATGTACACCTAAATTATAAATTCTGTGGTAATACCTATAATCAATATTTTTATTTGATTCAATTTTATTTCGCAGGATAAATACCTTGTGTTGATTTTTTTGTTTTCAGGTTCAACAGAATTCTTTTCAATTTCTCTACATTTCATATTTAATATTAATTTATTTTTTCATATTTTATAATTTAATTTATTTTTTCTATAGAAGTTTATATATTTCTATTAATTTTTCAGGGGATATTTTAAAGTATGTTTTTAGCTTCTGCAGATGATTGTATAAACAATCGAAACCGTTATAACAAAATATTCATTTATATTAATTTGTAAAATTTTATCGTGGATCCATCCTTTAGATTATATATTTAAAGAAAAAAAATGAACTTTGTAGTTCACAGAAATTCTCAATTAAACTTAAACAAAAAAGTCCCGTATTTTTTCTTTAATTTCCTACACAATTCGTTATTTTTGCATTTCCATAAAAATTATCCAACGATTTATAAACTATCCAAAAAATAATGTAATTCATAATTGATTCAGAAAATTCTTAAATTATTTTAAAATTTTTATATTTTAGGTAGCGATGCAAGTTGATTTATCAGATTTAAGCAATATCCGAAATTTTGCAAGCGAAATTAATGAAAAATATCCAAAAATTGATATTTTAATAAACAATGCAGGCGTATATTTACCCCTAGAATTGAATAAAAAAACAAAAGATGGATTTGAAATACATTTTGGTGTGAATCATTTAGGGCATTTTTTGCTTACAAATTTGCTTATAGATAATTTGAAACGTGCCGCACCAAGTCGTGTAGTTATTGTTTCATCTTTGTTGCATGAAAGCGGCAATATTGATCTAGATGATTTGAATTTAGAAATATTGAAAAAAAATCTAAAAAAATCACGAATGAATCCTGGTTATGCAAAATCAAAATTAGAAAATGCATATTTTGGTCGAGAATTAGCTACACGGCTAAAGGGGACTGGAGTTGATATACATACTGTTTGTCCTGGTTTTACTCATACTGGATTATTCAGAGATGTCGTCAAATGGTATCATTATATACTGTTTGCTCCAGTAGCATTTCTTTTTATGCGCACAGCAAAACAGGTAAAAAATTTAAACTGTTTCTTTTTTTATCTGTCAACGCTAGCAAAGAAATTTGATTATTTTCAGAAAATTTTTAAAAATTAATTTTATTTTTTATTTTAGGGTGCTCAAACAGTTATTTGGTGTGCAACTGAACCAACTTTAATTGGAGAATCTGGTAATTTTTATAGAAATTGTGCTAAATACAAATCAAAAGTGAATTTTAGCTCACAATTACAGACATCATTATGGGAAATTAGTTCAAAATTAGTTGGCTTAAAATCATAAAAAGATTATTATTAATTTTGACACCATAAAATATCACTCAGGGCGATATTTCATGAATTTCATTGTGTAGTATGCAAATTATTATTTTTATACATTCAGATTGTGGTTAAATCTACAGAATTGAATGGAGCTTTTAAGGTTGGGGTAATTTAACATGAGGTTGACGTTTTACAAGATAAGTTTTTTATAATGTAAGAAAAAAAATACTAAGTAAAGTTATTATTATAAACATTTTTATTTTATAAAATCTTTTTTACCCAATTATGACCCATCAAAGTTTTCGATATTTTAAAAAAATGGAATGAAATACCTATTTCCAAATGTAATAATTAAAACAATAGAAATTTAAACATCGTCTAAAATTAGTCTAAATCAGATAATCTGTATTATTCCTTTTTATTATCTTTTAAAACAGACGATTAATACAACAATGGTGATTTTTCTTACTAAAAAAAAATAAAAGTTATTTAAATTTCGCTAAACGTGAAATTAATTGTTTTCAAATATAAATGCCTTGAAATAAAAAAAAAACTTGGATCGGTTTGTTTTATTTGCAGGGTTAATTTGACAAATTTTATTATGAAAATGACGGTGACATTAGCCACTTCGACAATTTTTGTAGATTTTCTAATCGTAAAATGAAAATACTATTATTTTTCCTGTGTGATCTTTAGTTGCTGAAATATCAAAGATGAATAGGACATTTTACATAAAAAGTTGGACATTAATTAAATAAAACTGAATAATTGAATAGATTTAAAAAAGCCATTCGATCCATATTGCATTCAGTAAAAAAATTTTTCCATAAAATTATATTTTTTAATTTTTCGTGTGCAATAACCGTTGCTGATACAAATTTAGAAAATTTTATAATTTGAAACAATAGAAAGATTTAATGGGTCTATTTGAAAATTTACAGAGCTGTTCCGGGTACATTGAAATATAAAAACCGTACATTAAATTAAACAGCCCGACCGCATTTATGATACGTAGATTAACTAAAAAATGCAAAAAGTACTACAGTTAATTGTTTAGACATTCCATGCATGGTTCAGTTTCAATGAGCTAATTTTAATGATGAACATTCATAAAATACTCTAGATATGCAGTCTATACTGTTATAAACACATATAATAATATGTATGTGCTTATTAGCTAAATTTGAACATTTTTTGTGTTTTTTCTTCTATGTTTAATGTTTCAAAAGTTGGATCATGGATCCGATGGACCGAATTTGTTCATTCACGAGCTTGATCTTTGGCGTCTCTAAGGCACATCGCACATGAGGTGATTTAGGTGAAATCGCCGATATCAGCGATATCACAGCATTTTAGTCGCACACGGAGCAACAGAAGTTGCTCCGACTTTGTAATGTTTTTTGAAGAAGAGATAATACATAGTTTGTTTACTAATAACAAAATATGTATATACAGTGTCTTAAAGGATGAAATACATCAAGTAATAAATAATATATATTATAATAGATTATACTTTAAGCCATTTGAAATTCGCATTTCGTCTTACAAATCTTATATATATATATATATATATATATATATATATATATATATATATATATATATATATATATATATATATATATATATATATATATATATATATATATATATATATATATATATAAGGTTAAATCAGAGTATATTAGTATTTACCCATTTCAGTCTCCCGTTCGTCATGAAGATAACTAAAAAACGACAAGAGACAGCTAGTTGAACTTTTGGTGTCATATTCTGGATCTTAAGAGTGACTCTAAGTTCGTAAATTGGCAAAATCGGTATAATGGGCTAATTAGATCTATGATCCAACTTAACCATAAAAAAAGATACAAAACAAACACAAAAAACTTGTATAAAACATTTTTCGTATATAATAAGAATCTGTTAATTAGCTTAAACTGTGGCGAATATAAACATTTCGAAAAATGTTCATACATTTTTTTTTTAATCAAACAATTACCGTTTTGAATCTTTTTTAATGGTTAAGTTGGGTCATGGATCTAATTATCCCATTATACCGATTTTGCTCATTTACGAACTTAGACACACTTTTAAGATCCAGAATATGACACCAAAAGTTCAACTACCTGTCTCTTGTCGTATTTCAGTTATCTTGATGGCGAACGGGAGACTGAGATGGGTTAATACTAATATGACTAAATCAAATATATATATATATAATATAAATATATATATATATATATATGTATATATATATATATATATATATATATAGATATATATATATATATATATATATATATATATATATTTATAACTGTATAGATATTACAGTGTTTTATGAATGCTAATGATTACAGTAGTTCAAACATTGATGCTCAATCTAATATCGAATATCTAAAAAATTAACTCTGTTATTAGTTACCTTAACTTGTTTTATTTGTTTAATGTGATTAGAATAGATACAGATTATAGCCACTGTACAATTACTATATTTCTACAGTTCATTTTGTAAACATAAAAGAATAATAAGAATTAGTATTTAATAGTATAAGATGTATTGGCTTAATTTTATAAAATAAGTCTTAAGTTCATTTCTGTTTATTTACCCTGTCATTGAAATGAATGAAATTAATATTGACGCTTGAAAAGTGTTATAAGAAAATAAGTTTATAAACTCTTGCAGAACGTCATTACTGCCATAATGAAGAAATAATGTATCTATTGCAACGTTGCTACAACAATTAGGAGAAGTATACCTAGAGAAAGAGGTTTTTCCCTTTTTGCTATCCACAAATAATAAATATGTCTAGAAATTTTTTAGATTGAGCATTTAACTGAGTAATACTATAGGTGAAAGCTCTTATGTATTTGACAACATTGCTTACGAATGTAAAATTACATACGATTGTTGTCGCATCATGATGGAATTCTTACGATTTCAGTATTTGATTATGCATATCTTGCGACTTTGATTATGCACAGTGCGATTTCGTACATGTAATTTTCTTATGGAAAGTAATCTCTATCCGTATACGACACAACAGTAGCAACAATACCATATATGTGATAAAAGTATAGCATGTATTCAAAGATATAAATATTGCAGGATATTATAAGCATTTACTTAATACTCGCTACTCTTCGTTCCTTTTCTTTAAAGCATATGTATGTATTTAAAAAAATTTATGATCTGCTTTATAAGATACCCACTCTTAAGCATGTTCTATATGGTTTATCTAACCTTTTTTTTGTATATAAACAAGCATTGACAAGTTTTTATTTTTAAATATTAAAAATAACATTATTTAACTCTATCTTTGTCATAAACATTGATTTATATGACTGTATAAACAATAATAAAAAAAAGTTGCCCATATGATTTTAAGAACGAAGGATTTTAACAACGATTTTTTTATCACATGTTTTTTATCACATAAGCAAATCATATGTATGATATCGCCGATTTCACGCAAATCGCGATGTGCCTAAAGCGTTATATAAATTTCTACTCGCTATCTCCTTTCGTTTTTGAGTTATCTTGGTGACGGACGAATGGACATGCGGAGAACATCAATACCAAAATTTTATTTGTGTGGTCAATATTTTGAATCGTTGCAAACTAGAGATTAATATACTCTTATGAAATTGTATACATGTCAAGTATAACAATAGAGGCTATATCTCCATGCGGACATATCACAGATATACGGCTGTTAAAAAATCATTTCAGATAAATATATTTTTTCTTTAATTTTTTTCAGCAACATTTATTAAAATATTTTGGATATATGTTATAATGATTTACAACAAAATTAGTAAATTATTAAAATATTGCGTGTGATCATGGACGTTTGAAAAATAAATGCGCGTACAAGTACAGTCCATTATATAATACGTTCATGATTTTGACAGCCACTTGAAAGTATTTGAAGTTTTGAAGTATTTCAACCTAATTATAAATAAAAATTTATATATTTAGTGCTTTAATAATAATTATCAAAAAATAGTATCATCTAAACTAATTTGATCCCTTAAAAAATACTATATTGACATTAAACACTTTGTTCATATGGTAAAGTATTGTAATACTACTTATTAGATATTAATAAATATATATAGTCTAGTACCGTGGATATTACATATAAAGAGGGCCCAAGAATATTTGTGTATTAAAATTCAGAGTGTACTTTAATACATGAAAAACCTGGAAAAGTCGGGGTGTTTTTTGTAAAAAGTTATCGAACAGTTAGGGAATTTATGAAATTTAAGTAAAAATCAGGGTTTTTTTTAATTTATAGGATTTTTTTAAATATTTATTTAAGAAAGTTGTAAACAATTATTTGTACGATATTAAAAAAAATTTATTGTCTATCTACGAAACTTGCCAAAACGTCCAATATTACGTATAAAGAATCCCTACTCAATATTACCTATTACAAGTCGATACATCCGTTTTAGTTTTTCAAAAGACAATTGACTTCCAAATAATTTAATAGATAAACCGTACTCTTTTTTTTTTACAATTTTCTTAAATTAATATTAAGGGTTAAAAGTCTGTTTTTTTGTATAAACTTGAGTCTAAAAATTTATTCAACACTCCGAAACCAGATTTGAATTTTGTGACCATTAATAAAATTTTTTTATTATTAAAAATATGAAAAGTATATGCTAAAAACTTCAAAATTTATTTTTTTCATATCAATACGGGCATTATCACGGCAACCAATAATTTTGGCCTTTGAAAATGTAATCAATGAAGTCTTTCGCATACACTGACGGATAAGAGTAATTATTTTCTTTTCTAAAAATCTATTTTTACAGTTTTTAAAAATTGTTGAGGACTAAACAAATTTTTTTCTTCAATGTTTTATGTAACAATTTTGTCCTAATTTTGTCTTATCAAAATTTTGACATTAGAAAATAGAAAAAATAAATAAAGTTATAAGTTTTTTTTAAATTTTTTTTTTTATTTCTGGCTTCAGCTACTTTTATTATATTTTATATATTTTAGCTATATAGCCATTTACCAAAAGGGGATTATTTATTATTTTAATACATCAACAGTACACATTACTGCTAGGTGGTCACCCATCCAAATACATATTGTGACTGCTGTTGCTTAACTTTATTGATTGATCAAAGCCTGTCATTACGTTACGTCAGTCCGGGGAATAAGTTATAAGTTAAATAAACAAGCTATTTTGATTCGTGTATTGGTTTAACTAAACAAATTCTTATGAAAGTTTAAAAAAGTATTTTTCCTGTTATTTATTTTTGAGATTTCAAGAAAATTGTTATTTACAAAAATCAGTTTTTGCTAGAGTTCAAATCTAGAAGTTTTAATCTTCAAAAAGCATCATCTTTCGTCTTAATGCGAGTTTGGCCGTTCCAAAATCACTAATAACCTAGATAAATTTGTTGGTTCATTTAACTTTTTCTAGTTGTATATTTTACGTAATATCTTCGAATTGTAAAAGCTCATAGTAAGTATAAGTTATTTTGGTATAATCTGGACAATGGGGAAACAACTTTACCTAAAGTTGTAGCCTAATGCATTCATGCGCATTAGAGAAACGTCTACGGAGCAGGTTATATGTGGCATCTAACGATTAAGGCTCGTATTGATACAACTTACCAAACATCTCGATTTAGTAATAATCCTTAAATACTGAAATAATTTTTTTATCGATTTTAGTACTAAGAGTGCGTATTTAGAATACAAAGTCATCATCAGTACCTATATATTAGCTTATCGTAATTATTTTTCAGAGAAATGAATTACTCGCCCATAATTTATGGTGTTCATGATGACTGCATTGTAGTCGGAATGCGTATTCATAATACAAAATTTGATCTTAAATTCACAATTTTAGATCCCTAAAACTTTTCATTCTAAAGAAAATGATAAATTAAGTTCTGTTAATTGTCCAGAATCTGATATAAAATACAAATTTATCGTTTTATTAAGAATAAAAAATTATATTGGTATTAATTGACCGGAATCTTATATCATTAATGGATTATCGAAAAAATAACTTTGTTGATAGATTTTATGAGGGAATATATGAAACTTAGTTGTTAGATCAATTTCAAATTAATTTTATTAATACTTATGAGAGATTTACACTCAAGCAATAAAATTTTTTTCAGTCTCATTCACGCAAATCATCGATAAGTAGTGATTATGATGAATTGGATAAACCACCCGAAGAAAATGATGATGAATCGGTAAGTAATTACATTTGAGATAAGCTACAATAATATTAGAAAAGCGTAAAAATTAATGTCTGTTTATTGGTATTTAATATCTAATTTAGGAGTTTAACTCTCTATTTGAATATTATAGAAGTACGAACAGTTTAGTCAATTCATATTTGATCACAAAATAATACAAGTAGTTTAATCATAATTATATATTCTGCTAGTTTTAAAAATTAAAGCTTAAAGAATATACAATTACTCAAAATAAAAAATTTAATGTATATACTAAGAATAAAAATTCACTGAAAATAATTGGCATGGATCGCCATAAAATTCAAAGTTTATTTATTTTTTAAAAATATTGATTTTCCATTTGCCTTTAAATTGTTTAGTCTAGACTATCATATTTTTGCGACGTTCAAAACAAATTATATTTAAAAGAAGATGGTAAATTGGAATTATCCTCTCATTTTCTTAATATAGGATTGCAACTAGAAAAGTCATTAATATTAAACTACTCACAAATTTAATATCAATTTCATAGATTTCAATAAGTCTATGTTACAGTGTACGGAATATAGAAGAATTCATGGATATGTCTGTTACAGTGGAAGGAATATAGATGAATTCATGGAAATATCTAGAAAGTTTTAGGTGTATACATACTTAATAGCGCTTCTCTATTTAGAAATTTTTTTTTCACATTCTTAAACTTTTAAAATTGTAAAATTTTTAAAAAGTTGAATTCTAAATTTCGATTTGATAAATTTTTATTTCAGGTAGAAAATCTTTTACTCGCATTTCGTACTCAATGGAAGAAAGAATTAAATTCCAAAACAGTAAACCAAGGTATCTCCTCAAATTCAACTACTTTACCAAAAATAAATAATAATCATAAAAGCGATGAAGATCAAGTAAGGAGGAAAAAATTTACTATTTTTATAAATACAAAATTTTCATTAAGTACCATTTTTGTTATTAAAGGCAAAGGAATTATTTTTAAAAGCAGCAGAATTGGAGAAGATGGGTAAAATGTACGAGGCAATACAACATTATAAAAAATCGGTGCAATTGATACCTGATATTGAATTTCGAATTTACGAGAAAGAAAAATCTAAACAGAAAATTATTAAAAATGATAGTAAAATAGGTAAAATAATGTTTTTATTATGGTTATTAAATATTATTTCGAATTAATAGTCAATTTCTATTTGGATTCGTTAGAAATGTAATTTACAAACTGTTGTGTTTTATTTAAAAATAAAATTAAGGGTTAATTATTTAATATTTTGTTTATGCGTTTAATATTTCGAAGGATTTCTCAAAGAGACTTTTCCAGTAAAAAGTATTTAGAAATAGAAATTAATTATTAATTAAAAACTGACACAAAAGCAAAAACAGTGTTTAAAGAAAATAAATAACTAAACAGAATTATCTTTTTAGATAATTCTAATGTAAAAACTTCAAATTTCAAAAATAATGTAGTCAATAAGGATGATGTAGATGATGAAACTGTAGATTTAATATCAAAATTACAGAAGATAATCGGAAGCAATCGTTTATGTGCTCAAGAATTTGACTCGGATGTAAGTATTATTATTCTACAATTTTTCTTTGAAATTAAATCTATTTGTGTCTCGTATATTTCCCTTTGTTCAAATTCATTTAGTTCAGTAATCTTAGCAAAAAAAGTGGTCAACTTCGGAATCTAACGGAATAAGTTAAATTTTTGTTCAAACTTTTGTTTTGGTATTATAAAATTTGTATTAAAAGTCACAATTGGTCACGTGTAAAGAACTTTAGATATTCAAGTTCAAAGGTCCAAAAAATAAATTTTTTAACCAATTGCGACTTTTAGGATAGCTTTTATAATACCAAAATAAAGGTTTGTACAAGAATTCAGATTATTCATTTACATTCTGAGGTGAAACCCTAAGATAACTGGTGTATTAGTATATTTATTAACTAAGTTTTCCGTAATAATCAGTAAGATACTAAGAATGTGTTGTAAGTATTCGATTAGTTGGTTTGAATTTAATTACACCAAAACTCTAATCTAATTAATAAAATAAAAAATTTGTATTTTCAAAATAAAAAATTTCCTTCCTCTAAAATTGTTTCCTTTTTCAATAGACCACCCATATTTCTGCTCTACCTATGGAAATTATTTTATACATATTAAAATGGGTTGTTTCTTCGGATCTTGATATGCAATCTCTTGAGAATTTTGGATGTACTTGTCGAGGTTTTTATTTATGCAGCAGAGACTCGGAAATTTGGAAATTAGCATGTACTAGGTAAGAAATTTTCGAGAAAAATAATTTTACCGATGTATATAAGAAATTAAGAACGAGATTAGCGATTTGCAAATTCAAAGATGCTACGATTATAGGCGAATCTGTTGACGGCATGAAATTAATTGAAGATCGTTTAAAATTTAGAGCATGGAATGCAAATAGTGAAATATATGCAAATAGTAAATTATACCCATCATGGCGAGATTTGTTTATCCAAGGACCAAGATTAAAATATAATGGATGTTATATCAGTAAAACAACGTACGTCCGAGCCGGTGAAAACAGTTTCCAAGATCAATTTTACAGACCATGGCATTTAGTTGCGTATTATCGATATTTACGTTTTTTCCCGGATGGACGAGTACTCATGTTAACTACACCGGATGAACCAGCACAATGTGTGTCACAATTAAAATATACATATCCAAAAAATCCAAATGTATTAGTGGGACAATTTTGTCAACATGAAAATTTTGTTACATTAATTGTACAGAAACAACAAACGACCAAAACTTTTCATCGTGAATATAAAAGGCGTACAACTGATACAAGAAATTCTGACGTTAGTTCACAAATATTTCAACTTGTAAGTATAGCATAATGTTGGAATTAGTTTTTTGATACATTCTATGTTAAAAGCAACGTAAATAAGTCCATTTTTGTCTTAAATAAGTCATTTTTCGTTGATTGCCATTAAAACCAATCAAAAGTAGAAAAATATATAACGTATTGAAATCAAAAGTTTTAAGGTCGTGAATGTACAAAATCTGATACGTGATTCTATCTTTTAAATCGTAAGAAATTGGGAAAAAGTTCAAATATAAAAATGTTCAAATTTTATCAATAGAAACATTATTGATGATGTGTAACATCTTTGCTATCAGTATGCATGTTTGAGAATGATTTCTTGAAAAAGGACGGTTTTAAATTTGTTATGGAGGTAACGTAACAATATTAAAGCATGCGCTATTTGAAAAATTTAATTGCGAATTTTATGAAAAGTGAATGTTTTTTTCCTGTGAGAATGATTTTTTAAATGAGGAGAGGCGGTTTGGTTTGGTTTCGAGTGTATACATACATACATAGCATAAAATAAAAAATAAATAACTTATATTAATAACTAACGTTAAAAATATTTGTTTATCTATTTATTTACTCAAATCAACATAAATAGTAAATTCAACAAATATTCTTAATGTAATTAATTTATTATATAATTATATTCTTTCTAGGAGCTTCAAATTCAAAATTATAAAAAAAGAAAAAATGTTTTATTGAGTTTTATTGATTATACGGTCGTTACAAAATATAAAAATGGAAATCAAACATGTACAAAATTTGATTTGGGCCATACACGTTTTCCACCATTATGCTTTTCGAAAGTAAAAAGTTACACAGCAAAAGCAGAAAATATTTTACAATAAATTTTCATGCATTTTATCAATTTAATTTATTTTAAATGCGCACTAAATATAAATATAGCTATATGAAATATAATTATTTCATATAATTAAAAATTAATTATATGAAATATTAATACAGGCTTATTAAATATAAGCCTGTATTAATATTATAGAATTCGAATAAAAAAATATAGAATTCGAAAATTACTGAAGAAAATTGTGCATTAATTTGGTTTCGCTAGCCACCGATTTCTTTTAAACTGTTTATCTTTACAAGTAAATTTCTACAAACAAAATTTTAATACTCAATTCGTTTTCATCATTCACACGAACTGCCGATAGTGCAGCGAGTGAGTACCGGTTTTTTTTTTCAATTCAAGTTTTATTTCTTAATTTTTATGTATCATTTTTTTTTATTAACGATGAATTATTACTTTTATGAGGAATATAAGCTTTAGGTTATATTAGAATCGGTATTTATTATAAAACTCGAATGATAACGTTTTTTAATTTACTTGAAGTGTGTGATTACAATTTATTGCTTACTTAAACTGCACTTCCGATGGACCGGTACAAGTATAAATAGTTTCAAAGGAATTTATACGGAACAATTCAGTTTTTCAATTATATACTTTTGCATATGCTAGATATTTAATACGAATTTAAGAAATTAAAACAAAATTTGATTAATTGATAATTTTTGTAAATAGAAAATATTGTACAGTTTATAAATTAATAAAAACAAAAAAAATATATTAAATTCGTTCAAAATAAAAAATAATTTTTAAAAAATTGTAAAATTTAACACAATGTTAAAGATGCTGTTACATTGTTTGCGTCTATTTTTATGCATTTAAAAAAAAATCTGTGAATAATAAGAAAGGGAATATTTTTATTTGGGAGTTTTTATTTTCCAAATCGAGTTATTATCTCAATTTTTTCTATTATAAGGCTTAATCAATTTAACGAAAACTATTGATGTAATTTTATGACAGTTTTTACAATGAAAATCTGTGACAGCTATTAATATATATTGTGGAATGAACGTATAATTTTTACTACAGAACTGCAGTGTCGTCAGTTACAAAAAGTGTTTAGTGTTCTATTACAGTAGGTATGTCGTTTATAAAAAGAACAAATAAACTGGAAACTAAAATGCTACATTGAGACTTTCAAATGTATATACTGATGACCTGCAGGTCTGATTCCTGCATATAACATGGTTTCCGTATTTCGTATACTATGATTCATGACTAGAAAAAATATAGCCTTATAAAAAGACCGTTACCTAAATCGTCTACGAAGTCTTAGTCTAATTATAGGAGCCTAGCCGAATCCTTGATCTAAATAATAAATTATCCAAAAAAGTAAACATAATGTTTAAAAAATGGCTTCTAAAACAATGAAACTTAAATTTCTCACCAGATAGTGTCGTAGTTTAATCGACACAACTAGAGAAATTAAATATGGAATAATTTAATTTACAACAATACACATTCAGAAGAAAAAAGAATTTTTATATCTTATTGAAATTGAACCGGAAAATAAATTTCTGATTCATTTTGATTAAAATATATTCAAAATCTCGATTCAGAATGAATTAGATTTACAGATAGAAATTATCTCCAATTTATTCGAATTAAAATCTATTCAAAATATTTTAATATAAAATGTTATCATTTACATTCAATTCAAAATTTTGAATAGGTTTTCATCCAAATAAATGGAAAATAATTTCTAGTTCAACCCGATTCATTTTGACTCAAAATTTTTAATAGGTTTTAATAGGAATGAATCAGAAATTTTTTTCCATTTATTCAATTCTATTAATTTCCATCCGATTCATTTCAATTTAATTTCAGAGGATTTAGTCGGACTTTTTATGGTTTGATACGGTTTGGATGCTGCTACTTTTCAGAAATACTGACAAATTTAAGAACTATTGTCAAATTTGAGAACTATCAATAATTTTTGGTTTTTCAGTACACAACAACACAGCCATATATTATAAAATTGTGCACAATACCAATGGGGATTCTCTGTCAAGCTCAACGCAGGTGAAAGGAGACAAAAATACCAGGCGTATTTATAATACAATATTAATTAAATAAATGAGTACTTATTTGTCGTTGATAGTAAACAACAAAAAATAACTCAACTTACGTATTTTATGACTTTTTTGTTTTTATATTATTAACTTGTTTTTAAAACGATTTAACAAAACCTCTATAGCTTTGATGTTATCAATCTCAAATATGAAATAACAAATACTGTACCTACGTATGTAGTATATTTATGATTCTCTAATATTGGCAATGTTTATGAAAAAAATATTAATTATTTAATTTTAAATTAGAAACAATAATTATTTTTATTTTAAATAATTCAAGCAAGAAAATTTGATAATTTGCGTTAAAATAGTACCAGTTATTCTGCTGCCCAACAGGCTAAGTTTGGCAAAAAGGAACACCATTATTTTGTTCTATGCATATCTATATGTTCCTATGGTATACAACAGGATGCTTAGTAGATGTGCCGGGTATCTGTATCCGCGGACATCCGCAAAAAAAGATGCATATCCGTTTCTTTTTAAGTAAAAGTCGCAATAAAATACTGTTAAATATCATTAAAATTGTTTTTATTTCTTAAAACTTATATACTTGGCAAAAATTAAATATTTCAACCTTTATTGTAGTGAGCTAACAATTATCATAAGATATTAATTAGTAATTACACTATCTAAATTCAAATTTATTATTCAAATTAAATAATACTGGTAAGTAATATCACAAATCACATTTCATTCAATAAACGATCACAAGAGATGTTACGTTACGTTTGAAGATACGGATAATTAGTTTCTAGATCCGCGGATAAGGACACGGATCTTCAATAAATCGGTATAATATTTTGAATTTCCTAAAAAAAGATTGTTTATTGAATAAAATGTGATTATGATTTGTAATACCACTTAACTGTATTATTTGATTTGAATAATAATGAATTTGAAAAATAAATTGGAATTTAGTAGTATTTGGTTGTCAGCTATAAGAATTCTCGCATAGATCACTACAATAAAGGTTGAAGTATTCAATTTTTCCAAATATGTAACTATTAATGGTTAATGTAAAACCAACCTACAATTGATATTCATAATAATACATATTATCATTGAAATTTTAATAAATCTCTTAAATAACTATGAGTTCACGCATGCTCAGTACGTGGTGTTAGAATTTAAAGGTTATAGGGTTATAACTCGATTGTTATAACAACTCCACTATATAGAATGTGTCTGTTCTAAGCAATATCATAAAATATATCATGCTATATTTCATGATGTTGCTACACAATCCTATCAAAAATTAAAACGTTTTCCTTTATTTTAAATAAAATAAATGATAATAATTCTAAGTAAAATAAAAAATATACATAATTTTTGAATGATTTATAACGTACATTTTATTTAATTAGCATACTTGATAAACATATTATAAATGGAAAACTTCCCTTTATTAAAATTATGCAATACATTTAGTTAGATGTTAACAAAGAAACCCATTATACCTGAGTAAGAAAAGAAAAATGTATCAAGGTCTTGAGTCATTATTGTAATGTGATTAGTTTGAATAAAGAGTTCTTTCTATTGAACTCGTATGTTTATTGCCATATATGTAAACTTACTTACATCGATGTACGGGAAATAATTGTAAATTATTTGTTCGTTTTTAATAAATTGCGTGGTAATTCGTATTATTAACAATTTCATTACTTACCTATTTTATTTGTAATGTTTTATTTTATTGTTAGCGGCTTTAGTGTTTTTTAAGAGGAATTAACACAAAACATGATAATAAAGATCTATATTTATAATCTGTAATGTAAAATACTCAATTTGCATTTATTTCAATTAATGGACAGAAAACTTCCTCGCGATATACGAATTATGGCCGGTATGTCTTCAACGAATGAGTTGCAATTTGGCATGACATGAAACCATTATATACATTTCATTCATATAAAATTTTCTGTAGTATTAGGCTAACAAAGTTAATTTAATTTTTTTTATTGCGGTATTCTGTTAAAATTTTTATTTCTTCTAAACATTTAAAATAATCAATTTCAACAAAATTCAATTCATTGATGTAAAACTATATCATGAATCTACTTCAAATCTCATCCAAACGGATGAAGAGTTCACAGTATATAGGCATTTATCTGAAAATACACGTAATATAGAACCTCCTTGGTCCATTATCAAAGCTTATTGCAGACTTTATGGCCATTGCTTCCAGGAGCAATAGTGAGAGCCTCTACATCCTTCTGATCCTATTTCAACATATAATACCTTCGTTTAAGTAATAAATACTACTATTAATAAATATCGCAAAAGCTGCCTCCATTATGCATATTGTTCTTCGAATCATGTCTGGATGGAGAAATTCATAAACAAATTTGGCCTCACAAACAGTTATTCCCGAATCTCCGTACTACTTACCTATGGAATCTAATAATGTCTTGGATTCTCCTTCTTTATTTCCAAGAATACAAATCTGCCGTATCCCGCCTTAAAGATTCTTCTCCCGGCTCCGATGATGTATATTATAGCATGATAAAAAATTTTCCCTAATGATTTGGATTCTATTTTACTAGATACCATGAAGAATTTGTTCTTTGTTTTTGTTCCATACTCAAACCTAATAAAAACACTAATTCAGTATCAGACTAATGGTGCAGTTGCCATGAGTTCCAGCCTTAAAGATAATGGAACACATGATGAATATTGGGTCAGAGTGGTGGTGCGAACATAACACCATTTTGTCTTATTTCTGGTTTGGTTTTAGAAGATTGATGAGGATAACATATATTCTTACCTTACTTTACACAAACATACTAAAATGTTACACTGGCAATAAACATCTAATTGTTGTGTTCATTGACATCAAAAGTGCGTTAGACAACGAAATAACGTACTAATTAACAAATTATTAGCAATGAACGCTTCACGTAAAATCACACGATATATTCAAAACTTGCATTATCATCGAAACGTCATTATTATTCGCCACCATCTTGAATTCCGCTTATCAGTCACCTTGGGTCTTTCTCAAAAAGATATTTAAATAGATTCCTCATTACAAAATCAAAGTTCTGCAATTTGTCGACGATGTAGTCGTATATTCATCCAATAGTTCCCTAGATTTAGCTAGAAGTAATGTCTCTAATGGTTTATTTCAGTTAAAAGACATTTAGGCTGAATTTAAATTAAATATTTCTATTACTAAAATTCCTTGGAATCCTCCTTGATCAAAAGCTGAAATTCTCGATACAGGCGTGATAACGTGCAGAATTAATTTCTGTACTTCCCATACCAAAATTCATCACTGAAAAATCTTACACTCTTAAAGAAAGAACCTTACTCACATTTCCCACGAACTCAAAATAGTTGAGAAAATATTTGAATTTTTTTTTAGTTTTAGATAACTAAAAATAAAAAAAATTTGTATAATCCTAATTTTTGAAAAAAAGTTCTTTAACGCGGACTGTGTATATGTATTTTTTTGGTTATTGTTTTAGTTTACGCGGAATTTATTATACTGTACCATTATTGCAATTTGATAACGGAAATTCGAGAAACAGAAGTTGCGGCCAGTGTAAATAATGCAAACTTAATCCAAAATTAACCACCGAATCCGGAAATTGATTTAAATCTTAATTTTATATTTTTGCTTTGAAAAAAATGATTAAAAAAAATAAAATATACATATTAGAGAGAAAGTGGAATAAAAGAGGACTTCGATTTTTAGTGTGACAAAAATACACTAATATAATGAATAGACATTTGTATATTCAATCACGTTTAAAGTTGAAAAACTATTGTAAGACGTTCCTGGCGAGGGTCCGCAGATCCCTCCCCCTTTTTCCAGATGACTGAAGTTTTTCAAATTTTAATGGGACCTACCTGAAAGGATAGACTTTCAAATAAAAATTTTTTAAATTGGTTTATTTAAAGTGGAATTGTGGCAAAAACAAGCATAAAAAATACAGACGAATTTATAAACTTTATTTTTTGAAGTCGGTTAAAGTCAAACAAAATAAGCAAAAGGAGATATGAATATAATAACATCATACACATATTATACAATTTTGTTTTCCAAAAAAGATATGAAAAATATATTATCTTTAAAATTATATCTTAATTTTTGATGTTTATTATGCAATGGATTCCATAGATTGTAATAAACCAAAATTGAGTCTAGTTTTACATTTTGATGTGTAAAATAGTAAAATTCATTTTCAGTGTGGTGTAGTATTATATATGATGTCTATGGTGGTATCAGTCAAGAATCCTATTGATTAGTCAGATATATAGTTGTAAATTTTTAGCGTTAAAGTCTTAAGAGCGGTTATCCAGATGTTTTTGGCATAACGGAGTGTGCTTCTAACAAGCTGTTGACTTAAATTACAAGTAATATGCATTTGCGCCCAAATAACTCAAAAAATTCTTCCAAACGTTATGAAATTTGGTATTCATAATATTGACATGAAAACGGAGGGTATGCCGAAGTTTTTCTCGTAAAAAAATTTCTCTAAAAAAATGTAAAAATCAAAATAGGATTTCATATTTAGATATGTTTTTCGATAAAAAGTCTACAAGCTCTCGGTTTTCACACCAATATTGTACATACCAAATTTCAATTCATTTGGATAAGTATTTTTGAGTTATTTTTTCGCAAAAATTGAAAGATTTTACATAAAGATTTATAAATACCTATAATAAAATTTTGAATTAGAAAAACTTTTCGAAAAGACCCCTATAACATTTCATTTTTGAGTTATTAGTGCCCGAAATTTGAAAGAAATGCAATACAGAGGTATCAATCGTTAATTATTTGCATAACAGAATTCATATTTTCGAAATGCAAGTAAAATCCTCTAGCTAGATTTAAAAGAGTCAGTTGTTTTGGTATGAAACAGTTTGAAATCAATTGTTTCAATTGATAAATATTTTTTCCGAAAAAAAAATTTTCTATTTTTATTAAAAAATAAACAGGAAATATTGATGAATAGTTTCAGAATAAAAATCTTCCTCTAATTATTATTATATATCAATAAGTTAATACTAATATCACTTTATAAACATTGTATTTTACTTTCACATAAATATGCACATTATACCTGTGGTACTATGCAATACAAAGATTCAGGGTCAATGTGAAAGTCAAATTAAATAAAAGAGAGATTTTATAATAAAATAGTGTAATCAAACTAATGTTTCAATAAATACTTCATATACTCAGTATTTGATATAACAACGCATACTTGTAGAAAAACATATTATAAATGTCTGCTGATCTAGCACCTTCTTGATGAATATCATCAAACTTCTTAATATGAGTATTAAATATTATTATAAAGTTCGAAACGTCTTAAATGAACGAATAAATACTTCTATAATTAAGTAGTGGAAGTTTTCACCCCAAAATTGAACATTTATACCTTTTTGTGATAAAATAGTCTGCTAACTAAATCACGATATAAAATATCGTTAATAAAATATTTTCCCAAGGAAGATCTATAAACTCCTTTATATATTATACTTCCCATCCTAGTGTCTTAAAAATATTTAGAAAAATCATTTTATATTTTCTAGGTGGAAAATTTGTTATTTGCTTTTTTTTTTAATTATAAATAATAAAATTTATTTGTACATATAGATTTTAAATACCATTTATAAAATCGTATTGATTTACATATGTTCGATCCTTTTATACAATGAAAAAATTTGAGGGGTAAATTCCTTTAAAAATAATAAAGATTATCGAAAATTTTTTGTCAAAATTTTGAAAAAAATTCTTACGTAATTAGTGATTCAAAAAATGCATATCTTGAAAAACGTTGATGCAATTTTTTTATTTGTGGAAAGTTCACACAGTTTATTACAGTACAGTTAATATTAAACAATCATGACTTCATGAATAAATGAGTTTATTCACATGTATCATGTAAACATGATTGTTCAATTGGACTATACAATGCCGAATTAATAATTTTTTTTAAATACCGTATATCTTTCTCTGTTATTATCAATAATTTCTCTGATCATCTGTTTCTGTTTACTACCCATTAAACAGTAACTATCGTTTTAAGTAGAGAATGTGGTGTGGTAATACTACCAACTAGGAAGAATATTCTGTAGGCTTATCAGTTTTTATGATTGATAAAATTTTTACTTTAATAAAACTATCACTAAAGTACATTTGGAGTTCAGTATATATTTTAATTTTGAATGAGTCGGAATCAAACAATTAATTTCAAAATGTTGTCAACTTTAGAAAAAATTGGTTTAGTTTGTATATCGATTGTGGGTTTTCAAGTAACTAAATTTGTGTTTAAAATTTTATATAAAACATTTATTGGACCCCAAATTGGACGATTAAATGTGAATAAATTAAAGGATATGGGAAAATATGCTTGTGAGTTAATGCAAAAATTTATTAAAATAATTTATTTTTAAATTAAAATTTTTTTTTTTTGTGGTTATTCGAAATTTACCGGTTTCACTAAAATTTTATGGTTAAAAGATTTCAAACACAACTTTCTCTGGAGAGTTTTAGAAGGGGATGTTTATTTCTGAATAATGAAAATTTATTCAAAATTATCGTGATATTTTTCGTTTTACAATTATATTTACAATTTACAAAATATAAACTCGATAATGTCAAATGATAGTGAAGTTTGGAAAAATCGGGAATTATAAATAAAATCGAGATAAGTATTTCAATTGAAAATTTCGAAATTTTCAGCGTGCTGGTATGTGTTTTGATACATGGCTTAAATTCGAAGGTAACAATAAAGTTTATTGTTCTGAAAATTTTATTATATACGGATATTGGTAATTTATCAAATAATTTTATAATACCTACTTGTTCAACGAATAATCTTGATATCTGAAGTAAGTTTATTTAAATTTACTCCAAACTATTTTTATTCATTATTTTGAATATATTTTTTTATTTCGGCTTTTAAAATTAGTTAAAAATAATGTCTTGAGTTTTTGTTGTTTCTTGGATAGATATTACATTCTAGCAGGTGTCTTTAAAATGTTTTTACTATGTTCTAGACATATATTTAAGTTAAGATAAAGTCATTAGTCTTGGACTTCGTTTCAACGAGATATTCAAATTTTTTGTCTATGGAATTTTTTTAAATATGGTATTAACACAATTCCGCAGTCGTGAAACTTGTCAATTTGGCAAATTCTCAAAATTTGTAAGCCACCTTGTTTATAAGTTAAATTGAAAGGTATTTAATAGCGTAAAATATATATTTTACAAATTAAATGGTATGTCAAAGTCACGTAGGCATGGGTGGGTATTCATCGCTATCAATCCGATTATTTTTTCACTATTGTCCAAATATATATCAAATCGAAAGGTGAGACTATGTTACACCTTGTGTGGTAGTTGTTTCCAGTTCTACTGATATCGTAAAGTACAGGATAATCCATAATCATCAACCAAATTGTATATATGCCTTTTAGGGCTAAAGAGCAATTGCGTTTGGTAACAAAACTACCATCATAAAATTATTATTTTTTAAATAAAAAATGTTCATTACAAAATATTTGCATGCATTGAAGGATTCAAATTTTAAGTATATTGAATATTATTAATTGTTTAACTATAGGTTTACGGAAATGTTAAATTGACATGCATTTTTCCATAAGGTGAATTATTGTCATGTAAATCATGCTATGTTCACGCTAATATAATTGTTGTACCTTATAAGCATTCAATTGCTGTTCCTGGGTGTCTACTAGTCATGGAAAACCTGGTAAAGTCATGGAATTTATGAAATTTTAGTAAAAGTCGGGGATTTTTTTTTTAATATACTTGAATTTTAGGTCTTTCAAGTATTTGTATTGATCTTTGAAAATATAATCAATGAACCCTTGCGTATACAGGAAGCTGTAAAAGTAATTATTTCTTTTCTTTTCTAAAAATCTATTTTTACATTTTTTTAAAATTATTGTTGAGGATCAAAACTATTTTCAGATTCAATCTTTTATGCAACAATTGGGTTAAAGACAGTCTCGTCTTATTAAATGGCATGTCAAAAACAAATTTATCTAGTTTATTAGTGATTTTGGAACGGCCGTATCTTAGTGAACACAACTCGTATCAAGACGAAAGATGATTCTTTTTGAAGATTAGAATTTTTAGATTTGAATTCTTTTCAAAAACTTATTTTTTAGAGATATCAATTTTCCTGCAATCTCAAAAATAAATTACAAGAAAAATACTTTTTTTAAACTTTTAGAAATTTTTTTTAGTTAAATCAATGCATGAATCAAAATAGCTTGATTATTTAATATCTTCGAATTATAAAAGCTCATATCAATAATTATCTGAAAAATTCAAATCTTTGCCTGGAAAACATGGACAAATTAGGCAAACTAGTTCTCAAGAAAGAGTATACACTCGCAATTATTACATATTAGTAGCATAAAGCATACTGAATCAATGATTTCGAAGGATTACTTACGTAGAATATATTTTTTTCTTTCAAAGTACTGTGGAGAAATTTATAAAACTTTAAAATATTGAGAACGAAATAAAAATTTCTTCTATGGATAAAACGATTTCTATTCCCAAGAAAGTCAGTTTTCTTAGAATCTTTTAGAAAATTTAAATACAAATACATAGGCGTGTCCTCTAGTTGTAGAAAATTTGATACCTAATTTTTGAAAAATTGTCTGTTAGAGATTGCATATTTAACTAAACACATGGTTCGTGTTTTGGTAAATTTCGAAGCGAACGTATTATTTAGATAGGAGAAATTTTCTTACGATTATCTTATAAAACTTAAAACTAAATTGAATGTATAATAATTATATGTCTATAAAAAAAATTATGACAAGCGATATTTGTAATCGTTTCTCGTGAACTGACAAGTAAAAATTAACGTATCCGAAAAATGGGACAATGAAATTAATTTTGTATTAATTGTATTATTAATTTTGTAAAAGTAATGGAAGATCGCCAGTAAATCTCATCTTTTTCAATTGTAGTTATCATAATTTACAAAGGAATCGTTTCTCAATTAGTTGAGAACTAATTACTCTTGGGGACGCCCCAATTTTTGTATGCTAGTCTTATATGATAATATGCCTTTAAATTGGTTAATCTAAACAATGTAACATTTTCAACAGTAAAAATGATAATATGCCTTTGTATCGTTGAAAGAATTTTTAAAATCTATTCAGTAGTCTCAAAGATGATTCTCCACAAGAAAAAATAAAATCTTCTATAATTTAAATAAGTAGTACTTTGATCCAACTCAATTCTCACCCCTTTCAAACACGTAAAAGCTGTGGACGTGTAGGGCTGATTCATGCCAGAACGTGGTTTCTGTACTTCGCATACTATGATTCATCACTGATAAAAAAAATTATAGGCATGCAGAAAGAAGTTTACTGAATCTCCTATGAGCTCTCAGACTATATCCAAATGTACATTACGTAAAATATTTTAATATGTAATGAGTTTTTTTTTATATGTACTGTGCATGTAATGAATAAAAATGGTTATTTTTTTAATTAAAAAACAAACGCATTTGCGGCCCCTATAATCAACTGTTAATAACTTCGCCTATTTTTTTTTTTTGTTTATACTTACATAGTAACAAAAAAAGTAAATTACCAAAATTTTTTTTCCTGTTTAAAAAAATTTAAAAACTAGTTAAGTTATAGGAAGTTTTCTTTCTTTAAATGTATTAATTAATTTTTTTTTTTATTTCTTAAAAACATTTGTATCCATATTTAAGTCTATTTGAAAAAACTAAATTAACATAATTATAATTTTAAATGACGTGTTAAAAATTTAAATAATATTTATGTATATAAATTTTTTATCAAAGTTACATTTTTGTATATCACAAACTTAAAGCGATAAATTTAAAAATTGCATTAAAAAACATTTGGTTTTTTTTTTTTTAGTTTTTATTACTTTGATTAAAGTCTGTAACGCTAGAAAATATTGAAGGCTGTAACAAAATTTAAGAAACAGAAAATTATTTCAAACACAGAACATTTTTACTGTTGTTATGTTACATTGTTTAGATTAACCACAATTTTAGCTCAAATTTAATAAATATATAATTTTAACACATACTGCATATTTAGATTATTTTATGAATGCTAATAATTAAAAATAGTTCCAATAGTGATATTGTCGTTTCACGTTTTCGAAAGGGAGGAATTATAGTATTTCACAATATTTCAATATTGTGACGTGGATAATTTTCTGTATTTTTGGGACTTGGAATCTAAATAATTTAAAAATAAAACTCGATCTACTTGAATAATTTCTTGGATATAGCTTAAAATGATTTCGAGATATATTCCTCCGAAAAGGGTTCTAAGCTATATCGTGAACTACACTAAATAACGTTATAAAATAGGTACTTATTATCATCATATTTTTACTGATTTTTTTTGTTTTTTTTTTTTTGGTGTTAACTCTTGCAATCGTTTTCGCACAGTGATAGGTTCAAGCGATATTTAAGGAACTAGCCAACTAATCGTAAAAGGAGATACATTTTAGGTCATATTTTTAAGGTGGAATTTCGATTAACAACATAAATCTACTATTACCTACATTGCAGTCCAAATATCAAATATCATCGCATTGATTATTATTTGTGATAAAGATATCTTATAAATATCTACATATTGTTCGAACTCTGAACGTATTGTAAATGGTTTCACATAATCTTTCAATTGCTAAAATGATACTGCTAGGTAATTTTATTATAATCAGACTGTGATAGCATTGAAAAAATGAGGTTTATAATAGCAAAATCCAGAGTACGAAGTGGTTACAAAGCTTATGATATGAATTGAATGTACGTACTCCTATAATTGGTATACAATTTATAAAGAGACGTATAGCAGGTTTATTTTCCTAAAGATCTCAAGTTAATAATTGATTGTCGACTTTGTTTAAGAAATATTGGTTTATTCATTTTTTTTAAAATAAAAAACAGGGCAACCTTGATAGATCCACAATAAACTATAGTAATGATTTTATGTATAGTGCAGCATCTGGATACACATGAGTGTTGAAAAATAGAGCACCGTATCCTGTCAATGAAATTGAGTTAAGAATATCTTAAATATTAAGGACTTTCAAACAAAATGAACTAAAAAGTAAAAAATAATTTTAGATTTTTTCTTGTGACCTTTCGAAGTCGGTGTCAATCTTATCTTTAGCTTAAAAATTGATTGGTTGGAATCGACTGAAAAAGATGAGGGCAAATTTAAAATAATGTTTTACTTTTTGGTTAATTTTTTTTTTTTTAAGGTGGTTTTTTTTTCATTTTTTATCGAATTATAAGAAAACTAAATCTTCATATGAAAACAGAGGCATGTCGAAGAGATAAAATTTCTAAAATAAAAATGAAAATTTTATTTTATATTTAGAAATAATTTTTTTTGCATACCAAATTTCCAAACATTTGTTATTTTTTGAGCTGATTATGGCGAAAATTGAAAGAAATATTATATTAGAGATTGTCATTATTATTAGTCTCATTGCTTGTAGCAAAACCCCTCAACAAATATAAAAATGGTGGATATTAGCCTATTACGATATATATATATATATATATATATATATATATATATATATATATATATATATATATATATATATATATATATATATATATATATATATATATATATATATATATATATATATATATATATATATATATATATATATATATATATATATATATATATATATATATATATATTTATTGTGCCCCTACGGATGAACATTATATATTATAGATTAAAAGCTTGACAAAAATTGTCATACACGAATTCAGATCATAATACCAATGATAATAATTTCGTAAAAGGTTCGAAGTCTATGAGGTGATATTTTTTTATCATAAACGATTGCATGTGAAAAAATTAAGTAAAGATTAGAAAAAGTACTTATTGAATAATAGTAAATTATTATTTAATCGTATGATGATTTTAAGGACTTTATTCTGTATGTGTGCAATGACTTTCACACTTTAATTTAACCTTTAGCATTGGAAAAAGTAATTAAATTTGTCCTTATAATTTTTTTACAGACAATTTTTGAAATATTGAAGGTGAAATATATACGACTTTTGTTACACGTTTTGTAAGTAGCAAAAATAAAATGCATTCTTAAGAGGATCCTTTGTTGCAAATTTAAGTTTTTTGCGATAATAAGATACTAATTTCACGAACAAATAATTCAAAAAATAATTACCCAAATAAATGAAATTTGTATCTAGGTAAAATTTCAAGAAAATAACGAAGGTCGTAGCAAAGGTTTTTGTCGAAAAAAAAAATAATGAAAAATTTATACTCAAATAATTATCTAAATTTAATGAAATTTTACATGTATTTTCCTAATAAGAAAACGAATGTAGGTATTATAACGAAATAGTGAAGGTATTTTAATAAATTTCTTTAATTATTATTTTAGATTATCTAAAAATTATTTTCCGATTAATTTTGGAATGAATTTTTTTTTGTTTTTTCTTTTTTAAATCAATGTTATGTAAGTATATATGTGCCACTTTTAATCTTGACCTTTAAGTTAAGGATATGCGCAGCTCCTGATCTACGATTTTTTTCGAACTAGAACAGACACTTACTTACTAATGCCGACCCCTTAATAATATCTAGCGGTTGAGATAAATTGTTGAAAAGAAATCAACCCTTTAATTAGTTTTTCACTCTTTATTACCTATTAGCTAATAAATAAATAATTTTTATTTGTGTGGTAAGACATTTCTCCAATTTTTTGGACCCATCATTTTCTCTCGAATCTTGCTAAAGTGATTTTATTGTCAATGGCTTGGATCGTCACACCACACAGACGTTCCTGACACTCCCCCCCAGTCTACTTTCGGGGCTCGTAGATGTGCTCGCTTCCATACTTCATAATGTATCTTTTTAAAAACAAATTTTTATACTTTTTTCAAGGCCAAACATTATTAGTAAAGTATACAATACTTCTTCCTTGTCACTTATAAATATTAAATCTTTTTAAATCCATAAATTAACATACCAAATAATTCCAAATCTAAATTAATATTTATATATTTTTTTTATGGTAACAATTTTGAAACATGTTCATTTTTTTGTAAAAATTATAAATGTTTGGGTAAAATTTTTTTCTAAAAACCGCAGACCATGATGTCATTTTAAAATAATTAACCCTTAGGTATTGTTTAGCGTGTATTTAAAAACAAACATGTAAACCTCTGTTAATTTAACCAGAAAAATATTTTAGTTAAATATTTAAATAATTTTTTGCTACTTAATTAGAACAATAAATATTCGTTAGTTAATTCGTAACATAATTTTGAAAAAACGTTTCTTTGTAATACAAAATAAAACGTCGAGCCAACCATCCGAACAATAATTTAATAAATATTTCAAATATTAAATCGTTGCGCCAGTCAACTAGAAAAATCATAGCCGATAAATGTCTATGAGTTCATCTTTGTCTTACACATGCCTATGTGCTAAGATTAGTTTTCGGAGATGCATGGATCTTCTAAGTCAAATCCTTTCGAGTTTTGATTTGTCGAATAGAAAGTATTACATTTGAAAAAATATAGTCAAATTAATCTTGAATTAATTGAAAAATCCCATAGAAAAAACACTCAAATTTTCTAGACAATTTTTCTTCACAAAAACATTTTTCAAACTAAGAACTTTTGATAAAAACTACTTAAATCGATTTAGCCGTTTTCAAGCTTTGTCATCTCATGTAAAAAAAACGTTTACAATTTTTTAACAATCAAGTGTACTACAACCAATAGAATTTTTAGTTTTTGTTCACTTTTTTTGAAATTCGCAAGAGTTCGGAGGTTATTATGAGAAGAAAAATTTAGAAAACTGAAAATGTTTTTGTATATGAGATGACAAAACGGCTGAATTGATTTCAGTAAAGTTTTTCAAATGTACTTAGTTTGAAAAATGTTTTTGTGAAAAGAAAAATTGTCTAGAAAATTTGAGTGTTTTTTCTATGAGATTTTTTAATGAATTCAAGATTTATTTGGCTATATTTTTCCAAATGTTTGTAATATTTTCCGAAAAGGTTTTTTGAGGAAAGAAAAATGATCTAAACAAATTAAAAAAACTGAAATTGTGTTTTTAGGCTTAGATTTTATACGTATGGTTGCTTCTCTATTTTTGAACTTTTTTTAATAATTAGTATTCATAAAATACTCTAAATATCCAGTCTACACTGTAATAAATACTTGAATAATATTTATTGTAATTATATATGTCTTTAACGGCTAAATTAGACGTACAATTGTGACAAATTCAAACATTAAATGAAAAAAAAAAGGTTCAAATAAGATAAGTATTTTTATTTTAAACTTCTATTATTTATTATCAAGCCCAATGGACTGATTTTTCCCATACACGAACTTGATCTTAGTAGTTAATTACACTAAAATTTCATCTTGCTATCTCTTATCTTTTTTGAGTTAGCGTTACAAATATTCGATGAGAATAAAAAATGTTTTGTTCAAATTTCGCAATTATATCTTTGGTGAGTCAGAGTTGCGAAAAATTTCTTCCTCTTTATAATTTTGTATATATAAAGACTGAAACGTCAATACAGGATTTTAGTGTCAGAGTGTAGAAAGTGAACGTAAATGGGACATGAGAAAAAACGTAGTGTCTACCTAATAAAACATTAGAATGAAGAAATATGTAATGGACCAAAAACCCAACCTAAAAGGGGCAACTGATCGGTATCGATTAAAATATACACTTCAATCAGTTTAATTTTATGTACATTTGAGTGATTCAACAATTAATATTGGTTCAACTGTACAAAATTTGACCCATCTTATCAAATTTTTATTAATTAATAAAATTAAAAAATTTTTTTTTTATAAAAAACATCCAAAGATGGTTAAAAATTTTTATTTGCTAATCAATTGTTTAATCAGTCAAGTATTTATCACTCATCGTCTTTAAACAAGGCTGCTGCATTTCGTCATGATTTAGAGACAAAAAGTTTTATCGAATGTGTTTCTAGTCTATAAATACTATCTATTCCAATACAGTTTATCCTTTAATGGATCAGATTTTTTTTATGGTCTCTGCCAATAATTTATTTTTACTTAAGTTTTATGCAAAATGTTCAATGATTAATTTTGTCTGATTAATGAGAACGATTATTGATTGTAACCTATTCAATCGATTAATACCTGGCAAATATGAATTTGTAGTAGGATTTGATAAATAAGGAGCCCAAAAATTTTAGTAAACTAAAACGTATTATTTTCAACTAAAATAGTATAATTATTTTTAAATAACTCTAAATTTGTTTGTACTAAATGAATTGATTGTATTAATATTACACTGTTGAATTCAATACGGCATTCGAATTCAATACAGCATTGTTTTACTATAATTTACTATATTTTATAATGACTAAGCAAAAACTTCAAAAAAAAAAATTAGATTTTATGAATACTCAATTTTAATGACCTGTATATTATAACTATGGTGAAATTATGTTTTTTAAATGCTTATTCTGCTTAATTATGGAGAAAATATTGTTAATTATTTCAAAATTACGAAATATTGTAACTTTATTTTTCAATTTTCGATTAACATATAACGATAAATATATTCTTTCGCTAAAAGCTTATAATCAGTTAGATGTCATGCAGATTCTTTAATGTATGTATAATGAACAAATTATCTGTATATATTTCTAATGGATTGTAAAACATTACTTCAATGATAGAAACTAGTATTGTTAGTATAGCTTTGAAATACTCTTAAAGTTGATTTAAACCTTGGAATGAACAATAGTTTTATCAAGTATTTTAAAAACATTGGTATAATTCCGGATCGGTGGATAACACGAGATAGGTAGAGAACGTAGCTATACTGTCTCTTAAAAATTTGACGAAAAGTCATAAAATTTTTATAAGTCATAAAATTAAAATTTTCCGAATAAATCCGTTTGAAATTGAATCGGAATGAATTGGAAATTAATAAGAGTCACTCGAAATTTTATTAAGATAATAATCTACAATTTTAAATCGGAATGAATTTATTTTAATTGAAAATTATTTCCATTTAAAACCAATTCATTTCTATTAAAACTAATCAAAATTTTGAATTAGAATGAATGGATTTAAATTAAAAATTATTTCCATTTAAAATCAATTCATAACTTTGTTGAATAACTTTTAACGGAATGAAGCGGAAATAAAATTTCCGATTGAATCCTATTAATTTTCGATTCCATTTCAATTTCAATCGGTACAACTAATTTATATCGTATTTAAGTATAACTCAATTATTTAAATTTTATTGAAATTTAATGCAAATAACCTATTTTCAACATGAATGTTCGTAAAAAATGTATCATCATTTTATAATTATAACCTCTCATTTGGTATGTTCCGAAAAAACATCTATTCAGTTTCTTAAGCATTGGGTTGTCGTCGCTATATTTTTTGGAAAAATTGTCACGTTTCATATCGAAATTCGGTATACCAAATTTATTTGGATTATATTTTGTCTAATTATAAATATCTCTTTTTAGGCGAATCATACTCTTTTTTATAATTTTTGACAGTGATCAACGTACGTAACTATTTCTGATGCTAAATGGTAAAATTAGATATTTTATGATAATTAATTTAATCTTATAATTAAATAAATAATTACATAAATATTTAGCATTTTTAAATTAAAAATTAATCTCCTCATAGAGATTTCTCGTAATCAATGCATGCAACTAAATATTATAAAATTCAATAAGTCTTTTATACAAATATTAAGTAATTTTCCAAAAAATTATTATTTAACAAATTTATGAAAACTTTTGGAGAAAAAAAAACAATCAATCGTATTGTACGTAAATTTTCATAAATTTGTTAAACTTAAAAAAAACCTTCCAAATGATTCTATAGAGCCACCTACAAATTATTATTTTGCATATTTTGAAACGAATTTTTACACAGTAAATTATGCGGTTAATACAGTTTTTTAGAGACCTAACCAAAATCAAATAATTTTTTCCTAGTATAAAAAAGTGATGTTTTGAAATCGAAGATGTTACTTTTACTGAAGGCATTAATGCGATTTTTCTTGCTAAATATTCGATTATTTTATTTATATTATACTATTTATATTATTAACAAACGTATCTCTAGTTCGCGTTTCTTCCGTAGATCAGATGTAGAGGATGGGTTAGTAGAAATATGTATAACTAAACAGCAAAGAAAAAATTTGAGTTTCATAAAAGATAAAAAAATTTATTTTTTTCATTTGTTTTATCTTTCAGTGTCGACTTGGGTGGCCCATTTGGTTAGTTTGACAACTGTACAAAGTACACTTTGAGTGCGGGATCGAATCTCAATAAAACGGTTGTGTTTGACGTATGCATAACGGAGGTGACCAACTCAAAATGAGAAGCAGGAAAATATTTTTACGTTTCCTTGTAGATAGTAGTCTGGGCGAACTTAATCATTACTAATGCAAAATTTTGTTTACGAACTATTGTAAATGAAGAGTTCTAAAGATAAATGAAAATCAAACGAGTGTTTATATGAAATTATCTTGAGTGTTCAAGTGAAAAAAGAATTGCCTTAAAACATTAGCTTGGATATCCATAAATTACACTAACATTGAAAATGGGACAGATTACAGATTCAAGAAAATACTAATAACTATTGCTGATGGAACATATGTTATTGAGTGAAACCACTGAAATCTCAGACAAGCAATTATAATATATAATATAATCTTCTCAATTACTGTAACATAAATATATTTTGTTTTCTGCTTGTAGAGGCTTTCTGCAATTTTCCTCAAATTATTCCAGATATATGTCGGCATAGTTTCTTTCAGAAAAACGCCTACAGAATATCCTTTTCTCGACCCATATCTTGAATTTAATATGGCCGTTTAATAAAGATTAGCAATAATGATGTAGGTGGACTCTGTTATAGACGTGTTTGAGGATTAAAACCCTATAATTATTGCTTTCGAGTCTTGACCAAAGGCAGAGGGAAGCCTTATATTCACTTTTGAGAGACAAAAATTTTTGGTATCTGATTTTCAAAATTCCCGTTTGGAAAATACATTTTAGGCCATTCTGAACAATTTTTGTTCTACGTCTGCCGGTCTGTGTCCGCAAAACGTTGTAACAGCCTTCATCTCTACAATTTTTTTTTTAATGATATTTTATACAGAGCTCCGGATTGGGCCTTATGGTCTCTTAAGATGCACCGTATAGGTTGAATGTGCATACGCAAAAGTGAAATCCCCGGTACTTCAATATATCGAGTTCTACTAATTCGATGTTGATAATTATTAAAATTTATTGAATAATTCTTGTAGTGTACTGGTGGTCATTTGGTTACATTTTTATCGGGCTCAAATGAATAAATATAAAACACTTATAATTGTTTTAAAAATATTTATGTAAAAAAAAACTTTTAAAACAATAAGAGGATATTGAAACATCCTTGACATTGGTTAACATTGCAAATAAATATGTATATTATTACAAAATTATTTATAAAAGAAAGTTGTTTTAAGGTTATAGACTCATAATACAACTAAACACTTCACTTACATATCTAACAATGATGTTGATCATATTGAAAAGTTGTCTTCGTAGATTTGTAGCAAAAAGACAATCTTATTTTCATTCATCTATTTTGATCACTATTTTACATACATTGAGTGATAAATTTCAAATAAAATAGTGAATACATTTATATGTGTAGTACTTATTATTCCAAAGATATGAAAAGTAATTTTTTTTAGTCAAAAATTTATTTATATCAAAGAGAAAGTTGCATACTTCTTAAGGGGGTTTGTATGGCAAAATGAGATATCTATAATAAAAACATTATCTTCACGCACAAATAATGTTGGAATAATAATAATTCTAAAGTAGAAATTATATATAATACTGTAAAAATCAAAATTGTATTTTATATATAGAAATGTTTTTTCGCAAAAAAATCTTTGAAATGTCTTACGCTTTAATGTTTAGATTAGCTCCACTAAATTTCATTACAAATAAATACTGCATATTAACATATTTATGTATGAGTGTGTTGTCTTTTAATCAGACTCGTGCTACATGTTGTTGGATAGTCGTATGGTAAGCACATTATAAGCCAATTTTTACATTTACGCTCATTTATGCCAAAAATAATAGCAATGCACTTGCGTGCGACTATTCAACAACCGGCTACCGACCGTGTAGAACACCTCGTATCCAGAATTAATTAATTGTAAATAGAGAAATACAGAAAAAAAAATGGCCACATAAATAGGTCATAAATGTAGGCTTTGAGTAATTGTATTAATTATTATCTAATTTTCACAATTTTCAATGCTCTGAAGCATGTCGAAGGGGATATGGTCAAAATTGACAAAATTCAGCGTGACGTAGTTTATAAACGGACCCTTATTGATATGAAGAAATATGAGCTCTCATCGAATTCTTGATTTTTTAAGTTAATGAGTTAATGTCACTTAACAAAAATAAGTTTTTTCATAATTCTTTAATTTTCAATTTACATGAAAAATTTGGAAAAATAAAAATTTTTAAAATAAATTATTTAAAATTTTTTATTTAATTTTAATTTGAAACACTACTTATTAAAAATTTTTAATATGTTAATATGTTTCGAGTTTTATGTTCAGAATGGCCGAAGCTTTCGAGAATGGGATAAATTAATATATTAAAAATTTTAAATAAGTGGAGTTGCAAATTAAAATTAAATATTTTTAAATAATTAATTTTTGTAAATTATATTTTTCCAAAAAACTATTAAAAATGAACCTCCACAACTTAATTGTGGAGGTTAATACTTTAATTTTTTTTTTAGATTATTATTTATGATTAGGTTTCTCCTAACCTTCTATTAATTCCACAAAGTGTGACTTACTTAGTTCTAATTTCAAAATGTATTACATTATTTAAACAAACTCGTTTAGGAAAAAACTTTCCGTACTTTTACTTATAGAATTTTTTTATTACTAAAACGTGAAGAAAAATGATAAGTAACCTATATATGTATTTTAATTAGTATATATTATTAAAATGAGGATTAGATTTATTATTTAACAAGAACATATTTATACATCGAGTCATTGATTGATAAACGCTACATTACAATGAGTATGCCACTTTATTTTATTATAAATTATATCACTAGATAGAAAAGCTAGTTGAAAAATCCATGAGATAAGTTAATTACAAAAAACGTTAAAGGTAAGACAGCTCAGGTTTGAAATACACTGCAGAGTAACTAATTACGCTCTTGAATTAGAGCTTGTCTTAAGCAAATTTTATTTGAACGCAAGAGATTCTTAATTAGGCGAATATAAACATTTTATACTTTTTACATCATTTAATGAACACGTAAAAATTGTAGTTTTGTTTTAATTATTCTTGACTTTCTTTTACTACTAGTATCAGGAAGTATTGTGACCTTGTCAAAATTTCGATATTGAATTTTCCCCAGGAAGAGGAGATATTGAATTTTCATGAGGAGATTCTAAAAAAGTATGTTTCAGAAATTGTCCTGACTGTGTGTGAGCGATATCGTATCGAAATCCTAAATTCACCACACTTGGGGTATTCTGTCTTCATTTTAATTGTGCCGCAAAGATTTTGGTTAAAATTGGAATAACGGATGTTCACTTTATTCTAGTGATTTTCAAATTTTTTTACGTCTCGAAAATGGCTCTAACAACTTTCTTTAAACTTAGTATGTTCACAGAATATTTTAATCTACGACTTCATTTATTTGAAACATTTCTCTGAATATATTTGAATAAGGGAGAAAAATTCAACTCCTCATATTTTACCACTTTAATATCATAATTTATAAATATTTTTGTAAGTACCTATTTTAAAAGATAAATGATATTCACGATTATTAATGGATTATTAACCGTGTTTATCATTTATGATTTAAATAATGAATATGAACCATTAAGATATCATATAAAGCTTTTACTTCTGTCGGCAGTTCCCAATGTCTAGCTTTTTATTGAAATAATAATGTAAAAATATGCTGAAAAATAAAAATATGTGAGGGAGAAAGATTTGGAACAAGGACAAAAAGCTTTTAAAATACGACCGGATTTATACCGGATAAAAATACGACCGGACTATTTCTTCTAAATGTTCGTTTTTCTACTATTATTTGCATAGTTTTCCTTTTCATCGTTGCAGGTTCTCAATTTTGCCTTATTAATTTTTTTAAATTATTTTTAACTTAATAGAAGAAATTTTGATAAACCTTTATGACAATGAAAGAGGTGTTCATTTACTTAAATTAAAAGAGAAAATGTAGAAAGAATTTTTTTAAAGTGTGAACGCTCTCATAATGGACAAATCAAAATTTGCCAAAACAACGAAATAAAATAAAATAATTGCTATTTTTAAAAAAATGCAAAATACATTGGTGTAAAGGTTTCAGGAAATCATTTCAGAAACTCTAATACCAAAAGCCAAACCGGCTTACAGGCGATGCTACATATACCCATCATTGTTCTGAATATAATTATAACTGATTATTTAGCTATAACGACATCGAATAGTGGACATATATAATAATTACATATAAAAATTATTATATCATATATTACTTACTAATGACATAATGAATGTGACAATTTTATTTATAAAAGGTAAACTGCGAATAAACTTGTTCTGTCATTTATTTTATTCAAAAGACGTAATAAAAGTATCTAATTATTTTTATTCATACAAATTATTCCATCTATTTATAAAACAGGTTGTTGTAGGATATCTTGAATGAATCAGTATTACCATTTATTTATTTTATAGAGATAAAGAACAAAAAATTATTATTATTTATTGTATGCTGTGAGATGATTGTAAAAAAAAAAAAAAACAATAAATGTGCATTGCCATGAAATTAACACTACATTTTGGATTCTTTTACCATACAATAAATGCTAAAACAGAAATATTTTCCGGTCTCATTTTCGATGTCAAGTTTTTATTAGAAATACACGTTTTGAGATCCTCTGAGTCCAAAAAATAGTCTTTAAGAATTTGACTGGCTGTGGTCAAGATATTTTAATAAAAGCAAAAGAACTAAAATCACCTTATTTTATATTTAAGCTTCAAATGATCCAAGGACGAAAAAATAAACATCATCAAATTGATCTATCTCAGAGGGTACTCATTTGAGGAATTTTTTTTTGTAAATTAATAAAAAATGGCTCTAACGATTTTTTTCAAACTTGATATAAGTGTTAAACTTTTGTTCGAAAAATTACATGATAAAATTCAAATAAGGGAGGTTCTGGGCGAGAGGAGTAAAGTTTATTAATTTATTTTGTATGGCAAATTTACATCGTTATCTTTTTCTTATTGCTACGTAATCATCGTAGTAGCTAAATTTATTAGTTATTAACATTTTTAAGAATAAATTCACAAATATTTTACAATAAATATATTTATTTACTTTTTTGTATTTAAAAACAATAAAAAAAATGCTAGTTGTATAGTGAGATGTAAATTTGTTATATAATTTTTAATTACATTTTTATAATATGTATGCAGTTTTTTATATTTATGCACTCAGTAGCGGACGCCAGTTGGTTGATGCATTAGTTATATGATAGATGTCCACTGTATGCAGGGAGTGACGCTGGTTGATCCGGTCGACAGAAAGTAGATCCGTCCCTGGGTTTCGCAGACATGACTTGGTCGGGGAAGTGTAAAAATATCATGTAATTTGTGAGACGAAATTAATGGATGGGCCGTAATTGAATTTCTGGGACATTTATTCACATAAAGTTTCTTTGCTAGCTCATAAATTATAACCTTCAACTTTTTACTCAATTTTTAATGATTTTATTTTATTGCAGTAATCACCGGAGCAACAGATGGTGTAGGCAAAGCATATGCAGAATACTTAGCATCCAAAGGAATTAACATAATTTTAGTCAGTCGTACTTTGGATAAATTAAAAGAAGTTGCCAGTGAAATAGGTAAATATTAAATAAATTTTATTAATATATGTTTCACATTACTGAAAAGCCAAGCCTCCAAAATTTTTAATTAAACTTTTTAATTTATTTGATGTTTTTTTCTTTAAAAATAGTTTCCCTAAATATACAGCCAAACATTTCGATATTAAAGCAATGAAATATTATTGAAATTCATAAGAAAAATTGAAATAATAAAAACAATAACAGGGTCCAAAATAAAAACAATTAAATTATTTTTTAATTTCAGAATCAAAATATAAGGTGGACGTAAAAGTGATCCAAGCAGATTTTACCGGCAACGAAGACATCTATACACATATTGAAAAACAAACATTAGGCCTTGAAATTGGTATTCTAGTCAATAATGTTGGTATGAGTTACGCTCATCCCGAATACTTTTTACAAGTGCCTAAAGAACATAAACTCTTTGATAATCTAATTAAATGTAACATCATATCCGTAAATAAAATGTGTGAAATTGCCATGCCCGGTATGGTGGAACGTAAAAAAGGTGTTGTTATCAACATTTCATCAACCACAGCTTTAATACCTAGTCCACTCTTAACCGTATACGCTGCTACCAAAGCCTACGTTGATAAATTTTCAGCCGATTTACAAACAGAATATGCACGTCATGGTATTATTGTACAATGTGTATTACCTGGTTTTGTTGCAACAAAAATGTCCAAAATTCGGTCTTCCACATGGATGGCACCATCTCCGAAAACTTTTGTTTCACATGCAATTAAAACAGTGGGTGTTGAAGAGAAAACTACTGGATATTATGCGCATTCCTTACTTGTTGGATTTATTAATACATTGGATAGTTTATCACCAAGATTATCACGGTGGTTTATTATTCGCACCATGGAGAATTTACGTTCAAGAGCTACTCGACGTGCTGTTAGTTAGTTATCAAAAGTTACCAAAACATTATACATATAGTTTTATTTTGATATGAAGTACAACGGTTTATTATTTAATTTACAATTTATGGATAATTAAAACATGTTAATTTTATTTATCCATATTTATTGTAATTCGATTTAAAAATAATTTCTGCATTTTCTATATAGATTATGTTTTTGTTACGATTTTACGAGATTTTCATGGATACGATTCAAATTGTTTCACAATCACGCAGTGCACTGACGAAATTAATCAAAAACCTAACTAAAATTCGATTTTTACTTCTAATAATGCAAAGTTGATGCAATCGATATTCTTACGCATAAATCTTTATATTCCCTGAGTGTCAATTGTTTGTAAAGCGTTTTCAGTGCTCTGGACAACTGAGAACTACAATTTTTATATAAGTGACGGTTACTGTATTCTTCTCGCTAGCATTTTAGATACCCTAATATTAAACAGATAAAGTTTGTAGGTTTGAATATAGAAGGCAGTCTCCATAACTATTCATCGGATTTGAAAAGTTCTTTCAACAATATTTAGAATGGACCATCATCTACTAGATGCTTAGCATTCCTTATCATAACAATGTATGTAATCGCGGAACTTTTTACAAGTCTTTTAAACCTTGGAACTTTCCTGTATTCCAATGTTTATAACAACTGCATTTCTAACCCTAAGGCTATGGATCTTTTTGGGCGACAATTAATAATAAATTTTGATTAGTTTTTTGATAAATTTGTCCAGTGTTTTTATGATAAACGATACTAAGAAAACGCAAATATTAATACTCGTAAGCTTATTGTTTTTTCTCAAGATTCTTTAAAAAGTTCTGAAGACGGATTCATATCTTCATGACAATTTTTCAACTTCTTATAGACAATTTAATTTAAAGTAAATAGTTTTTATTTTCTCTTTAGTTTATTTAAAGACATAGCTGCGATTATTTCATCTTTAAAGGAAATTGTAACCATAAGTATACCAAATAATTGCTAGAAAAGGTAGTGATTATCTTATGTAGTCTTTTTCGTAATAAAGCATTTGTTTTGTTTGATTTTAATTTGTTTCGTTGTTATTTTGTTTTTATTTTTGAATAAAATTATTAAAAAAATAATATATATTTTTAAGACTAACAATATCCTGTTGTTCCTTGTGCGATAAATTTTACGTTTGGATTTTCAATTTTTTTCTACAATCATAATGAGATTTTTTAATATAAGTCATTGCCCAACAGATAAAAAGTACAATAACCCTTATAAGTTGAGAAAAATAGATTAAAAATTGAAGCTCTGATCATTAGTAAAAATTCAAATTCTTGAAATAGTTTTTAAATTCGTAAATATTTATTACATTATAATGAAATGTCTTTTCATTGCTTTCAAATTTTCATTCTGTTTGATTAGTAAGTCAATTTATAACGGATACAAATTTTCCAGTTTATTAAAGAAAAAGTTTCTATCAAATAAAATTTTTCTTAGGCTCCGCTGTAGAATAAAAATGTAAAAATTAATAAATATATGATATAAAGCCATTTATAAATCTACAAAATTTTTCTTTGTTTTAACTAAGCTTGCCCAATAACATTTTCCAATACGAAGAAAATTCTATCAAAAAGTGCAGAGAATTCTATCAAAAACAATCAGAAGGAATTTTATTGAATCCTTTTTTGTTAATTTAAAAAGAAATTAATACAATAATTATAAAATTGATTTGTCAGCATTTAGCAAAATAATTTTTAATTATTTGTCTGTATATTAGGAATATAAAAAAATTATAAATTTTCCGGTCCTTGTAAAATTTACGAAATTTGTCGCAAATAGTTCGTCTACCAAGTAGCTATCTCGTCTCTTACTATCTAAATACTATATTGGTATATGAAACTGAAACGAAAATTTTCGAACATCATTTTCTCCGAAACGATTGTCCGTTGCATGTTATTAATAAAGGAGAGAACACCCTATAGGAGTATAATAATTAAACACAACATCATTCCAAAATAAAAATTCTAAGGTCGTACCCTCTCCTTTTAAGACAATTTTTTAAAACGTATTAATTTTTAATAGTAAAAATTATTACTTTTACACATTCTGGCTTGATTGTAACATACAATAATTGAGATCTAATTAATTATCAATTATAGTAGAGGTGTCAATCAAGAAGAAAAATCTTTACAAAATTTTAATTCATATTTTTAATAAAATTATATATAAAAATTTTACTTGTATCTTTTTATTGATAATGAAAATAATCATTTTAATATTAAAACAAATATTATTCTATAAATAAATATTTTATAAACTGTGATCTAGGATATGAAGTGTTACTTCAAAAGTCAAAATAAGCTAAAATAAAACGCCAGTACATATAAAAGTTTTTAATTATATCAACAAAATAATAAATATTAGTTCATTCGGATAGTATACTTTTTTCTTCGCCTTGCAAATTATTTTCTAACAAATGCAAATATTTCCTAAAATTTTTGGTGGTAAGAAAATGGATTGTCAAAGTTCCAATTTGACGTGCTACATTGTTTTCAGTGTCAATCATAACTCTGAGAAATGAAGCCTGACCAATTTCTGAAACATGCTGGCCAATTATATTATTATATTTATTTTGCAGTATAAATTTCTATCTTTACGTTGAAATAAGCAAATCATGATTTGCCCTCTTATCATTTTAATAATTGGATACATTTCGGTCAATGACCATTCATTATTATGGCCTCAAAAATTTTTTAATTTATATTTTCAGTTATCAATTATTTTGACGATTATTCGAGAGATTATTTATAATATGACGTGCTAAAATCATTTTAATGTTCTTGAATAAATTAAAATTTGGAGAAAAATATGGCCTGACCATATTTTGAAATATGCAGACCATTTATGGCCAAATTTTAAGTTTACAAGTCAATATTCGCACTTTGACATGCCTAGCATCCTGAAGCTCGATCTCCCAAAAAAAAAAAAAAAAAATGCGGGTAGATATTTTATAGGTTGCCTAATTGAAATAAAATTAATAAAGTTGCTAAAATAAATACCGTAGAAGCAATACAATATATTACAAAAAAGAATAATATTTATTTATTTATGGTAATTATATATTAGACTAGCTACACATCTTAAAAATCAAACTTTAAGTTAATTTTAATGAATGCTTAGAAAAAGAAATTTTTTATAAATTCAAAGGGAGAAATATGAATGAATTATTTATGTTTATCATCAATCTATTCGTGAATTCTTATAAAGAAATGTTAAGTCAATTCCTAATGTTGACAACATTGTTAATATCAATATTCTTAAACGCTCCTTTTTTTATATAGTTCAAATTTTAGGCCGCTAGATCACCGGATCCCAGTCATACATAATCAATGTTAGCATAGAAGGAGCTGGCAGAAACGTGAGAATGTTGACAACATAGTTAATATCAATATCCTTAAACGCTCCTTTCGCGTCTATAAAAGTCCACACCAAGTATCCATTCTCAGATAGAGCAATCTGAACATGAATCAACAGTATCGAGGTTACAGGTTTTCTTTCGAAAGCTACGTGAATAAGGTGTAATGATGATGTTATATTCACATCACCATTCCAACCTGTTTTTTAAAATATTCTATAATTTTGGAAACGCGCGAGGCTAATGCAATAGGGTGATACGATTTGTGTGAATTGGGATCTTTATCAGGATTTTGGATTGGAATAATCATATTATGCCTCCATTCGTCTGGAACAGATGAATGTATAAAAAAGTTGATTTAATATTGACAAGAAAGATCTTTTAGCCCTGATAAGTTCTTCACCATGCTATAGGAACTCTTGTACCATCCAGGGAGCGAATCTACCAAACCACACAATTATAGGGAAACTTTTTAAAAAATTTTCAAATGTGACCGAATTTACAACAGTTGTAGCATTGGGTTACAGGAAAAATGCAGGTTTCTACGGTTTGGGGGAAGATTTATAGGATGTTTTGCCATCAGCAGATGTTCTTCGACTAGACATTCGATGGATTTTTACTATTTTAATATCTTTGTTTTTCTTATGTTGTAATAAAGTGTCCTCATCGATATTAATATCAATATCTTTGACAACATCCACTCGAGTGACACAGTGGGAAGGGACATACGCCTGGAGTTTTTCTTGTTTGAGGATAGGATTTTCTAGGAATTCGTAAGAATTGAAATCGACACAAATCCTGTTGGACCCAAATTCTCTACTTTAATTATATTTGAAATTTTATTGTTGTAAAATACATGCCCGACTGCTAAAGGACGCAAGAGTCCAATGTTTTGGTCTTGTGATTAAAAAAAAATGTTGAATGGCCCTACAGTATTTTTACATACTTATAAATTGGTTTTTTTTTTATAAAACGATGGATGGGATAGGTAATGAATTTAATGACTTACCTGTATCTGGTATATCTGGAGGAGGTTTATCCTGACCCATCAGAGAAGGATCTGGAAGAATATCATCCACTTTCATATTTTATTAAATATAGTTTATTAATAATAATGATATATTAAGGTAGTTTGGTAGCCGCAATCCGAAATAAAATAAAATATTTTTATTTATTTTTTGTTTTACTAATAAATATACGAAGCATGCTATAATAATTGATAAAAATTCACACAAGAATTTAATTGATATAATTTAGCACGGATTATAATTAAATAATTAAAATAATGTAATAAATAAAATATTATTTGACTAGTAATCAACTGTCACTAGATAATACCAACTTTAAATGATTTTCAAAACATAACCCTGAACTGTCAACTTTATTTTTCGTGAATTCTTTATTTATTTTTTTTTAAGTTTTAATATAAATAAATAAATTATTTCGTTAGAAATTAAAATTAATATTATAAAAAATATTTTTTATATTTATAAATGTTCAATATCCTTTTGTTGTTATATACCATTAAAAACGCTAGTTACTATTTGAAATTGGTGTGCTTAATAGAGCCGCTATTATTTCCCTAGTTAATATGGAGGAGAGAGTGTCTCCGCTAAACGACAGAGATAGAAGGAAGTCACATGTCAATATTGAAAAATTAATTACATCGAAAATACGTGGTAAATTATTCTGAAATTTTTTTAATACAAGAAATTTTTTCAATGTATATTTTAGATATAGTTCTATCAATTTAAAAGTTTTTTTTTGCGTTTTTTTTATTCATTTACCTTCCTAGGTTATGGGCCTAGGTACGTTTCTAGTGCGGCGTCATATATTTTTTTTACGGTTAGTAATCAAGTGTATTTTTATAAAAATTATACTAACAAAACTATAGTTTTTAACAAAACTATAGTTTTGTTAACGGCTCGAATAATCGGTACAGCACTAGATGGTGTGATTTTAATCGACAGCTAATTGTACATGACCATTTCTTTTACTGCTCTAATAATCGGTACAGCACTAGATGATGAACAGTGTGACTTTATTCAATCGCTAATAGTACAAGACTATTTCGTTTCCTGCTCGAATAATTGGTACATCACTGGATAATTATAACCTAATAATATCTGGGAAACTCTCATCTCAGTATATGAAGATTCCTCTGCAAAGATTATACACACTTTTTGATGCATTTTTTGAAACTACAAATAATACTTCATTTCTGTCACTAAATACACATCTCACTTAGAAAATTTGTTTGATGATATTCGAAAATGTTAACTTGGGTTCACTTTAGTTATTGTACATTATAATGACAAAGTCAATATATTTTTAATATTGTGTGAATTATGGATCTAGTATTTGAATTTAAAAATATTGAATTGATAAATGGAGAAAGTTTACCTGCTAATTTAAATAATGTTTGGTTTTACATCACACTATCAAAATATAGGATTAGGTTATGATGTTGAATTATTGGAATGATTGGATAATTATACATTCCCATCGAAAATACATTTTATTGATCAAGACAAATAATAAAGCGTGTTTATATGTATGCTTGTGGATAGAACTTTAAAATGGTATTAGCACGGCCAGCTATTATAGAACAATGAATTTAAAAAGCAGTCTTACTTTGTCTGATATAATAAGATGGTTCAGGAACTAGACGATCCGGTAATGGTTTCGTATCTTTCCTTGATGGTACTGCTGTTTCTTGGACAGCTCAAATTAAGAGGTCAGTGGTATTGTCTACTATAGAAGACGAGTTTGTCGCAGCCAGGGAGGGTTCACAAGAGTTAATTTGGACCAAAAGACTTTTATATGAGATAAGAGAAAGAACGAAAATTTATAAGAGATCAAAACACATTGAAGTGTGATACTATAATATGCGGGAACTTATTACTCGGGAAAATGATTAACTAATTTATATTGATGATGACTTCTTTGTAGTAGAAATACATATTTATAATTCAAAAAACAATAATTTAGGCATTGTGTGAGTTTAAAATTTTATAAGTATAGTTTATAGAGATTTACTTGTTGTGGAATCTTGTTTTTTATTTAATTTTAATGAAATAAAGTGAAATATTGTTTTATTATACTAAATTATTTGTACATATGCCACGTGGTTTAACTGTTCGTCATGGAGTTTAATATGAATGAACGCATATGAACGATTGTCCTGTTCGTGCAAGTGCCATGTTGTATGAAAGGCTACGTATGCACGACTGAACATGTTGAGTTGTTCAATATGAAAATATGGGTTCGTGTCATGCACGAAGTTTATCGATGTGTCGACGAACTGGTCTACCAATGACATCATGTTTTAGAGTCTACGATTTGGATGGTGATGCCATCTGACCTTATATTTTTGACTGATCTTGTTTATAATGGCACGTTGCCACCACATATACTTTTGATTTTGAATCCTAAATACAAATTTTGTTTACTGTTTTCCATAGATAATAGTATTCCAGATTTTTATAAAGAAATATAAATATTTTTTTACTTATTATATACATAAAATTTAATTTTTCTATCTAGTAAAGAAAAAGGGAATAATTCCTGAAAAAAATAAATTAAATTTAAACAAAAGTATTTCAAAAATGTACTATTATTTTATTTATGTTTGGAAAATTTCTTGTTTTTCCCAAATATCAAATTTTAATTAGTATAGTTAAGATTTTGGATGGTAAATGGTATTGATCAAGGACTACACAAATAATGAGCTCCGAGCCTATAGCATCCCTTTAGGTTTTCCGATTTCTTTTATGGGAATCGATTGGTCACTAGGTTTCATGGTTCGGTTATTTTTTGTTTTTAAAGTTATAGACTAAAAATTTTCTCTACGCCAACACCTCTGATTTTATTCATGAAAATCGTTTGGTCAGAAATTCATTAATTTTGATACCTGAAATATGTAAAAAAAATGAATTACATGAAATTAATGAAGGGGCGAAACAATTGTTAACTGACAACTACCATCTTCTAATATTTCAGATTGTATAAACGTTATATTAAGTTTGTCACAAGTGTTTAATTCTCTCGAATTTTCCTAATTCTACAATATATTGAATAATTGAAGGATTTCAAAAAGAATAAAGAAAAGAGAATCCATAAAGTTTAATAGTATAGTCTTGTACAACCATCACTAGTAGTATTCTGAATAATAAGTATCTTAACGATACATTATTTTTGTAATACTTTATCAATACCATCTATGAACCAAATTCTGAAGAATACAAATAAAAATTTAGAAATTTTGGAAAAACAAGAAAATTACAGACCCCGGACCGACGTAACGTAATGACAGGCTTAGACCAAACAATAAAGTTAGGCAACAAGAGTCACAATCTGTATTTGGATGGGTGACCATCTAGTAGTGCTGTTGTTGTATAAAAATAATAATATTAATAATCCACTTTGGTTAATGGCTATATAGCTAAAAGTAGCTGAAGCCAGAAATTAAAAAAAAAAAAAGGAAATAAGACCCCGGACTGACGTAACGCAATGACAGGCTTAGACCAATCAATAAAGTTAAGCAACAGCAGTTACAATCTGTATTTGTATGTGTGACCACCTAGCAGTACTGTGTACTGTTGTATAAAAATAATAATAATAATCCCCTTTGGTTAATGGCTATATAGCTGAAAGTAACTAAAGCCAGAAATTTAAAAAAAAAAAAAAAAGAGTCAATTGCAAAAGACCAAACCATGGAATAACATAATTACTCGTGACTAAACGATGACCAAACGATTTTTACAAAAACATTAGGGTAATCTGAGAAACGGGTGGTTGATTGAGCAAATTTATAATTGGCTATAACTCGAAAACTAAATATTACTGATGATGAAACTTTTGGGAAAAACAAAAAAATTGCTAATGACCAAATGATGAAATATAATAATTACTCGTGACAACACGATTTTCTCAAAATATATTCGGAAAGTCCGACAAATAGGTGCTGGTTTAGAGCAAATTTTTAATAGTCTGTAATTCGAAATCTTAAAATAACAAAACGATCAAGTGAACAATCGTGACCAAAAACTTTCCAAAAATAAAAAACCGGTACATCCGGCAAAGGGGTGCCATACGGAAAGGGTTGTCAAAAATATCTATACTATCGTAGTATGCTATTTACGCCCGAATTTTTTTCTTCAAATTTTTGAATTTTTATTTTGATATATCGTTATTTCGTCATCTGTTCTTGATTTTTCGCTGTAAACAATTGTTCTTAATTTGTTGAATTAATAAAAATTTATTACAATTACACCCTCCAAACCATTTTTAATTTCTTTTTGTCATTACTGGACTATATACATCCATTTGTGATTGTTTTTATATAAATATCGTTTATTATTCGCCAATTTTTTGTTTAATTAATAATTTTAATTCGCTGAATTCTTGTATCCAGAATATATGCGTATGCGTCAACTTTATATTTAAGGCGGTATTTTTGAAAAGTACAATGAAAAACATAGTGATTACACTAAATGTCAGTTATTAACGTGGCTAATTGGTTCCTATAATTTTATGTACAGTTTAAATTGAAATAGTTTTTAAGTATCGAATATTAAGAATAAAAACTTTATAGAAAACCTTGTAAACCCTGTAGAACGACAGAAAGTAGAAATCTTTCACAATTTTACTTCAAACACATTAAAAACCATCTAAATAATGTAAAAGTAAAATGATGTTAACTTATAGTCGAACTTATTCTACTTGAAACGTATAGTTTAATTATGTCAATAAATGATATAATTAAGCTATACATGAAATGCTTAAATATAAATTTTATATCAATCTTTAAACCACTACATTAACAATCATTTTAATTCATTTATTTACCATTTTGCAATCTAAATAAATAAACGTCTATTTAAAAAAATATTCATGTATATGCATTCGTATGTACCTTATTCGTATATGCAATATACATATATTTTGAATACAAGTATTCAGCTAATTAAAATTAATAATTTAACAAAAACTAGGCGATTTGAAGTAAGACAAACATTATTTATAGAAGAACAATCATAAATGATCAAAATAGCCCCAAAAGTCACATTGATATTTTAATCATAGGTTGTAATAACAAGGATGATTGTTAATAATTATAACGGGAAAGTACATTTTTAATAATGTAAAAGTGTCATTTTTTTGTATCAGAAAAAATTACTTTTTTTGCAAACGGAAAGTACTTTTAATTTTTGTGTAAATGGAAAGCAATTTGTTTTTTATATTGGCAACTACACACAAAATTAGTATGTCATACTTGGTCATACTACACAAGTGGAAGAGTTTTGAATGGGAAATTTAAGCGTCGGTATTTTTTAAAAAAGTCGAAAATTCAAATATTGGTATTATTTATTTATTTCTTTTTTATACTTCTTTTATCAAAATTAATCGTTAAATTTTGGCACAATCGTCAAATATAGGTTTCATTATTTGGTGATTTTAATTTTTCGAGTTATAGCCGATTAAAAATTTGAACAAAGCGATCACCTTAAGGAAAAAATTGGATTTTTCCAATTTTTTCGTGGAAATCGTTTTATCATCATTTGGTCAAGAGTAATTACTATATTTCAACGTTTGGTAATTTGTAATCTTCTTGTTTTTTCCAAATTTTACGGAATTAGAGTTAAATCATTACACTCCATTTGGAAAAAAAGTGTGCGATTTCTTCAGACCGAAAACTTCTTCTATTATCTGTTAGGAGTTCTGCCGGCGGACCTCTCTCAGCAAATACTTCAGACAGAACGCGCATCACCTGATCTCCATTTGAGTCACATCCATAGCCACTCTGTACCACACCTGGTCACAGCCCAAATGCCCAGTCTCCCATTTGTAGAATTCCATTCATTCCAGCGTCCCTCTCTAGTTTTTGATTTGCTTGGGCATACTGGCGCGATGTGCCCTGGCTTCCTACAGGCGTAGCATGTCACTTTTTCTGGACACAATCGAGCTAGAAAATCTGAAAAGGCTAATTTTTTAATCGCTAACTGAATACATGTTAATACGACAACCCGCCACCATGATCTCTCAAGAAATGAATCCGTTCCATAGATAACTTGAATACATATCCATATAATACGACAACACCCATGATCTTTAACGAAATGAATCCATTCCATAGATAACTTGAATACATGTCCACACCATGACACAACACTGCCTTTACTATAGAGGTCTGTTTTTTGGTTTGTATTTCCCTTAAATTTGCAAGTTGGTGAATTTTTATAAATTGACTGCCAATAATGCAGAACTTCCTTTTGATGTAGGAACCCTGATTAATAAAGTCTTCAATTGGACTTTTTTACCAGGGTTCATACATCACAAGTTCTGAAATTATTGGCAGTGAATTTATAAAGATTCATCAACTTGCAAATTTAAGGAAAATGATTTCCTATTAAAAATTTCGAATAGGACTTTATATCGGAGAATCATTTCAATTTGATATGTGAAGAAAAAATACATCTTCTATATTTCAATCACATGATATTTTCTGTAGCAGTAACTAAATTTTTTTAATATCCATAAAAATCGATTTGAATAAATTTCAAAATATTGATTAAAACTATAGCATGCATCTGCGTACAAATATAAAATGGTTCACGATATATCGGCAGTTGACTGAAAATCTCAATACTCATTATCGCATATATATTTTTATACTCATGTGTCATTAATATCACATTTATAATAACTTTTAATTTATAAATGAAATAAAAGTATATACTCTGCCACTCAGTTCTCACGACTTAAACTAGATAAGAAGCAGTATGTTGTGTGCTCACGAAGTTGTTTTTCAAGTTATAATTAACTGCATTCTCAAAAAGTCGAATCATTTAAATCTGAAATCTAAAAATAATAAGATGTTAATTTCTAGTTATAAATTTATATTTTGTGTATAATATTTAATTACATTCTTATTTTAAAAATTATTCTTTTATTTAAAAAAAAGAAATAACAATGCCATTGTTTCTTATTTTCAAAAATTCATCACACCCCAAACTTACAGTTAATAATTATTTTGTAAATAATTAGATGATTTATAACTAACTACATGGGGTATAAAGAATTCATTTAACACTGTCACTAAATTTTTACCATTATTATTTTCTTTTTTGTAGGTAAATTATTATGTACTTCACATTAAAAATTTGAATATTATTTTTTTATTTATTTTCATGTTTTTATTATATTTAAATTATTCTTTTTAAATGTTTCTAATAGTCAAAATATAGATTAAAATATTTACAAATGTTAGTTTTTCTGTATAAAAATTAGTTTTTAGTTTTTTCGTTTAATAAACATTAAATATATATGGAGATGATTATTATTAAATTCGATCTAAATCGATTCATTGCCACCAAAATGAATTTGAATAAAATTTGAATAATATTTTTATACATATTTGACAAATTTAATTAATTAATTTAAAACGATGTTTTTCTAAATTATAATTAGTCTCAAATCTTATGGAGAATGAAGTTCGATGAAATTTTGAGAAAACTGCCGCACTTGTAAATAAATTAATTTTATAAATAATTAAAACGAATAGATATTTTTATTTAACCATGCGGGATGATAACTATCTTAAAGTAAGCTTTTTTCATTGTTGTTTCGTTTTTTAACTTAATGAATAACGATTATAACGATCACTATAATCAAGTTATGGTCGCATGACTACAAAATGTAACCTTCCATAAGATTTGAAAGTATTTATTCATAAATTAAAAAAAATTAATTACGATACCAAATCAGCATTATTAATCAAAAAATTTAAACCGACGACATTTTGGAAATATATATAAAACGCTCTTGAGAAATACTATGGAAATATAAAAAAAACTAAATTAGTGATTTTTTTTTTTTTTAATTGGTTTTGACGGCAAAAATATTGAAATTTTTGTTGTTTCTCGGTTTTATCTAGATGTTGAAACTACTAATTTTCATACATAAAATGTACTTATGATCTCTTTAAAACGCAGTTTATAGGTAATTAAAAATCGAAACAAAATCTGATATTTTTGCTAAAGGAAAAATCAATTTGGAAACAAAAAATGCTATTTTGTAGGAAAGATTCGCAAATTTTGTTATTTATTAAATTTGACCCTCTAAATACTATACAAATCCCATATTAATTTCTGTCAAACCAGTCGTCCCAAATCGTGGTCATAATGAGAGGCCATAATCATATCAATGTTGAAATGTATGTTTTCTATCAATGAACTAAAAAAGTATACATTTCAACATTGTTCTGTCTACAAAAATTTAAATTTTAGTTGCTTGCTTTTGGATGCTTTTCATCTAATTTGTGCCGAGTTACGCTAAGCGCCTATGTGCCTATCAAATAATTGGAAAATTTATTGTATTTATATAATTATTTTAAAATCTATTAAGAACTTTTCGTTGTTTAAAATCCAATTAATGCAAAGTTGAGATTTAGACTAGAGTAGAAGCCTTAAAAAATGATAAAAAGAAAATTATAGTAGGATAAAATCCATTGGAAACGCAAGATAATATGATACAAGTTAAAGGAAACATAAATTACGGGCGATCTGAGTTCGGGAAGTATGGAAGGGGTGAGTTTTTAAGGATAAAACACGGTTTATTTCGATTTCCGGCAAAACTACAAGTTCTATGGAAAAAAGTTAAATAGCAAAGTTGTAGGTAATAAAAAGATCTACAACTTTTGTATTTACATTTTTTTCACATAATCTCAAAATTTTTCGATTGAAAATTCGATATTTATTCAAAATAAGATGAAAAAATAAATATTTTAAATCAAAAAAATTACAATGTATTTGGAACATAAAAAGGTAAGTTTTCACCAAATTTCGGAGAAAAAAAATAAAAAACCAAAAACTTGGTTATTTGAATTTTTCGAATAAATTTTGAGGTTATTTATAAAAAGTGTGAATATAAAAGTTTTAGATCTTTTTATTACCTACAACTTTGCCATTTAACTTTTTTCCATAAGACTTGTAGTTTTGTCGGAAATTCAGATAAACCGAATTTTACCCTTAAAAACTCACCCCTTCCATACTTCTCGAACTCAGATCGACCGTAATTTATTTTTCCTTTCATTTTTATCATATTATCTTCCGTTTCCAATTCCATTCTACTGTAATTTTTTTTGTTTTCAAAAATTATCTACCCTGGTATAATTAATAAAAGCAATTTTATTAACGTATTAGATGTTAATGTTTCAATAACAAGTAGTAACAATTGTTTTTTATAATTCTGGAAATTTAGGCGATGACAGGCCTGCGCCTGCTAATGCCGGCCACCGACAGGCGTTGTGCCGCAGATCATAGATGAAAAGCACCTAATTACACTAAAAGAGGTAAGACACTTTCACTTTGATATGTACAACATATGTATGAATTAACTTTGCTATTCTTTCTTGAATCAAGTGTAAAAATGTTACCAGCTCAAAAATTTCATGTACTAAAAAATAATATAATTATTTAAACTTATCATTTGAATAAAGAAATTAGGAAACACAAAAGTAATTATTTATATTTGAAATAGAGTATCATATTTTCAAAACCACAGATGTTTGCCAATTTATACCAAACAAAATTTCGTCGGAATAGATAAATTTGGCTTTAACAGTTTTTTAAGTATTTTATACACATTTTGCTAAAAAATAATACTATTTTTGCATTCATTCAAGATAATATAACATTCTTTTTGAGGTTACCATCACAAAATTTCATCTCTATATATATTTAAAGAACTTAAAATTATTAAAATAAAAAAAATTGGTACCGCTTGAACGCGAACAACTCGTTAAAAAAAAAAAGATTTGAATTGAAAATTATGATAAACTTAAATCATAATTATCAATTCAATTGTCATTATTTTAAATAAATACTTTGTTTTCTTTTTTATATATAAATTGATATAATTACAATTTTGTGAAATAAAAAATAAAATATAATACTTAAAAAAAAAATTTTGTTCGCCTTTTTTCTAGACTTCTTTGTCAATTATTTCAAATTCCATAAGTTAAAAATTTGCGTCGTGTAATATCATTTTGCAATTGATTTTTGGTCACTATATTTAAAAAAAAAAAATAAAGTCTAGTTTACGTTACGTTTTATGAGGTTCTGTATCTAAAATAAATTATCTTGTATTTCTTATCAGTGTAAACTAGCCTTGGTAATGTATATAATTTCATCAATTCATTTCAATAATGTGTAGAATAGAAGAAACTCTCTAGATCCAGTTGAATTTACACTATCAGTAAACCCAAAAGTACGGTATTTTATACTCAAAAATAAGTTAAAATATTTGGCAAATTATTCTCAATTTGTGTTTCATCCGTAACATTGATAATTTCATGCGTTTAATTTCCTTTTTTAAAATTACAGATTATACCTAAAGTAAATAAAAATTGAAAAGAGGTACTGAATATTTTTATTTATTGTAACACCCGTATAAACGGCTATCAGAAAAGACTAGTCAAAACCACTTTTTATGTTGATTTGCAATACGTTGAATAGAAATAAACTCCTACCACGAGGAAGACTTTTTAAATCATGAATGAACGTAGTAGTTAAATCTACCCTTTAAAGCCTACAAAATATTATTATCTGTTTAATGGACTAAAATTTTATATAAAACCTTATATATATATATATATATATATATATATATATATATATATATATATATATATATATATATATATATATAGATATATATATATATATATATATATAAACTAGAATTTCATTTTAATTATGTTTGTTTTTTTACATTATTTTTCTGGTAATTTTACCACACCGCTAAATTTAGAGAATTTTCTTAGATCCACGTATATATATATATATATATATATATATATATATATAAATTGATGAAACCACACAAGTGATAATTATAAGCTTATATTCAAAAAAACCTCTCATTTTTGAGCAGTTTGTTAATTCGACTCATTGAGTAATTGATTTTTTTCTGAGTTTTATTTGAAACGTTTCAAACGCTTTTATATATCATAATTAATATTATAATAAAAATGTAAAAATTATAAATAATATTCGAAGAAAATCACCTCCAATAGTACAATAAATAAAAGAAGAAGGGCGAAAACAGAAAATTTTCTTTTGTTTTTTAAAATTACCATCGAAAAAAATAATTTATAATCACTTTTGTACAATCAGATTATTACTGCACACAAAAAGGATTTCATAGTGACATTTAATATTTTTTAATTTAAAATTGTTAACGATTTAATTTATAAATGCGTTATCGTTTTTTTTAATTAACAAGATGAACTTCATTTGCAAATGCATTTCGTTATATTATAAATTTAATCCTTAGCAAAATAATCTCTTTTTTAAAAAAGAGATGCCCTCCGTTTTTAATTTTGTGCATACCAAATTTTATAATATTTGGATAATTATTTTTTGAGTTCCATTGAAAAAAATACAATGTATATTACATTACAAATTATCTTTATTGATAGAACGTAACACATTCCCACTTAAGCGCATATGCAAGTTAAATCGTTATCAATTGACAATGTTTTTATACTTTCTTGATTGAATTTTATTTATTTTAATCAAGTTTCAAATATTTTTTCATAATTATTTCAGTGGTATACTAGACCCACTTCAGTCGACAGTTGTTACTGTAATAATTTATCTAGTTATATAGCGTTAATACAAAAAAGAACTGAATATAAGAAGTATTCTATAGCTAGTATTCTATATAGAATTCTTGACAATAAAATGTTGTTTGCCCAAGCAGTAATAGAATTACTAGAATCTGCTTGTGTTATATATTTACTTGCCTGTGGGTGCAGCTCGTAGCTTTCTATTCTTCTGAAACTTGCTAATAATTTCCATAATCAATGTTTTTGTTTTCAAACTGCTTGGTAGAGTGGAAAACGATTGAATAACCCTTTTTTGTCGCTAACGATCAAACAATTACATTAACAATGGCCGACTTTAATGCGTCATATTTTTTTTACATTGATTGATTATTGTTACTAAAAAATAATGATGTATACAATTATCAATTATTATATTACAAATTAATGTATTTCATCTTGCTACGAATCAATATCATCTTCACGTTGACTTGAAAAGTACGATACTAAACCACCAAATTCACCACTGCCTTCTTCCTCATAAGGTTTACTACTACTATTGTCTACTAACACACCTTGTGGTGGAACTACTTCAGCTTCAGGTGGCTGTATATATGATTCTGTATATGGTGGACCTTGATATGTTGGTGGAGGCAGCGCCTCATCTGTTGGAGCCAGTATAGGAGGTTGTGGAGGGTAAGTACCAAATGGATAATTTCCCGGTGGTGGAGGAGCATATGGTGAATAACTACCTGGAGGTCGTGGTGGTCCTGGAGGAGGTGGGCCAACTGCTTGTTGTGGAAATGATTGTAAATGATGTCTCAATGGTGGTGGTCCTGTAAGACGTGGTGCGCCTCCAATTGGTGGAATTATCATATTTTTATCAACTGGGGGTGACGGTGCAATTGTAATTGTACCTCCTCCAGAAGGAGATGGATCCAATGGATGATGAGCAGTATGGTAAACTGGTGCAGCGCTTGAAGGTATAGGCATTACTTGTGTTGGTGGAGTTGAAGATGGCGGCCGATACATATTTGGATTATTACGACCCGTAAACATTGGACGTTCACCGGGTGAGTTGAAAAATCTAGGACCCATCGGATTTGACAAAGGATTAAAGTTTTGTGTTGGTCCAACTGGAGCTGATTGTAGCATACGTGTTATTACTGAAGGAGCAGGTTGTGACTGTATAAAAGGCTGTGGGGGAGGTGCTATACCCAATTTATTCGATAAAATAGGCGATGTAGTTGCAGGTATTCCTTTTGAAGGATCAACCGAAGTTGTTGGTATAGGTTGACCACTTTCAGCAGCTTTTGCAGCGGCTGCTGCTGCCTCTGCAGCTAGTGTTTTTTTACCCTTACCACGACCTCTACGTTTTGGTGGCGTTGGCTGAGGAGGTTGTTCTGTTAATTGAGTTGGTTGAGTAGTTGTAGGGTTCAGTTGATTGGATAATTCAGTTCCTGGGTTTAGCGTATCGTTTGTATGTTGTCGTAATATATTTCGAATAGTAGATGTTTGTGAAAGTTCGTCGTGTGATCTAAATTCTTCGGATTTAAATGATGAATTCGATTCAGTATTAAATGAGGAATTCGATTCGTTCATCATTACTTTAAATTCTGGTGGTTTATTAGGAATTACTGGTGCTTTAGTAACTGGTAATGATTGTAAAACGTTAACTTCTGATGACTCATTTAACTCAATTTCATTTTTAGTATTACTATTCTTACGATTTTTTACTGGACTAGCTGTTTTATTTTCCACGGGCAACTTTTGTTCTTTGATTACACTATTTTCTTTATCTTGCAATTTTTTTGGGAAAATAGGTTTTTCAATTTTTTCGTCATTCACTTTTAATTTTTGTGGTTCATTTTCTTTTACAGCTTCCTTTGCCTTTTTCTTTTTTGCTATTTTCGATCCAATCATTTCTAATTGTTTATTAGCAAATGCTTCTTCTTCCATCATTAATTCCGCTAACTCTTCCTCATCTAAATTTTCCAATTCATCTGAATCTAAATCATTAATATTTATTCGACTTTCTGAATCTTCATCTTCCTCATCTAAATCTGAACATTCTTCGGAATCTTCTTCGTCTGACAATTCTTCACTATCTTCTTCATCTTCGTCTTCTTCCTCCTCGTCCAATTCGTCTTCATCTTCTTCCTCGTCTAAATCTTCTTCGTCGTCTTCTTCATCACTAACTTGGTTATTTTTAATGTTATCATTTTTCAGAGATTTGTTCAAGATACTTGGAGTTTGTAACTTTTTCACGACACCTGTTGTTGGTAATTTATTTATGACACCGGGAGATTGTGATTTGTTTACAGAACCTGTAGTTTGTAACTTTTTCAGGGTATCTGGAGCATGTAATTTATTTATGGCGCTTGGAGTTTGTACCTTGTTCACATTACTTGGAGTTTGTACCATGTTCACATCACTTGGAGTTTGAGACACAGATGTTCTATCTGGAAGGCTTCCTGGGGACGTTAATGTAATTCCTCGTTGACCTCCTCTACCTCCACGTGAGCCTCTACCTCCTCGTGAACCTGGTCCACCACCACGTCCTCGTGGACTTCCACGAATTGATGGATTTCTAGGTGTACCACCTCCACGCCCTCCACGGGATCCTCGCCCTCCACCTCTACCATTTCTAGCAGGCGTTACAGGTAAATTTGGTTTTAGCGCTTCACTTTGTGTTACTGAAGCAGAAGGTGTTGTATTCGTATTAGATATAGGAACTGGAGATTTTACATTTACATTCATTTTAGGTATTTCTGGCAATTTGCTAGGTGTCTCTGGTAATGATGTATTTTCTTTCACAGGCAAAGTTGCTGGTTTTTCAACCACAGGAGCTGCTGTTTTTTCAATTCTTATTGTATTTACAGTAGCAGTTGATTTCGGAGTGTTTGGAGTAGACAATTTTTCTTCGACCTTTTCTGGAGTGGACTCAATTTTTTCGGTTGTGTGGTCCTTTTTGATAAGGTGTTCAACATCTTCCTCTTCATCTTCAATTTCTTCCTCATTCAAAACAAATTCATCTTCACTGTCTTTCAATGGTTTCACTGTTGATTTATATTTATCCTAAGTACAAAAAATTTTAATATGTTAAGTGACATCATCAATAGAAATCGAATAATCGGAAAACAAAAAGAGACAATTTTGTTTAAAATATTTTTTTATACAACGATTTGGTAATTTTATAAAATCATATTAGATAAAATGAAACTTCTACCTCTTAAATATTTCTAATTTTTAAGAATTTTTTTCCGTTATATAATTGTAACTAACTTTACTTTTACAGATTTCAAATTTAAATAGACCTTGTCAATTTAAGTACAAGTTCATTTGTTTTGATATAAATTTAATAGAGGGTTTAAAGAAACTTTTATGCAAAAAATCTACCCATAAACGAAGTATCTCATTAAAAATTCAGCATGAAATATTAAACTTTATAATAGTATATTTAACATTTTTCTTCATATTCGAAAAGCAATTAAAATAACCTCTTGTTAGAATATTTGAACACCTTCGGTTTTTTATGATCCTCCCACTCAAATATACATCGAATTTTTTTTAAATTTAAAGATGAATCTTGAAAATTCGAACATGTTTAAAGGTGAAACTATGTAAATCAATATTATTTTATGCTAGAAATGTATATAAATAAAACGCATTTAATCGGATAGTTTGAATAGCTCAGTAGTTTTAATACAACATCACTATTCTAGAAAACCTAGTCCAATGGCAATAAAATAAGTTCATCTTTTCTTAATACGCCAACTAAGATAAAAAGCATCGATCTAAATCTTATTGCTCTCATTGAGTTTCACCTGCGAGACGGTATAATTTTTGTAGGAAATTTTCATATGTAAATGCAATTTATACTTCAAAAAAGATGCTGAACTTGGGAGTGTCAATGACTCTTGTGGAAGACGTTTCAATGCTTCAACTCGAAAAATAAAATGAATCGAGAAAATATTTTCAAACAGTAGTTTAATCATTTGAGCGGCAGATTAAGTACACTTATTTTTAGAGATATGTGAAAATTGTGAAATTTGAGCATAATAAAATTAAAAGATATTTTTTATACGAAAGCTAAAGCTTTTTAAAAAAAATTTTTAGACGAAAAAATTACTGATATTTTAACAATGAATATATGAGAATTTTTTTAAAATTTTTTTTAAAAAAAACTACTCATTACATAAAAAAAAATTTAGTGGAAAGTAATTTTTTTTCTTTATAAAATCCGAATCTGCAATAAAAAATGTAGGATTCCATTAAAAAAATTAAGTTGAACCTCATTTAATCGAAAACCAATCAATCCTTTTAAAAGTAAATATGCACTTGAAATTGGGACCTTCAAAAGATTAAAATGTGGTTTTGCGTATGTCAAGCTAAACAAATCATCCTGTGGCCTGTTTAATTTTTATGCAGAAAAAATGTATATTTATATTTATGTATGTTGGAAAGGGATTTTACTCACATTTATTTTTTATTTTTATCATTGTGATCAGCACATTTATTAGAATTTTGTTTTCGGTGTACCTTCTTTTAATATTATATAGAATTATGTATCGCTCGGAATAATTTTACAGTTTTTATTTAAAGATATCAAAAGATACGATCTTTGGGTTAAGAACATGAATAGAAAATTGAACTACAACGCTATTATCTATCATATAGATGCGAGTTAATGCGAGTTAATGCTAGTTTGGCTTTTATAATAATTTGAAACTGAGAAACTAGTTTTCATAATATAACATAAATAATACATACCTCTTCACTATCAGATCCAAGTGCTTCTAAATAATTAATTTTTTTGCCTCGTGTCCGTGGTAGAAGAGGGGCAGGTTCATCATCATCAGTTAAACCACCATATTTAATTTTAGGTTTCTTGACACGTTTTTGTTGTTCATGATCACTGTCATTGTCGGATGTAATACGATTTTTTTTCTTTTTTGGTTTATAAAATACCTTTTTAGGTTTTGGTGGAATGTTACGGGACTTTTTACTCCTGAAACATATAACTTTCTTAGTAGGTGTATACGACAGCGGTAATTTGATTAATTACAACATAAAAAACAAAACAAAAGGGGCTGGTTGATCACACTGTCGTCTCTTGGATAAGAACGAAGTAACGGACATAATAATTGTCACCTTGTGCTAGAATTCATCTTAGCCTTCAGGTGATGGTCTAGGTACAAGGGACGCGGTTGCAGCTCCCCTCTTAATATACTTTTCTACCAGGTGTAACTGCCTGAAACTAGATAATTGTCTGAAACTAGGTAGTTTAGATTCTGGTATTGCCATTTTCTTAATTATAATGAACGGGTGGTTAGCTGATTTAGGAAAGGTCTGTACTAGTGTATTACACCAAATTAGAGATTTCCATAATTTAAATACTAACTACAATCGGGTACCAAAATTTTGAAAAACGGATACCAAAATATCCCGGCTTGATTTTCGTTAATAATAGAATTTCGTTCAATTTTCGGGTACAAATAACTCAAATAAGACTTATGAAATTTGGTATGCATAATATTGATATGAAAACGGGCATGTCAAAGAGTTTTTTTGAAAAAAATTTCTAATGTAAAAATCAAAATTTTCTTAATTATAATTCATTTACTATTTAGAAACTTATCTAAATATTAAAATATTTTATATCTTTCCCCAAAAAAATCTTGGATTTGCCCTTAGTTTTTATTTCAAGATTGTGAATATCATAACATTTAAATAAGTATTTTTTGAGTTAGTTATCCGCAAAATAAATGCTATTAATTTTTTATGTTTTTAAATACATATGTTTAGTTTAATTTTTCTTATGTCGTTACATGTCGCAAATGTCGTTACATGTTTAAATTTTAGATTTAAATGGTTTATTATTTTGTACAGACTACATGTCAGTATTTTAATAATTTTTTAAAACCGTTTTATAGTATTTAACAAATATATATTTGCTAGTATTATATAGTATATCCATCGCTTAAATTTAAAATTATTAGAATACATAAAAAGCAAGGCAAATTGTAATAATTTTTATTTACTTTAAAATAATACATTCTAGAAGGTAAACACAAATTAGAAAAAACACAATTTTAATCCTCGGAGTTTATATAAATAATGTTTATAAAAAAAATTCAATTTTTGTTATTTTTGATTGAATACGCCTAATCTTTTTTTTATTCATATATTGAGCATACCAAATTTCAAAACATTTGGATAATTATTGTTTGAGTTATTTGGGCGCGAAAATTGAAAGATTTTTATATGGAGGATGCTTTAGTATTATGTTTCAATCTCCCTTAAATTTAAGTATTGACATATAGTACACTTAAAATTTATCATATTAAGTAAAAAAATGTATCCAAATGTAGATGTTTTCTTTTTTTCCATATTTTTTTGTTAGGGATATTAGAACAAACACAATTTTAATCCTCGGAGTTTATATAAATAATGTTTATAAAAAAAAATTCAATTTTTGTTATTTTTGATTGAATACGCCTAATCTTTTTTTTATTCATATATTGAGCATACCAAATTTCAAAACATTTGGATAATTATTGTTTGAGTTATTTGGGCGCGAAAATCGAAAGATTTTTATATAGAGGATGCTTTAGTATTATGTTTCAATCTACCTTAAATTTAAGTATTGACATATAGTACACTTAAAATTTATCATATTAAGTAAAAAAATGTATCCAAATGTAGATGTTTCCTTTTTTTTCCATATTTTTTTGTTAGGGATATTTGGTTTACTCTTGTTATAATTCATTAGATATTATTCATTTATATTGAAAGTTTTCTTTAAGATTTAAACCGCGGGACATTTTGAAATAATCCTCTCTCTCAGGAGCGTTAAGTTTACGTAAAAATATAACTCTTTAAGAGTAGAATATATTTGACACAATAAAAATAGGATCACCTCGAACTAGGGAAATAATTGGGAAAATGCCTTTTTAAATAAACATGGGAAAGTTTTAACTGTTTAAATCAAAGCTCATGAACCGATTTCATGAGCTATATATATGTTTTGTATGAAGCTTTGTTATTTCAAAAGTTAATGGAGAAATATCAGTTCCAATCTTTTCTCAAGGGCAAGTTTTATTACAAAATAACTATGAGTATGAACAGTTGTAATTATTGTTAATCGCAAAATTAGCTTAAAATATTACTCTCCCCAAATGTATTTGATTAATTTTTCTATTAAGGTTGTTTGGGAGGTATATAAAAATAGTACGAGACGTGTAAAAATTTAGTATAACGTCCATCATTTCATTCTAAATCACCTGTATAAATAACAAACCAATTAAAATACCTCATTTAGAAAAACAATTCCGATAATAATAATTATGATAATTTGGTATTTTCATCACGTTACATGAGTATAAGAGTTGCAGTTGTGAGAATTGTATAAAGTACAAATATCGGCATTTATATTTCATCAGTGTTCTTATTTGTATGTTATTAAAAGTTTTAATATTCAATATAGATTATTTAAAATTAAAATGTCCAAAATGATTTTTTCATTTATTAGTCAATTACCTTCTTTTTTAGAATAAATTATTCATTAATTTAAGCTAAACTAATGACTCCCAAGGATACCCAACCTTAAATAATTTCAAACTCAAATATCAATATGTCGTGTCATTCGAATTGAAATTTGATTTTTTTTACTTTACTTTACTATTATTTTTTAAATATTATACTATTGTTTTTTATAAATATAAGTATGCGCGTAATTTTACATGAGTAGTATCGGTTCGATCCCAGAGCCATTCACGCCCCATAAATTTTAATAACAAATAATTACTTATTTCAGCTTTGTTATTTTTTAAGAGTGTATAATATTAACTTACCTTCTTCTATTTCCCCAAGATCCATCACTTTCTTCACTTTCAGATTCATCCCAAATTGATCTAGATTTTTTTCTTTTCGGAATATCGTCGTCGTCACTGTTATCATTAACTGAAATCGTAGAATTATGAATAAATTGAGGAATTTTATACGATGATAATGCGTGATCTTCGTATAGAGAAAGAAATGTAAACAAATTCAAGACAAAAACTCAAGTCAATTTCATAGTTTAATCTTTGTATTCAATAGATTTTATAGTACCTGCCTTAGTATTTGAAACTAAAATTCCTAAAAATTCTTTAAAATGTGGAAAATTTCTAGAAAGTGTTTCAAGGACTGAAAAGAACGTTAACTTGAGCATCACATTTTACTTTGAAAATAAATGATAAAAAAACTAACATTGTAAAGTGTACTTAATAATTTCCAGTGTTTTTTGACCAAATATTTAACTTACTGAAATCATTATCGTATCTAGTTGCTCGTCGACGTGATGACCTACGCACAGCACGTCTCCCGCCATAACTACTACCGGATTCTTCCGTACCAGAATCCTCATCAAATTCCTCCTCAGAACTACTGCCTTTAAAATCTTCATCAGAATTTGCATCATCATCTGATTCGAAATCTAAGCTAGTTAATTTTGAATGTTTCTTTCTGGCAGACTTAGTTCGTTTTTTAACAACTGGTGGTATTTCATCACACAAATCATCTTTATCTTTTTCATCTCCACTGCCAGGGGCTGATTTTTCAATACCATTATCGTTCATCTCTTCCAATTTACGTTGTTTTTCTAATTCTAATTGTTCGTCTTTTTCTGCGTTTACTATTGTACTGATATCTTTTCCACGACCTTGATTACCTGCTCCTTTAACAGCTTCTAATTCATCCTGCCAAAGAAAGATACATTATTTTGAAATAAATATAATAAACAAACGATTGGAATCAAACGCAAAAAATTTGTATTTGGACATCAAGAAAATTGCATATTTCTACTTACTTGAATAGCTGAATTAATTAAATCATCATATTCATTAAATCGATAACTATTCGCTTGTCGCCGTTGACGTAATTGGTAAATTGGCTCACTACTACTTCCTCCGCTCGATGAACCCGATCGGCTTCGCCCACTGTCACTCCGGCTTCCGTCGGAGTCATGTCCATTTTCTTCATATTCCATTTGCATTCCGTCGAAGTCATGTTTACGCCTTGATGTTTTCATATCCGGATCACTTGAAGGTAATACATTTGCCATATTGATACCAACATATTGTAACCGTTCTCGATTTAATACCTCACTTTCAATTTTCTTTTCTAATTTATCGAATTCTTCCAGTTTTAATTTTAATCTAGATATGAGTGTAATCTAAATGGGAAAAGAGATAAATATTGAAATATTTTGTTCAACGATTCAATTGGTTAGCCAATCAAAACATTTTTTACCAAATTTTGAAAATAGTCCAGTAAACTAAATTTGTATTACATTCAGTACGATGAAAGTTTTCAGACTCTCTAGCTACGTTATTTTAAAAAGACATAAAACGTTTTTTATGTAAAACTTGCTCTATAATTTTTTCTTTAACTCTTACCCATTTTGAATTATAAAACATTTTAATATTTAAAATTTTTTTATGGACGCCGGAGACTACAGATTTTTTGATTGAATATTGTTCCTAGTACCTATTTAATAGTAGAAAATATGTTTTGACAAAATTAGACCTGGAGCTTTCTATTTGGACACATTTTTAAGTTTATTTTTAATACCTATCTTTATTTAAATATTTTTATTTTAAAATATAACCTCAAAATATTAAAAAAGTTTATGTCATATTGCAAATTTAGTTTTTCTTTAATTATTCTTGAAGTACGAGAGTGACAGAGCTGTAATTGGAGATTTGCATGATACTGGATTTGCGATATTTCAATTGAAATTTGAAAGTGGAATCAATATCATAACGAAACTTTAAAATTGACTCAAAAATAAAAAAATTATAAGCTATCAAAGATTATTTTCTATCTCACTCTTGAAAACGATGCTTTATATAAAATTAATATTGAGATATTCAAATTGACATTATGAATATATTTCTTTCCTTTGTTAAATTAAGAATCTTAAAATTTCAAAACTTTGTTATTTTTAAGGATTTAAAAAAAAAAACTTCAGATCTATGTTCTCAAAGTAAAGGCGTTTCAGTTGAAGTAATAAAAGTAGCAAATCCAGTATCATACAAATTCCCAATTAGTTGCAAAATGTAGAATTTAAAAAGCATATTCAATTCTTATAAAAATTTACAAATCCAAAAAAATTTTTTTTTTTGGTTGTAACAGTCCACGACATCGAAGGAAAGAAAACAAAATGTAGGGTTTTTAAAGTAAATAATTATATATAAAAAAAAAAAAGTTTTTAAAGTACTTTAAGGTATTAAAACTTGTTTTATATCATAAGCTCCAAAGTTTTAGCTTTTTACAATTTTCAATTAGAATATCTGTAATTTTTTTCCATATTTTTACGATTTTAACTAACCGTTTTTAACTATTTGCGTCAACGTAACTTGAAATTTCAAGCAATTTCGGAGGTTTTAATATAACTTCTAAACATAAACGTTAAGAAATTTCCGATAAACATTTATTTTTAACGCGAATAATCCAAATTATACAGTGATATTAACTAATAGTTCTGTGAACTTTAGTCCTTACTCAAAAGTAAATAAATAATACGTACGCAAAATATAGAACGTATCTGACACAAGCCAAATCATGATGTTAGACAAATTAAATATTATAAGCCATCCAATTATATTTTATATGCATTAAATTAAAAGAAAAATTGTGTATAAATACATAGTAAAGTAGCGTAGTGGTTAGAGAACCTGATTGCAAAATATATGGTCCTCTGTTCGAAACCGGTAATAATAAGCTTTTTTTTTAGAAAAACAGTGAATTAAAGCGGAAAATAAAATTTTCCAAAAAGTATAGAGTAACTTTTCTGGGTGTGATCAATGTGTCTACAATTTCTTAAAAAATCGAACAAGAAAGTTACAGCGGAACAAACATACATAGATACAAACGAAATGCAAAATCTTCCAGTTATTCCATAGTCTTCACTCCGTTCAATCAATTAAATAATAATAAAAAAAAAAAAAAATTTTGGAGGTATGATATAAGATGATTATCAATACCTTAAAATTACTACGAAAAACCTACATTTCAGTGAAACGTTTTCATTCCTTCGATGTCGGGAATGAATTCCTTCGATGTCGGGATTGACAAATGTGATGATCAAAAACAAATTTATAGAATTTGGAAATTTGTAGGTTAGATTTTTAATATTTATTATTATAAATATATGAATTGCAAAGGTATTTTTCAGTTATACTTTTTACAACCAATTACAGCTCCGTCAATCTCGTTCTTAAAATAATTAAAGAAAAATCAAATTTGCAGTGACGTAAAATTTTTAGTTTTTGGAGCTTTGACGCCATTTTGGAAAAATGGCGACCAAAGAGAATGCTCCAGATCGATTTTTGTCAAAACATATTTTTTAATATTAGATATATATTAGGTACTAGGAATCAAAAAGACAACAAAAATTCCCTTTTTATTTTATTTTTGCTTCCTGTTACTTCGGCTACAGAGTATAAGATTGAATTGTCTTGAAACAATTGAATAATATAAAGAAAAAAGTTATACTTGTTTTGTGATAAATAATTTTTTGTTTATAAACCAAAATGCATACTCTTGTTTTACAATATACAAATACTTTATTGCAGTCAGTGATATAATTCCAAAAATATGACGTCATGCGCATTTTAAAAACGAATTATTTAAAAATAATTTTAAACGAATTATATTTTGTTTAAAGAAAAAATTTAGTAATTATATTTTTAAAACATTTTGACATTCCCTTGAATAATAATTACAACATAATTTTTTTCTATTCAATTACTTGTCATTATAATATACTTACATGTTGACATGGCGGACAAAACCAATCACCTTCTGGGATAACCAAAAGTGCAGGGCGTAAACACGAACAGTGCCAGCCATTATCACACGAATCGCAAAGTAAAATCCATTCTGGGTGATCTGATTTCCCACATTTTTGGCAAGCATAATCATCAACCTCATCTTCAACATCCGATTCAACTAAAATAAATTGAAGTAAATGCATCAAAGATACTCACACATCCGGATAAGTTTTATTAGTCTTTAAATTTTGTTATGTAAAATCAACTATTTTAGTTATATCCTAAAAAATGTATATAAAACTGTCTAAAAATTTGTACCTTTTGCTGTTCTTGCCCTCCTTAATGGTTGTATACTATCCGTTTGTTCTAAATCACTTTCTGGCGAGAATTCATGATCTGATTTAAAAACTAAAACTTCATCATCTGATACTTCTTCTTCAATTTCAGGTTCAACGTCTTCTTCACTAGAATCTGAACCGCTACTGGATTTCCATGGATTTGATTCATCGAATTTTAAGCCTTTCTTCTTCTTTTTAGATTTTACTTTTAAACTGTATTCTTCTTCACTATTTGATTCATTGTCATCAGAATATTTTTTCCCCTTTTTCTTAGTTTTATCACTTTCCTATAAAATAAATCAGAATAAGTCAATTCAAAATAAAACTTGACATCATTACACAAAGGTATACTCAATTTTAACAAAAAAGTTGATTGTTTACATTTGCTTTTAATTGTTTATGAATTTGAAAGGATGCATGCAAAACAACGAATAGATGTAGTAGAAAGCTTGCCCATTCGTCAATAAAATGAGCTTTTTTGCACCAATGTTCAATTAAAATTGAATCTTGAATTATGTGCATTTTTTCAATTCTGTATTAAAGTTCATTTGTATTTATTCATGACAAAGTGGGTCAAAAGTTAAAATTTGGTTCTCTTCTTTTTTATCTAAATTTCTCAAAAAGTTTTTATCTAAAAGTTTATTTAAACGGGAAAAATTGATTATTACATTCAATTGAAAAAAATGATTTCGATCAAATGATAATTTGTGATGATTAGCTCTTAAATTTGTGATTTTTTCGTCAATTTATCTTTTCACGATTGGCAAAGTTTGTAGTTTATTATGGTAAAAAAAAAACAGCTGCAATAATGATTAATTGTTATTGTGACTAAATTCCAAACACGGGAGATCAAAAACTTTCGTCGGAGATTTCGAAACACAGAGTACAAACTAGTACAAACAGAACATAATTTTTTTTTTTAATTCTATCAAAATGGGAGTCAATGCAAAATATGACATTAATTTTTCCTCATCTATTAGAATAAACACGTAAACATCAAATAGATTGTAGATATTTATCGTATTTAAAAAAAATAGTTCTTTCGTGACAGGTGAACTTTCTACTGAAAGATAGGAAACTTACCTTATGCTTTTTACTTGGTTTGTCAACTAAATCTTCTATTTTGCGTCTTTCAGCTTCTTCTTTAATTTTAATTTGAGCAATTCTTCGTGATTGTCTTACAGGTGTTTGGCTCTCTGCTAATGCATCTTCATCAATTTCAAGACCTAACAGTCTTCGAGCTAAAAATCAATTTAAAATTAATACAATAAATCTTTCAAGCATTTCCAATCCTTTTCTATAAATAAACGCTTGCAACACCCATAGTTATTAAATGGCTAATGAAATCCCTGAAATGTTTAAACGCTTCAACCAAGAATTTGTTCTGAAGTCCTTATCATATTAAATAATTTAAGAAAGTTTAACACAGATCTTTTCACATAATAGTTGGAACTCTTAGAAGAGTATACATTTTTAGCTATTTTATATTAGTTATTTGTAAGGCTCTTAAGGAAGTACGAGCACCAAGGCAACTTTTGATAAAAGGCTTGATTTTTTTTAAATACAAAGTTTAAATATGTCTAAACAAATTCCAAAAATTTGAAGGAGATTGCCCGATCATTTAAATAAATAATTAACTTTAAAGTTGAGCAATTGAACATTGGTCTTATGGGGTAACCTTCAAACATTGATACATTTCTGTATTTTTCTCGTAAAACTGTCGGTGAATATTTTTAAAAAACTTATGGATGAAAGTAAATATATTAGTGATAAATTTAATTCAAAAACATTTACACTTTCCCGACTAATTAAAGTGTATTAATTAAAAGTAAAATAAATGCCGCCACTAGCCAATGTTAAATGTATATCTATATATTGAAAAAAATCATATGGTTACTGCGTTCCCCTTACCGCGCTAGAGTCGATACCTATCCCCACACCGCCTGGCGCTCGTACTTCCTTAAGTAGTTTGACTATGGCAAAAATTTTAATTTATACATGGTATAAGTTAAAGTTGTTTTACGAGTCTCTCTATATGTTTACCCGCTGATTCTCTTATTTTATTGATTTTAATGTGGTTTTCACCATCGAATTAATATTTTTTCACAGAAAGATTATAAATATATCATACAATATACTACTTATTACCCCCCGCCTAGCTATTTTGATATACACTATGTAATGTATTTTGCTTTATTTTTATAAATTGGAAAAATTTTGAATATCTACTTAGGAGCTTTAAGGCCGATAATTTTTATATATAATATAGTATACTAGCTGTTACACGCCCGTTAAAGGTCTTATTTTATAGTATGTAATGTACTTTGCTTTACATTTCTAAAAAATTGAAAAAATTGGCGAGCACTGGGCCGAAGATTATGGCTAGACAATAGGCCTAAAATACTAACCTCGAGAGAAAAATAATTTTTTGGCGAGTCTTCAGTAGTTCAATTGTAAATGAAGCGAATGATGAGGCCGAAGCGAGCCTAGACTAGTCAAAGGTTTCGTTCCCACTTTTTATACCCTAAGTAAGCGCTCAAAAAAAAAAAACACCGCTTGGTTAGCGCAGTAGTTTTTACATCCGACTTTAAAACAAAGAACCTAAGTTGAATCTAATTAAACATATTTTATTAATTTCCAACTGCAATATCTAATCCAATTTACGCACTTTATAAATAAATATAATAAATATATTTATTATATAACGGTATAACATTACGTTCTTTGTTAATGAGTTAATGATGAGCGCATATAATAATAACATAATTTTTTTTTTTGACATATTTGTCTAACTATATATAAGAATCGGATAATTTTTAAAAAGTGAGCGGTTAAGGAAGTCGAAAAATAAAAAAAATACAAGAATTACCCAATGATTTTTAACAAGAAAACAACTATAATCCAAAGTAATAAAATATATAAGATGAAAATAACACGAAGAGGGAGGGAATTTCGATAGTTGGAACTAGTCTCAAAGCTGCCCCAAACCAATTTTCCGAATAAAATTGAAACATTTTCAAGATGATATTTCGGATCGAATTTACTAATTAAATTATAATATCATAATAATTATAGCTGTATGCTGCAATTAATAGGATCATAAGGATTACAGCAAGTTTGGAAGTTATAGCTCAATTAGAATTATTCTAAATGATATTTAGAAGTTATTCATTAAGCATTAGCCGATTTTTTGGTGCCTTGAATCTTTTATGATGTATGAATTGAATAAACAAAAGAATGAATTAAATAAAAAAATCTCACGTTTTTTTTTAGTTGCACTATTTTCTGGGTACACTAATGTCGGAGTTTTTACAGGTTTAGTAGTAGCTCGGGAAGGTTTAACGACGGCAGGTTTTATAACAGTAGGTTTTGTGATGGAAAGTTTCGCTGCAGATAATTTTGATTGTGGTTTCGGTGTTGTAATTGGCGTAGAATTTCCACTCCTAGTTTGCATTGGACGACAACCACCACGCCTTGCAACCTGTCGGCGAGGTGTACTTCGATTTTCTACCAGAGGTGTTGTCAGTACAGATTTTTTTTCATCTTCACTAGAACTATCATTTTCTTCCATTTTTTTTTGTTCAATACTTTTACGTAGCTCGGTATCTACATGCCGATTTCTTGATCGCAAACGTTTAGTCTCTTGCTCAGAATTTTCATCTGTATCCTGTTCCCGTTCTCGTTTACGTGTTTTTACTGAAATATCAACATCTGCTAATGTTTTTGGCAAATCTAAATCTACACCACATAAGGGATCTTCATCGATTTCATTTGCAATTGGATCTAAATTATCTATTTCAATCGGATCTTTTAATGGTTTTTTACGCAATTCTTTGTTAACTATAACATTTTTGGTAATATCCGTTTTAGCTTTTAATTTATTTATGTCTACGCACATTAATAAAGGTTTATTATTAACTACAATTGAATCATCTTCGTCTTCAGGAACAAGTAATGGATCAATAATCTCTGGTTTTTTTAAACGCTGCGAATGTTTGCGGGTCATAATCGATTTGGATGTTTTTAATTCATGATTTTCATCACACGTTATTATTGAATCAATAATTTTTGTTTTAATAAGTGTTTTGTTTTCGTCTTCGGTTTCTAAAGAGGTATTTTCGTCTTTAGAACTTTTAATAATTTCATTTGGTTTATTAGATTCGATTGGTTTAATTTCTGTTTTATTATCACTTATATCAATCTCTTTCTTAAGAATTTCTTTAATTTCTGTTTTTATTGTTTCATTACTTTCAAGAATTGGTCTAATTTCCGATTTAGTTTGTTGAATATCCTTAGAGGTTGGTATGATTTCCGGTGTAGCCTCTTTAATATTCTTATTATTTTCCGATTTAACTTCTTTTAATTCAGATTTAACCTCCGTTTTAGTTTCTTTTAATTTAGAAGTTGTTGTAAATTTAGTTTTTGTTTCTTTTGAATCAGAAGCTTCCGATTTGGTTTCTTTTAATTCAGAAGTTGACGTAACTTCCGCTAATTCTTTTATCTCTGAACTAACTTCTGTTTTACTATCTTTCATTTCAAGAATAGTTGTAACTTCCGATTTTGTTTCTTTTAATTCAGAAGTTGGTGTTACGTTTGGTTTACTTTCTTTTGATTCATAAGGCGTAACTTGTGATTTGATTTCTTTTAATTCAGGTGGTGTAATTTCGGATTTAGCATCTTTTAATTCAAGAGTTGGTGTAATCTTTGCTTTATTTTCTTTTGATTCAGGAAGTTTGACTTCCGATTTGATTTCCTTTAATTCTGAGGGTGTTGTACCCTTCCTTTTACTTTCTTTTGATTCAGTATGTGTGACTTCAGATTTCATTTCTTTTAATTCAGAAGATGGTGTACCCTTCGTTTTACTTTCTTTTGATTCAGGAGTAGGAGAATCTTTCGTTTTACTTTCTTTTGATTCAGTAAGTGTGACTTCCGATTTCGTTTCTTTTAATTCAGAAGACGGTGTACCCTTCATAATACTTTCTTTCGATTCAGGAGTTGTTGTAACTTCAGGTTTAGTCTCCGTACTATCAAATGTTTTTAATTCGTGAGTTGGTTTAACTACTGCCTTACATTCCTGAGATTTTAATTCGTTAATTGGTCCTACGTATGGTTTAACTTCTGTATTACTGTGACCTTTAGACTCCACTATGTCTTTTATTCTTTCTGTAGAAAGGTTTGTTTCACTTTTTTTCGTATTATTTTTATTTAATGTAGGATCCACTGTTTCTTTGATTTCCTTCGTAAAAAGGTTTGTTTCGCTTTGTTTTGTATCATTTTCTATTAATTTAGAATTTTTGGGCTCATTGATTTCTTTCGTAGAATCTTTTAATTCGCTTGATTTTGTAGTAGCGTCTATTAATTTTAGATCCGAGGTTTCTTCAATTTCATTCGTGGAAGTTTTCATTTCATTTACTTTAGATTCTTTTAATTTTTCTAAATTGCTGTTTTTCGATTGATTGGTTTTTGATTCGCCCTGCTTCTCTTCTGGTTTACTACTATTTACCATTTGTTTAATTTCTTCGACGGTTAGTTTTTCTTTACTACTTAAATTATTTTCTACATTTTTGTGCTTATTCTCTAAATCTATAATACTCTTCGATTTTTCTACATCAAGTTCTTTAATATTACCGGAGTCTTCTATTGAATCTGGATTTACGGAATCTAATTTGTTTGTTAAACTACCTGGGCCGAAAAAAAATGTTGTTTTTTCAGAGTCTGTAGTATCATATTTTTTTTCTTTTTCGTCGGCAGTAGAACCACGTTTTTCAATCTCATTCGCTGTTTCCTTTGCCGATTGTAAAAATCTTTTTGTAACTGGTAGTGGCGCATTTGATTTACTGGCGTCACCAATTTTATTTTCACTGGGCGCATCATTGTTTTTTACAGGTGTACTACTTGTGGATGCTATATCATCCTTTTTAGTTTCTTCTTTTTCGGTTTCATTAGCGGTCATACACTCATATCCACTACCTTCACCATAAAAATATATAACATCTTCTACAATTTCATCTTCAACGATTATGTTACCCTGGCGAAAAATATTTATACTTTCACATTCGTTCCCAGAACCTTCACCTTGGATTATCATTGCAGGCTCTGCGATTTCACTACTGACTTCATCTTTGTCATCAGTTTTGGGTTTTTTAGAATCATTGGATTTGGTGTCATCGTCATTACTACGCTTAGTTACGACTTTGTCTTTAGATTCTTTTTCTTCAACTATCGACGATTCTTCTACAAATTTCTCTTCGATTATTGATGATTCTTCCACAGACGTTTCTTCAATTTTCGTTGAATCCTCTGATGGTATTTTTTCTTTCGATAATAATTTTTCATGTTCAGTATTTTCAACGTCAGTTTTGATTGTATTTTCTTTATTAAATTCAGTAGGATTTTCAGACTCTGCCTTATCATCTTCTGTATCTTTTGCACTTTTTGATGTATCTTCACTATCTTGTGAATTGATTGATGTATCTTTCGAATCTTCTTCAATTTGACCGGTATCTGTTATAGGTTTTTCTATTTCTAAACTGTTGCTATCTTCATTGGTGACTACTTCAAGTGTCTCATTATCGGTCGATAATTTTGTGATTAATGAGACAATATCTTCCCGATTTCTAAAATTACAAATATAATAAATACTTATTAAATAAATTCGAAATTTTTTTTCTTTTAATTCAAGTAAAAACGTATTTGTGACTTGAATAACGGAAAGGGTCAAAGGGTAATATCGAGGATTATTACATTAAACTTATAAAAGACAAACATATCATTCCCAAAAAAATTCAAAAAGTGTACTGATAGAATTATAAAATCCATTGTCATATCAAAATTAAACCTTTATTTTGTTATTATAAAAATTGTCCTAAAAGTTACAAAAATTGGTCACGTACAAGGGTCAAAGGTCTCAAAAATCAATTTTTCATAATATCTCATTTCTCTGCCTTCAATCGTATTTGTATTTATTATCAAAATTGTAGAGGATATAATTTTCTACAAGTTTTGCCTGAAACCTTTTTATAAACGTTGAACCGTTTTCGATATAGAAACTCTAAAGATGAAGCGGTTATCCATAGTTAATGTTAATGACAACGAAAAAATGTATTCTAAGAATAAGTCTGAAATTTCTGACCGACCGGAAAATGAAGATGAAAAAAATGAAGATTAATAATAATATTGACATGAATACAAACAACATTAAACTAAAATATCTTTATTTTTATACCTTAAATACAATAATTCTTAATTAGAATAAGATTAAAATATAAGGTTTATAATGTTTGCAATAAGATCAAAATATATTTAGAATGATTCAGTGTATTATTTCATTATTTGTATGCAAAAGGTAAGTAATTTTAAATGACTACTTAACTTTTAAGAAATATTTATAATTTTAAGTATTAAATAGATAAGTAAAAAATCGTATAATAGATTGATATTAACGATTGAAGTTCCATCAAACGCCTCAATTTCTGCGTACTTTATTTCGAAAACGACTCAACGTATAAAAATGGTTTCAGGGAGATCTTGTAGATTTTTTTCCTCTACAACTTTGATATTAAATACAAATACGATCGGAGGCAGAGAAAATATTTAAGTTACCTTACACGTGACCAATTGTGACTTTTAGAACAACTTTTACAATATCAAAAAAAAAAAAGGTTTGTACACAAATTTAGCTTATTCCGGTAGATTCCGAGGATAACTCCTTTATTTAACTAAGATGATTGGACTAAATAAGAATTTTTTTGCAAAGTTATTTAACTGGCTTGCTTCCAGAAAGGAATTATTTTTTATTTTGAAATTTTTTTTTTTTCGTAGAAGATTATTATCGTAAAAAAAGTTGACCCTTTAATAAATTTTTATTTATTTAGTACAAAAATTTATATAATAGCCTAATTTTGGACCAAATTTACATCGAGTATTTTAGGTTTTAGTTGACAATTTAATACCAAAAAAACAGTATCATTCTCTTATAAATATTTTAATAGTACAGTGCCATAAGGTAGAAGGTACTCAAATAAATTTTACCTGAAAAATATTTATAACTGTCTATATTTGACTTTTTAATATACAAACTTCTTTTATGGCCCAAAATCTAGACCGTATAGTATTACTATTAATAAGATTAAACATATTTTTAAAGTGCCCCGTTGCTAAAAACCATATAACGATACGCATCAACAAAAATATTGTTAACTTTGACATACTTAGCAATTAGATCCCATGTTTCTTCATCAGGATCCTCTCGATACATTCGTACATTACAAAGTTCATCAATTTGATACCAATATGAAAATCCTTTTTTATCTTTACCAATCGGTTCCAGTCTTAATTCTTCAGTTGGCATTCGATTCACTTCCGTTTTGAATTTAGCATTCAAATCAAACTGTGCTTCTAATAATGTCTAAAAATATAATTTAAAAAAATTCATTACAAAACCTCATAACTTAATTCGAATATATTGATTAATTATCTCAATATAATTTTGATTAATAATTCGAGAACCCGCTAGTATATTTTTACTATAAAAGTTTTGAAATTTTTGTTTGTAAACCAAATTTTGTTTAAAAATGTGTATAAAATTACCTTTAATATTCGTAATTTTACTGAAATCCTGGATTTTTTATAACCAAATCTTTCAATTTCCCATGCATCTTGATTAGAGTATGAATGACAAAATTTGACAAGGGCTTTCTCCCAACGATCGCTGTTTACTGAACGCCGAACTTTGCGTAATAATTTAATATGAAGTTCATTCAATGCATCTGGAACTATTAATAAATGAAAATAAATACTTTTGCTAATTTAAATTAATTTTGTGTTTAAAGAGGAAACTATATATTAAAATTAAAATGTTTTTCCAAAACCTGGTGATCTACTTTATCACAACTAGAAACGTTGGAGTTAAATATTTAAATAATTTATAACAACTTGTAAGCTTAAAAGTATGCAATTTTTTAACTCTAATAAGTACTTAAAAAGATTTAAGTAAAAATGTGCAAATAATAATGTTCTAAATTTAGGAAATGTAATTCAGATGTCATCTATCAACTCAGTAAATTGAAAAATTTTCTGCCGCTTTAAAAGATAAGACTCAGGATATCCTAGCGGCAATCCTCTATAGATTTAATAGAGAGACAACGAGTTTTGCATACCTAATCATGTTACTCACAATTTTTGAAACTAAAAGACTTTGCATGAGCTGGAGATTCAAATAAAGGTTTTAATCGTTTTAAAGGTCTATGCGAAAATTAAAATGCCCTACTCAATGGTGTTAGTAAATTTAAAAAAAATACCCATTTACGTGCACCTAGGTAAAATTTCAAAAAAATTCACTTTTTAAATTTAATATGTTTTCACGTTTATTCGTTCCAATTATCTTTTTCTTAATAACAATTTTCCATAATAATCGATTTTTAAACGATTCACGAGATATGGGCATGTAAGTAAAAAAGGAATTATGTTTCGAGCGCAGTATCTCCGGTATTGATAAATATGATGTAACTGGGACCAGCCCAAATATTTCTACTATTGTTTACCACCAATTATTCGCCGTTCAGTAGTTTTTGAGATTTGTGCGTTCGTCTGAATAAGTGCCACAGACTACAGTGGACACAAAATGAAAGTTCCTCAAAAAATTCCAAAAAAAATACAAAATTTTGCAATCGAAGCAAAAAAATATTGTTTTTAAACCTTGAATAGAATACCCCCGATATCGATAGATAAAACCTTTAAGTGTCAATTGATAATTACAAATACATATTCAATACTAAATTCATGTATAAATTCGAGAAAAAATTTAAAGTTCCCAGATTATTTGCAAAATAAGCGAATTTGTTTGACTATTCCATGAATTTTTTCGCTAATTTAATATAATATTTCGCTAAATAAATATTGTTTTTAAACAGGAATAGAATACCTCCGATATCGATAGATAAAACCTTTAAGTGTCAATTGATAATTACAAATACTAATATAAATATTCCCAGATTATTTGCAAAATAAGCGAATTTGTTTGACTATTCCATGAATTTTTTCGTTAATTTAAAATTTCCTATTTCAAGTTTTTCCTGGCCAGTAGGTAGGCACCCTATTCTAGAAAAATAAGCTTTGGTGAACACGAAACAAATGACGATAATCTTATAAAACCCAACATTTGAACTGTGTGTGAAAATATATATGATAAGATAGGCAACATTTATATTTTATTGGTTCAAATTGCTTATATGTAGGGTCCGCGAATTTTTGACAAAATTTGTATAACGCTTAAAATTAATTTCTACATTTAATAAATTATTTATATTAATTTGATTAGTGTGAAGAAAACAAAATATTTATAAAAATTTGCTTAACGCTATTAACTATTAAAGATTTTTTTAAATTCTTTACATCGTATTTATAAAATTTTATATATTTAGGACAAAAATTTGTATAATAGTCTAATTTTGGACCAAATTTACATCGAGTATTTTAGGTTTGTAAAAATTATCAAGAGTAACTACACGTACCTAAATACGAAGCCGGCTAGCATTCTAAAAAGAGTTTTTAACTTTTTTAAAACCATTAGATAAAAATCTATTTATCTGATAAATTAAAAATTTACTACTCAAAAATTTATTAATCGATTTATAAAATAAAAATTTGGAATTGAAATTGAGATCAGCAAGAAATTACAAAATATAAAACATAATGATTCTTGTCAAGTTTAAAAGTACATTGCGCTCCTCGAATACTCTTATTCTTGAAATAAAATCGAATTCCCTTGGGATCAAACCAATCAAGAATTGAATATTAAGTTGTAATAGCATAAAAAGAAACAAATTTGATAATGGAAAGTTATAAAAAAAATGCAAAAGAAAGTTGTATACGATATATAGTCGTGATAAATTGACTGTAAATGATGTACCTTCTTGTGTATTTTCTATCATTTCTTGCAAATCATTAAAATCAGGATATGTGATACCACACGCTTTGCCAAATTTTTCTAAGAAACTGCAAATAATAGCAAAATTTGGGTCAGAAACACAAGACGAATCGTTATCAGACGCCATTTGCACCGCACAACCAAATACACACACTTGTATATATACAGGTCAGTAAATTTATTGTTTAAATTTATTTATTTGTCAAATACACAAATCACAGACACACTGTAATGATATTGCTAATTAAATTACATAATTAAGTATTCACATTATTACTCAGTTATTACTACATTGTACTAATTTATTAAAAACTATTTTTAAGCTTATCATCAAATAAATTAAAATTATCCAAAACCATTGTGAATGAATACAAACATATCGAATTTGACGGATTAGTCAAGTTTAGAATAAACACTATTGTATTTATTTCGATGGATAATAATTATATACAAAAGTATCTGCAAAACGCATAAAAATCATATATAATATTAATAGAACACTTATCCTATGCTTTAAATGGTTTTTTTTTTTTTAATTTTCCATTTTATTAAAACGATGTAATGAAAAATTGTAATCTCGATGTAACTAGTATATAAGATGATGTATTATAGATAAAGCTTAGTCTAGGTGCTATAGTTATAAGCCGACTTATATTTTATATTTTTTTTTATGCAAATAAAGAATTATTAAACTAAAAACTAAACTAATCCTATGTTGAAAAGTGGGATCGGTGTATCTAAACTTGTTGGTGTTATATTAATTTTTTATATTTATGCTAAATCGTTAGTTTGTCGTTTTGTAAATGTTCGATCAAATTTATTATTTTTTTGATATTCATTCTTTTACAAAAAAATATATAAATTTTGCTTGAACCTTGCGATTAATAATTAATATAACGATTAAAAATTTTTTTTTGTTAATCAATCTTAATGAGTTATTAATTGATAAAAAAAAAAACGCTTGTTCGATGTTATTGATTTCGAAAAGTTATGGCCCTATAACCCATTGAAATTTGGCACTACCATAGACGTAGAAACTTGAAGAGAAGATGCAGTGTCCTCAAATAGGTTAAGATTTTTTAAGAACTAAATACTATATGAAAATAAAACAGAGATAATTTTAATGATAATTTAAAATGGTTGTTGTATTATATCATTAATAAACCCCATTTATTATATTAATACAATTTATTCTATTCAATAAATTCATACACAATTCGATCATACGTATTTGCCAATCATTCCTTGTTCTGTCAATATTAAATACCTAAAATCTCTATTATTATTATTATTACAGACAATAATAGCCATAACTTCATCCACCAATCATAGTTCGGTGGCATGTACGCTTAGTACGGCGGCATGTACCACAACAATTGTTGTCTTTTATACCAATGAGCGCCACTAAGTGAACAAGCATGAACTCTCAGATAAATGAGCGGTATATTAAAATTTTCACACAAAATAATATTATTGTTTTTATGAATATCAATGGAAGGTTGTTTTTCATTAACCACTAATCGTTATTATAAAACTAGATTTTTATTCTTGTAATTGTTTAAATTAAGAAAATAACGAATTAATTGTTAATAGTAAAATTTATTACCTGTACACCTTTTGACTTGATTATAATGTACATTAATTGGGATCTCATGAATTATACATTAATTATTACAGAGCTAATCTATCTATCTATCAATGATGATGATAAAACTTGATAAATTTAATTTTATTAATAATTATAATATTTTTATATATAAATTTAGAAATATATATGAAACGATTCTCTATTTAGTATTTGTTTTAAAAAAACTGTTTATTGAATGAATCAAGTTTTTTCGAAAATTGTTCTTGTTTATCGCCAATCTGGATGGATTCCTATGAAGAATGTATCTTACAGTTAATTTCCAAATTATTTTAAAATATAGTATATTGATATTGAGTTTGTTATATGTATCTAAAAGTTTAATAATTATCTATGATAATTAATTGATAATTCATTAGATCTCAATTAATGTATAGTAATTTATTGAAGAGAGCTTTACTTTGTGGAAATCCATGATAATGACTGAAGAAAACTTCAAGGATATATATTTTGCATTATTCCACTATTTATTTTTAAAATAAATAGTGGAATAATGCAAAATATATATCCTTGAAGTTTTCTTCAGTCATTATTAATGTATAGTATATTAATATATATTATAATCAAGCCAGAAGATGTAGAAATAACAATTATTTTGTTATTTTCCAAAGTTTAACAATTACAAGAATAATAGTTATAATAGCTATTAATTGTTAATGAAAAACATCCTTCAATTAATATTCATAATAATAATAATAAACATTATTTTGTGTTAAAATTTAAAAGAGACGCTTTCTATTACACGGGACATGCATGCGGCGCCTACACATGTTTTTTTTTTCTTTAAATCTTCCAAAAAGATAGGCGTGCATTTTACCATAAACTAAATTTTTATTTTACAATTCCGACTTTCTGTATTATAAAAAATTGTATTTATATTGTACCAAATAATGCAAATTTGACAAAAAAAAAAATATTATACGAGAGGTGGATTGTACATTAAAATTTACAATTATCTAATTAATAAACTGTACAGAAACATGTCTTGCAGAATATGCTTCACAAATCGATGTTTTTAAATTGATAATTGGAAATGTTTTATCAAATTATAAATTTTCATTTCCCTGTTAAAATCATGTCATTTGCCTTGGTGCATTACATCAGATTGAGAATATATGCTTACCAAAAAAACAAAAAAAATTTAGTAATTTAAAAAAAATTTGTGAAAGTAAACAAATCAATAATGATTGTGTGGTTTAATTTACAAGTTAGCAACTTTATAAGTCAAATTTTTCAAAAAAAAAAAAAAAATAATAAAATAATTGTTAGAAGTTGATTTTATATCAAATTGTCGCAAAATAGATACTCTAGTAACCAATTTGCTTCACGAGCTCGAATACAGCTATAGTAATGATAAGCGTTGCCATCTGTTAGTTTACAGTATTTTTTTGTCCACGTTATGAAACCAACTTTTAAGACTGTGTTATGGACATTCATGCTAACGAAGACTCTACCTATGGGTATAAATACGAACTATTTAGAACTACCAACATTTGAATACTATAGATATACCACTTATAATAAGTGGAGTGTTCCATAAAAGTTTAGAGTGTAAATATATTACTATAACGGGGCTAGATTTTGTGACCCGAACTATAATAATTTTATTGGTACAAAAAAATTTGTTTACAAATTATAAGCTCGTCAAAAAATTTTAATATATGTAAAATATTAAATATAATAAATAATAAAAAGTTACTCGTATTAAAAACATAACAAAAACATATTAATAAAAATACATATTTAAATAATTTCACATAGACTAGAGTAGAAGCCTTAAAAAATGATAAAAAGAAGAAGAAAATTATAGTAGGATAAAATCCATTGGAAACGCAAGATAATATGATACAAGTTAAAGGAAACATAAATTACGGGCGATCTGAGTTCGGGAAGTATGGAAGGGGTGAGTTTTTAAGGATAAAACACGGTTTATTTCGATTTCCGGCAAAACTACAAGTCCTATGGAAAAAAGTTAAATAGCAAAGTTGTAGGTAATAAAAAGATCTACAACTTTTGTATTTACATTTTTTTCACATAATCTCAAAATTTTTCGATTGAAAATTAAGGTGCTTTTTTGATATTTATTCAAAATAAGATGAAAAAATAAATATTTTAAATCAAAAAAATTACAATGTATTTGGAACATAAAAAGGTAAGTTTTCACCAAATTTCGGAGAAAAAAAATAAAAAACCAAAAACTTGGTTATTTGAATTTTTCGCATAAATTTTGAGGTTATTTAAAAAAAGTGTTAATATAAAAGCTTTAGATCTTTTTATTACCTACAACTTTGCCATTTAACTTTTTTCTATAAAACTTGTAGTTTTGCCGGAAATTCAGATAAACCGAATTTTACCCTTAAAAACTCACCCCTTCCATACTTCCCGAACTCAGATCGCCCGTAATTTATTTTTCCTTTCATTTTTATCATATTATCTTCCGTTTCCAATTGGTTTCATTCTACTGTAATTTTTTTTGTTTTCAAAAATTATCTACCCTGGTATACAATAATTGTCATTAAGACATTCATGCAGCTTATAATAAGCTTAATTTAATAAAGATTCATTTACTCTATTTCTGAATTTAATTACTCTCAAATACTTCAGGCTATTAGGCAATTTATTATAAAATAATGCCGCAAATTAATTTGAACCACTTTAAACTAACGATATATCACAATAAAAAAAATTTATTTGTTAATAAAATTTGTTACTTATCGCGATTATCCAATTTTAAAATAAAAATCAGGTATTTATAATAAGATCGTATAAAATCCTCAACAATTCAAAATTTAGAGGGAGAACACACCCGGAGAGGTGTGGGTGACAAACACACAAATCAATGTTATTCAAATCAAGAGGATCATCCTCAAAATGCCCAACACTTACATCATCACCACACTTCGAACCAAACAAAACTTCAACTCCTTACTACGTTGTAAAATATGTCATTATATATATATATATATATATATATATATATATATATATATATATATATATATATATATATATATATATATATATATATATATATATATATATATATATATATATATATATATATATATATATATATATATATATATATATATATATATATATATATATATATATATATATATATATATATATATATAATTGGAATCTCGGAATCGGCTCCAACGATTTTCATGAAATTTAGTATAAAGGGGGTTTCGGGGGTGATAAATCGATTTAGAAAATGTCATTTTATTCGTGTTTTATCGATAATCAACGCATTCGAGTAGTCTCATCTGAAAAATATGACTCTTTCTGACATCTATTGGCGAATAATAATACTATTTTTTGTGAGCAACTAATTGCTTTAACGACACAACAGCAGATGGCGTTGTTAAGTAACACGAAGTCAATGAGTGTTTGCAACACAATTTATAAAAAAAAAAAAAAAGTACCGAGCGAAGCTCGGTCATCCAGGTACTAATATAATTATCTACACAGTGTATTTATGTGGTTAGGATGTTCTATTGGCATACACTATAGTGAATGTTAAAAAACATGAAATTTTCGCCAAATTAGCGACGAGAAGAGCAATTCCAAGGCACATCGCACACGGAGCGATTTGTGTGAATTCGGCGATATCATGGATGTGATTTGCTTATGGAAAGCAATGTATAGTCACACAGGGTGCGATTTTCGTGATTTGAAATCATAAAAAATCGCAGTACAATCCTACGTTCATAACATCATATGTGACAATTTTTTTTTATTCTTGTTTATACTGTCATATAAATCAATGTTTATGACAAAGATAATTATATGTATTAGAGTTAACTATTCTTGTTTATACTGTTATATAAATCAATGTTTATGACAAAGATAGTGCATCCAATAAAACAGATCATAAAGTTTTTTATAATATATAAATATGCTTAGAGGAAAAGAAATGAAGAGTAGCGAGTGTTAAGTAAATGCTAATATCCTGCAATATTTTTATCTTAGAATACATGCTACACTATTATCACAGGTATGATATTGTCGCAACTGTTGTGTCGTACACGGATATAAATTACTTTTCATAAGAAAATTACATGTACGAAATTTTTATAATGTACGAAATCGCACTGTGTGCGATATGCGTAATCAAATACTGAAATCGTAAGAATTGCATCATGATGCGAAAACAATTGTATGTTTTAATGGTAGAGAGCTTTAATTTGTGGTATTCCATAGTATTAATTATGTTAGGTGGATAAATAAATTTACACACTTCAATTTTTTTATTTCGCTTAACCACTTTTTTTTTTCTAATTATGCGACATGTTTCGGATGATCCATGCAGTTAAGCATCAAATAAAGTGGTTAAGCAAAATAAAAAATTGAAGTGTGTAAATTTATTTATCCACCTAACATAATTAAATCGAATGTAAGTTTACATTCGTAAGCAACGTTGTCAAATACTTAAGAGCTTTCACCTATAGTATTATCCAGTTAAACAAATTTTCAATCCAAAAAATTTCTAAACATATTTTTTATGAATGGATAGTAAAAAAGAAAAAAACCTCTTTTTCTAGATATACTTCTCCTAATTGTCGAAGCAACGTTGTAATAGACACAACATTATGGCAGTAATGACGTTCTGCAAGAGTTTAAAAACTTATTTTCTTATAACACTTTTCAATCGTCAATATTATTTACATTCATTTTAATAACAGAGTAAATAAACAGAAATTAACTTTACACTTATTTTATAAAGTTATACCAATACATCTTATACTATTACTCAAAAATATAGTATATATTGATTCTTCTAATTTTTTTTGTCTAATTATTTGTTTACAAAATGAACTGAATTATAAATACAGTGATTGAGAGTGGTCGTTATTAGTGTCTATTCTAAGTAAGATTGAGCATCAATGTTTGAAGTACTTTAATCATTAGCATTCATAAAATACTTGAAATATCTATACAGTTATATATATATATATATATAATATATATATATATATATATATATATATATATATATATATATATATATATATATATATATATATATATATATATATATATATATATATATATATATATATATATATATATATATATATATATAATAAGAATCTGTTAATTAGCTTTAACTGTGGCGACTAAAAACATTTTCCGAAAAATGTTCATACAAGTTTTTTGTTTTTTTACTCAAACAATTTTTATGGTTAAGTTTGGTCACAGACCCCGGACTGACGTAACGTAATTACAGACCTTGACCAATCAATAAAGTTAAGCAAAAGTAGTCACATTCAATACTTGGATAGGTGACCACCTAGCAGTACTGTGTACTGTTGTATAAAAAATAATAATCCCCTGTGGTTAATGGCTATATGGCTGAAGTAGCTGAAGCCAGAAAAAAAAGTTTGGTCATGGGTCTAATGAGCCAATTTTAAGATCCAGAATATGACACCAAAATTTCTAGCTGTCTCTTTTCGTTTTTTAGGACCAACGGGAGACTGAAATGGGTTAATACTACTAATATACTCCGATTTATTCCAAATGTGGAATATAAAAATGATTCAAAAATTGTATACCAAATTATATATATATATTATAAAATATAATTTGTAAAAAGAAATGCGTATTTCAAATGGCTGAATTATGTTCTATATTACTTATTACTTGATGTATTTCATCCTTTCAGACACTGTATATATATTTTTGTTATTAGTAAACAACGTATTACCCCTTCTTCAAAAAACATTAGCAAGCCGTTTCGTGATTGCATACACAGAAGTTGCTTCGTGTGCGAATAAAATGGTGTGATATCGCGGAAATCAGCGATTTCACTCAAATCACTTCATTTGTGATGTGCCTAATAGTCAAGATAATAATTACGATTACCTAATTTACACAAATGATGGCTATATTACAGTCGAAATACTTATTTGTTACACACAAGAGCGATCTAGACATGGGACAAATTTGATATTTTTTGCATACACCTAGAGTTCTCATTAATTATATTAGAAAATACAATAATTAATGAATATTTGTCTAATATCGTATATAATTTTAGGAAAATTAGGAGAAGATATTAAAAACACTATTTAAAATAAAAATCATGGATATATTATTTTGATAACTGATCAATTAAATAACAAAAATATATAAACATAATATAAATAAAAACAATAGATGTGTTTAGATTACCTAAGCTCTGCGTAAAAATAAAAATGTACAAAATTGAAATTTGAATAATATAGTATATAGTTTCAATTCCATACTTTTTTTTAGTTAAAAATAAAGAATGGATATTGTCCTGAGCAACTTTTATGCATTAGCAAACAGATTTAATATACCTTTTGTTTTGTATTCAGAAAGTCGGGTACTTATAGCATCAAGTTAAAGAAATTGTTGCTAAAAATTAAAACATCAGTTTATTTTATTCTATAATAGTGTCCTTTAGTTACCATAAACACGAAAATTTTCAACATTATATTACAAATCAATGGTCTAAAAGCAAGTTTATCGAAGAAATTATTCGTATTTTAATCTGCAGTTATATTAATGGACAAAATATGTTTAAATCGGCGGCATTCATTTCATACTTATTATATATATGATAGAAAAATTATAAACCTATCTCCTTGCGCAAAAATGCAAGACAAGTATTTTCCTACACTTTTTATAATTACTTATATTGATATAGAAAGTAATTTAGTATAACTATTATCATGGTAAGGTGCAAATAACTAAATAAATAATGTAAAGGAGCAAATAACTAAATAAATAACTGAATGTCGATATTTTTCTCGAAAAAAAAAATTCTTAATTAAAAACCAAAATTTTATTTTACATTAAGAAATGTATTTCGTGATAATCTTTTACTCCATTTTTATTTCAATATTGTGCATGTTTCCAAATTTCATAACGTTTTTTTTAATGATGATTATGCCGTAAAACTTACAACATCCTTATTATTAATACTTAATTTTTTTAGAAGAATTCCTCGTTTTTACTTAAAAAAAAGTCCGTATAATTTTATGAAGTTGGGAAAATACTCGTCTTACTTAATCCTGAACTGTTTGTTTTCTTTCATATAATATGAAATTAATGCTAATTCTCATTCCTTTGAGCTATTTAAATTATCGAAGGATAAAGAACGAGCAATATTTTCGATATAATTGCTCTTAAAATATAAATCAGAGCATATTTTTACAAAATAAAATATTTACTTTTTAGCAGCATAACAGATTCCACAATTATTCAAATAGGCTAGAGATGGCAGACATTCTTCATGGAACGTATGCCGACAATTATACAATACTAATGGTTTAATTTGATTCGACGATTTAAAAATAACTTGCCTACGACATGCGCTACACATATTTTCATCTGATATACAAACACCCTTCTGTTGAAAATTTACTAGCTTATCATGCAAATTAAAATAATCATTCATTAAAATTCGTTTACATCCGTTCTGAACCGAAACTTGTAAATTATAATCGCATAACATTTTCACCAAGGAATCTTTTAATCCGGGTATAGTTTTCCCATTTTCAATACGTTCAACTAAAATTCTAGGATCGACATAAGTTCCAATCCGTTGTAGTAAAAATGTAATAAACTTTGGTTCAGTTAGTGAGTAATTTATTAAATCGTTCCAGAGTTCTTGATCGTTTTGTTCTTGACAAAAATTAATTGCTTTATTCATATCACATAATTTGGTAATAATTAACTCCAATGCTTCTTTTGTATTTCCGATTCGTCCCAGCAAATGCACCATTTCTGGAAAATACTTTTCTTTTTGGCATATTTCAAATGCTTCTTGAATTGGGTATGAATCAGAGCTTTTGAGCAATGGTAATAACTTATCTCGAGCGAAAATTGCGTATAACCGAACTAACTGTGCATGGTATGTTCCTTTATTATCCTTTTTATTATATTTATGAAGATATCGATACAGTAATAAATCATGTTTTTTTAATTTTTCAACTACAATATGAGCAGGGATACGATTTTTTTCTAAACAAAGCGTAATTGTTTTATCACTATCTAAATCCATTAAATCTACGATTTTATCTTGAATATTATTATATAAATTATGTTTTTGGATTAGTTGGAATACATCTTTATGCTTAATTTTAAGATACGTAGATAAAGCATTATCATATTTACCTTCGTATGAGTAAAGCATTGCTAAAGCTTCTAGTAATGTATTTTTATCTTTATCGCAAACAAGCAAATGCTCTAGAACCGCATTAATAACCGCAGATGTATTATATAAAATTGGATTCCATTCTTTAACTAATTCTAAAAATCCTCTTGCATCATATTTTAAAAATTCGTATAAAACCATTTCATATACGTGTGGATTTAACTTACAATCTTTGCTTCGTGGGATGTACGAGCTAACGGAACGTAATTGGTGTAATTGTGCGAACTTGTAAATTTCTTCTTCCCAATAGTTTTTAGTTTTTCCAAAAATTTTCGAACATAATTTACCAGCTTTATCAAAGTCCTTATTTGCTAGTAGATAATCTAAATACAATTTACCTAGTGAAACCATGTCGTATTTTTTAACATCATGACTCCCACAAAGAGCATCCATTGCATCTTCGAATTTATTATGATTAATTAACCATTGGATTCGATCATCAATATCATAAGGACTAGCGATTACAATATCTTTAGGTGAAACAATGAAAAATCGATTTTCCTCGATTAAAACATCCAGATAATAATCGTTGCAATTATAATCGCGATAGCCTCGTAATGTAAGACAATCAGTGCAGATTTCGATATAATCGTGGTCAGTATATTCAACTATATATAATTGAGGTCTAAATGATTTTTGTTCTATATCTTTTTCTTTATTTAACCCCAACAAAACAAGCTGATGATCCAAAGGAGCTATTCCAGATATGTAAAAATCCGTTTGGAATGTTGTCACAGGATCAACACGATATTCAGGTAAATCTTTATTTTGCATTTCTTGATACGTTCGTTTTCGAATCACACAAATTCGTACAGTATCGATCCAACCAATAAGTAATGTTCGTTGATCGGACCATCGTAAATTACATCGAAAATTATCAATGTTTAAACCACTTGGATTCTCCCATTTGATTAAACCTAATGAGCATTTTGAGTAGAGGTCATAGACTCTTATTCCAATTGCACTTGCCCATGCAACAAATTGTCCATTATTATTCCATGCAATATTTCGTACAAATCCTTCAGACTCACATAACACTGTTGTTTTTAAACGATTTAAAAATGATTTTTCGTATAGTGTTAATCGTTCATCGCCAGTTATAAAACGGAAATTTCTTGAGAAATTTGGGTCAATTGCGACACATTTTACACATCGGCCAGTGTTAATTGTATTATTATTATCTCGAGAATATAATCCATAAACGAATACTTTACCATCATCGGAACAAGTTGCGATGTGTTCGCCGATACTATCGATTGATATTTGATTCACTGATATTGAATGAGTTTGTGCATTTAATTCTTTACATTTAATATTGTCGCCTTGATGATCCAATAAGTGTACTACACCCCAATGTGTTCCAACACATACAAATTTGGGATGCACGGCTATGCAACTGGCTGCATCTTTTAAAAGAATATTTTGTAAATCGTTTGCCATACGAACGTATTTTAATTTTGGCTCGACTTCTTCTGTTTCAAAATTATCGGAATCATCTTGTTGGTTATTATCACTTTCGGCTATCGTTCCAGTCGACATTTTTATTTTTATTTTTTGTCTGTTATTCACATGACAATTAGTTGTCTAGAACTTATAATAAAAAACAATGCCAAAACGATTTCGATCGAATTTATTTCGTAAGAAGAATGTCAAGCGGAATTATTACGAAAATCTTTAAACCTAGGATAATGGACTTCTAACTTGCGAAGTGTTGAAAAATAACTATGATGAAAATCAAAATGACTTTAATAGGTTGTTATTTTTTTTTACAATTTTATATATATATTTTCAAAATTTAATAAGTCGCCAAAAAGCAAAAACAAAAACTTTAAAAATTTAATTTTTGGAGTACATGAAGCATTATGAAGCTTCAATCTTGTTGTCTTGTAGCAAATTTAGAAAATAGGTTAAAATTTTCCAGTACCAGTACATGGATTGAATAGCTTGTATTATTGGGTTCAGTTTGGTTTGTTTATAATCTCTCAATGTCTGTATTTTTTAGTATGTCCCTGGGACTATATTCGTAGGATTAACAAGTGTGAACATTTTTTGGTTTGTGGTTTTTAAAAAACAGCAATCGATTTCCTACAAGTATCTATGATATATTTTTAGAATTAACCATAAAAGAAACTTTTTATGGATTGTTGGAAAGTTTACTCCAAAATTACAAATGTTATTGAAACAACCAATGTAAAGTAATTTAAAAAACTTAATAAATTTTTAGATAATCGAGATAAAAAAAAAAAAAAAATACAATTAAATTGATTTTCTTAAAATCTTCTAACAAAGACTTTGTATGAGTAACGAATAAAGTACAATAAAAAGAAAAACTATGAGTGAATTAAAAGTTGAAAATTTTTGTAATGATTTTATTCTTGTAGTACCTATGTATAATGAATAATGGCTTTGTTCATAAATATATAATTTCATTTTTTAATTCAAACATTAACTAGCGTAACTATAAGAAATAATTTTCCAAAATAGAAAAACAAAAGTAATTTTTGTTCGTTACTTCCTCAAAAATGAATTTTCGTCAAAATTAACGAAAGAGTTTGCGCACTAGACGTTAATTCAGAGTTTGCTTTTGACTGTTCACTATAAACTCATTATAGTTTGTTCTTAATTTGTCTCATTAAAAAAAAACTAATTAAAAATACAACCTGAAATTTGCCCACCCTCAACCATTTTTAATTTTTTTGTATTGGAAAATAATTTTAATTTATGATTGTTCTTGCATTAATATATGCACAAAACATACATATATATTCTTTAAATGGTTTTATTTAGATATATGAGTAAATATGAGTAAAATAGTGTAAAACAAAGTCGCTTCCCATAATATAGTTGAGAAACACTGATAATTTTAGAGGTTTCTAATAGGACGGTTATTCGACTCATGATAAGTTAACATCATTGTACTTTTACATTATTGTAGACGATTCTTAATGTTATTTTGAAGTAAAATTTTGCAAACTTTCTAATTTCCGCCAATCTATATATTAACAGGCAAATGAAAACGACTATTGTCATATTTACAATCTTTGTTATAAGTTCTCGTGATTTAGTTGATAGTATTTAAAAATAAAAATAACTATCACTATATTTATCACGTACTTTTCAAAAACATCACTTTAAAAATTGATGCATGTGTAATACACATTTGTTCTGGGAAAGTATTCAGCTAATTAAAATTATTAATTAAAAAAAATACGAAATTTGAAAGTTATTTATGCAAGCAGAATCATAAATAGATATTTATAGACCAATAATGACAAAAAAAATTGAATAATGGTTTTGGTTGCCAATTTGAGGGTGTTTCTTTTAATTAATTTTTTTAAATTAAACAAATTAAGAACAAACAATAAATAAAACAAAAATTCAAAGACAAAAAAAATTTTTTTGTGGGGTTAAATTTTCTAAAACCAACCGAACGATATAAATTTTACAACGCATCATATTGGACATTCACGCTAACACCGCCAGAATTGCAAAAATAATACCTAAAACACACTCAGCTGATTATTTTTCGTTTACTAAAATATGATTAGTTATTATAATATATTACACACTATACATTATTATACAATGTATTACAAAGTTTATTTCTATGAATTTTAAATATTGATAATTTTTTTTTTACCGCCAAAATTTTAATATACTATTTAGTTCTCAGAAAATTTTTTAACCCTTTTGAGCGCACTACATCTTTTCTTTAAGTTATTTAATAAACTAGCTGTCCACATATATGATTTCTAAGGTCCAGAGAAGTCCACATATGTTTTTCATATATGATTTTTATGTCTAAATTTGAAAGCATGTGAATATTTAAAAAAATTTGTAATCAAAATAATAACCTATAAGTTTTTTTTAAAATGGATATTGATGATTTAACGAATGAAAAATCTGTTCAATCAAAAAAACCTAAACAAGGTATAATTTATTTGTCGACAGTTCCACCTTTCATGAATGTTGCACTTATCAAAGAGTATTTTGAAAATTTCGGAAAAGTAGGACGAATTTTTCTACAACCAGCTGTACCAGGTACTTAAGTTTTAAATATCTAACTTCATATTCATTTTTAATATAACTCAATATTCATTTTTATTCCAGAGAATGCATTGGGTGAACCAATAAAGAAGAAACGAAAAAAATTTGCAAAGCATTTTACAGAGGGCTGGGTTGAATTTGAAAAAAAATCCATTGCTAAGAAAGTAGCTTTACAATTAAATAATAAACAAGTGAATAGTAGAAAAAATTCCAAACAATATGATTGCTTATGGAATATAAAATATTTAACGGGATTCAAATGGATACATTTAAATGAAAGATTAGCATATGAAAAAGCAATGCGAAGACAGAAATTACAAACAGAAATTGCACAAGTTAAAAAACAAGCAACAATATTTAATCTTAATTTACAAAAAGGTTCAAAATTGAAAAAGACTATTACTCCTAGTTTTAATTATGCACCTAAGAGCAAAGAGAAGCTACTGAAACCTGAAAATGATGATCGAAGAGAGTTCGTCGAAAATTTATTTAATTATTAATTTTCTAATAAAGTAATTTAAAATTCTAAAGCTTGTCGTATTTTATGTAAAGGAGTGTTCTTCTAACAGCTGTTGACTTAAATAATATGCAATATATATGCCATTTTTAACAATTTGCGAGCACAATAAAAAATATTAAGGTGGTTTATCAACCGCTTTTAGAAGTTACAACACAAACAACTCCAAAAATATTTATCCAAATGTTTTGAAATTTGGTACACACCATATTGGCATAAAAACCTAGTACTTCTTGAAGAGTTTTCATAACATTTAGATTAGTATCTTTCGAGTTATTTGTACTGGGAAATTAAAATAAATTCAGAGTTTATTTCATGTTATTTAAATAAACAGCTGTTTAGAAGCACACTCCTTTTATCAGGACAAAAGCTGTTGATAAACCATCCAACGGTAGAGTTTTATATTATTTGTGTTTCCATACATATTTTATTCATTTTTGCATTAAAACAACACAATTTATTAAAACTTAAAATATGAATTTACGAATCATTGAATCAAGAAGACTATGTCCAAAGTCAAATGTTTAATATAAATTAATATTTAAAAAAAAATTGACATTGCGATTATGTAGTATGAGGAATGAACTGGAACAAAACACACTATTTGGATGCCAGTTCAAATTGACACTGGTGGAAAATAAACGCGTTGGATAAATGATCTTCAACTGTGGTACATGTTTTGTTACTATCAGTTACGGTCAAATATCGCTACCAGTTATTACTACAGATGGTTTAATGGTAAATACTTAAGTGGCTATGTGTTTTTGATTGTAAACTCTACAGGATCATTAATAAAGTCAATCTGTAATGCAACATACATTGTATTTTTTCAATTGCCGCGTCTAAATAACTCTAAAAATATTTATCCAAATGTTATGAAATATGGGATGCAAAATTTTGCCATGAAAACAGAGGATATTTGGAAGTCTTTCGCGAAAAAACTTTTCTATATAAACAGAACTTGAATTTTTACTTTAGAATTCTTTCGGGAAAAATTCCTCAGCATGCCCCCCGTTTTCCGGTCAAATGCGTACCAAATTTCAAAACATTTAGATATGTATTTTTTGAATTACGTAAGCGCCAAAATTGATAAAATACAGTTTATATTGCATTACAGAATGACTTTATTAATAGAGCATTTAGAGGTCTTTATCAAAAACACATAGCAATTTAAAGTTCACTGTGGAACGTGGTTCTTTTGGGCAGTTTAACCTATATTATATCCATAGACGTAAGTATGATTTATATGATTATACACCATTGGACATCTCAACACCAGAGTAGTAAAAATAATAGCTACTCATGACAATTAATTAATTTATTAATTATTTTCCAATGACTAACAAAATTTGATTAGTAATTATAATATATTAAAAATTTTACATCTATTACAAGTTTGATGTCTATGGTGTTTAAATATTGGCTGATATAAATAGTTCTTAATTATGCCGGTAGTTAAAGCCTTCGTTAGCATGAATGCTCAATAAACTATTCTAAAATATTTAATCTATTAAAAGTTGTATGTCTATGGTGTTTAAATATTGGTCGTTCTAAATAGTTCTTAATCATTCAGGTATTTAGAGTCTTCATTAGCATGAATCTCCAATACGCTATTATCAAACACTTAATCTATTTTAAGTTTTATGTCCACGTTGTTTATTGTGTAATTCTAAATAGTTCTTAATTTCACCGGTAGTTAGAGTCATTTTTAGCATGATAATCACCTCCACAAACCTGGCTTTTTTTTTTATAAATAAACCAATCGTTTGTTCATCATTCATGATTTTCAATTTTTTTGGTTTTTATTTATTTTAAAAAATTGAACATTTTTTTTTTTTTGTTGGCGTTTAATAATTCGAATTTATCTTTTGTTTTAAATTTTATTCGATTGAATTTCATTTATTGTTTGTTTGATCGTTTTAATTTTTTATTTTAAATCTAACGAAAGTAAATTTTTAGCAGCAGACGCTGAAGAATATGTAGAAAAAATTTGCTTGTAATCAAATCATGGCTAATCAAAATACTAAAACATTTTTATAAAGTTAAATTAAACCAATTCATGGTTACTTCGGTTTATTAAAAATAAAATTGGGTAGTTCGTTTTATATAATGTGGAAATATCTGGAATACCGTGTTGCAAACACTCATTGACTTCATGTTACTTAACAACGCCATCTGTTGTTGTATCGTTAAAGCAATTAGTTGCTCACAAAAAAATGTTATTATTATTATATAGTATTATTATTCTCCAATAGATGTCAGGAAGAGTCATATTTTTCAGTTGAGACTACTCGAATCGATAAAACACGAATAAAGTATTATTATTCTCCAATAGATGTCAGGAAGAGTCATATTTTTCAGTTGAGACTACTCGAATCGATAAAACACGAATAAAATGACATTTTCTAAAAATGATTCCTAGCTAGATCGATTTATCGCCCCCGAAACCCCCTATATAGTAAATTTCATGAAAATCGTTGTGAGCCGATTCCGAGATTCCAATTATATATATATATATATATATATATATATATATATATATATATATATATATATATATATATATATATATATATATAGATATATATATATAAATATATATATACAAGAATTGCTCATTTAAATATATAAGATATATATTGTTATGTCAAATTTCTTTTAGTTATGTACATGTTAATGACATATTTTACAACGTAGTAAGGAGTTGAAGTTTTGTTTGGTTCGAAGTGTGGTGATGATGTAAGTGTTGGGCATTTTGAGGATGATCCTCTTGATTTGAATAACATTGATTTGTGTGTTTGTCACCCACACCTCTCCGGGTGTGTTCTCCCTCTAAATTTTGAATTGTTGAGGATTTTATACGATCTTATTGTTGCATTAGTGTATGTGTTTGTTTTTGATCGTTTATCAGATATTATTATAGCGTAAAATATAGCATCGTCTGCATCTGGAGTTCCGAAAAGCCATTTAAGACCGGTTGAAATACCATTAATTATTCCTCGTTTTTGACGAGTGTGATTTTCTAGTATTGATAATTTATTTTTAATTTGACTGATAATAGTATTTAAATTTTGTATTTGATTTTTACAATAAAAGACGCTATAGTTTTTGTCGTACATCGAATGACATAATTCCACTGCTTTGGTATATTGACTATTAATTAATTAATTGAAATTGATTATCCAATAAAGTTAAGTTATAATATATGGGTAAAGAATATTTTTGGTTTTTGCAGCTCCCAGATGTTTATAAAATAACCTGGATGAGGATTTTATAGTTTCAATTTGATAGGGTTCAATTTGAATTTGATGATTAATTGCAATTCAGCAATATTTGAGAACGTTGATACGTGATCTTTACAATAATTCCATATATGGTAATAAAATTAATATAAAATAGTTATGATGGGTGACTAACAATATATAAGTAATAAAGGGACTCGATGAGCCTCTAATGGTTTTGTATCTTTGCTTGGTGGTACTGCTCTTGGTGATACTTTGTCTCTTGTGCATCCCAACTTCAAAGGTCATTGACATTGTCTACGAAGAAGCTGAGTTTATCGCAGCCACTGGGGGTTCAAAAGATAATTTGGAAAAAAAAATGAAGTTTGAGATAAGTGAAAGAACAGGAACCCCTGTTTTAGCCGTAGGCAATGCTAGTGCAATAAAACGGATTAAGAATTCCGAATTTCATAAGAGGTCAAAACACATTGAGGTGTGATACTATTTTGAGAGAACTGTATCAGAACAGCGTTATTTAAATAGAATATGTTATTTCAGAAAATAAATTCGGTGACATGTTCAAAAAAACCGTATAACGCTAAAAAAAATTTAAGACGCTTCGTAGTAAAATTGGTTTGTCTATGTAATTTTTATTTTGCGTATGGTTAAGTTTAGGGGTAGAAATAAAGTTAAAGTCGACCATGCCTTGTTACTTCGGTTATTTATTAAAAATAACATTGGGCAGTTCGTTTTAATATTCAATATTATAATGCCACATTTCTCTTAGTTTCTAACATATTATTTTATAACTTAAATACTCGTTTTTCAATTTAAATAACTCATTAACCTCCCAAATTTTTAAAAAGCTATTAAAGTTTCTGTGTGTAGTGGAAACGTGCCCTTATAATCAAGATAAGTTAAAAATATAAGATCAGATGGCACCACCATCCAAAGCATCGACTCTAAAACGTGATGTCATTGGTTGACCAGCTCGTCGAACCGTTCCTAAACTTCGTACAAGTCACACACGAACAAGAACAGTCGTGCATGCGTAGCCATTCATATAACATGGCATATGTTCAAATAATTTAGGATTATAAAATAAATATTAAAATATTTCAAGTTGTTTTCATTTAAATAAAAATATTCAACATATAAAAAACAAAAATTCCACAACAAGTAAATCTATAAACACTACAAGTGGATTAATTAGCTTTGGAACGCATTCTTGAGTTTGTTATGAAATCTGAAAAATTAAAAGCCACTATCTAAATAAATATTAACTTACCCTATTAAATATTCACTAGCAGACCCGGTCACGCTTTACTGTCACAATTTTGGGTATTTGGTGTAGGACACTCGTATTTATTCTGATACACCTGGTATTTAGTGTAGGGAACCCGTGACACGAAATTTGTATATACACCCGGAATTTGGTATGCACCCGGTATTTGGTGTGGGTCACCCACACCTCGATCATTTGAAAGAGTTGAAATTGAAAGATTTTTACATAATGGAGTTGCTTCAGTATTAAGTTTCAATCTCCCTTAAATTTAAGTATTGATATATAATATAGTACACGAAAAATTTCTTATATTCTTATATTCTTTAATAATTTAATAATGATTTAAACTAAAAAAATCTATCCAAATACAAGCTCTGTTTTTTTATTTGTATGTTTTTTTATTTGTATGTTTTTTTTTTCATTTTTTTGTGTTTGTTTTTTGTTAGGGTTATTTTGTTTACTCTTGTTATAATTCATTAGATATTCATAAGTATTGTAAATTTTAATTATGATTTAAACCCCTACACATTTTGCAATAGTAAATTTATTTAAACCAGATGGCCAACTTCTCTATCTCACGATCGTTAAAATAATATAAAACAATATCTATACTAATATTATAAAGAATAAAACATTTGTATTTTTCTTTGTAACAAATAAACTTAAAAACTACTGGACCGATAGCGCTTGTCGAAGTGTTTTTGTTAAAAATATTTCTAAACATTAAACAAAATTTTGATTTTTACCTTAGAAATTTTTCCGAGAAAACCTCTTTAACAAGCACTAGGTTCTCATGTCAATATTGTGTACACAAAATTTCATAACATTTGTATCAGTATCTTTTAAATTATTTGTACTGGGAAATTCAAAGAAATACAACATATATTACATGTTATTTAAGTCAACAGCTGTTTAGAAGCACAGTCCTTTATGTCAGGATAACAGCTGTTGATTATAAAGATTGAGATTTTGCGCATTTGAAACAATAATTAAACAGGTAACAATTATGAAAAAAATTTAAAAAATATATAAAAACCATCGAGAAAATGATTTTATTGATCGAACAAACAATAAACAAAATTTATCAATCAAATAAAATAAAAAAGGCTGTATTCGAGATATAAAACAAGCTAGCTCCATATAGAAGCAAAAATATAAGGTACGCATTATTACACTCTAACTCAGCTACGGTGATAGACCATAGGAGTATGATGCTAAGATTTCAGCGCTATAGTAGCAAAAAATAAGTGCTCATAATACACTCACTGACTATTTTCCATAGACTAAAAAAATGTGTATAGTTATTTTAATTTATTATACACTATTATATAACATTTAATCTTTTACAAGTTTAATGTCTAAATGTTGGTAGTTCTAAATAGTTTTTAATTATACCAGTAGTTAGAGTCTTCATTAGCTTTAATGTCCAATACACATACAGGTGAGATTAGAAAGAAAAAATTCTGAGATTATTTTATGTTATTTAGACCGATAAAGGCGCCATATATAGAGAGCTAAAATTTTTTTAGTAGTTTGAAGTTTTTTAATATTTCTACTTTATTGCAGCAACCAAAAACTGAACCTACAAGATCTTTAGTGCATCTTTTATACTTGCTTTGAAATTTTTTTTTTCTTTCTGGAAAAATTAATGAGAAACAAGAGAAACAAAGTGAACCTCCGAAAATTCAAATTAAAAAAATATATACTAAAGATCTTGGTATTACGTATAAAAATTTTATTACAAAAATAAGATTAATGAAAAACAAACTATAATAAATATTTTCTATTCAATATCTGATTCATCAGAAGTATACGGGCGACTGTAATGTTGGGTCCTTTATTATTACACGCTGTTCTCAGCTCGGATCTCTCTGACACGCATTTCCACTCGCGTTAAAATTTAATTTTTAAAATTCGCAAACCCCTATTAGGACTAAGTTTTTTGCAGACCACTCTATATCAATGTGTCCTCAATAAAACAGCGCTTATATTGATATAAAATTTTTTCTATTATCAATCAAGTGAAGGTAACTGGCATCGACATACCTGTTTATACCTGACAACTGAGTAGTTTGTCCAGGTAAATAATAGGCAACCCAACGGCTGTACATTCTATACGTTTGATACTTTAAGTTGAAAATTTTCCTATTATCTTGATTTGCAACATTTATTCAAAAATAATTTTTTTTTTTAATAATTAAAAATAGCCTGTCTAGGAATTTTTTAGTCCATCCATTCTTAACATATTTTCTAATATACTAAATTTGTTATAAAATAGGTTTGGATCTTCTACTATAATATATAAACAGTATTCTAATCCTAAAATGCATAGCGCTACGAGTCTGTCAGAAGTATCGAAGTTTATAAAAAGTTCGCATCCTGGCGGCTGGCTGACATAGTGGGAAGTGTTCATAGTCAATGTTCATTGTTTTTTTTTTATAAATATAAACATAATTATTATTTTACAATATTATAATGATATTACTTATTTGTATTTTTATATCACCTGCATTTACTTATAACAACTAATTAATAATAATGAAAATAAAAACTATTTTCATGACAGATACATAATTAATTAATTATGGAAAATAATGTTTAATCTATTTTTTGAATGCTTCATCATATTTGTAATAATCTAATTACGATTTGGATCGCAGATTTAACAAATATATTTATACTTAAAAAACATTTATTTTCAAGATTGTTTTATAGTAATTAAAATAATCGATAATCAACTAAAAAACTCAATAATTATTTAAACAGTGTAACAATTAAAATATTATTTATAGCACTATTTATCCCGAAGATTAGTACATTTTAAGACTAGTACACTATTTCTCCTGAATACTTGTACATTTTAAGACAGGTATTAATATTATAAAAGTTTCAAATCACAATTATATATATTAAAAATGAAAATAAATAAGTTACTATAAAGCAAACTTGAAAATAAATGTATTTCAAGTATGAATGTAAAAATTTATTTCTTAAAGTTTAGATCCAAATCCTGATTAGATTATTACAAATATGGCGAAACATTCAAAAAATTAATTTAAACATTAAGTTTTCCAGCGAAAATTAATTATGTAACTATCATAGTGGTTATTATTGTTATTAATATTTAGTTAGTCTGACAGAATTGAAGTAATACAAATTAAAATAATTAATATCATTATAATATTTTTGTCAGTAGTAGTTTTTGTTTGTTTTTTTCTTTTTAATTAGTTTATTTTGTGTTTATTATTTTTATCTTTATAACAATGTACTAATCTACGGAGCTCTAAATAATAATCATATATTAATATATATGTTACGGCAAATGTACACTTTTACCGTAAAATGTGTACATTTCCCAAAAAGTTAAGTCTACTTATTAAATGTATGAAGAAACTGTGTCTCGAGCATTGTGCCACGCATTTGCCAATTCTGGAAAATCGCGCTGTGTAGCGTCGTGTCGTCAATTTGCTCTAACTCATTCAATTGCAACAAAAAACAGCACTCTGCCATGTCACGTTGCACTGTGCCACAAACTTCGCAATATGCGCCAAGCCTTAGACTAATAGTTTAATTTTAATATACCTACGTCAATTTTTATTTAACTATTTTATTGTAGACATATGTTTTATTTTTACATTCTTTATTCTGGTTCTCGAGGCAAAAACGGAAATGAATGAATAAGGCTAAAATATTAGTGAACAGTATTTATGAATAATCTGTAGAAAGTGTAGAGAAAATCCAATAAGTACTAAATTATGTCAAAGCTTAATAATACCAAAAAACAAAGCTTAATAATACCAAAATTCAGAGATATTAGTCATGCAATAGGCTCTGTGAACTTTTATCAAAGTTAAATGTAATTTAATTATCAACTTGTAAGTATTATTAAAGTGTATAATCGAGTGAGAGGTCCGGAGTAAACTAGTAAGCCCTGTAGTCAGATATAGAAAGAACGGTTCTGGCCAATTCTAGAACTAATCCAAAAGGAAATATCTAGGTACTGTGTGATCTATACTTTGTCCAAACCTGATAGCTAAGCCACCTGCAATGTAGGAGAAGGACCAATGTTAGGATACTGCAAGATTTTAACCACATTATAGACGTTCATACGGCTACCCACTAGAGATCAGTTACCAATATACAGGAGACAGCCCATTTCCGTCCCTGACTTATTTGAAACCATAAGTTGAGCCAATTATTCGACCACACATTTGTTGAAGCTAGAAAACCTTCCAGAAACTACCAGAGTTCCATCGATTTGTATTAAACTTGGTTGTTACTAATAGTTTGCTGCGGACCTTCTTTTTTGATCCTAACTCTTTGTTGTTGACGAAGACTGACTGGTTTCACGAAGACTTCTCTTTGGTACCTTGTGGTTGTTCTAAAGTTTTCTTTCCAAAGGAATAGTCTAGGATAAGCTTCTATGTCCTACTATTGAGTGATATCGCAAATTTGTTACAACAACAATTAATTTTTAAATTCCATAGTTGTGTTTTATTGTTATTAGTATATATACAACAATGTCTACAGTATTCTGATGGTAGTACCTTTGTTGTTTGTATCGTATATTTACAGTAGATACACTTGTATATTCAACAAGGTATTGTATTATATGTTATGTATTTATCGTACGCTCACAATAAACGTATATACTGTTTATTGTTGATTGAAAACTAATGCACTCAAATACTATGTTGTACTGTTTTATTGTATTGTTATACTACTATTTTACTACTGTGTTATATCTTTTTTCAAGATCACTCAATTGGATTTGATTGGTATTGTTGCATTTTCGTGATGAGCGAAGATGCAACTTTAGTCTAGATTGAGGTTGCGTACGTGAGTACTGGGCAGATGCATGATTTGTAGAGTCGATGCTTTCAATGTTCGTCCAGTTAACTCGTGGGGCTGAGTAATGGTATAATCCTGCAAAGGATGTGTTTCCCATGTCTACGCTGTTTGGCGTTTAGTGTCCAGTTCAACTGTTTGTGTAGTGTTACTCTCAGATACTCTACACTTGGTGGAGTTCATTTTGATTTTCCAATACTTTAAATAGCTTTCAAGAAAGCTTTTTCTTGACCATGCTTATTCAAATTTTTCAAGGATTTATTCAAGTTAAATCCAGTAGCAATGTGGTCGAAGGGCCGGTTAAGCTGGACAACTGTGGAGTGGTTCGATCTGAAATCAAACTATGTATCGGTAGCTTAAAGGTGACTTTAGTTGTTTTTCCCGGCATCGTAAGGTCTAAAACGATTTCCAAAGGTCCGGAAAATAACCAAGTGTCAAGCATGTAATATATGTATATATATATATATATATACATATATATATATATATATATATATATATATATATATATATATATATATATATATATATGTTATATGCTTGACACTGAGGGGGAAATGCATAAAACTGCACTGGTCGAGTAGTCACCTTTCCAGGAGACTTTCAGCACGGTGCGGGGCTCGGACCAGAAGAAGTCTAGAACATACTCGTTAAAACTCTAAACTCTTGAGGATACTCCATTGTAACCCACGCGTAACCGCCGTCTGTCATTACTTCGCAAATCATGTCGAATCTTCATCATCTTGGCCGCTGCATCGGCCACCGCTTTCCAAGTTTCCTCACAGCGGGCCATCAGGCTGACGAGGTTTTCAGGAGTACCCTTTCAATGGAGAACAGCATTAAGTTCTGCTCTCTCTGCAGCGAAACGGGGGCACGCGAAGAAAATGTGATCCGCCGTTTCTTCTTCGTGTGGGTAGTTTGGACATAGAGGATCGAAGTCCAAACCGAATCTGCAGAGTTAGGCTCGGAAGTTGCATGCCTGGTCAGCAACTGTGTGACATAGAAGTCCACTTCTCCATGTTCTCTGTTGAATCAGGGTGCGATATCTGGAATTAGGCGATACGTCCATCTTCCGTTTGATGATGATTCCCAGCGTCTTTGCCACATCTCGAGTGTGCGGCCTGTTTCTTCTGATGCACGTGTCGGAGTGTCGTCAGTGCCACTCTGCCTTCGTTGGTAGTTTCTCTGACGCTCGTTCGCCAAGATGTCGATTGGCGGAAGACTAGCTACTACACACACAGCATCATATTATACTGTACGGTAAGCGCATGCAACTCGCTTTGCACTTCTCCTGTAAACGCTAATCATTGGGCGAGCGTACGAAGAGGTATCCATGGCCGACAACCAGTTTGGTGCAGCGTATAAAAGGATCGAGCTGGTGACCGTTGAGTGAAGCTGTCTACGGCTCTGTCGTGGTCCTCCTGTGTTTGACATCAACCAGGTTCACCCTCTTGGATGCGTTCACCCCCTTGGATGCTTTTTGGCTAGCTATTCGAAGGTGTTCGTCGAACCGAAGCTTAGCGCCTAGATATCTCAATGACCTTTGAGATTCAATCTCACAATCTCCGATAGAAACGGTGATGGACTCCCTTATTCTTCGGCCGGTTACCAAGACGACTTCTGTCTTGTGTTCGGCCAGTTGCAGCCCAACGGATGTCAGCCACTGGCACATACAGGATACTGCTCTGTTTGCCTTAAATGTGACCTCTTCCAAATACTTGCCGACTACTACCACTGCCACCACGTCGGCAAATCCCACTGATGTACAGTCTTCAGGCATCGTCAGGTTCAGCACGGCGTATTACATGATGTTCCACAGGAGCGGCATAAGAACTGAACCCTGTGGAACACCACCGGTGACGTTGTACGACCGTATTCCCGTTTCCGTGTCATATGAAAGGACACGGTTCGAGAAATAACTGCTGATGATCTTCAGCAGGTATTCTGGAACCTGCATTAATCGAAGAGCGTTCAGAATGCAACTCCACCTTGCTGAGTTGAATGCATTTTTGACGTCGAGAGTCACAATTGCGCAGTATTTCTTTGCACCTGTTGTCCAACTTCTTCCGGCGATCGCAGCCCTGGCGATACCAACTTTTTCCACGGCATTGAGTGTGGATCTGGCATTGCGGAAACCAAACTGATTTTCAGAGTGCCCCGGGTCACTCTCACTAAAAACCGCTAGACGGTTGGCTACGATCCTTTCCAATTCATTGCTGGCCGTGTCAAGGACGCAAATTGGGCGATAAGATGAAGGCTCGTTCGGTGGTTTGTCGCCCTTTGGAAATAGGACCAAGTGTTGTCGCTTCCAGTAGTCCGGGAAGTCACCTCCTATGATGCAAGCGTTGTAAACAGAGAGAAAGATATCTGGTCTCTTTTTAATGGCGGCTTTCAGAGCATTGTTTGGGATAGCATCCGGTCCGGGAGCTTTTGTGTCTCCGATCTTCTGAATAGTCTTCTGCAGCTTTTCGTTTGTCACAGGTGGCACGTCCGGATCAGTCGGAATAGCCATAGCCATATGATCCGCTGATTGTTGGAGAAACAGAGTTCTCACTATCCTCTCCAGAAACTCCGAATTCGCTGGTATCCCGGAGCCTCGTCCTCGCAACTTTGCCATGACCAACTTGTACGGTCATCCCCAGGTGTCTTGATCGACTTCAGGTAGACGTGATTTCACACACTGCAGTTTACTCTCCTTGATGGCCTTGCTTAGAATTCCGCGAGCCTCGGTATATTCAGCCCTCAAAACAGGGATGGACGTTCGACCATGAGCTCTCTGAGCTCGTCTTCTGGAGCGAAGGCTTTCTCTTCGGAGATCTGCGATCGCATCGTTCCACCAATATGCTGGTCTTCTGCAGTTGTTTGCTCGCCTCGTCATCGATGCATTGCAAGCTCTAGTTAGGATTGCCATAAAGTGCGTGACCTTTGTATCGGAGGTACCTTCCGGCACGTTGACACCTTCCAACATCACTTCGAACATCGCCAGGTCAAAAGATCATGGGTTCCACGTATTCCGTCGTGAGTCACCCGGGTTTCTCAGCGCACGAGTGGTTGTCACCTCGAAGGTGATTGTTTGATGGTTGCTGTGCGCATAGTGGTCACAGACCTTCCACGATACGACGCGTGATACCAGGCTCTCATTTCCAAATGTCACGTCGATGATCGAACTGTTGCCGTTCTTCGAGAAGGTTGGAGTCGATCTTTTGTTCATAATGACTAAATCCATCATGGAGAAGCTGTCAAGGACACTTGCTCCTCTCTAGTTGGTCACTCTGCTGTCCCAATCCATGACCCAGGCATTGAAGTCACCAGCTATGATTGTCGGTCTCCTTCCTTGTAGTTATCCTACTATCTCGTCAAGCAGATGCAGAATTTCAGCATGTGAGGCACTTGGCCGGGCGTATACACTGCAAATATACGTGTTCTCTACCCTAGCCCAGACGAATCCTTCCCGACTCATCACTTGGACTTCCTGGACAAAGAGGCCCTTGCGAAACCAGAGTACGCCTTTGCCAGACTTGTCTCGCAACTGTAGCGAAAAAAAGAAAATGTTGTTAGTTATTTAAAGATTGATTTAAGTAAATAATAAATATATATAAAAATGGTATTAAAATAGAAAGAGAGATGAATTAAAGAAATTAAATAAAGAACGATGTAGAAAAAAAGAAAGTAAAACGATGTAGAAAGGAATAATATAAAAAATTTAATAATATAAAAATAAAAGTAATAATGGCGCTTGCGTGCTTAGATGTTATGTTAGGCCCAAACCAACGGATATATAACACGTTGACCCCCAGTTAGCTTCGCCGTATCACTATCTTCTTACCAAGAAGACCCAGCTGTTCTATTGAAAACCCAATTATGAAAGGGTAAAAGGCTACATTTAAGATTGAAATAAAAAATAACACCGATCAACGTATAACCAATTTTAATTTAACAAGAATTTATATATAATTAAGTAACAAACATTCAGAATCTAATAAATAAAAAAATATAAATAATTTAACTAGCAACACAATTAACATAATTAAATAACAATGAATATAACGATCTTAATAAAAAAAAAAACACGTGGTCCTTTTTTGACTAACACGTGGTATACCCGAATTGATCAGAAATTCGTGGTATATTAGAAATATAAAAAATTAACTAAAGTGGAGAAATAATAATTTATCTTCACCTACATACCCATGTCCTGTAGCAAAATTATATTAAATAAACATAGCTACGATTAATATGTTATGTCCAAACTATTGCGACTCGATATGATGTAGTATGTTGACTAATAGGTGTCCAGTAGTAAGCACGTTCACCGAACCTTGGTTGTAACCACTTGGACAGATGTGTAGACAAGAGTAGTTGTTACCACTTAGCCAGCTCAGAAGATAAGACAGTAGTTGTTACCACTCAAACGGATCAGAAGATAAGAGCCGTTTTAATTGTATATCTCAACGAAGTAAGTAATATGTTATTGTAAAATGGTAAAAAAGAAATGCGCACGCACATCTCTACTGAATAATAAAAAAAATAAACAGTGCCGCAATAATTTGAACAGTGTTGCAGCGAATTGTTATGTAGCGACTTTTTGCAATGAAATTATATTCGAATAATATTTTAAACAGTGCAAAGATAAAAATCGCTACACAACCATGATCTCGTACCTTCGATGTCTCGGTATTGTTCGCATAGGATTGCAGCGTCAATGTTCTCGTCGTAGGCTGACTGCCAGAAGAGGTCTTGGGCTGGCTCACAATGGTTGAGATTTATTTGCAGGAATCTCATCTTCTTTTCTGGTTGGACTCTCTGGCAGCCCGTTGGCAGGCGAGGCAAGAGTAAGTGAATGTTTGGTGGGTCGTTGCCGTTTCTCCTTCGCACAGGATGCACAATTTCTCTGTACAGACCTTGGCGGTATGGGTTACACTACTGCATCTAAAGCACTGCTTTAAACGGTCTGGGCCTTGACAGGACCGTGCAAAGTGACCAAAATCCAAGCATTTATAGCACCTTGGGATGACGTCTTTTTCTCTTGCTCTGCTGTACACCCATCTTACCCGCAATTTGCCTTTCAGTAGGAATGCTTTCGCAAGATTGGCTTGCAGAACCCGTACAGCAGCCTGTGTTCCTCTGCCCGCTTTCCGGATGAACTTTACAGCACTTACATGAACCGTCTCTGCTTCATTGATTTGCGACTTGATGGCTTCGCAAATATCCTCAGCCGTTGTCAGCTCTTCAATTCGATGGCCACCATGTCTATCCGACTAATGACTTCTGCTGTGTCTTTGAGTTTCCTCTCGACTGTGGAGCGTTATTCACTCATTTTGTCGTGTGCCTTCTTATCTACAACAAGCACCAGGTTTTTCTTCGTGTCCTTATAAATTTTGGTCACGCTATTTCCAAGTTCCTTCAGTTCTGAATCATTTCTTCAGTGACTTAAGTATGCCAGCGTAGCAATTTCCCTCCTTGGCCTTCACGGCTAGGGTGTCGGGTCGTGTTGGTCTCGCTGCTTTGCGTTCACGAGTATTCGGCTGCTTCTTTTCCTTTGTAATATGTATATATATATATATATATATATATATATACATATATATATATATATATATATATATATATATATATATATATATATATAACTGAGTAGAACAACCTACAAGGAAGATAGTGGAGCAGAACATTAGTTATACCATAGGAGCTCTCCTGCATTTAAGTTTCCTTAAAATGCTGAATACCTCATGAGGTAATACGCTGTTGATATAAATGGGATTTATGGCGGAAGAGTGAATATTTTCATATGATTCGGACACTAAGAGAGCCGCTTCTTCATCGTGCAATTCGTCGTCGCCTCTTAAGCTTAGAAGTTTTCCGACAAAAGAGGGAATAGACTTTTAGAACGATTGCGAAAATTTGTAACAATTTTCCAAACATTATTGTCACGTGTTTTTAGAGCTGAAAACATCTGTGATGTCTCTGGTTTCTGGCTGACTGATGCTGCCGGATTTTTACTGCCGATCCCGATTTTTATCAATCTCTGCTTTGGGCGTTGCCCTCTTTTGGGTGAAGGATGATCGGCAAATCCATGGTCTGAAACAAAAGGATGGCAATGTACCACACTCCTCTTCCACTGAATGCTGTGGATGCCCCGTACGTTTTGCGTACGAGACAGTTTATAGAACATTTCGGATATGCCGCGACGCAGTTGCAGCACGTCGCACACGCTGCCTATATACCATATGTAAATTCTTCTAGAACGTTCTACAGTTTCTAGTGTTAGAAACTACTATGCTATAATAATTATTACGCATCGATATTGAATATGAATCATTAGTTTTCTATTTATTCCTTATTGATACTACTATTCATTTGTAATCTATAGTGAGTAGCGGCTTAAAAATGAACACACACAAATTTTTTGCCAAATCGTATTGAATTGATAAAATTTTATGAAAATAAATAGGTATCTAAGAGTCATTTAATGTTCTTAAATATTATAAACTGTACATAATTATGTAATTTTAAATGTATGACTTAAAATAATAAAAATTGAATATCACTTTTGCACTTGCAGCTTAAAAAATTATAACATTTTTAACATTTTTAACAAATATGTAAGTGTATAGGGATATCATTATAAAAATTTGTAGTTTAGCTATACACTTTTTTTTTATAAATTAAAAGATGCATAAAAGTGTATTTTATAGTCTCACATATTGTTAAAATAAGAAAATTATTTAAAAAAATTTATTTAAAATGCTAATAAATTAATGTAGTTATTTTTTCTGACAGGATTACAAAAATGTATCTTTTATAAGAGTGTGTAGGTATACGTGTTTGTATTTATAGTCAAAAATTTTTCAGAAGTATTATTTTTGTAAACAATAGATTGAAAGATTGAGACTACAATATTTAATTTTGCCAAAAACTCAAGAAGGTGATCTTGTATATTGGGAACAAATGCTCAAAATTATTATTTTTTAACCTAGATGCGCAAATGTGATAATATTCAATTTTTGGAGAAATTTTGGAGTTCATACAAAAATCTTTTTAACGTGAAAGAAATATATTAGTTGGACATTAATGTTTAAATAAATTAAGTGCCTATTAAAATATCTTTTTAACATGAAAGAAATATAGGAGATGGACATTCATATTTAAATAAATTTATTACTTTAAACCTTAAATAACAAGTTAAAAGTAATTTAGTGTCATGATTTTTATAGATTTATATGTAGACTTTTTATTAAAGGTATACACTATGTATAGGTACAAACTTTTTCATTTATTTGTGCACACAAATACTTAATATTTATTTTTCGATTTTTTTTAAAAACTGGCCAGTAAATAACCATTAGCCTATAGGCAATCTTGTGTATGTATACTTAAACGCAGAGATTATGTTGTTTTGCCTGTAGGTATATACTCAACACTAGCCATGCGTTTCACTTAGCGCTCACAACGCTCAAAAAACTTATTCAGCTGCTTCACAACTTCCACATGTCAACCGCGGTCGCTGTGTCATGTCAAAAACGTTTTTAATGACGTTATATTTAAGTTAAAGGTTGGTGAAAAAAAATTACTTTGTACGATTCTTAAAAGTAGAATTTAGTGAAAACTGAGGCTTCAACAAATTTTTTATTATGTTATATCTAAAATTATTGCTTATATTTAAGGAACGTTCGTCGGTAGTTATAGTAAAAAAATAAACTAGTAGATAATGATCGTAACTTTTAGTATGTTAACGAAACATATTATTATATTACGCAAAAATATGAGTACCTTGCCGATCAATTAAGAGAGTAATTATTAATTGATCAGCAAGGTACCCACCTAATTAATTTTTTCGTATGTTCGTCATCAAGATAATACAAAAACGAAATGAAATAGGAAGCTGAAATTTTGGTGTATTTTAGGCCTAAAAAGTGAATGAGTAAAATCGGCCAATTGGGTGCAATGGATCCACAATCAAACTTTAAAACCATATATGATAGAACAAAAATTCGCAAAAAAAAAAAAATAATTGTATTTTAAAAACAATAATTATTTTGTTTTAAATATTTTTTGGTAAATTATTTAAGCTTTTCTATAATTTCAGATCTAGTAAACTTATATATTTATAATACGTAAGTTATTATTGTGTATGTCTGTATTTATAACGGTATAGAGTGCATATTTAGAGTATTTTATGAATGCTAATGATTAAACATAGTTCAAACATTGATACTTATTACTAGACTATATGTCGAGTATTTAAACAATTAACACTGTTATTATTCACTTGTGTTAGTTAATAATTAGTAGTTGCATTGAATTTATTTAAGGATAAATAAATTGCTTATTCAGGAATAAATAACATTTTGATTGTTATTCACGACAAAAAGATAAATTAATTAAATTTACTATTTTTATTCGGATGATGAAAATAAAATATCTCAATTATTCTATCAGTTGTGTGAATGCGAACATTCAATTCACTAACATTTGAAAACACACGAACCATTTTTTTTATTTGGAGCAATCAACAATTTATTTGTGTGATTCTAATTGCTAGTGCGTTTGTTTACAACGAATAATTTAAATTGTTCATTTGTTCAATAATGGATATTCCAAAGAATGCCTTTACATGGCCAGATTATGTGGTATTTCTTATAATGTTATTTGTATGTTTATTAATTGGAGTATATTTTGGGTTTATTAAAGTATCCCAAAATGTAACAGATTATTTAATTGGAAGTAAAAATATGTCTGTATGGCCTGTAACTATTTCACTTGTTGTCAGGTATGTAGAAATTGTTAGACTTATTAGAGGTGTAATAAATATATGTTTACTCAAAATATAAAAAAATGCGCCTTTGAATTTTTATGCCTATTTAAAAACATTAAATACTCGATTGTTATGTTGTGTTGCGTTATTTCTGAAAATTAATTTTGTTTACTTATCTAGAACATTCATTTTAATAAAAAAAAAAAAAAAAAAAAATAATAATAAAATAAATAAATAAATAAAATAAATAATTAAATTAGTGTATTTTGTAATTTTACGTATAATCGTGGAAGATTCATATCGTCGCGTTTTTTGATTATTTACTAAAAAAATTGTCACACAAATTAATAAACATTCTTTATGACAAAAAATATAGTAAGTTAAAAAATTAAAATAAAATTTATAAGAATTTATTGTAAAGCTCAATTTAGTCCAATAAATCCCGACCTTAAATTGCTCTTTGTAACATATTATAAAATTAATTTTTTTAGCTTATAATTTTTTAGCCATAATTATGTTTATTAATGTGTGTGGAAATTAATACCAAAAACTATAATTGAATCAAAGAAATGCATTATTTTAACACCTTCCACAATACTTGCAATTTTGAGTAAATTTACAGATTATTTTTATTATTATTATTTGTTTTAAATTATTATTTTTTTTTGGGTCAATCATTTTACAATTAAAAATGTAAAATCTCTATAAATTTGGAAGTATTATTTGAGTAATGTGTTATGAAAATTACATAATTCCCCACATAATTTTAAATTTTTGTTTTGAAAATCAGAAGCAGGGGCGTAGGAACGAAATTTTTACCCCCCCTAAATTTTCGATGATAATGGCACACCCAGGGAAATTCCTGGGTGGGCAGCTGCCCACCCTGCCCATACGGCTCCTACGCCCCTGATCAGAAGTCATTCTAACTATTGAACACTAAAATTTTAATCTAACAGATATAAAATTATGTTCATCGATATTGATTATTGTCTTGTAAGTAGTTTAAGCAATTAAAGACATTATTAAAAATAATTTTCAAAAAATCAATTTGCCTAGATGATAGGGATTCCATCTTATTATTTTCAATTATTAGATAATATCATTAATTTTTATAAATTAAAAAAAATCTATATAATTGTACTGATTTTTTTTTTAATTTCCCCTAGAAGAAGAATTTTTACCAAAAAAACAATTCTGGAATAAAAACATACCTAAATCATTATTATCGTCATATTTACAATATGCTAGAGTATTTATATTAATTTTAGTCTAAAGTTTGTAATGCTAGAAAATATTAACAGCGCAAACAAAATTTCGGTACATATGGGTGTTCATAGAATGTGGACCATTTTCTTTTGCCCGTACGTCCGCCATTAAAATAACTCAATAATGAATAAAAATGTATGTAAAAAAAAACAATTTATTTGAAACAGTTTTCTGTAAAATGTGTGGATTCGCTACAACTTCAGCTCAAATGTAGCTAATAAAAACACCTTATACCATAATAGTATACCGGACTGATTCTCTTTCTTGAAAACAATGTACCCGTAACATATAATGCAGATGGAGATACTAATAGTTGACGTTATACGTAGGTATTTCCCTCATAAATAACATTAACTTTAATAAATAATTTCAGATCAATTCCCCTGAAAGACGCTTGAATTAAAGTAATATAAAAAATTATTCCAGTTCCGTATTGCAATACTCAACTATATGTCGAGTATCTAAACAATTTACACTGTTAGTTGTCATTTTCACTTGTTTACATAAGATTTACTATAATTTATATTAAGTTTTTATTTTAAACAAATGTTCTAATATTTAATTTATTTTTCTTGTCTGTTTTAAATTTGGTGGGTTTGAAAAATAATAATTATAAAATGGCACTATAGTAAAGATCTGTTCTCTAATGATTTTCTCAGTCAGCTTTACTTATCAGAATCTATTGAAGACCGAAATTATTTCCAAATTACTAAATTCTATTATGGAGTCAAATCCGAAACTCAATACATTATAATCTATAAATTAAGTTGCTGAGCAAAATTTATAATTTGAAAAAATTTATTTATTCGCATAAAAAATTCAACAGTAATAGATTCTGTAATATTAATTTCTATAAATTCATATGTCTTATTATAAATACAAACGGTACTTCATATTTTATAATTAATCACAATTTACAATAATAATAAGTAGTGGGCAATAATAATAAATATAATTTTAAAAAATATATCCTGTTTTCAATTATTATACTTATTACCTACATTTTAAAACCATCTGTATTATTAGACAAGGCTGGTATGACTTGATTGTTAACATACCCAGTTTCTAAATCATTTGCGCAAGTTTTTAATTATGATATTTTAGGACAAGGGTCGCCAACATTTTCTAATGTGAGTAGTGTAGTATTAAGCACCACTGGTAGTGTAAGACCTAAATTTGATGCGTGTGAGGTATATTTCGTAAAGCCCTCAGATGACGTAAGAAAATGGATTTTATAATGTATTCTTGATATCAAGAAAGAAAAATTAAAAGAAACTAAAGAAACAGAAAGTTTTTGCTCTTAGCCTTGCTTAACTCCTTAATTTTATAATACTTCTGTATAGATGCTATAAAAAATAAAAACAGACAAAATAATTTTTAAAGCATTCTTATTTATGAGATCAGAGAAAATATTTCTTAAATCATTTTTATTTGTGAAGTCTTCAATTACTCAATAAGTGTCACATAATAAGTCGTAATGACTTGTTGAAAGACTCTTTTTGATAATTTACATGTCCAAATCATAAATAAGAATTCATAAGCTGTTCTTTCAGATAAGATATTTTTATCTGGGGTAGGCTTCCAAGAAATTAGAAGATATAATATTTTGTATATGCAGACAAATGCCAGCTTTACAAAAGTAGTACGCTAATTGACATGGGGAATGTCAATAGACGTATATAGAAGTATGTGCACACAAATATCTGTACCGTTTGAATCTCCACCTATAAATAAAGACATTGCAAGTAATTGACAAAAATTGGATTTTCGATTGACTGGTTGATTGACTGGATAACCGTCCCTGATATAGTATATATAGTTGCATTTGGTAATTCTCTAAAAATGGTCTATTGGTTATGTCATTTTGAAAGAACATAACCAATAATAATCTAACATGAGATTACCTAAGATGTTCACGAAGTTTCTGATGATTTCTAAAATCTTCATTTCCGGATGAATTCAAGTGTTTGCGTTATATCTATTGACCAAAAATAAACACTTTCGCACTCCAGGCATTTTTACGAAAACTTCTTCGTTTTTGCGCTATAAATGAATCAAGTTAAAAAACATTTACCAACAAAAAAATTAGTAGCCATAACTTGGTCAATTTTTAGAGAGATTATTTTAAGAGAAATCTTGTCTCATGTAGCAATATCTATAGGTACCTATCTCTGACCCAAAAAAGTCATAAGCAGAAAAGCAAAAAACAAAAAAAATCTTTTTAAATAAGCCGTTTTGATGGAAAATTCAATTCTCTACATAAAAGATTCAAGTCAAAAATGTAAAAATAGTTCCTCGTTTGCGAGATATATTGAAAAAATTTAAAAGACAGCGTTTTCACATCTCTCTCTCACATAGCACCCTGCTGTTTTTTTTAGTGAATGACCCATTGATCGATTCATATAAAAAAACTCGTGAACATGTTAGTTCTTTACTGCCCTGATTTTTAGGACGTAATCAATAACCTAATAAACCTAATAATTTCAATTACGCCCTTGATATTTTAGCTATATTTCTGGAATATCATTTTTGGGTCTCCCTACTGAAATTTATATATTTGGTATACAATATTATTATGCAATATTAGATGGTGTATTGATGGCATTTATTGGTAATTATATATATTTACCTGTTTTTATGGATTTGCGACTAACTTCGACTTACGAGGTACGTAATATTGGTTTAAAAATATCGATGCATTTATATACCTTCGGTGTGTTTATATAATAATATATTTTTCAGTATTTAGAACTGCGGTTTGATAAATCTTTGAGACGACTTGGATCAATTTTATTCATTGTTAGTGTGGTACGTAAAAATTATTATTATTATTATTTGTTTTAATTATGAAACAAAGATTTTAACTTTAAAAAATTATATAACCATAAACAACAAGCATATAGTTAGAGGTCTTTATGTGGTTATGGTGTCGAATTTAATAAGAATTTTGGGATTGGTATTAGAAAGAAGGGAATTATCCGGCTTCGGCATTTATAATTAATTATGATAATGACAAATTCTGTATTTGTATTAAACATACAGTTTTGGTAGACATTTTTATGGCATTTCTAAATATGTAATGGGCTACATATATTGTTAAATATTCCATTAATTTTTTTGACAAATTTGTTTAAACTGAATTATTTTTGTGCAGTACTTTGGATATATAATATAAAATTATGAAAAAAGTGATTTTTTCAAAAAGCTCCTATTCGATCTCGAAATCACTCAGAGGCGTTAAAATATAATACTTTCTTCGGAAACTTCCAAATCCTATTTACAGCATTCCAGTTATATAGATCATAAAATTTAAAGCTATGAATAAATGAGGCTATGAAATGTTTTTGTTATTTTTTATTTGTAAAATGTGCCACCCGGTTATTACGTAACGCACAATAAAAAGGTCATTTCTTTTCTGTTGACTCAATATTTGTACTAATTTTCATCAAAATCAGAGATTTGTCAGCGCTCACATTTGATCATTTGGTATGGATCACTAATATAAACGGTATAATCTGAGACTAAATAAATTAATATGAAAGCTTTTTCAAAATAAGTCAATACACTTTGTGTTTACGTCAGATCGGTTTGCCCTCCACCTAAGATCCGTGGCTGAAGACGCAAAGAGAAGGTAGTTCAGTCCCTTTTTCCTCTCTGGTTGTCAACCGTTTTGCTTTTTTCGTTTTGTTTGATAGACATAATGAGGGATACAACAAGCCTATACTTATTTATTTATTGTAAATTTTATACAGCAAAGTGACAGTCGTTTTCGTCTTGTTTTTTATTTTTTGGGAATTTACCTTCACTCTGGATTACTGATTTTGCACAAAGCAAAGAGGGTGACATCAGTTAAGAAGGCAGTGATATTCAAAGCATTTATGAGATCTTCAGTACAATACCTCTATTACTTTATCTGAAGCCTAAGATTCATATAAAATGTTTTGTATTTCAGATGTTATGGCTTCCACTTGTTATTTTCGTCCCAGCATTAGCTCTTAATCACGGTAAGTCTTCTAAAGTAGAAAACATATATTATCAAACAATATATTATTCAAACAATTATGCCAATTTCGTTGTGAACGAAGTCGATAAGAGAATTGGTAGTAATGTAGTTGTAGAATTGATTGAAGTTTTGAACCTGATTTAGTTGAATGTTAAGAAGGTAATCTCTAATATAGAAATAAGATAGTAAGATCGTACTTGATTTTAGATTCGTGTCCGCAGTGTTTTAATTTTGGAGAATTATTTGTTTCAGAAATTCAACTTTGGGATTTAGAGACTTCGAAAATCACATATTATCTTTTTCTTCTATCGTTCCTTTCTTTTTTTATTGTTATTTTATAATTCAATTAACACATAATGGACACTTGAATCATCTTGATCTTACTACTACCTATAATATTCTTTTTTGTGTGCTATTTGTAATATACCTTCTCATGGTCTTTCTGTGTGTTTTCCTGGATCTTTCCTGGAAACGCCACAGTTTTTTGCCGCTAGTTTAATATTTTTAAATAGATCTATCCAACGTCTTTTCCATTTATACGATAAACATATACAAGGGATTTTTTACTAGACATTTATAAAAAATTTGAAAAATAATTGGAATAGCGAAAATTATTTCAACTAGGCGTTCAATTATGTGAAAGGGCTGATTATTCTTAAGTGCATAATAACTTTTAGGAGGATAGGTTCTAGGTTATATGAGAATCAAGTTAATTGTAGATTTAGATTCTATAAAGAAAAAACTAAGCATTTGGGTGAAAAATTTCTTTTAATGTATATCTTAATTTTAAGATATGTGTAAAAATTAAACAATTTTTTCAAAAATTATTGTTTATACCATAATTAAAAAAAAAAAAAAAAAAATTGAAAATTGCTTATAGATTTTAACAAGGAATCATGTTCTTGCTTTATGTTTGTTGTTGCAACAAATATCGCGGATAAAAGAATAAACTAGGAACCGATCATTTTATTCTTTTATAAACTTCATTTTTAGTAAAATATTTTTTCCATAATATGTCAATTCGAAACTTTCCCTCAATTTATTTCTATGGTTATTTAAAAAAGACGTGTGGCACTCGGGGACTGCCGCGATAAAGCTATTGCATAGCATTTTGTATCCACAAGCCACACCTCCTTGCCACACCGCCTTCAAGCCACACCTCCTTGCCCGTCGGAGTGGGGAGCGTGAGGTTTTTTCGTTACGGAATTTCTGGATTCGAACCCGCGTTCAAGGCCCGCGATAGAAGCTATGCAATAGCTTAAAAAAATTTTTGTTTACCCATAAAGAGTGGTTAATACCCCCTGGGCAAAAACTACTTTTAGTGTAAAATTTTCAAGTAAAAAAATATTGAGAGTGTGCGAAAATCGTTTTAAAATTTTGTTCAAAATTTTATATGAACACTTTAAAAATGATAAAATTTGAACAACTAAAAACGCGTCATGGCGTAATCATGTTAAAATAATAATAATATATTAATATACAAATATCTGTGAAAATTTATTCTGTTGTATTGTATATCCATAACCTGTGTTGGTGAGTACAAATAAACATTATCATCGTGTCATTTAATAATGTTAAACTTTAGTTCGGAATCTATCGGCATGTGCGCCTCACGGAATCTACCTTTTTTAATATAACTTTCTAAGTATAATTAATAATAATAAAATAAAATTAAAAAAAATATAATAGAAAACATAAACTTTGTTTTGTTATAAAACTTAAACATCATCTTTGCAATTATTACAAAAAAAATTTTGATTTCAAAAGCCTAATTGCTAATAATGCAAAAGTTATATTGTTTAGTAACTGGAATCAACGTACACATCATAACACCAGTTGTCAGTGCGGTGTGTATTTTCTACACTTGTGTGGTAATTTTTGAGCTATTTAAGTGATGTAAAATAAAAAAAAAAATGATTTGTTAAAAACATTTATTTCTAGGGTGGAATACGCGCAGTGATATGGACTGATTTTCTACAAGCATTTTTAATGATGAGCTCAATGGTTTTGGTATTAATCAAAGCGACATGGGATCTTGGTGGTTTTGGAATGATAATCGAAAGAAATATAGCCTCTGGTAGAATAGAATATCCAGAGTAAGTAATTAAGATTCGATAAATCACACAACGAGATATCTGTATTTGAATAATTGAATTGAATTTAAATTAGTTTTAATACATTAATTAAGATTCGATAAATCACACAACGAGATATCTGTATTTGAATAATTGGGGCGATTACGATATCAAGGGCCCCTCGATTTGACTTTTAATTATGATAAAACAAGCTAAAATAAGACGAAAATGAAGAATACTAACTTTCTTGTTTTCACCTATTTTTCGAGTTATCGAACTTTTTTTTCGAAAATATACCCCAAAATAACCATATATTTTTTACGTTTATTTCACAAAATAATCACAATTTAACACATTTCACAAGATTTAATTACTATTTGTTGTTACAATTAATAAAATTTCAGTTATTAACAACCAAAATTTCAATTTATTTAAACGAAATAAACACTTTTATTTTAATCACTTTTTTTGCATATTCACGCCATTTTTTATCATATATATTTGACTGAGAAAAAAATAACTAAGTAACATTATTTTGAAATATTATAGCAAACATTAAAAAAAAAAGTTTCTTAAAATGAGGTGCTGTACAATGTCAAAATGTTTTAAATATTAATTAACAGTAAATGTCAAAATGTTTTAAAAATTAATTTTTTGTTATAATTATTGGGGATTATTATTCATGATATTTTTTATTATTATGAAATATTAACATTCAACTGTACGTTCAACATGTGATTAAACTACCCATAGATTTGTCGGGTATGGTTTGCACGGGTCGGGTTGGTTTTTGGCCCCTACGTTCAACCTGTGATTAAACTACCCATAGATTTGTGGGGTATAGTTTGCACGGGTCGGGTTGGTTTTTGGCCCCTACGATCAACCTGTGATTAAACTACCCATAGATTTGTGGGGTATAGTTTGCACGGGTCGGGTTGGTTTTTGGCACCTACGTTCAACCTGTGATTAAACTACCCATGGATTTGTGGGGTGTAGTTTGCACGGGTCGGGTTGGTTTTTGGCCCGTACGTTCAACCTGTGATTAAACTTAAATTTTTGATTTGCCGATGAAATCTTAGCATGAATATTTTATATAAAATTCAACAATAAAATCTTCATTATATTCATTTAGGAATTTTTTTTTTCTTAATGTTTGCTATAATTTTTCAAAATAATGTTACTTAGTTATTTTTTTTCAGTCAAATATAAGTATATAAAATGGCGTGAATATGCAAAAAAAGTGATTAAAATAAAAATGTTTATTTCGTTTAAATAAATTGAAATTTTGGTTGTTAATGACTGAAATTTTATTAATTGTAACAACAAATTGTAATTAAATCTTGTGAAATGTGTTAAATTGTGATTATTTTGTGAAATAAACGTAAAAAATATATGGTTATTTTGGGGTATATTTTCGAAAAAAAAGTTCGATAACTCGAAAAATAGGCGAAAACAAGAAAGTTAGTATTCTTCATTTTCGTCTTATTTTGGCTTGTTTTGCCAAAATTCATCAAAAAATCGAGGGGCCCTTGATATCGTAATCGAACCGAATAATTGAATTGAATTTAAATTAGTTTTAATACATTTTTTGTTTAAAGGAGGATTCTATAGAGCAAGACCTATTAATTACATCTTTTATTTATAATCTTCTTTTATGTGCATGAGTTGTAAAATCAAACCCAATTCTTTTCAATTGATAATTTCTATTAGTATAAATATAATTATAATTAATTTTTATACTTGACATATATAGAATATGTCAAAGTATCTTAGTTTTAGTCTAAAGTTTGTAACGCTTGTAAATACACTAACAAAACTTTGGTGGCTGTGTTCATAGAATCAGCCAATTAGTCCATTTCTGTTTGTCTGTACGTCCTACTGACATCAAGGTATTTCAAAAACGAAAAGTCATAGCTTGCTGAAATTCTGTGATAATGCATTATAATAGCTGCTGGTTTTAGTTTTGAAAAAAAATTTTTTTTCGATTTTTTAAGACAAAAAGCTTTCTACAAAACATATATTTAAAAAGTTTATAAAATGGAAAAATTAAAATTGGTTTATTAGGTTCGTCCTAAACACTAAAAAACTGTCAAAATATGTCAATTTTTTAAATTGCTATAACTTTTGCAAGAAAGTATTGATAATCTAAAAAATTTCAGAGAAGATGCTCTTTAATAAACTCATTAAGTGCCCGAATCTGAATTTTGAGAAATAAATAGTTTCTAAGAAATTTATATATTTATGTAAATTCTATTTTTAGCACTCAGGAAAAATACTAATTTCCCAATTCAATGTGATCCAATTTTTATTTTGAAAAATACATTCTACTCTTAAAGAGCTATGTTTTTACGTAAACTTAAAAGTAAACTCAAATTAACTCGTTCAATTGCTTTCAAATAGTATTGAACATTACTTTAAAGTTTATGTAGAAAGATAATTCTGAAAGAATTAATACCTCCTTAGAATAGCTTTAATGACATGAATGATGTGGCACCGTATCTTCCAAGTGATGAAAGGAACCATCTACAAACTGTGAGCTGAGGTATGAATTATGTGCCACGTTGCCATCATTTCGTTACAAAAGTTATAAATTTAAAAAAAAGTATGTTTTCTTTGCATTAGAAAAATAGAATGTTGTTGATTGGATTTAGAATTATGCGATTCAGGTGGCCATGCATTGTTATTAAAACCGATTATGTATACAAAAGTTCAGCTCAATTGATTGGGGAAAATAATATAAGCCTTGATCCCCATAAATGGGAAACGGCCTCCTTTCACAAAATATAAAGACCATGGAGAATTTATAGAATATCTAATTGGCGTATAAATATGAGTTCACATTGATACATTTATGTCTCTTGTATGGGTAAAAATATATATCTTTCACAGTTATAACAAGAGCTGAATGTCTAAAGCTTTCCCCCACTCTTGTTTATCAGCAGCAAGTCTCAAACAACTGTCTCCACCATAATTATTAAACTTATCTCTTGCGGTGTATTCCTCGAGTTCTTTTATGTGTTGGTGAACAGAAAATAATTCTTTTCGCCTATCGATCATCTTTTGCCCTTAAGAAATGCCCTATTATTGTCCATTGATTATTTTGCTGTAAACTTCGCAGAGTGTATTAGAGTTTTTAATCGTATTACTTTTCGTAATTCTTATTTTATTTTAATATTGAGAATACAGCGTTCTATTCTTCTCTGGCAGATGTTTAATTTATTGCTGGTCTGCTTGAGTCCAAGATTGGTAACCATATGTTAATACTGGTTTAATACATGTATCAATTGTGGGACTTTGGTATTCAAAGAATAATCTCATCTCAGAATTTCTTTAAGGGTCAAGAATTTCTACCAGGATCTGACACGTTGAATTTTTTTTAAATATCTATCGTGAAACAATACAATTTGGCTCAAGTACACAAAGTTTTCAACATAATCTATAAAATTGTTTTCAACAGAGATAGGTATCATCGATTTGTTGATGATAATTTTAGATTTTATATAATTTTTAGTTAGATTTGGTATAATTAGGTTTTAAATGGCCATTGAGTTCATTTAGCATTATTGGTACGTTACCAGGTGAATTAGAAATAAAATCATTTGCAAACCTTAAATTTGAAAACACCTCCCTATTAACATTTAGAGTGGGCGCACACTATCGGACAGTCCTATAAGAAATTCTTATAAGAAATTCTGATCAGAAAATCTGAAGCATGTGCTCGCATTTATACCATCGGATATGATTGGATTCGTGTCAGTCCAATCTATGTTCATTGTGTTATTAAATGTTCAATGTCTTCCATTATATATTTTTTGTTAGTAAGTAAGAGTAAATAAAATATTATAATTTAAATAAAATAAAATAAAATTTTTAAACCACTCACAATAGTCACAATGACGTTTGTAATATAAATGACTATGAATAACGGTTACTTTGAATTTATTAATTACTTTTTTGGTTAACAAGAAGCCTACTTCAGAAAATCTTATGATTTTGTCTGATGTAACATCAGATTTTCTGATCAGATCTACTTCAGACAGCATTATATGTAAGCATTATATGACAGCAGACAGCATATCTGATCAGAAAATCTTATAGTGTGCGGGGTATATATAAAATAAATGTTATTAAGTTACATCAGATTTTCTCCTGTTGTGCTCTTATACCTGTTGTGTCATGAAACACAAATGTTAAGTAAAGTGGGACGCAAAGGGACAACACGTGTCTTATGTAATGTTGTTGTAATTGCTAATAAAATGGCTAACACCGATCATCTTATGTTAATAATTAAATTATAATCAATTATTTAATTGTAATAATTAATTATAACGATTAATTCAAAATTAAAAGAACAAATAATATGAGCTATCGAACAATACTATAATCGATCCATTTAATTTTTTTGAAGTGATTCTAAAGTACAATTAAATAGATCTGTGCTTAGTGGATTCCCCTTTTTATTTCAAAGAAATTACCTGTTTTTTCTGTTTCCACATAGGCTTTGCAACATGAATACATTGTATTGATTAATCGAATATACTTTGAACCAACACCAGCATCCTTCAAGTTTACGATGATAATATCTCATTTTAAATTATCAAAGACTTCACTTATATCTCTATAAACTAAAAACTAAAAATTCTTAATGAAATAATTTTTTTAAACACAAGCTTTTATATTTCAGTTAAATTTAAATAAAAATAAGTTTATGGAATAAAATTTATGAAATTCATAAATTTATAATTTTCATTTCAGTACAACTGATATATTCAACAAACACTTTTTTTTTTAATCAATAATTTTTCATACCTCAGATCACAGTTTGTACATTGTTTTCTACCATTTTGCCACCATTTGGAAGATATGGGGCCAGATCATTCATGCCATTAAACCTATTCTATGGAGGTATAAATTTTAGAAATATTTTTTGCAATTTTTATAAATTTAAATATTTTTATACATATTATAAATTAACGCAATTTTAAAGACTTGCTGTTCTGGAAAGGTATTTAAGTGTTACACGAATGTGTAACTATTCAAAATGGGGAATGTTTCAGGATTAATGTGTGTGAAAATTTTAGGAACATAAAATTAATGGACAAATTTTTAAATTTCAGGTTAAAAAGTATATAAATTAAGTCACACTAGTTTTTTAAACATTAAATCAAATCATCAACCAAACGGAATATAAAAGCCCCATTATAACACAAAAACGATTGACCTTTAGAAAATTATTTCAAACTATTACATTAGAGTTGTTGTTTGATTTGACATAGGTAAAAACTTTTATAACTGTCCTAAACTTTCGCAACTTAGCTTAATGAACATTCTGTATGTCTATCGTAGTTTTATTTATTTAATTCTCAGAAATGTAAACAATATAAATATTTCTTAATTTTATGAATTGATATTTAAAAATGTTTAATTTTGAAAATTTGGCATTTTTCAAATAAAATTTTAGTTATGTATGCATTTATATTGTAAAGTAAACAAAAAACTGCATAATTACCTGCCCAATTTTCGAATAAATTTGAGTAAAAATACACAAATCACAGAATAGCATATATGGAGAATATTTTAGGGATAAATTTTGTATTTTTTTAATTATTTTTTTTATATGTGACACAAAATAACAAAACTTTCTTTTTTGAAAAATTCCAAAATATGGGCGTTAACACGAAAAAACGGAATCTCGCCATAAATCTTGTATTTTTTGAATAAATTTTTTTTCGATGTAGTACAAAATACCACATTTCAAGCACAATGCGGCACAATTTTCAAAATTTCGATCAGATAAAAAGATAAAAAGTGGGTACTTCACATCAAAAAACGATCTTCCTCTAAAATTTATATTTTTCGATGGGGCACAAAATAGTACATTTTTGGGAACAATTAAGCACATTTATCTTTTTGGGAAAATTCGAAACTTGGGGTGCTTACCTCACATTCATCCAGATTTTGAAAGGACAAAACGCATGAACCGATTTTAATTTTGGAATTTGGAATAAATAAAATTTCTACAATTGTCGATTCGATTATAATAATAGTTGTCTCTACTACAAACTACTACTTGCAAACGTTTATAATGTTCACGCGGTTTTAAATGTACATAAGCATTGCAATTTTAGCTTCCGTTTTACCTTTTTTTACGCTGTATTATTTGCTTTCTAACTCTGAGATTTCGGTTTTTCTTTGTTAGATATATCAAACTTTAAACGCCATTTCAATGTTTGTAGAAGTTGAATGAAAAGTATTCGTTTCAACTTCTCGCATACGATGTAACAGGGCCATCTATTCAAAATGTAAAATTTGTTCTCTGAACTAGTGAATAATTGAATTTCAAAAAGTCTTTTTTGTTCTTTTTTTGGGATAGAGGACTGCGTAGTTTTAGGCTATGCTTTCCAGTTAGTCGGTCACTGTTTTTTTTATATATATAGATATGTATTTACATACTTTGCAATAATTCTATTAATGGGTTAAAAGCAATAACATCTCTAACTTCCAATTTTTTTCAGCATGGAATTAAGTTTAACTAAACGATTGACATTTCCTGTAATGGTTTTCGGAGGAACGTTTAGTGTAATTAATTCTGGAATTATTAGTCAAGTAATGATGCAAAGATATGTTTCTTTGCCTACTATCAAAGAAGCCCAAAAGTAGGTACATTCGTTTGGGGGTTATACCCAATTATTTATTTTCCTGAATTTTTTTTTGCAATTTTTAGGGTTGTATGGCTATTTATTTTACTTAAAGCGCTATTTTTGGGACTATGTGCTTATGCTGGACTGACTATTTTTGCAACTTATTTCAATTGTGATCCTTTTTCAACAAAAGTGAGCAAGAAGCCCAACTTAAAATTTAAAAAATAAATGAAACCATAGACATTATTTTACAGATTGTAACTTCTAAAGATCAACTTTTACCATTATTAGTTATTGACACTTTAAAGGATTATCCTGGAGTATCTGGATTATTTTTAGCTGGTGTTTTTAGTGCATCGCTTAGTTCGTTATCAAGCGGGTTAAATTCATTGGCTGCTGTCTTTTTAGAGGATTGTTTTAAATCTATTTTTACCAAATTATCACCAAAACAGGAACAAATAATTGTGAAAACAGTGGTTTTTGTTACGGGAGTTGTAATTGTTGGAATGGCAGCTATAGTAGAACAATTGGGACAGATATTACAAGTATATTCATTTTTGATAAAAATATCATAATTACTATATCTATTCATATATTACATTACTTTAATTATTTATCTATTATCAGCTATCTACTGCTCTTGGATCAATTACATCTGGCCCTTTACTGGGTGTATTCACTTTGGGAATCTTATTTCCAAGAGCAAATGCTAAGGTAAGTTAAATTACCATATTTTAATTTCTTGCGACCAAAATTAGTCGGTAAGGTTGACCTTAAAATTTTTATTTTTATTTTAGTACATGTATTGGGAAAAAAATGAAATCACGCGCAAATTTTCTAAAAAAAAGATTTCAGTTAAATTATATATGTCCCGCAGCTTTATAAAACAATTGATCACACAAAACATTTTAGAAATCTCACTCGCACTTCTTTGTTTATTTTATTTTTTAAAATCAAATATTTTTAGTGAAATAGTACTGCTTTGTCCTGTGCAATTCGTTCTTCCATTTTTATCATTTTATTATTTTGTGAGTTAAACAAATCGTTTTTCAAATTGTAAACTTGTTTTATATTTTGACTATTACATTTTAATCACCTTCAATTTTTTTTTTACTTAACATTTCTACCTTTTTTTTTTAAACTAAATTTTTACTTATTTTTTGCACGTTATTTAATATTTCTTAACAATGTCAGACGGAAAATAATGCACTAATTTGCAATTAGTGCATTATTTTCCATCTGATATTGTTAGTTATTCCACCATTGATTTTAACTGCCACCCTAGAATCTACTAACCTTATCAACTTGTTCGCTATGGAGGTTATACAGAAGAGGCAATATAATGCCACCTTGTGAACACCCTTTTTTATCCGGCTCCATTTTGTTTATATTTTTCCTATTTGTACTGGTCTTTCAAGAGGTCAGTGCGTTGGTACTGAACCACTTCTACAAATATATTATATAATTGTATTTAGAAGAAATTTCATCATAAATATAAGTAATAAATAAATAGAAAAATAATCTCTAGTGTCTGTTTTTGTAACTTATAAATAAAATAAAAGTTCATAAAAAAATCATTCCTTTTTGACAAAAATGATGTACAAATTTAAACTGAAGCTTATCAATTACATGCCTGTTCGCCTTTATTTGCTAAATTTATATAAAACGCAACTTTTTTGAATTGTTTCATGATACTATTATAGGTTGATTTCGCAAACAAGGTATTCGAAAAGGACCTTGTAGTTCATTTTTAATAAATTTCGGCCTAATATTTATAAAGTTACTCAATTCACATTCACGAAATATATATTTGCAACTGCTTGGTAATGATGTTTAGTCGACTGATGCGGTGAGGAATTTAACGACATGTTAAACACAGAATTGGGAGAAGATTCAGAAAAGTAGATTTGTAAAAATTGTAGGCAACTGTATTTATTATTTGAAATAACATGGGAGTTATTCTTTTTGTTCATTGTCCAAAATTCGAACAATTAATTGCAAAATAATTTCTTCACTAGGTACAATTAAATTTTTTTCGTAACATAATTTTGCTATGACAAATATTATCAAAATTCGCTCAAAACTCGTAACCTATTGATCACAAATATACGTAATACCACATATTTATTATGTGTGGTATTATACTCATTATTAACCTAATGCACATCGTAACACTAGCCGCGTCAACACTAGTTTTGTCTTAATAAATTTTTATTGTTGCCACAATTTCTGAGATTAAATTTTTTGTATTGTATAAATATAAAAATTTGATCTTTGATTTGATCTTCGGATTAATTTCTCTCTGTTAAATTCTTATATTTTAGGGTGCATTGTATGCTGGTTTTAGTGGATTATTTTTTATGGGTTGGATTTGTTTTGGTGCTCAATCAATGTTAGCAATGGGAAAAATGTATTATCCAGAAAAACCTGTTTACAATAATGGTTGTAAATTTAATTTTACAGAAACCTTAACCACACCTCGATCGATGGATGATTATGATGAAACGTAAAATATTATTTCACCCGTAATATCTCAAAATCAAATAAATGATTTATTTACTTTTTCCAGGAATATATTCTATTTGTATCGAATCACATTCGTATTGTACACAGCAATGGGTACAATATTTACGGTAGTCTTTGGGTTAATTATAAGTTACTTTACTGGTTTTAATAAAATTGAAGATGTGGATCCATTATATTTGGCACCGTTTTTGAGACCAAACACAAGCAATAGTGAATCATTTAAAGAAAATAAAGAGCAATTTAATGAGGTATATAATATAATATAATCATTTTTCTTACCTTTTCCTATTCCGTGGACTAAATAACCCACATACTTGTTCAAAATACAATAACAAAATTTTGAGACTTGTAGCTTACATATAACAGTAGCTTTGTTTGCAAACTTTTTTCGTTTTACAAATTTTTTTCATGCTTTAATTTGTGGTAATACATAATTAATGAATAAAAAAACTATTATTTAGTTTTACTACTATTTAAAAAAAATAAACAATTATTTTTCAATGTATTTCATCAACATGGTCTTCAAAAATACATTATGTTTCTGAAGATGGACATGATCGAATTTTGACACTTATTTTCTACACTTTCTAATTTATGACTTAAGTCATCAGATATTTCCAAAAATTTGCCAATACCAAAGAAGCTTTCGTCAAAGCTATATCATGTAGGCACTTAAATAAATGAAATCAGTCCTCATTAATCTCATGGTAGTTCTAGATGGAAGAAGGTCAAGCATTAATTAGTTATTAATGATATATGCGTCATTCTTGCTTTGTGTGGCCATGCTAGAAAGCTGAATGATTTATAATTTTTTCAGTCAACCGAGTAGGACATGCTATTCCCAAGTCCCAAGACGAAGGATAGCTTTTGAGGCTGTTGGTATATCATAAGCAAATATTAGTAATTTTATTTGTAAATGTCTCATTCTGCGTGTTATTGAACCTTAATTTCTATATTTTATCGCAGCAAGCTGGTGTCTTGTTGATGGTTGTGAATAGTGCGCATTATATGGTATAGGATATAAACTGATAAGGGAGAATGGTATTACTCTATAGAACATAGGTAGCTAGCATCCACTTCGAAGTTTTTTTTAAAGACATGTTGCCAAATAGCGATCAGATAAAGAAATAATTATGGTGTATATTTATAGAAAAAAATTTTTATAATTATATTTTGTTGATTGCAGAAATTTGATACGATTACATTCATGCCAGAAGCTGTTGAATTAGTCAGTAAAAACTGTAAAGACAAAAAATAAATTTTGAACCATGCAATGAAAGAAGAAACTGTAAAAACTGGATTTATACCTAAATGAAATTGATTAAACAACATACTGTTTATAATAAACTGTCTTAAAATTTGTTTTAAGATAAAGTGACTACATTCTTAACTCCTGTATATAATATAAATGAAATAAAAATTTATTCTCTCAACTTTTTAGATGTGTAGTATTGACAAAATGGCAAAAAAGAATTAAACATTTTATTTATTTACTTTTATATATTTCTATTTTCCTATATACGAATTTGATTCAATTTAGAAATATTCTACTCGTATTTTTAATCATATAAATTTTTCTATTTTCAAATAATTATACTAATAGACTTGTTTTATAACAAAACAATACTCTTCGACGAGTACGTTTTCATGTCAATATTGTGCATACCAACTTTCATAACATTTGGATAAGTATTTTTTGAGTTATTTATGCTGGCAAATTGTATGCGTCTAACAGCTAATGATAAATCCCCTTAAAATGTACATAAATAGAAAACGCCACTATAAATTAAATATAAATATTTATATTGGCTTATAGTTAAAAATTAAAAAAAAAAATGGAGATCCTTATAATTGCTGGCTTAGCTTATGTATACCTCACAAGAAAATTGGTTATAAATGATTCAGCATAATTGATAAACATCCAGAAATTTTTAAGTGGCTTAGTTGTCATAAGACAAAATATAAAATTAAATTGGAATTATTTTATAATGTTCAGTTTATAATGAAATCAAAGTGTTTAAATATTAGACTGCAAAATTGTCTCATGAAATTCATCGGACAATCTGACGATATGTTTGCTTTTAAATATTTTTACAAAGCAATTCAAAATAAACAGTCAATAATGGACACAAATCTTTCTCGCGATGTGCTAATATGCTTTCGGCATGAGATTAAAAAATGAATTTTCTAAATTTTAATAGATTAAAATTTTCTGTACCACTAACTTAACGAAGATTACTCTTTTTTCTCGATTTTGTGTACAATTTTTTCCTTTCAATATCCAGAATAATCTATTTATAAAATGCAAATCACTGATGTAAAACTACATCATAGAACCTTTTTTATTCGCATTTCACCAAAGAATTCCCACTTGGGTTAAAAACCATATAATATAAAAAGTTTTTTCTTTATAAAACCCGAATGAATTTTTTATAAAAAATGGGTTCCATAATAAAAAACTTGATCCATATTTGAAATAATAGAAATGATTCTCTTTGACCTAGAACTTGAAACTTGAGATTCAGGCGTTTCAAATGATTTCATTTTTGTTTGTAGCCATTTTCTCATAAGTTAAAATATAGCTAAGTGTTGGCAATGTTATTACATGGCGTTAATGATATGTTATAACCCTTTTTGGAGGGTTTTAATGAATCTGAATAAAGAAACCCGTTTGTTTTGATTAAAATACAGATATTATACGCTTTGGAAATTTATTTCTCATATAACATTGTCTAGATTATCATAAATTTTATATGTCTCACATTTTTACATAATACAATTTCAATTCTTCTGGTTTCTGTAGAAACTTGAAACAATAGACAATAGTGCATCTTAAATTTACTTATTTGATTTGTTTATTTTACGATAAATAAAATTCCACAACAAAAGTTATGATAAAACACATAAAAGATAAAAATAAATTAAATTTTGGTACTATTATTAGTACGAAGAAAGTACATTGTAGGTAACTATTTATAAGTGGTGATCCTTTAGTTTTAACGAACGATTATAATCACCCCCAAGACAAATTTGACAACATTGAAACAACAGTAAAAAGTAAAAAATTATTCAAAAATAACAGAACTGACTTTAAAAAAGTTATCTAAGAAATAAAAAATTATTTTAAATTAAAATATTTCTATAATTCTCTTTTGACCAAAATTATCTTTCGGAAACCAAAGAATCCAAAGAATCGATTTTTAGCTAAGGATATAGTTAAATTATTTATACTCCCTTCAAATGTTACATTTTTTTGGGATAACCTTGTGTTTTTCAGAGGACGCAATTTTATTGATGGGAAGTGTGGGGAGGGGTCACTAGGAGCTTAACTCCATGTTTGTGGGGTTGCAACCCTTTTCTCGTGGCCGCCATTTAGGAAAAAGGGATGCAAATTCTATTTTCCTATATCTCGCGAACTATACATCCCACAAAAATTTGTTACCAAATCGGACTATGCGATAGATACATACGTACATACAAACCTTACTACGTTCGATCAAATATTCGTTCAGTTATGTAGGCGGACACAAAATGAAACAACTCATATAGCATATGAAATATTAATATATTACATGAATGTTTCAAAATGTCGACACATGTAACATACAATACTTCCAATGTCGAGATGTATTACTCGAAAATATTAACTGTGAAATATATACTACAGAAAACAAAAAGTGCAAAAATAAAAATTGCATATTGGTGCTAAAATTCTAGTCTAAATCCGAATTTCAACTATTTAAGTCATATGATTTTAGAGTTGTACAATATACATCGAAACTAATAAAAAAAAGATTTAGGAATAATTCCCATTTATTTTGAATTTTTTCTCAATTATAATATTTGATTCAATTTGGAAAAATAAAACTAATAAAAAATTAAAAAAAAAAAAAATTGAATTAAATTCAAAAAAAAAAATCTTAAATACTAATAGACTAGTTTATTAAAAAGTTACATTGGTCCTTTTTTTCAGAGGACGCAATTTCATTGTGTGGGGTGGGTTACTAAGAGCTTAAAACACATTTGTGGGGTTGCAACCCTTGTCCCGCGGCCGCCATAATTGAAAAAAGGGGTACAAACTCTATTTTCCTATATCATGCGAATTATACATCCCACAAAAAATTTGTAAAGACATAATTTGTAGCAAATCGCTTTGTCTTCAATTTATTTTTTCAATAAAAAAGTTATTAACAAAAATATCAGAAAATTTCGCAACAAATTTTCTTTTTTGTTATACAACATCTTTATTTTTAATTTCACGACAAAATCACTTCTGACCAATATTATAGAGAATCTTTCAACAAACATTTTGACTATATATTCTTTTATGTATATTATTATTTTTTATTTCTATGTATATTATTTCTAGAAAATATTTTTTTAATTCAATAAAAATAACTATCTACTATAAATGTGCGGGGATGTACTTATAATCGAAAGCGTTGTAAACAATGAAAGTAGGCTTTATTTAGGTTAATAAATCAATCTTTATGAAAGCAACGAATATATTTTAAACTAAAATTCTTGTAAGGTGTCATATAAACATCAAAAATAATTATCCATATTTTTACTTTCAATTATGACAGTTGAAAAAAATAAAGATTAATCTCTAAACGCAATAGAGTGTACAATATTCGTGGTAAGTCTATCTTTAGGCAACACACAATTAACTGGATGGTTTTCCCATGCGAGAACATGCCACATATAGTTGTTCGTGGGAAAAGCATGCAGTTTTCAAATCTAAGCTATATACAGGCAATGCCAGGTCTTGTGACTTATTGATCGTCATAGCGAATGCCAATCTAATTGGCAATTGAGTTAGAAAGCAATTGTTCACATCTGTAGGAATCATAGGGATTCGTAGCAGTAACACATTTTCGCCTTGTCCTTCGAAATGATATGGCTTCAATAAGGTTTTTCATGAAATTTTTAATGACTAATCGTGTGCCATTACACAGCCGTGGTGGGTTCAAGTTACGAAGCAGAATGATCGGAGAACCAACCTTCAAAATGGTGTGGTGGCATGCCTGACCAATCCAATGAATTTAAAAACTCAATTGGATAATTTACAATTTTATTGGTATCGCAAACTGCATTGATAAATTTGCATGACACCAATGGCAACACCTGTTGTATCTTTAAATTTAACCCATTGACATCCACATTTTTTACTGCCAAAATCGCTCTTTCTGCCAGTCACTTATGATTTTTATATTGTGTGTGCACATTGGGAAATATGTGATCGATGAGAGTATTTTCATGTACAGAAACTTTCCCATCGTCAATATCTAACAGTGGTTTAGAGAAAGTTTCGGCGGATGGATCCTGAATCATTTGAACGCGCATGTTCACCATCAGTTGTACTTTTTCAACATTGTGCTTAATGTGACTTAATATTGTATTCATTTGCTTATTATTTGACTTGCGATCTTGCAACCCTATTGCGGATCTGTGGATAGAATAAAAAAAAAAAAATCAAAATCACGATGGAAAACTAGGGGTTGGTCGTATAAGGGTGAAAAATTGAGAGTAATATGAAATTTTTTATTTTAAGTCATGTCAAAATAAAATAAAATAAAAAAAAATCTTGCCAAAAAATTAAGGTTTTTAATAAACAAATAAAAATAGGGGTTGATTGTAGAGGGGTGAAAATTTGGGGTTGTATGCATTTTTATATGCTGTATCATAAAAAAATAAAAACAAAAACATTTTGTCTAAAAAATTAAAAAATTAATTTAGGGGTGGACCACCCTTAACATTTAGGGAGGTGAAAAATAGATATTGTCAGATTTTCAGACCTAACCGATATGCACACAAAATTTCACGAAAATCGTCAAGCCGTTTCGGAGGAGTTCAACTTCTAACACCGTTACACGATAATTTTATATATAAGATTATCATAAGAATGTTGTCTACTCTACATACAATGCACGATACGGACAGATTAACAAAATTCCCAATAAAAAAAGGTCATTTCAAACATGATAAATGGAACAAGGATGACATTTTGTATCAAGAAATTGTCACCCACAATGATAACAATGTAAATGGCCATGAATGTAACAATATTTACATATCGAGTAATTTGTTTTTATTCTTTTTAATGACCTTGGGGAAATGCGAATATAGAATGAGACGTCTATATTAAAGACACTATACTCGTACATAAAAATTTAGTACACACAATTTTCACATGAAAACGGAGACATTGTAAATTTTTTTTGATATTCTATTAGTTGTGTACGTCCGAATTTGGTTGATATAATAACATATGTCTATACTATTAGATTTTTAACATTTTTACGAAATATGTGATAGATATTCTTTTCTAAATCAGAGTTTTAGTTCTCTAGTCTTCCAACTTATTAACTACTTAATTATCATTTGAACAAAAAGTTAATTTGGTTTTAAACTTCATACGAAAAAATCAATTTCAATCAATTCATTCTTGAATTCCAAAATCCTCTTTGATTGAAGTAAAGAAATATACAAAAACGTGATTGGCTGATATATGTGTGAAATTAGCCCTCCTTTTTCGAGAAAACAATGTTTCGAAATTTTTCTGGAGTGTTCCCGAATATCAAATTGATATTTAAAAACTTGGATTAAAAATCACAAAAAAAAAATTCTCATCAGACTCCCTCCTGCCGACATTTTCCCCCTTTTTCGAAAATCAAAGTTTTGAAAGTTGTTGTATTTGTTTTAAAAATTGTTCCAGAATATCAAATCAATATCTCGAAAATCGGTGCCAAAAATCACAAAAAGAAATTTATGCCAACCCCTCTTTTTTCGAAAATCAAAATTTTGAAAGTTGTTCTAGATTGTTCTAATTTTGATATCATATCGATATCTAAAAAATTGGGCCCAAAAACCACAAAATCAAATTTTTCACTAGCCCCCCCCCCATCTTTTTTCGAATATGGAAGTTTTAAAAATTTGTTTTGGGTTGTTCTAGTTTTATTCTATTTGGTATTCTGAAACAATGTATAACAAAATTAGAACAGTCCAGAACAATTTTCAATACTTTAAGTTTCGGAAGAAGGCAATGGCTTATGAAAAATATGTTTTCATGGTTTTCGGGCACAACTTTCGATTTTTGGATTTGATATTCTGGAACAATGTTTAAAACAAATAGAACAAACCAATACAATGTTCAAACTTTGATTTCTGTTATCTACCTATATTAACCTAGACTCTCCACCCTGACAACAACATTATTCGGAATCTATTAAAAACATTAGTGCTATTTATCTGCTAATTAGTTGCTCCAATTATTCAACAACAAAAAAAAAAAAAAAGAAAAAAAAAGAAAAGAGAAGTAGTTGTCAAAACTAGAAGCCAATTTGAATCACTTATAACTGCTAAGTATACTTAACCGTTTTGTTCCCTCACAATTTTTATTTGATTCGAATATGTATTCCAAATAATACATTCCAGATTTTCCGCTACAAAGCAATTATAGTGACTCTTAGTACATTAATCAGAATCTGGATATCATGGGTTCAAAAAATGTACTTAAACGATTTGCTCCCTCACAATTCTTAATTAATATATAAAAAACGAATATATTGTATGCAAATTTTTAAAATAGTTTCATATAGTTTTATATATGGGTTAAAATAAAATTAGCAACAAATTCTAGCACATTTGTATTTTGGATCCGATCAAGGTGTCCATGGATTTTTTTCTAGGGAAGGGTTCTGCTTTTATATGCGATTAAAACTGTACATAGTGTTATATTTTTCAAAATGTTAGACCGAATTTTTAGAGCAACAATCTCTGGTTTATTTGTTTTTTTTTTATCCATTCATCCTATCCATAAGTTTTTGCATGGAGGTTTCTACTTTTATATACGAGTTTTATTGTAAATAGTGTTTCTTTTTAAATTTTTGGGTAGATTCTTAGAGCAACAAAATAGCAATACTTTCTGGTTTATTTGTTTTTGCTATTTAAGGTTTGATTGATTAACACTTAGTAATCAAGTAAAAATTTTTATAATAAGTAAAATTACACAATAAGTCTAGAAATGAACGCAAGAATAAGTAATTATAATACTCTGTTGATATAATATTTATCGAGTGATTTGAATTTTAGGGCAAAGTAACATAAATTTCTCATTTATTGCTTGAAAAATTTCACAATGTTCAAATTTGTGTGTTGTTTTCATATATTGGCTCTGATAAACTTAAAATAATCATATGAAATAATAATAATAAAATAAAGAACAGAATTATTAGACACTTAAAAATTAAAATTGAGGTATAGTTGACCAATTATTAACATTATTTATATTAATTTCCTAAATCCGAGAATACCATATTTTGTCATTAAGGATTTCTTGTTGCTTGTACAACTCTGGTTAAATTTTGACAGAATGGTTTCTTACAGTGAACAGTCACAAGGATCTGTAGTGTAATTACGGAAATTATTTATTTGAGGAAAAAAAAATTAAAAAATTGAGTCGTGTAGACCTCTCAAGTCCTCATGACTCTTACACAGGTCCTGTTCTGTGACCTATATCAATTGTTGGTTGGTTTTTTGTTTCTGTACTATGAAAATTAACTGAGATATAAATGTAGTTCCTGTACGGATGCATTGAAAACAAAACATATTTATCGATTATGAGTAAGTCCTAGCAGTTAAGGTATTTTAAACATAAACTTTTCTGGTCTTTTATCGTCAAACTTTTTGTTTATATCATTCATAGCGTAATCCGATTTTAGCTTTTTGACAGTTTTTACCTCTATGGACGAAGCCGATAAGTCTGCTAGCCGTTCTTGTTCCATAGAAGGCCTAATCTATCTTGTAATCAGTTTTAATTTCGAAACGCTTCTTTCAGTTGTTGTAGTTGTAACCGGAATGGTCAGATATATCAATCATGCTGTTATTATTTCCAGAAAACTGGACGCAAGGCTATTGAATTTTATCAGAAATAATTCGCTACAATCCTTAAAAGAATGAATTTTCTGAATTTCAGATTTTATCTTTTCAAAGTAATTATTTGTTCATACAGATCAACTGACGTGTCTTTAATGTATTTAGTAGTCAGGTGGTCTGCTTCTATTTTGGTTATTGTATTTTAAAACGATAAGAGATGCTCTGGTTCACTTCTAACATATGACTCAGGTCACAGAGGGTCTTGAATATTCGTTTTGTTTGTGAAATTCATATATCTAAAAACAATAATACTGCTTACATTGACTTTAAAATATGATGTCGGGTCTGTGTATGATTTCCAAATTATGGACGATCAATTAAATTTAGAATACGTGCTAAAGTTATTGAAAGTTTGAGTTAGATTATAGATAATATTTTACCAATTTTTTATTTCAATTGTCGGAGCCCTTGTGACTTGGATTCCGTATCTTTACGGTGATACGGTGGTTATCCTAATTTCACCATTTCTTCAACATAATGTTGTGAATTTTACATCCTAAAAAAAAAAAAATTACTGAAAATAAATCCTAATTTTTTTCAATTTATATTATGGCATAACTTTTTCTCTACCTTATTCAATTATTATTCTTATAAATATCGTATCCAAATAAAAATTGATCATGAAATATATAAGTTCAATGAGTGCATTACGATTTAATATCATATAGTCCGATACTACTAACACTAATCTTATCTATACGTAGCAAATATAAGAATGTATTTTGATTAATTTTTTAATTAATCTGCTGTAGACTAAAATTAAAATTCTAAATTTTATCAATACTATTTTTGATCAAAATTCTTACAAATTTTAAACGTGTATGTTTTGAAAGAAACCGTGATTAACTAATTGATTGACTGATCCATCAACTCAAAGCTCAAATAATTGACATTTGGCGTAAAAATTGTCATTATGAAGGAATCCTCTTAGAAAGTGTTTTTTCAAATTCAATCTCCAAACGAATCAAACGAAAATAAAAAAATATGTATAGAGAAATTGTAAAGGAGAGTTGTTTCAATTCCAAAATTTGCTGAATTACTCTTTTCAACAGATAAAGAAACACATATAAACAATACCGTTAACAGAATACGCTCTTCTATTTTTGCTCACTCAACAACCTCCAGATCCTGCTCTAAATTTCTTTCTAATATAAAAATAATTATCATGTGTAAATAAATCAGACCAGTAATTACCGCACGGTGCATTCACTATAGTGACATATTAAAATTTTGGCTGTTCTTTGTTAACAGTATTTTCCAGATTTTGCTTAATCATTTAATAAAACTTTCGACGGCTCATTTATTTATTTATTTATTTATTTTTTGAATTATCTATTCTATATCCCATATAACAATGTGACTTATGGAAGAATTTCTAAAGAATTATCATTTCTGATTAGAACATCAAAATTATCTTCAAAACGAATCCTTTAATTTTATGGCTTATTAAATTACGTCGAATGACGTCGAAGGCGCTACTTATTGAACACTGTCAGATTTCAACGGGTATTCTCTCAATGATAAAACGACTTGTTTGGTAAACAAAAGATTTATTCATATCTTATACATACATTACGAAGTATTTAACTCAACTGAACTAGTATCATTCTATACTGTGATGAGTACTGCTAATTGGTGGGGGACAAGTAACCAACTCATCAGTCATCAATCATACACATATAAATTATTACAAATGTATATCGATACTCTTCTATCGAAACACCTTAAAACTTCATAAATAAGAATGATTTCAGAATTCGTTTTCTGGCTTCTAAAATAAATTCGTTTCTTAGACTACGAATATAAATAAAATATTTAGAAAATTAAATTAAAAAAATTATCTAGGATAGACCTAGGCTTAAACACTGATACTATCACTTTCCAGTGCGTTATCCTATCCTTTACATCACAACGGAGATACACATCATCGTGCTTAAATATTAAATATTTTATTTACAAGAATTGATAAATACTAATTTTTTAATAAATATGAATAACACCGCCTATCTAGATAAATTTGGGAGCTGAAACAGAATCTCAAAAATAAATTTATTTATTTCTTACTTCTTATAATACTCTTAAAGATAAATCACTTAAAGTGCTCATATTTCCGACTTGTTAGGGAATTCAAAAAGGAAACTTCTTACATAGATCATATTTCCGACTTCTTACCGAATTCATAATTCCTAATGATTAAATTAGAAAAAGACTTCTTAAAAAATTACAATCAGGCAGACAATTTATTGTAATGTTTTTACAAACTTGAGGCATCCACTACTATGATGTCTGATATGACGTATATCAGCACTAAGAAGATATTTTTTGACATTCGTCTACGGGGGTGAAGAGGGAGTTCAAATTTTAGTAAACCAAGTCAATGTACCCAAAAGTGCTATGAAAAAAGGCTAAAATATGATATCTGGGACAGATATCCCTGTTAAAACATAATCGAGATCTAGGAAAGGAGTTTTTGAAATTCAACCTCCAAAGGAATGAAGTGAGGTCTTAGCTTTTGAAATTCTTATTCACATAGAGTCAAAATCGCCGAGCCAGGAAGCATAAAATTTTGAAAAGATGTTATAAAATAGGTAAAATCTATGAGATTTTTTTTTAAAGTTAATCTACGAGTGTTCGGATTGCAAAGTTTTGATCAAGGTATAGTCTATCCAATCAGCTTAGCTAGAAAGCTTGACATTTTCCACATTTAATCCTGTTATATAATAAGTGAAAACAGATAGATTTTGAAATGCAACCTCTAATTTACGGTAAACACGGATGCAAGTTACAAAACTGGAAAATTTTCATATATAAATTACTTTTGATGAGATATTTAATTATTAAATAAAATATGATATAGTATAACCCCCTAAAATATAAATAAACTAGGTACCATAAATTTGTATAAAATGTCTTACATATTTCTATAATACATAATAATTTCCATTATTTTGATTTTTTCTTAACAATAGAGCGCCGCGCAAATAGTCATTAAATTTATGATTGAATGTTTATTTAAGGATAAATAAAATTCTGGCTGATATACACAATACACAGCCAAATGAGATAAACAAATTAAATTTACAATTGTTATTATTCTGATGAAAATAAATCTTAATTAATAATTATTTTAGTTGTTTGTGTGATTTTAAACATAAATGAAATATTCTTTAATTTTTTTAAAATAAGTTTTCATTTCACGTGAATACCACTTATTACTGTAATTAATTCGGAATTTTTAATAATGGATATTTCAAAAAATGTGTTTACTTGGCCAGATTATGCAGTGTTTCTAATAATGTTATTGTTATGTTTGTTAATAGGAGTATATTTTGGATTTTTTCAAGTTTCCAAAAATGTGAAAGATTATTTAATTGGTAGTAAAAATATGACTGTATGGCCTGTAACCATTTCGCTTGTTGTAAGGTATATATGTAGTTAATAATTAAAATTAAGAAATTGAACTGTACTTCATGCACTTGCTTCATTTTTGTGTAGTAAAAAAGTAAATCAAAATTTATGTCTTTGCGCATATGTTTTAATAGAGTTTTTCCAACTAAAATGTTTAACCAATAAAAATAAATAAAAAATATTGTGGAAGCTTTCGAAAAATAAAAATAATTAAGTTATTTATTAACATATTTATTATTACATTAGAAATCGCTATGTGAAATTGAAAAATAAACGTACCTGCAGTATATCAATAAGGTAAATGACATAGATTTACCCTGTTCGTAAGTACTGGTACGAATTTTTAAATTATTAGCTAGACGGCAAAATTCAAAATAATTGATTTTAATCAAGTACGTATATTTAAATGTTCTAAAATATTCAAAGCAAGCTTTAAATATAAACATATGGTATAAAGAAAATTTTTAATAATATTTCGAAGATTTTTTTTTTTTAATTTTAACTTAAAATTCAATTTTATTAAAACTTTTGAATTTTGAATTTTAATTTAGTGTGTAGGTATATTTAATCAAAATATTATGTTTTAAATATCGATAATAGCTCATTGTTTTTAATATAAAAAAGAAATAATTGAGCTTAATGATAACTTTTCTAAAAAAAAAAAAAAAATTCTTAGACCTAAACACCTTGGACAAAAATGATCTTAAAATGAAAATATATCGTTATCCACAGTATCACAGAACTATTTTCAAATCTTTTTATGCTCTGATCCAGAACATATTTATGCAAAAAATCCATGTTAACTTATGGATTCTTCTATAGGTTAGCGATGAAATAAATAACCATAAAAAAAATTTTTATTCAATTATTTAAAACGGGTTAGATAAAAAGAATAGAATCAGGTAAAAATTTTAAAGCCCAAAATGTTACATAAAAATGGTTCATTTTTCTGGATATTCTTTAAAAAAAAGAGTTAATGCGTATAGAAGTTAAGACACACGCCCAATATATTTTCTAATATAATTTACATACATGCATCAATATATTATACTTAACTTCTACAAGCTCAAGCTCTGTGACTTTTAATAACTGACAAAACTCGTGAGAGATTTGGTTTTAAATCGAAATGTTTTAATAAACTTTCTAGAGAATATCAGACAATATTATTAATTTATAACTACCAAAACATTGTTTCCTATACTATTAAGAGGTCTGCGTTTATGTTATGATATAGATTTGTCAAGCCGTGGTACCTAGACATTTTTTGTTCCAGAATATAAACCATATGGGTCGATGGGTCGATCGATTGTTTACTCGTCAAATAAAAGATTGTCTAATTTCACACTTTGGTACAACTTCACCCTGGCCTCCGCATTTTTTTTACTGAACAATAACTAAAAGTGCTCTATTAATAGATGATTGTTTCAGAATATTAAGCGAAAAAAATAAAAAATGGGACTAGGGGGCAAAACATAAATCAAGCACTATATAGGAGAAGACGTTCAGCTAATTCAATCAAATTGTCCTATTAACATTATTTTCTTATTCAGATACATAAAAAGAAGCATATTTAAAAAAACAACAGAAAATACGGCGTAAGGGGTGAAAAAGCTACCCCAAATACACGACCTAAAAAGCTACCCCAAATAATCATGCAGCAAATTCGTTTGTATTGAGTTTAAACCACTAATTTCTGAAAGCATGAATTTTCTGAAAGTGGACATGCAGAAAAACTTAGTTTTGCATTTTCATTCTTGTATCATCACGAGCGTAGTCAAGAGGCGTTGCAATACATTGCTCATAGTTTGAAAAAATTAATCTATTATATATTCCGCTTTGTGATATTTGTACTGGGATTCCACATATGCCAATAGATAAGGGCATACTAGAAGTTGATTTTTCAAAAATATCAATCTGATCCTACCCTTAATAAGTTGAGGGGGTGAAATATTTACCCCAGATATAAATATAAACATACAAATAATTCGTTTGTACTGGGCTTAAAGGACTAATTTCTGAAAGCTTACACGTAAAAAAATTCAGTTATGCATTTTCATTCTTAGCGTAGTCGTGGGGTGTTGAAATATACATAGTTTATAGTTTGAAAAAATTAACTTGTGACATATTTCGCTTTGTAGCGCTTGTACTGAGATACCACATTCGCCAATTGATAAGGGCATCCAAGAAGTCCATTATTCCAAAATATAAATTTGATCCAATCCTTAATATGACAAGGGGGTGAAAAATTTACCCCAAATACACGAGTAAATATACAGAAACCTCGTTTGTTCTGTGTTTAAACTACCAATTTCTGAAATAATTTATTTAATAAAACTAAGTTTTGCATTTTTATTCTTATTCCACCACGAGAATTACCATGGAGAGTTTTAATATACGTAAATCATAAAATATGAAATTATCATTAAAAAAGTCAATCCCAGAAATATATGGAAAAAAATCGAATAAAAATTAACAGAAGAGAATTGAATTAATCGGTGGATAATTAAAGGCGTCGGTAAAAAAATCCTGAAAGTTGTACCGGTCTGGTATACATTCTGTGGCATAGATAGAGACAAGAAGAAAACATGTAATTTGTAACCATTGTTACTATTAGAAATAACAAAATATTTTTTTTTACGAATTGTTGTATAATACTTAAATTGTCTCTTGATCGTTAGTTCGTTTTAAAAATTTCAGGACATAATTAAGAAGTAAAAACTTCAATATTCCTTTCGATCAAAAATTAAGGCACACACCGTTGTTTTTGTTGTATTTTCTATTTTGATCTTGAGACCGTCGTGTAATTGCCATTTTTCAGAGAGGAGCACGATAACAATATGAAACACGGTACGGTAACAATAACAAATCGGTTAACTTTATTCGGCCAGATAAATTTGGATCGCCGTGTTTTGGAAAATTGTAAACTCTAAATCTATATTTAAATAATTCACAACAACACTAGAAATTTCCAATTATTTTCTGCATGATTTGCAATGTTCAATTTCCATTCTTAGTAATTTATTCACATTATCTTTGAAACCGGCAAAACCTGTATCATAAAAATCTTGAGGATGTAAGAACAATGAGAATATTTACCTTGAATGAAACGAATCTCATTTATTACATTTCAAGATAGTTATGATACTTGGTTCAAATTGAAATAAAGAATCTGTCAATTCTAGTACATTTCCAGAAAAGTCTAATTCACTTTCATTGTAATTTCCACGACATTTTAATAAAAGTTCAACTATCTGCTTTTATATTGCCGTTTTGGGTCCTTGTTGTAACAAAATGCTTAACAAATTCCAAAAAATTAATGCCACTTTTTCAACAAATATATTGTATGAATTTAAGTCTATGTAGTCTACAGAAAATACGTTATTGCATCAAAATGACATGTATACGTAATATTCACTTACGTAATATTCTGTTATACACTACCACAGAAGGTTGAATACTTCCATTTCACCAACAATAAGTTTTAGTAGCTATAATTGATCTGCATTCTAATTTTGTCATTTCTGGACATTTTTTAAAATATTTCTTTTTCGTTTCTTGGGCTTTACCTTAACAATTTTCCACTTCATTAAGGTGGTCAAAACCAATTAAGGTACTAGCACTTTGGCAGATTGCGACACTTTCGCCAGAGCGTTCAGCATTTGGCACAAGAATATTTGACTTTAGTAAGATATAAATCGAATCAAGACCACAAAAATCTGATTTTGATTGTGTATCGTGTTTGTGTTTAAATACGATATCTGCTTTGCCTGGTGAATGATTTTAACAGCTTGAGACTCCCTTAATAGAAAATTATTTTATTCACCTAAAAACTTTCTTCCTGAGAATTTAACTTTTTAGGTGAATAAAATAATTTTCCACGTACAAAGATAAAGCGGTTACGGATGCTCTTAAAGGCAAAGATAAAACTCCTGTCCACTGTAAAAATGTTTACATGTCCTTCACAAATCTTGAACAAAACTCAGTAAATAATAAGCATTAAGACGACTTCCTTGGACATCACATTTCATAAGTGCCTCGGCTTGAATTGCATGTAATTCATTTCTCAATTTTTAAAAAGTACTATCAGGACCTACAAAAACCTCTCTTTTAATTGTTTTAGTACTGGCATTGAAATACTCTTCGATGTTACAGCTTCTAATTCGTTTTATGAGAAATTTCTCCAGATTTTCACAAAGCGTTATATCTTTGTTTTTATTGTTACCCTTAGCTTCGCTTTGTGCAACGAGTAATATTTCTTTAAAATCTTTCAAAGTGGTAGATTGTGCCATGATGTCAACACATCGGATGTAAAAAGCTTTTATCCAGGATCGGGTATTTTGAAATTATTTCAATCGGCCGACCAAAGTTAGGCTATATCAATCAATACGTATTAATGTACATGGTAAATTTATATTATTCCTTTCAAAATTCGGAAACATACCTCATTATAATTGGAAAGTTCTATTCCATTGAAATCCAAAGAAACAGCATTCAATAACACAAGCGAAAAATCAGTTATTATTTCGGAAGGCATTGGAAGTTTGATTCATAGTCATTCTGTCAGCCAATATGCTATCATGTTTGCGTTGTGTTTTTCAGATATCATTTGTACAATTGGAATAATGATACCCTCTGAACAAACTACATATTGGAATAAGAAAATACGACCCGAAAATTCGTAACCTCTTTCGTGACAAGAGAACCAATTGTATCTATAGAAATATTTACTCTTTGACCGTATTTTAATAGACAAACTGATCTCCTTGTAGATTGTGACTTGATTAATACTCCAGTATATTATATGAAATCTATTTTTCTACAAAGTTATTTTATAATACCTGATGCAACTTCTACATATTGAAGTTATTAATCGATTGAAATAAATGTATGAATTTCCCCCCAATTAAATCCTCGTCATGAATTTCTTGTTTAGTGTTTCGAAGAACCTCCTGACTGTAAGGATTTGAATGTTGTAGTTCACTAAACAACATACAATTGTTAGTGTTTTTACGTCTCCAAGTTACTGCTTGTTTGCTCCTTAATTATTTTTCGATTTTACGGCGGTATATTCCAGCAAAGCGAGGTTTTTTTTATATATGCATGACCACAGATATCGGTAGTAGAAACTTGTAATATGAAATTTTCACCATCGTCCTTGGGTTTTTCCGATAAATAAAAAACTAAAATTTTATTTTTAAATATATACAACCTGGACTTTCTGAAACTACCGCACGCTTAAACAGTGGTTTGTTTAGCATAAACTTCTTTGGCTTCACGATATAAATCTTTTAATTTATATCGATTGCGATGGAATATTATCCACAAATGTTTTGGAGTAATTTGCGCATATTAACGTTTGCTTATTTCCCTCCAAATACGGTTTGACGGAATAATGAGTTTATCACATTAGTCAAATAAATTAACCTCATCCAAAATTTCCGTTGGAAGTATTTTGAAAGTTTTCGGCATTTTACTTTCTCTATTCTAATGTAGAGTACAAGTAAAAAATAAATATAAGTAAATTTAAAAAAATGGAACTTGGAAAAAAAACAACAAATTTCAACAATTGGACAAGAAAAATAAAAAAATAAAAAGTAAAACAAAATTCAAAAACTATTAAGAAAGTTCGAAAAAGAAATTCAAACTAAAAAATAAAAATTTGAAATTAAAAAAAAAATAAAATAAAAAAGAGTTTGAATGAATTAGCTTAACGTTTACCCAGTACAAATGTCATAGGGCGAAATAATTTTTTCAAATTATGAACTAGAGGTGGTTGATTTATGTTTTGTCCCCTACTCCCCATTTTTTATTTTTTCACTTCATATTCTGAAACAATCCTAAATTAATAGAGCATGTTGAATGGTGTATGTTAATCATCAGTACAAAAAATGGGGGAAGGGGCAGTGTGAAATTGGCCCCCGTATATAAAAATTCGAATAACTCGATATTGGTACTGTATTGATGAGTTTAAACGACTCATATTGTTTTTATTCTAGAACAAAAAATGCTAGGGCCATCTTCGCGGTAGCCCTAGTTCATAATCTATAATTACAATCTTTAAAAAAATTAAAAGTAATGAATCCAACTATCTTTACATATTTTTATATTTTTCTAGTTATATTTCTGGAATATCATTTTTGGGTTTTCCTACAGAAATATACATATTTGGAATACAATATTTGTATATACTTTTTGACGGTGTATGTATGGGATTTATTGGTAATTATGTATATTTACCAGTTTTTATGGAATTACGATTAACTTCGACTTATGAGGTTAGTGAAACTCTTCTTCTTACTAAATTGAATTTATTCAACATTATAGATAGCTAGAAATATTTAATTTTATGAACTTTTTTTCAGTATTTAGAGTTGCGTTTTGATAAATCTTTGAGGCGACTTGGATCAATTTTATTTATTATCGCTTTGGTACGTATCAAAATCTAATTATAAATATACTCATCCACAACTTAAAATTTTATTTAAAAAAAACTAGTCGAAAATCGTATCTAGCCAATAGTACTAAAGTCAAATATTCAGAGAAAACTGGCAAGTTTCTAATTTTTATAATATGCATAATACCTTTTTAGATCGTTTCCGTATAACACTTTTAGATCGTTCACTAGATTATATTTTAATCTTGAGAAACTCTATCGAAAAATTTCAGATTTAGATAATTGGGTATACATATGAAAGCAATTTTCTGGAAACGAATATAAGGGGACTGCACATATTTTTTTATTTATAAAACACACAATTAGAACGGAATTATTGTTCGTTTAAACATTGTTTGCCAACTGTCCGACTATTAGTACAAATATTTTATGCTACATCGGCTACCCATTGCTCCTACTCTTTATTTAAAATCGCCATCTACTTCCATTGTTATAAGGTAACCATTAGTGTCCGAACGAACATACGAGTTGGGGTTCAGTTTTGGCAAACCTCGAGAAAAAAAAATCACCTTCGGCTTAGGCCAAAAACCATCTTAGATTTGTCCGAAGTTGAAGGTTTATGTTAGCCACCGAAGAATGGCAGGCTATGCCTATGCCAACCATATGCATGAGAACTGTGCAAACAAAACGAAATACTTAACATGCACTCATAATATTTGATTTGTGATAATATATTTTAATTAAAATTCAGTGATTTATTTTAATAATAATTTCTTAGATCAAAAAATCTCAGTTAAGGTTGATTAACTTAAAGTTTATTTTTAATTTATTAAAAATCTATTCAATGAGTTTATTTTCATATTTTTTTTATTACCGTATTTTAATAGACAAAATAAACATTATTTACATTTTACTACATACTTTTTTATTATCATATCATGCCTGATATCAAATAATTTCTACAGAGTTACCAACGAAATTATATGAGTTTTTAACCAGGATTCAATAATTTTTTACTAAATTCAAACATTCGGTTTCTGCTTCGGCCGAAGCATAGAAGTAGTGCCGAGTAATCGGCTTCGGCTAGAATCAAATATTCGTTAGGACACTAGTAGAACTATCTTCCCCTCTCTTTAATTTTAATGATAAATTGTTGTATAATTTGATTATTTTCAGATATTATGGCTTCCAATTGTAATATATGTACCAGCGTTAGCGCTTAATCATGGTAAGCTCTATTTTATTTTCCTTATTGGCAACAAGTCCAAAACTGATTATATTTTTGTATTGTTTGCATTAATTAATAGTTTATTAGCCTGGCGGTAATTTATCTATAAAAATTCAAGATTTCTTGCATTTCTTATTTATTTATAAAATAAAATAAAACAAACTGTTATAATATTTTCATACATGTTAATATTGCCAATTACACGCATTGAATTGAGAATAGTGAAAGTAACAATAGTAAAAGTAGATATGCGCAGTAATAGGTATTATTCTAAATAAATACTATATATGTGGGTATAAGCATAACATGCTTAAAATTAATGTGCTATGCTTCTTAATATATAAAATGCTTCTTATAAGAATATGCTTGTAAGCATGTAACTATCATAAACACATTACTAATGTTTAAAGTAAATAATAGTTAACATTGAATTTGTATAGGATTACATTTTCAATTTGTATATTTTGAAAATGAATATATTATATTCAAACTATTATACCATAATAAAATGGAAAAGATCTTCCGGTGATATTAATCGATTAATTAGCAATTCTCTTACGTATGATAGATAATTTTAAGACTACTAATATCAAAAATAACCGTTACAAAAGGATTTTTGACTGAAATTTACAACACGAAACAATATTTTTTATAATATATATATATTTATATATATATATATATATATATATATATATATATATATATATATATATATATATATATATATATATATATATATATATATATATATATATATATATATATATATATATATATATATATATATATATATATTTTATAATATATATTCTGTAGGTATAGTATACAATTTGAAATGCAAAACCAAAGAAGAATTTTATATATACTTGGAATTGCTTATTCACTAGGAAATGAATTTCACTAATCTAGATTCTCGTGTACATTTCTGAAAATACAGATCTATTTGTAAACGCATTACATACTACTGGGAAAAAATGTAGAAATTGTCGTATGGCCACTCAAAATTTCTAACCGATAAATATAAAGTCTACAGAAATAACTAAAAAATGTAAAATGTTTGTGTTCTATTAATACATTCGAAAACAAACGTGGAAAGATCGTATCAAGCACTCTGTCACTATGTTCTAGGCAAAATGGTGAAAATCCAAATTCATCATAGCAAAAAACATTAATTTATAAAAAAATTAAAATCATTTTTCATATTGGTTGAGGCAGTTTTTATACTATAGGGTTAAAATATCCAAAAAGTGTCCACTTCAAAATTTTAAGACGTCTCTGCTAGTTAAAAAATTATATAAAAAATTGTGTCATTAAAAAACTTTAAAATTTCACGCATATATCATAGTTGCGAGTGAATGAATACATAACACAGTATTTATTTCTTAAGACTCGAGATTATCAGCAATAATCTCGAGTCTTAAGAAATATAACAACTCCGATTTTCAAATTGAAATGCAAATTGAAACATTGAAATAACCACAAAAATGGATAAAATAAGAAATTAATACGAGAAATGTTTTATGAAGTTTTTACGAAAAGCTAATACTTTTTTGTCCTTGATTGAAAATGTCAATTTTATTTAAAAAATGTATGTTTTTGGACGATTTTTGACGACTTGAACCTATTTTAAAAAATGATGCGTATAAGAAAACAAGAAGAATGGTTTGTTTATCATTTTTGCGATGCATTATTCATTAAATTATAACTCACCCATGTATAATCTCGTTATTTTTAAATTAAATAGACAAAAATTATAGATATTGTTTAGAAGATAAAATGCTTTATTTAGGTGACTAAAGGGCTATTATTTTTATTCTAGTAACTGGTATAAATACACACATCATAACACCAATTGTTTGTGCAGTCTGTATTTTCTATACTTGCGTGGTAAATAACATTAATTCAAAAATTACAATTTTGATTTCTTAATAATAAATGCATTCTTATCAAAAATGTTTTATTTAAGGGCGGAATTCGAGCTGTAATATGGACTGATTTTCTACAAGCATTTTTAATGGTGAGCTCAGTTCTTTTAGTATTAATTAAAGCTACATGGGAAGCTGGAGGTTTGGGTACGGTTGTCGAACGGAATGTAGCCAGTGGAAGATTAGAATATCCAGAGTAAGAATTATATTTTTTTAAATATGTGATAGTTTATTGAAATATTTATATTACTTTACACTTAGTTGATCTGCAGCTCATTTTTAGTTATTTATTTATTTATTATTATTATTATTATTATTATTTTCAACTAGTTAAGGAAGTACGAGCACCAAGGCAACTTTTGATAAAAGGCTTGAATTTTTTTTTAATACAAAGTTTAAATATGTCTAAACAAATTCCAAAAATTTGAAGGAGATTGCCCGATCATTTAAATAAATAATTAACTTTAAATTTGAGCAATTTAACATTGGTCTTATGGGGTAACCTTCAAACATTGATACATTTCTGTATTTTTCTCGTAAAGCTGTCGGTGAATATTTTTAAAAAACTTATGGATGAAAGTAATTTACACTTGCCCGACTAATTAAAGTGTATTAATTAAAAGAAAAATAAATGCCGCCACTAGCCAATGTTAAATCTATATCTATATATTGAAAAAAATCATATGGTTACTGCGTTCCCCTTACCGCGCTAGAGTCGATACCTATCCCCACACCGCCTGGCGCTCGTACTTCCTTAATTTGAGATTAATTATTTTTCAAAACTTATCAAAAATATAATATTTTAGGAGGGAACAGTAGAGACAAGACAGCAGGTGATAGTACTAAGAGCAAGCGATTGATCCGAGTATCACACTTAGCACAAAGCTAAAAGTTTGTAAATTAATATTTTAGAACTAGGTAAAACCGAAAATAATGACACGGCTAACGTCAGACGAGCGCATCATCATCGCGAAAGTTCTTGAAAATGTAGAAAAAGTTTAAATTAATTTCCTTCCACAAATCTGAAATTTTAATACAACTCATATGATGAAACATAAAAATAAGTTGCGATGCCATTCTTGAGGGTGAAAGTTCCAAGTCCAGGATAAATTGTCGTGTGAAGGATAATTCTCAACCTGCCTCAACAAGGCTGGAATTTTGACGGTGTATGCATGGATGTGTTTTAAGCCTGTATACAAAAAGATTTGCCACTCTGGTGGATGCAAGTGTCCACCAAGCCTCAAATACGTATATTGCAGGTTTGCATAAATATATATGTATATACACATATAAACATATATACATTTATTTATTATATATACACGGAAAGAGTTATTTTTAACATACGTCCGCAAAGCAAAAATTTTGAGGAAGTACTCCCGAATGTGTTTTATGTTAATGTATTTTAAGGGCAAAGCTATTCGAAAGATGCTCTAATTTCCTTCTGAATATTAGATAGGAATATTAGATATGTTCTTTCTGAATATTAGATAGGAACTTCGTAAATCAAACTAAGAAACTGAAAATAATTGACTTTTTCCTTACGCTTTCCTTATCAATAATCTCACAGTATGAAGTATATTAAATTATTTAGATCTATGCACAACAAATGAAATGATTATATATGTTAGATTCTCACAGTATGAAGTATATTAAATTATTTAGATCTATGCACAACAAATGAAATGATTATATATGTTAGATTATGAGTTGAGTCAAGAAATCTGTTTTGTTGATTGATATATTTTAAAAAGGATTTTTTTGACCAATATTTATTACTTTTTTTTTATAAAACCTGAATCTTCAAAAAATAATAATATAAGGTTCCATTTAAAAAAAATTAAGTTGACCTATTGAACCCATAGTCTTTATAGGAGTGTTCTTTAAAGTGTTTTAAGAACGTATATAAAAAGTCATGTTTTCTAGCGGGCGTAATTTCTCACCGTTCTTCAAAAATGTAAATGGTAAAAAAAAGCTTTTATTTGCAAATAGGTTTGAATTATTTTTGAGGCTCAATATATCGTGTATAGATTATTGCTAAGTGTATACTTATTTTTAGGACGATGGGTTGACGAGGTCGACTTTATTTTTTTAAATTGAACCTAATATTTTTAATTGCAGATTCAGATTAAAAAAATGTTAAACTTTATAATTGTCGATACCCGCAAGTAACCTGACTTTTTGTATACATGATAAAAATATTTTAATAAACACTCCTTCGAAATTTCAGCCTTGTGGAAACATTTCTTCAATAATTAATTTTGCTTTATACATACACTCATTTATGCAAATATGCCATCTATATATTTAATTAATGTCGGACATTTGTAGTCGAGAGAATTACCTGACTTATTATATACGTATTAATTTAGAAATTTTTAACTTTATGCTCAGTGAGATACTTGGATCGACCGCTAGTTTTTATAATATACAGACGAATTGCAATAAAAAATTTCATATAACAAGTGTCCAATTCTTAATTTTTTTAGTACTTTTTTTTTTCATTCGATTAATTCGCCCATAAATACTCAAAGCAGTCGGTGTTCCAAACACTAAATCAAAATTCAGTCAACTCATTGGTGCAATTTTTGCAAATATAGTTTGAATTTCCCATTGAGTTACATTCTCTCAGCTATATCTATCTATGGATGATTTGAAATAACAGTTACACACACATTTTTAAACGAAAATCAAAATTGATTTTTTTATATGTGTACCTTAGATGTTGCCATTATAAAAATTGAAGAGGAAAAAATTAAAACATTGATTACGTACAAAAAATAACACCTGTTAAATGATGTCTGTTTTTGTCGATACACTCCTGTAGACGTTGTGAGAAATTATACTCCTCTGAAGCATTGCATGTGGTACTGCTCGAATTTCTTGTGTTGTTGTTTCATTCAGGGCTTCACGTGTACGTGGTTTATTTATGTATACACATGCTTTTACATAGCCCCATAAAAATTAGTCACAAGATGACAGGTCCGGTGACCGAGGAGGCCACGCCACTTCTCCACGTAACGAAATGAGGCTCCCAGGGATGGTCTGCCTCAAAAATTACATAGCTGCTCCCGATATATGGCATATCGCCTCATTTTGTTGAAACCATACTGTTTTGAGGTTGATACATCGTCTTCTCAATTGTAGCAGAAAAAACTCACACAGCATCGTTAGGTAACGATCTGTATTGACAGTGACAGTTAGACCGTTTTCTCAGAAAAAGTAAGGGCCAATAATTAAGTTTCGACTATTGCCACACCAAACAGTCAATTTGTCGCTGTGTAGAGCTTTTTCATGGACTTAATGTGGATTTTCAGAAGCCCAATACCTTAAGTTCTGCTTGTTTACCACTCCTGAAAAATGGCATCGTCACTCATAATAAAAACAATATCATCAGTCATGTTTTCGAACATTGTTTCTGCAAATCTGAATCGTCTTCCGTAGTCGCTTTGCTGTAATTGTTGGACAAGCGTCAGCTAGCTTATATGGATGAAAATGAAGGTCCAAATGTAAAATCCGGCGAACTGATCGGTGCGACATGCGAAAAGCACGAGCATGTCGCACTGCTGAACAACGAGGGCTTGCTTCAACTGCTTGACGAACTCTTCAATGTTTTCCCGGGTTCGTACCGTTCGTTCACCACCTCAAAGAACCTGTTCGTTGAAAGTTATTCACCGACTTCAATATTGTTTCAAACTTCAGAACACGACCATGACGGCCAACGTTGAAATGATTCCGGAACCGTCGAACCACGAAACGGCCCGTTTCAATAAAGATGTTGTACACAAACTCGCGATGCTCTATCGACCACGTCACCATTGCTACTAAAACGACAACTCGTAACAAACAGATACCCCCACTCTTTATCCGCCAAGGTTATCCCCACCTTGCATAACGCCCCGTTCGACAACTTCTCACATCGTCTACAGGAGTGTATGGACAAAAACGGACAGCATTTAACAGATGTTATTTTTCGTACATAATCAATGTTTTGATTTTTTCCTCTTTAATTTTTATAATGGCAACATCTAAGGTACACATAACAAAAAAAAAATTTTTGAGTTTCGTTTAAAAATGAGTGTGTAACTGTTATTTCAAATCATCCATACCTCCCTGCCCAACCCTTTATTAAATATTTATTATTCTTCCTGAAGCATTGTATAATAAAATAAATAAAAATAAAAAAGCCTTATATTTCTTACTCAAAAAATGACAAAAAAAAAGTAACTTAAAGTAAGTAAGTAAAAGTAAAGTAAAAGAAAGTTTACTTTTAAAATAAAATGAAAGAACCCCTCGTTAACTGAAGGGAAAGGCTTCCTTTAGAGATTTCCAAGTGTCTCTATATGCTTCTGTATCCATCCAATGATAGCCATTTTTGAAATGTCGTATGTCCACCAGGAAGCTGGTCAGCCTCTCTTTCTAGAGCCTACGGGTCCGACCCAAGATGTTAATCTGTGTGTCCATCTATTGTTTTGGTCTACGACCCCCACGAAGACCATTCGTATTGAGGGAGAAAATTGTCCATTATATAATTTGAGATTGTTATTATGTTCATAATTGAGATTATTATCATGTTCAAATCTATTTTTGGTTTTCGTGTTCGTGTGCTTTTCCGTTGACCGATCTTTGTTTGTCATATTTTTTAGTTCTATCTTCAAAATTTGGTTGCTATGTCTCACTTAGCGACGTGTTAAGCTTTTTTCGCTATTCACTATTAACAAGCCTAATGAACCAGATCGTACTCTTGTAAAATTAAATAAAGTACTTAGGTTTTTTTTTAGTATTAGTAAAATTTGTTTAATTGTTTTCATTTCCTTTTTCATTTCTTTTTTTAATTCAGTTTCACAACATTAACTACCATTTATTAACAAACAAAACATCCTATTTTAAAATAGCTTTATACCTTCACTTCGGAATTTTTCTAAAAAGGGAATTAATTAAGTTTATTTAAGATTCTCTGTTAGATTTCTTCAGTTATAGAGATATCGGATCCATTTAAGTTTCGTTTCTGTTGCAGTATTGTTAATTCCATGCCCCAAGTGGTGAACGTAATTAATACAGGCCTGCATATTTATGTAGATTTTTCGCCCAATCTTTTCAATTTCTATCATGTCGAGTACATTCTATGTCCAAATTTTCCCTTTGCTTTCACCAAAGAATTATATTCAAAATAATTTTTTCCTGTTTCTAATATTCCACACACCGCCATATTGTTTCTCGGATGTTCTTCATTTTGTGTTTCCCATTTTCTACTTAAATCATTTTTTTGCTTGTTAAGTTCATCTTGGGTGATATTAATTTGTTGAATTTCGTTCAATAAATTAGTATTGATATTGTTAATCTCTTGTTTGACACTTGATTTCAATTTTTTTATTGCTTCTACTATTCTATCTTTATCCATTTTGATGTTTATGTATAAACATCACACCCTCCCTCCCCATATCAAATGTTGTTTTTTTCTCCTAAACGATTTGATAAAAAAAATCCAAAATAGAGCAACTAAGCAGGAAATAAATAAGGGGTGGTCTGGTTTAACATGGGCGGGGCTTTAATTTCTAGTAATTTTCTTCTCTTACTATGTATTGTTATATTTATATTTAATATTAAACAGATGCTCTTTTATTTATGAAACCTTTAATTAATGGTGGAGTTTATCATCTATCAGCTACATTTGTTAACAAGATTTATAGGAACTGCTTTGAATATATTCAGAAACTAAGTTGTACATATGTTTTTGTTTCTAGCATGGAATTAAGTTTAACTAAACGATTAACATTTCCAGCTATGATGTTTGGAGGAACATTTAGTGTAATTTGCCATGGAATTATTAATCAAATAATGATGCAAAGATATGTTTCATTACCTACGCTAAAAGAGGCGAAAACGTAAGTAAATAACACTGATTATATGTTAAACTATACGAACCGCTAAACATTACAAAAAGTTCCCTATACCCTATAATAAATATATACCCAAACTTCAAACCAGTAAAATACAAAACCGATTTTTTTAAATATTTAACATTTTTTTTTGTAAATTTATTTGAGACAATAAGCTAGTTGGAACCATAAAAAATAATTTATTAAATTAAATATATACGACAGTTTATAAAATGGAACATATTGTATTTACCTACAAAACACGAAAGCTATTTTCTTAAATAACATAGAGATACATACATTGTGTCTTGTAATTTCAAGAATCATTATTGTCTTTATCTATTAACATTTATGTGTTTATATGTTGATTTGTTTATTTGCTCAAAAACGACTGAACCGGTTTTAAGAATTATTTCACTAATAAGAAGCTAAATAACGAGGCTATACAAATTTATTTGTGGATCCCTGCACGCTTTACAAGCATTTTTATAACATTCATTTGTTACGGATATACTTAAAAACTACATAATGAATTTAAAAAATTATTTCACCAATAAAAAGCTATAAGGAAGTAACATGGGCTATACAATACTTTACGCATATTTACTGCGTAGTCAACATTTAAAAAATACAAGTTCTGAAAGCCGAAATATTACAACAACTGTAAATACAAAAGATATTCTTTTTTCAATACAAACAGCTGTTCATTTTTGAAAATTTTCGCTGAAGGTCCTTAAGCAGATATATATTTTAAAAGTGAATTTTGTAGTCAACAGAAATGCTCATTTAAACCGATACAAACAACTGTTGTTTGAAAGATTTTTTCGTATATCCCATAATTTCGGTATCTACAATTTGGGTCCTGGAACATCCCTATTAATATATTTGTATTTAACTTTATTTTTATACCAAATTGTATATAATCTGAAATTTAAAGATAATCTGAAATTTAAAGATATTTATATTGAATTTTGTTACTCACGATAATCAAAGTAATTTCACAATTATTTTACTTACACAGGAAGTGAGGTTTCAGTCTAAGCCTTTCATACATCCCTTACGACTAAAGCAAATGCGGAAACGAAAATCTTGGTTAGAAGCGAGCTATTAGTTCGAAGGATTAGTTCGAAATAAATAAATGCATAACAAGTGTGGCGTAATTGTGATATTATGCACCATTTAAATAGCTGACGTGTTTTTAAAGTATTCTCTTAATATAAAATTTTAATAGAGTCCTATGTTTAATAAAAAAAGCATTCCCAATTAACATTAAACATTTTGGGATAACAAAATTTTTTTTATTGTTTCAAGAATACAGTATCTTTTTTGTTGATATAATAAGATAGTAAATTCTATAATTAAATGTAATATGATAAAACATACGATTTAAAATAAAATTATACTTAGAATTAATAGAAGCTTTATAAATAAATAAAAAGTTACCAAAGAACAAACGAGTCAAAAAATTCTACTCATTCGAAGAATCTACTAAGCTATATCAAAATATGACAAACAAATTATTATTATATTTATAAAGTATTTAGAAATGGAAAATTTGGAACATGCCCCTTAAAATTAAAAAAAAAATTTTAAATTTATTTCAATTTTTTTTTTTTTAAATATATTTTTCTTGGTTGAATGTGGAAGACTGAAAATATTCATATCTATATTTTCCTTGTTTGTACAGTGTAGATGACTTTTAATATATTGTTTTGTGTCAATGCATGGTGTATATTAACTATAAATTACATTAAAAGATTTATAGCTTAGTAATATAAAATTAATACTAGCAGAGGGAAGAAAAATGTGGTATTATATTTATTATAAGAACCTCAATTAATAGATTTATTGAGTATAAATAAATTTTTAACAAACTTGATAGCTCTTTCGCTTAAGAGCTTCTTTACTTTTTTCAATACAAACGTTTCATTCTTCTCGAGAACATATGAACCGATTTCGCTAATTCTTTTTTTTGAATATTTCTTGAAGTAAATAATAGTCTCTATATTCTATATTCCCATACAAACGATTCGTAATAATAGTCAATTTGAACTTTAATACCATACCATAAAGTTCAAGTGTTAGTGAAGAAGTTCCGGGTAGGCAAAATAATTGTGTGACGTTAGTCTTTAATATAAAAATAAGTCGCCAAAAATATTGCTAATCGTAAAACTCGAGAACGGCTAAGCCAATCCAGCTATTTTTAAATATGCGTTATACTCCAATGCAGGTTTTTATCGCGACAAATATTTAAAAAATTGCTTAGATAATTGTAAAAAATACTATTTTTTCGCAAAATTTGAATACTCTATTTGCGTACGGATTGCCTTTTCGAATCCTTTTTAGCAAATTCGACGGAGGATTCACAGTTCGCCGATGGTCTTTACCAGAATGTGTATTAGACCGATATATGATCAGAAAAATAACCATCCTCTGCTACAAATTTCTATGATGCGAACCCGAGTTCGAAAGCCACACCCCATAGATAAAAAGGCTGAGATACCTGAGTATCCTACACCAAATATCGGGTATATATAAAAATGTCAATGGTTCATATCAAGGGTTTCGTACTTTTCTGCAGGCCATATCGGGGGTACCAGGTGTCCCATACCAATTACAACCTGGAAATATAATATTCCATGTTTACACCAAATACCGGGTGCACCAAATTGTCACAGCAACGCGTGACCGGGCCTGCTAGTAAAATAATAATTTAGAGATATCATGAGATATCATATAAGATGAACTAAGATATATTCTTTTTTTTTCAGAGTAGTATGGTTATTTTTGTTATGTAAAACAATCTTTATGGGACTATGTGGTTATTCTGGACTGGTTATTTTTGCAACATATTTCAATTGTGATCCTGTTTCAACACATGTAACTTAAGAGAACGTACATAGCAGGAGTAAAAAGATCTTGAAGCCCCATAATAACTCGAAAATTATTGGTTTTGGAAAAAAAAGGTTGAAGAACTTATTAAACTCATGGAGAATTTTAAGTAAAAACTCGTTTTTTTTAACTAATTTTATTTTGGTGTAATTAGGTCGATTATTACTTGCAAAATAATGATATCATAAAGAATTAATTGCCACAAACCAATTTTTATTCAAATTGAATGTGCTCACTAAGTTCGTGATTTATTTATATTTTTAGTAATTTAAAGTTTTAGTAATCTATAATGTATAACAATATACATTATATCATATAAATATAATAATATAATATATATTATATTATATTATATAAATGTATATTATATATCACTTTTACATTGAGGTTGTTATTTAATAAGACATACTATATAGCGAAAAAACATATTTCATTGGCATTACTTTTATTTGATAAATTTTATGAAAGGAATTTTATCTTAAATTGTTATTGTCGTTTGGATAAAGACTGCCCTAGCACGTATGTATACATCTTTCAACATAAAATTCAACGTTCAATTTATTTCTGATGTCAATTAGTGTGTTTCCATTTTAGTTCTAAATATCCATGATAATTAACATCAACGTCAATTTTAAAGACATCGTAATCTTTGTAAAATAATTATTTTTCGAGTCATTATTGGGTCCCAATCTGTTTTACACCTGGAATATATAAAATTTGTATTAATGATTATTTTCTTTTCAGATTGTTTCTGCGAAAGATCAACTTTTACCATTGTTAGTTATTGATACCTTGCAAAATTTTCCCGGGGCATCTGGATTATTTTTAGCTGGTGTTTTTAGTGCATCACTCAGTTCTTTATCAAGCGGCTTAAATTCATTAGCGGCTGTATTGTTAGAGGATTGTTTTAAGCCAATTTTTACATTAACACCAAAACAAGAGCAAACAATTGTAAAAACAGTTGTTGTTATAACAGGTGTTCTTACAGTGGGATTAGCTACTATCGTGGAAAAGTTAGGACAAATATTACAAGTAGGTACATTTTTATAACAAATTTATTTGATGTAACGGAAGCGTATAAAATTTGTTCTTCGTGGCATATCGTTTAATTAATTACTTGTTTTAATTTAAAAAAATAAATAAATTTTCACTAGATAATGAATGTTATCAAGAAATAGAAACGCCCATTGAAACAAGTCCACTCTTTATGTATTCAAATTTAAGTACTTACCCAGGCCACTAGATGGCTATAGTTGTTATTTAATACTATAGTCGGCATATAAGGTGAATACCAGCAGTGGCCAACAGATGGCTATAACTTCTCAATATAAAGAATGGGGGACTGAAATTTTTGATATTCGTCTTATCATACAATAAATCATACAATTGAATATGAGTTAATTGTTTTGAGTATAAATCTATTATATATGTATATTTTCTTTCATTGGTGGAATTTACACACATATATAGATTTTAAAAGTCAATTAGGAAGTCGGTGAATATACTTTGTTTAATAATTTCTTTGTTTAATAATAGTTTATTTAATTTATCGTTTTAGTGAGAAAATACTAATTCATATTACTTATTTGTTGTATGTAGCTGTTGTATTTTATTGTATGCTTCATTCTTCGTTTTATTTTATACCTCCATTCTTTACCGTCGGGAAGCTACAACCATCTGTTGATCACTGCTGAAAATCATCAAAACCCTTAAATAATAAGTATAGCTAAAATAATCCTTAAGTAAATATTAGTGGTCAGGGTAATTATTTGAATACATAAAAAGTAGACTTATAGGTGCATTTGTATTTTTTGAAGTTATTAATGACAATTAAATTTTTCAATTAACACGGAATGAATGATTTTGACACCTTCAATTTATACCTCCAGTGCACACAAGACATCAGCTATTATGAAGTTATCCAGTTTAGGATAGTTTATATTATATTCATCAGATTTCATATTTAAGTGGAAAACTCAATAAAACAATTGGATATTACAGGTACATGACCTATACACCCTTTTTTCACCAAATCGAGCTTTTTGATTTTGAAATGTGAATATCTTTATTATTAGTTCTTCAAATACATTCAAAAACCTTGGTTAACTAGCCAATTCTTTTCAGAACAAACTTGTTAATTGGTTCAAATATTTGAGTAGTACGTCCACATATTACTTTAATAATTTTAAATCAGTAGGTCTCTCTTTGTGATTCAGTTGTATAACTACATTAAAATCTGCTTCGTTTCATTTCTGTTTCATATGATAAATTATATTATTAAGAAGTACCTATAGAAGTTATCATAGGAAACTGTGGTGTTAGGGGCAACCACAGAAATGAGGAATCACAAATTAGAGTTTCTGTGAGGGAGGTGATGGGGGAGGAGCATATTATGTGTTGTCTGTTGCTGGAAAACCGGTTCTATCAAATCTTGAGTCAACATTATCTAAACGATCTGTCAATAAACGAATAATAGTTTAATAAAACAGCTAAAAATGAACCAAGCCGAATGTTTTTAATAGATTTCATTTATATTCTTGGCACTACTGAGCAGGCCCTACAGAAAAGATTCTAAGACTAAGCCGACTGCGATAACACTAAACAAAAAAATTTTAGCTCTCGATTTTTGTAGTTTTGTAATTTAATTTTCAAATATAAATTTATTTTTAGCTATCCGCTGCTCTAGGATCAATTACATCTGGTCCACTATTGGGCGTATTTACTTTGGGTATCTTATTTCCATGGGCAAATGCAAAGGTAGGTAGTAGTGAAGCAGATTATATTCACACTTTTGAAAATTATAATAGAAACTATTATAATCGATTCAAAAAAAGCATTCAATTCCTAAATATGAATCTAGGTTTTTAGTACGAGGTAGAATTCTTATTTTTGAATGAATTTTTACCTACACGGTTTTTGAACTGGGCTCTAAAAATATGTTAAATCGAGACATTTGTTTAAAAAACTATCAGTAATGATTTTAAAAGCTGTTAATCTCAAAAGCGTGTTAATTTTTAAGTTAAATAATTATAATTCGAATAAAGGTTAACTTCATTTTGTCACAAAAATTTCGATTACATAATCGTAATCCACCTTAATGAATAAAAAAACAATTCTTTTTAGCAAGGAATTCAATATTGTTATTACTTAGCCGCATTTCATACAGAGAAATTAAATTTGGAAAGCCTGAAAAAATATTTATGCGTTTTTTTAATATCTGAGTAAAAACTGACCGATATTTTTTTACAAAAATACTTTGTCTACAAAAACTTAATCTTTTCAAATAAAATCGAAGTAGCCAAACGAATTCTTATTATTTAAAGTTTATTTTATTTAATGTTAAAAATCATTTCGTCGATCCTCAATGTACCTTTTCTATAAATTTTTGTCAATTTTTGCTGAGATCTTACAAAATATGTACTTATCTGCAATTTAACCTACAAGCCATTAACCTAAACATGTACATGCACTACAAATTGATTAAACTATTCAAATGTTGACTTTCGTTTGAAACAATTTTCTCGCTTAAACGATTAAACTACATTTTGAGTTTTGACAGAAAGACCCATGTATATAAAATTAATCTAAATAATTATTTTTCTTAAATTTTTGTTGAAACATACCAAAAAAAAGTTTTGGTTACATGCGTTAATTTTTCCATTTATTATCGATTTATTATATTTAATGGATTAATTAGTAAACCTTTTATTTGGTTGAACGACCCTGTTATAATATTTCAAGTTTAGATAAAATTCAAGTGTCTGTCTAGGATTTTTGATTATATCCGCTGTAATTAATCATTGAATTGTTTACTTTACAATACTGATATCAGTGTTGTCAGCGTGCCTCGTCTAGAAGATAATTATTGTTTTTGCAAAAAATAATAATAAACCAAAAATATACGATTTTTCATTTTATTGATTGCTCCATTGAAACAAAACGTCAATTGGACAAATACAATATTATTTTGAAAGTTTATAATGCAATTAAATAGAATAAACTTCGCAAAGGCTGCCTGTATAATTGTAAATATTTTTTTAAACAGTTGTCTAAAAAGTCTCATAAAACTTTGATTCATTGCACCAAATATCAGGGATAAAAGGTCACGAAATTCAGTTTTTCGAAAATATCTTGTTGAATTAACCAAGAAACTAATATATAATCGAATTGTACGTAAAAATCGTTACAAAAGTTGTCAACGATTAAAATTGAGAAAGTAAAAGTTTTCTTTCCATTAGCGTAATCGAAACTATGTTTCCGCTCTTTTAAGTATAAATTTGAGCTGAAATTCGAATAATAAACACACATACCATTATAGTGCATGCAACTATAACTGTTAGTCACTGTCAATTGTTTGTAAAAATTTATTTTTGGCTCCTGATATCTTGTGATAAGAACACGAGATTATAATGGATTATTTAACTTTTATCACGTCAAAACAAATGTATTTACTAAACATATTTCATAAACATCAAACGAAAATCTTAATATTTGTCGAGTTATTTTGGCGCGAAAATTGCGATATTTGATTCGTTTTGTATGATCAAATTTGGCACATAGTTGCTATTACTATAACATTTTTGAATTACTCCTGTTTTTCATTGACATTACATGTAATTTGAATTATTCTTTGAAAAGATTTACATTTGATTATATATATATATATATATATATATATATATATATATATATATATATATATATAAATAAATAAATATATATATATATATATTTATTTATATATATATATATATATATATATATATATATATATATATATATATATATATATATGTGGGAATATGGTATGTGATGGTGAATTATTTTATAAATAATTAAACACTTTATTTCTTTTAATTAAAATATTCTTTTATTCAAAATAGAGTTTCTCAGAGATATGTCTTTACACTATTAATAATTAGAATGAACTGCATACTTTCAATGATTCAAATTTTCAAATTAATAATTCTTTATTTTCATCAAAAATATATACAAAATACAAATCGGCTTATAACTATAGCACCTAGCCTAAGCTTTATCTATAATACATCATCTTATATACTAGTTACATCGAGATTACAATTTTTCATTACATCGTTTTAATAAAATGGAAAATTTAAAAAAAAAACCATTTGAAAATACTTAACCTATGTGGATGGATAGGCCACCCCTAAAACTAGCTTAACCTGTAAATTAAGAAAAGAAAAGAAAAAGAAAAAGAAACTATATACAATTAAGATTACACCGGAACTAGGTGCAACCGACATCGTGTGGCATGGGAAATCTTTTCCCAAAAAGCAGCATCCTTGGGTCAAATTGACCCAGTTTGCTGATTTCCGGGAAGGGATTGTTGCGTGAAGATTGGAAAAAGGATTTTGAGGTGGTAAGGATAAAGTTTGGAATAGTTGGGTGTCCAGTTTCGCGGTGGAGAGCTTCGGACGGAAATCTTGGGGGTTTTTTCGAGATGACTCGAAGGCAACGATTTTGGAATTGCTGCATCTTCGTGATGAGCGAATATGCAACGTTAGTCCAAATAGGGGCTGCGTACGTGAGTACTGGGCGGATACATGACTTGTAGAGTCGATGCTTTAAACGTTCGTCCAGTTTACTCCTGGGGCTGAGTAGTGGGTACAATCCTGCAAAGGATGCGTTTCCCAGGGCCAGGCGCCTTTTGGCGTTCTGTGTCCAGTTCAACTGCCTTTGGAGGATTACACCCAGATAGACAACACTATGAGTTTGCTGGATTTGCGTGTCAAACATCTTCAATCCAAGCGCGTATGTTGAAAATTTATTCTTTCGAGTGAAGAGAATAGATTGGGTCTTTGTGGGGTTAATTTTGATTTTCCATGACTTGAAATAGTTTTCAAGGATGGTCAATCGGGATTGAAGGCAACTCGAAACTTGTTTCGGTTGCCATGAGGAACAATAGATGGCCGTGTCGTCGGCGAAGAGAGCTGTTTCGGTAGCTCGATCCCTCGGGATATCGTTAATGTAGTATAAAAATAGGCGGGGTCCAAGCAAGGAGCCTTGAGGTACACCAGCTTTCACACTGTATTGGTTCGATGTACTTTGTTGGATGTGGATTTGGGATTTCCGGTTGGACAAATAGGAAATTAGGAATTTTAGGATGTATATTGGAATGTTAAATTTGGAGAGTTTGTGGATTAGTCCATCGTGCCAAACTGTGTCGAAAGCTTTTTCGATGTCCAAAAGGACCATGCCTGTGGATTTGTTCCAATTAAATCCGGTAGCAATATGTTCAGTAAGTCGGTGAAGCTGGCTTACTGTGGAATGGTTCGATCTGAAACCGAACTGTTGGGGGATAAGCTGTCTATGGATATTTTCATGCGACTGCAGCCGATTCAATACTACTTTCTCCATGACCTTGCTGAGAGATGGCAGCAAGCTAATGGGTCGGTAGCTCGAAGGCGACTTAGGTAGCTTTCCCGGCTTCGGAAGCGCTAAAACCTTAGCGGTTTTCCAAAGGTCGGGAAAATAACCAAGCCTCAAGCATGCAGTATAGATATAACTGAGCTGAACAACCGTCTTCCGAGGAAGATAGCGGAGCACAACGTTAGTTATTCCATCATCACCCGGAGCTTTCCTGCATTTAAGTTTCCTTAAAATGCTGGATACCTCTTGAGGTGATACGCTGTCAACATCGATGGGATTTATGGTGGAAGAGCGAATATTTTCCAAGGATTCGGACACCAAGTGGGCCGTTTCTTCTTCGTGATATTCGTCGCCATCTGTTAAGCTGTGCGCCTTAGAGAAGGTGTCAGCTAGAAGTTGGGCTTTGTCGGAATCCGAGTAAAGGTACCCATTTTCCGACAAGAGGGGAGGTAGTCTTTTCGAACGATTACGCAAATTTTTAGCAATTTTCCATACATTGTTATCACGAGTGGTCAGAGCCGAAATCCTCTCGTTCCACATGTCATCTCTGGTGCGCGTGACTTTATCTCGAATATCGGCTGACATTCGCCTCATGGCATCATGAAGCTCAGGCAGCCTAACACGTTGCCAAAATTTGCGTAGTTTGTTCCGAGTCTGTATGAGTTTAAGTGTGTCAGCATCTAATTTTAATTGATATCCGAGGTTCCGAGTTATCCTAGGAATAAACTTTTCGGTAGCAACTACGATACTTTTCGTGAGCTTACTGACCTCCAAGTCTATTTGGTCGGTGGAATTGATCTGGGGTGTGATCAGGGTTTCGACGTTCAGATACTCTTTAAACAGTTTCCAGTCTGCTTTCTCGAAATCCAGCCGGGTTTGCACAGTTGTAGCACCCTTCATTTCACCTAGGGTGAAAGTGATCGGGCGATGGTCACTATGCAAATCCAAATGAACATCTAAGTCTGACAGAAGGTCACAGTTTTTGAGTATCGTTAAGTCGATGGTTTGAGGTGGGCGGGAAGCAGCATCGGGGTAGTAGGAGGGCTCGTCTGGGTACGCAACAATGAAGTTACGTTTCAGAGACTGCGCAAATAGCGCGTTGCCGTTTGCATTATTGGATGTACAATTCCAAGAAATGTGACGCGCATTGTAATCTCCCATGATCACAGCGCGATCATGGGTTCTCACAATACGATCAATATCCCTTCCTTGTAGTAGTCTATCTGGGGGGTTGTATAAAGATGTGACTTTATAATTACCACAATTAGCCGAGATAAGAACGGAGACGGCTTCGAGACTGCCGTCTTCGGGAGGCAAGATACAATGTTTGACATCGTGTCTAACAAATAAGGCAACCCCGCCACCATTCCTGGCGGCGCGGTCACGGCGATAGGTAAAGTATCCAGGGATACTTATTTTCTTATCCGGCTTTAACCATGTTTCGCTGATGGCTGCAACATGGATCCGATGCTGCTCTAGGAATGAGTGAAGCTCGGGTAATTTGCGTTGGAGACTTTGAGAGTTCCATTGCAAAAAGCGAATCTGGGATCTAGTTGAAGAGGGATGAGATATCATTATCGAATAAATGATCCGTCATCTCGAAAAACTTGAAATTTTTTTCAATGATTAGAATTGACTACCTACTATATTTCAAAGTTGTCCCTTTTTCATGTGTCCATTTTATTTCATGTAACATTTGTTGTATATTTGGGTTATTCCAACATCTGAATATTCAAATGTATCTCGTTTTTATTTTATTACAGGATTTACATTAAATATTAAAACTATCTTTCTCAGAAATAATAAAATAAAATAAAACCTTTTTCAAAGACAAACAAACATGTGTTCAACAAACGTTTAAAAGAAACTTTCCATTGAAATAAATAAGACCCTTTTAAATATAGTATTATAAAATAAAATAGGTAATTTTTGTATAAACGAATCCAATATTTCAACAATATATATATATAAAATTAATTCAAAAATGTTATAGTAGAGGCAACTATGTGCCAAATCTGATCATACAAAACGAATCAAATTTCAAAATTTTCGCGCCAAAATTACTCAAAAAATAATTATCCAACGGTAATGAAATTCGGGATGCAGCTAAACACAAAATTGTCAATACAAAAATTTCATCATTACATTTGGATAATTATTTTTTTAGTGATTTGGCGCGGAAATAGTGTCTTTATTAGATGTCTGATTCTTTATTCGCATTGCCCTTTAAGTCTATTAAACTATTTAATATTAAATAATTAAATTACCATTAAATATACTAATAAATATTCTAGGGGGCATTCTACGGAGGATTTAGTGGACTATTTTTTATGGGTTGGATTTGTTTTGGTGCACAATCAATGCTAGCATCAGGAAAAATGCGTTATCCAGAGAAACCAGTTTACACAAATGGTTGTATATTTAATATTACAGAACCTTTAGCTACACCTCCGACAATGGACGACTATGATGAAACGTAAAAATTATCTGCCTAAATTTTCGAAATTAAAATAACTAATTAGTCATTTATTTTTTTAGGAATATATTCTTCATGTATCGAATTACATTTGTATTGTACACAGCAATTGGCACAATAGTTACAATAATTTTGGGTTTAATCATAAGTTATTTTACGGGATTTAATAAAATTGAAGATGTGAATCCTTTACATTTAGCACCATTTATGAGACCAAAAACTATTGATAAACTATTTGAAAATAATAATAATAACAATCATGAATACAATGAGGTACGTATGATTAACTTTCTCTGTAATTTATTGAAAGTTATACAAAATTGTGTGAATTTCCCAAAAATAAAATCCTTTTATTTTTTCGAACATCAAATACGAAAACTTAATATCAATTTAGTCTAACAATAAACATAATTTCATTCAATAGGGGCGAAATAAATTAATTCCATAAATAGCTTCAACTCAATACATGATTCATATATCACCACACACCCCCATGGTGTACACATTATCTTCAAACTAATAATATTCAAGCCGCTGCGGTAACCTCTTCGTTCACACTGGTCTACGTTGTGTTTCTGGCAGAATAGCACATGTTCCCATGCCGACGTCTGGCACCCCTAGTTCCAGAATATCTTTCTCGGAGCTTGAATGCCGAGTATCTGCAACATGTCGAGGGAAGCCATCAATTTCCACAGTTAACAGCAGTAACCACTCCCATTATCCAACTCGACGTACACTTAGCATGGTTTGGTTTTACATTAACCTGTTATTCAACACTGAAATTTCTACTGACCTGGATGCCATTTGCCACTGATCCAGGTTCTCCGGTACACCTCTAGTTATACTTCTATGAACAGTTACTTGACATTGTATTATCCTTATGACTCTCCCGCGGAGTGCAATTACACCAAAAAGTCATCCGATCAACGCTTTCTCCGGTTTGAGCAGCCATTGGCTTTATGGTTCGATAATTCTTTACCACTATGCTATATCCACTAGCTGTGTTTACGTATTTGAACACTAAAATAACACCCCACTCTCGGCAAAGGTTTCCAACCTCTTCTAAACGAAAAGTTCTGCTATTGTGTAAAACAATTACTGCAGCGTACCCTCTCGCGCGAGAAATTTTACCAATACTCGTCTCTCATCCTTCACCTGTAACTTGGCGCCACAGAGCAATCCTACTTGGACCACAATCGATCACTCTGAGAAACTATCTTGGCTTAAATTGTGTCACATCGCATGAAACTCTATGCTATATCTTTTCTACTTCCAGCTTTCGAGGTTTCCAATAAATAGATGAAAGATCAATGGATTGACACTCCTTATAAACTCGGACAAGATTTTTTTCTCAGATTTTTTCAGACAGGATTATTGACCTCTATTCGACTGATCAATTCCGTCAACATACTTTCTATGTAACTAGACATTTTCTAGAAGAATCGACTCGTTCAAACTTTTCTTGATAAAACTGTAAGCAGGTAGAAGCCTTCGCGTAACTGGAAAATGTCCTAAGAACTTTCCGAAGCTAGAAAAAAATATTTATTTTCGTCCACACATCTCTATAGGTCATCACCTTGTACTCTCTTCCAGCAGACTGTTTCATTCTCATCAGAGTATATGTGAAATCCCAGGTCTCTACATCCAACCAACGGTTCCGGTTGTTTCGAATCCAGCCCATATTGGAATAATGTTGTCACCTTGTCACACGATACAACATGTTCATTCACAATTTTGTCATCCATATAAGAATCGGTGGCTTTCTTGATTAGTTCATCCATAGGCCCATCTCGGACAATTTTTATAATATCTTGGCATGGAGTGCTTTGGCAGCGATATGCCGGTGATTACGTTATATCCTCGAGATAACGAAAACTCCACCCTGGCAAATAAACACTGTATAAAAGAGAATTTGTTACGAATCTATTAAAATGCTGACTTGTTGCAATTCTAGCCTTCAGAACGAATTGTATATCAATTCTATCCGCAACCACATTTAAATATTTCACTCTTAATTATTTTTCCACCCTATCTAAAATTTTTGAATTAATTTGAAATTTTTGGGTAGTTTATTTGCGTATACTACTAATTCAAGGCATATTTATTCCGATTTAAGTCACAAAAACTGTGCCAAATATTAGAATGCGGATAATTCTTGAGCTGACACCATAGCTATGCAGTTTATACCACAGTTGGTTGACCGTATCGAATGTTCGTTTAAAATCTATGAATGCACGATATATATTTTTTTTGAATGTTGTAAATGTAAATAAACTACTGAGTTCAGTTTAAAAATATTATCAATACAGTCACGCCTTTTCAAAAAATCTAATTGATTTTCAATTTAATGTCAGCTTCATCAGCCCAAAGTGTTAAACGTTCCGTTTAAAATGTTTAAAAATAGTTATAAGGTAGTATTGCATAAAGCAATAATTATCTAGGTTGTTTGAGTCTTCCTTTTTATGAAGTAGATACAGAATCCAATTATGAGCAAGATTTTTTAGAAACTCCTATCTTACGCTGTCTTTGGCAGGAGCTTTATTTTCTTTCACCTTATTGATACTTAGATATAATTCATCAAGTGAAATATCACTATCCAAGTTGGGGACGCTTACGTCCAAAAAATAAAAGTTGTTTCTGATATTCTCTAAAATTAAAATTCTCTAAAATTTCCTACTCATATATTGAAATAAATTGAATTTCCTTATAGGTTTAAATTGAGCAGATGAATCATTTAATGACTTAACGTTTAATAGAACTATTCCATTTAGTTCCATAAAATCATTTAAATCTGGTTCACTTCGATTTTCAACCATCTCCAAACTACCCACTCTTCAATTAAGGTGACCTAAAAAATAAATAGCAAATTTGGAAATTCGGTGTTTACAACTGCTTTAAGCGATTCTAGTGCAACCAATAGTTTTAAACTAAGCTTAAAATATACATTACCTTACATAAATGCAAACCTATTAATGTTTATTTCCATCATTGAGTCGTATCAAACACACATTAACTCTTCAATAGTAGGGTTGAAGCTGCCCAAACTTAGTTCATGCAAATATTTCATCCTGAAGGGTGGGTAAGGCTCCTCTTGTAACTTTATACTTCAAACTGTGTTAAAAAATTACGTAGAAAAATTTTCTAGAATGTCAACATTAGTATATATATTAGTAATATATATATATATATATATATATATATATATATATATATATATATATATATATATATATATATATATATATATATATATATATATATATATCTATATATATATAACCGGTTGCTGAGCTGATTTGGAAACTGGGTGAGTAATAAATGCAATTTGCTCCTTCTCTGCGATGGTGACCTCATCCATTACTGCAATAATTAAAATATTCACTACTCAAGCTGTAGAACAGAAATAGACTTCAATTCATCATTTTTTACTCGTTGTCCACATCTCCTCAAACAACCACTTTGCAATCTTTGATGATAATATGGACCTAGAGAAACCGCTATCTAGGTAGGTTCTTTTCAAAACCATTAAATTTAGCGTTGGAAGCTGCGTGTTCTTATGAGCATGCTCTTACCCAATGATCGAACTTTCCACAATACTTAGACGCTCGATTATTTCTGCTTTCTTCTTTTAACTACAGATCTTTATGTGAAGTACTCGTTACAGCACCTACGTCTTCATGTGAGGCAATAACAAGCAATCGTGCTGTCTCAAGTGTCTTATCAATTGGCATATTTTGTAGACTAAACGCAGCCTCTAATTGTTGTCTAACGTCATCCGGCAGACCTGTGACACATTTTATCCATTCAGCCTATACTGTCATATAAACAAACCAGACAAACTTCTTAAAATCAGATACATATACATCATTTGACTCAAGCCACAATGGGCTAATGAACTCATCATTAGATTGAAAAGAAATAGTGGAAAACGACTGTCTCGATGCAAGGGTAACAGCTTTAAAATCGCTTTTAACAAAATCTGAAACTTCCATATACAGCAAATGCTCCAACAGAAAAAAACATAGATAAAAAGGAATCTGAACCCTGTACTTTTTACAAGCGGCAAACCAACCCAAGTTTCTTGACCTATTGAGAAATGTCACTTTTTCCATCATATTGATTTATAATACCCGATAACTTCATCATATATAAAACATAAGCCAATATACCAAAATTTATTGATCGTAAATTACACTAAACCAAAAACATTTTGTTTTTCGAACGTTAAATACTTACGAACCTTACGAACGAAATAAATTAATTCCACAGATAAGTTCAACTCAATATATAACTCATATATTATCAGCACATATTCATCTTTATTTATCTAATAGGCCCAATACACATGTAAACATATTAACTGCGAAATTTTATCAACTAAATTATCAAATGATGTATTATGCTTAAAAATTTTAAGTCTGAAAATATTAAAAATTGGATAACGAGGCAGGATTTATAATTAATTAACTTTAATCAAGTCATTCAAATAATTTTTAATCATTTAATACATAACAAAATAACGATAAAACAAAAAAAGCCTAACAATTATCCAAACAACAATCGAAAATTAAACTGAACTAAGTATAAATTAGCAAATATATTTATACAATTAGTATAAGTAGAGTGCGATCTAACAATATCAAATTACAAATATATTTGAGCAAACTAACATATAATACCCAAAGTATAACAATTATAATTAAATATTTGACACCTACTTAACCATTTAAAGAAATTTTAATATCTACATAATCAAGTTGTTTGAAGTTTCACTAACATAATACAGGTTTAGTTTTAATTTTATAATGGCTTTTAATATTATATTAGTTTTAATTTTATAATTTTATAATTTTATAATTTTAGAATTTATTAAATTTAAGTAGAAGCGTTTGGGAATGATAATAAATAATAAAATCGTAATTTTTCATTAAAATTTATCTGATAATTAGAGATTTCTTACAGTTGTTAATTGCACAATTTTCAAATCTATAGTGTTATACTATACGGTATTATTACTGCTAGACGCTTCTACTTAAGCCGAACCCAACAGCTTACATTATTTCAATTTATTCGATTCTTGGATTATTATCTATAAATATAATAGAGCTCATCGCTCTTAAAATTGGGAATGAAAATATATCGCTCGTCACCCTATAAGAATTCACCATTATATTAGACGTTTATATTATATTAGTGACAACAACAACAAAAAATAAAATGATAATAATTAAAATGAAATAATTCTATCCTAAGAATTTCATAATCATTCTGTCCATTATAATACCCGACGTGTGTAGAAAAGGTCAGACCTAATATACGGTTGTAACGCTAGCGATGTTAAGGACAATAACAAAATTTTAGTATAGGTATTCATTGAATCACCCAATTATTCTATTTTCATCCGTCTGTCAATCCGCCTGTCTTTCATAAAGATACCTCAAAAAGGAAAAGAGCTTGCGAGCTAAAATTATTCTGGTTTTCTTAACCTAAAAGTGAGTTTAATTTCATGATTGAGTAAAATCAGTTTATTATGTCGACTGGATCCAGCTTTTAAACCATAAAATATTTTTTAAAGACAAAAAATTATTGTTTTAAGAAAAAAACAAAAACTTTTTTTGAACCATTTTTAGTAATTTAATTTATAATATTAACATCGTAAATTTTTTGTTTACATTCGCCACAATTTCAGCTCAGGATAAGCTTATAAAATACACATAATATACAATTAATTATATAAATTATATATATTTTGTGTTTTATATAAAACACACAATATATAATGTAATGCATTATCATTTATGTATTTATAACTGTGTGGACTAAGTATGGAGTGTAGGTATTTTATGAGTGGTAATGATTAAAAATAGTTAAAATATTGATACTGAACCATGTATCCAAAAATTACCACTAGTACTTGTTATCTTGACTTTTTTCATTTAAAATTACTCTGTATTTTTAAATCTATCTTTCAGAAATTTGGTACGAATATATGCATGACAGAGGCAGTTGATTTATTAAACAAAAGAAAAGATTCAGGCTGCACAGAAAAAATTAGCTATCCAGCATAAAACGCGCTTCGAAGATTTTACATCAGATCTAAATTTTTATTAATTTCTATATTGTGTACATTTATAAACGAACTCAATAAAATTATTTTTGTATTTAGAATTTGTTTTAATACGCGATAATTATTTTATCAATATACTTTTAGTTTGTTTTCGATGTTTTTTAGAGTGTTCCATGATAAAATATGTCACGAAAATATACCATCAAAATATTTTAAAACAAATTTTCAACCTTGATAAGTATAGAAGTCATTCGATGCACCCCAAAAAATCAAGAAGTTTTGTTTGTGACTATTGGAAAAATATCATTTTATAAGTCTTCTAAGTATATTTATTCAAAAATCACATAAATTTGTTAATGTTTTTACCATATAAACTCAAATACAGAAAAAGGAAGACCTGAAAACTTTATAATTATTCAAAACTAAAATATACAAAATTTGTACGATGTTTTAACGACTTTATCAGATTTTTTTGTTAATGTAAGTAAAACTTTCATTTTAAACTGAATAAATGATAAAATTATAAACCCCATAAAAATCTTATCTTTTGTAGTTTTATATAAATATGTAAGATTTTTTGGATTGGAGACTCATAAAAGTCTGCGTATTAATTTTTTATTGAGTTTTATTAGTCTCCAAGAAAATTCGATTATTTTAGCGAGATAATACAAGATACAGCTTACGATCATCGTAATTCCTTTTAAATATTGGTGGAAACATTTATGAAACCTGGTTAGTGGTTTTGTAAAACCTATGTCCACCCTGAACCAAAAAATAGCTACATAGGGAAGAGGTAGGAATGCTAAAGATCTGGAATCTCCCAAAAGGCACTATCTTATAATAAATGTTCAACAACTAAATTTCAAAGGGCTGTGCGTAAGCGCTAAAAAATCAATTAGGCCAATCAATATATTTTAACTTTAGACGCTTGTCAAGGAGCTCATAAAATCCAAATGTTTATAACCGTATGCCATTCGGATTGAAAAATACACCTAGAATCTTTCAAAAGCTAAAAATAGTTACCTTTCTTAGTTAACTATCTTGTTAATTCTGTTGAACATTTAGGCCATACTTATTTTGTGAAGAATTCATTAAAGTCAAATCCAACGCTGATGCACTTAGTCGCCCAATACACCAAGATATACATGTATACTGTAAAGTAAATGCGTTATCTAATAAAAATTTTTAAAATTTTCAAAAAACCTAGAAATCACAATTTCTGCTTGAGAAATATCGTCGCTAGAAAACATACGAACTCTAGTCATCCCTTATTCTTGTGATCTTTCAGAAAACAATAACTATTCGTATTATTTAGAGAAAAAATGTCCAACCCTCCATAGAAATTTCCACAAAAATAGAAATTGCAATCCTAAATTCTAATCAAGAGAAACAGAAAATAATTATTTTATTCGTAAAACAGTTCTGTAACGATAATACTGACTATGAAACACTATTTAACTGTATGTTAAATCTAAGATGCATTATGCACCTTTAAAACAGATAATTTAACAAATGTTTTGTTTAATAACCCAATAATAAAACTTGACACGTTTTATTCGATGGTTCAATATTTATTCGAAGATAAATCTATTCGAATACTTTAACATGTAAAAATTAAAGTCAAAAAATAAAATCTCGAAACGGTTCGAACCTAATCATCCTTAGGTGGCCATCAGGACTTAAATCGAATGTATGACTAGAAAATTATTCATGGGACACAATTAAAAGAGATATCCAAAATTACATAAAAACTTTTATTAAACAACGAAAACAAATTTTAAACCAAATAAGTCGCCTATGATCATAGCTACCACAGCAAGCTCCTGCAACGAACAAATTGCTTTAGACATTATGGGATCCTTTCCAGAAACTACCAATGGTAATCGTTTTGTTCTTACTATACAGGACGATCTAACTAATTGCATCCAAGCATATCCTCTATCCAATCACAATGCCGAAATAGTAGCTATACACCATCTTAAAAAATGTTCTATTTCTTACATATATCCTGACAGATATGGGTACTGAATTCACATCTAAACTATATAAAGAAATTTCCAAATTACTAGTTAAACCATAAAAAGTTAAGCATAAACTCACTATACCATACCATCCTCAGTAAAACGGCACCCTCAAACGTACTCACTTAACCCTTCAAGATTAAATTCGCTGGTATGTAGACAAAAGTAAAAATAACTGGGACGAATTAATAAGTTTAGTGGCACACTCTTACCATACACACAAACACAAATCTACTCACAAAATAACATATACACTTTTATTTGGCCAAAAACCTAAAATACCATCGCAAAAAGAAAAACCAACAGACAAAACAACCAATTCAAACTTAGTTCAAGACATAACCAACAAACTAAAAGTAATCCTTGATACAGCTAAAGAACAGTTATTAAAAACCAAACGAACGACGAAAGAACATTACGACAAAATGTATAATCGAACTCTATCATTCGTAGAAAATCGAATTTTCCCAGTAAGAACGAAATCAGAAACTGAACCCTGAATATCGTGGATAACCTAAATACACAAAAATAGTACCGTAACCATTGAAATCTCTAAAAGTAATCACCGACGATACCACTTTAATTAACTGAAACTTTTTTATTCAAATTCCGATTCAGATACAGATCAGACCAACGAAAATGACAAACTCTCAAGCGATGATTCTCCTGCTAACGATCCTATTGATCCAGTTTCTTACTGTAGTAACCAATAAAATAGAAACAATAAACTGTTCAGCATAAATCTGCAATCTCAAATTTTCATTAATTCTATTTTACAATTTAACATTATTAGATATTTTATTAGAATTAGTAAATTGCATTATTCTAAAGCCTTATCTCTATGCCTTATCAAAAATTTTTATGAAAAGTGAAAATTAATTAAGTTTTCCAATCTTATAGAATAAAAAATTGTAGATACGAATAGATACACATGTTTTACTTTTATTTTTATATGATGTATATAGTACTCTAGTATTAGTTATGCGGGATGTATATGCGCAGAAGACATGTTTTACATTTATTTTTATATGGATACAAAACAAAGTAGTTTTTTACGCCTTTTAGATATGTATGTATAAGGAACTAATTTCTACAGGTTTGCACTAGTAGATTTTTAGCAAACAGTCCTTAACATGCACATGCGCTGTAGACTTATTTTAACATGTATACACAAATAAATACGAAAGTAAACATAAATTACATTCCTGCGCATTTGAATATTGAAAAATACTTTTATTTGGTATGAATACTCGCAGGGATATATTTTAAACCAAATTTAACCATATTATCGACTCGATTTTAAAAACAATAATTAGGGGTCTTGATTTACGTCACAATTGTTCAACGTAAGGAAAGCTTCGCGCAATCTGAAAGAATATATCTTCCATGTACTTTTACAGGAATTCTAGTATGTAGGAAAGGTGCTCCAACATTTTTCCTGACTTTCAATTATAGTGTTACTGGGATTGAATATACACAAGCTTGCCCCAGACCTTGCCAATAACAAACCTGATGCGTATTTTGCGCAGCGGGGCCTTTTATCAGCAACGTGGCATATATTGTATATGTTATTGAATTGCAGGTGCGAGGATTGCTTCATGCTCACATTGTTTTCAAAGGACATTGATTCTGTTATTTGGGCCATAAACCCCTCAAATGATGTATCTGATGGCAGATTACAAGAAATAGTATTGCAACACTTGACTCTCGATCCTCTCGGTGAAAACTACCAAAGACTTTCCCATGGTGGGACTCAAAAATGTTTCTAAAAACTTTTTACCAAAGCCTTACTTCACTATCACACATATTGATGAAAGAGGATTTTTCCAGTATCGCAGGAAGTATAATAATATAGGTCATATTAGGAGCCCGGGAAGAAATATTAAAGTTCACGACGGATGTGTTATGCTTTACAATCCAGCACTTTTTCTATCATACGAGGTTCAAATTAATTTAGAATTATCCTCAACGCGTCGTGTCGTTAAGTACCACTTCAAGTACTTGATGGAGGATGGATCAGTCCAAAATGTGACTATTATGATGGGTGCGAGCAATATATGCTGGCGATCGTTAGCCTTTAATATCAACTGCAGAGTGCCTTCTAGTACATCTTGACGATAAGCAAACAGTTTTTTAAACCTGGTCAGACCCCACTCGCGAAACTCCAGCAATCAACTACCAAGCTTTTCATCAAGTCGTTGCGTTTCTTTGGAGTTGAATATATGTCAATTTTTCATAATAATTCAAAAACAAGAAAATTTAGGCTTGAAGTTTAATAGCTGGTTTGAAATTTTTCAATTTTAAAGTGATTATTAGTTTAATAAGATAAATCGTAAATCTTACAGAACGATGAAATTACACAAAGCGTTTTTTGTTTTGTTTTTATCCTTGTTTTTTTTGCAGTTATTCCAAACTTTTGATTTTCCCATGAAACGGAAAATCAAATAATTTGTTTTTGGAAAATAACGCAAATTTCCGAAAATTATTCCTATAAAAATCAATTCGGAGCATTACACATTAAACCAAAAAGGTGTGTTTTGGATAATTTAAGAAAGATATAAATTCATAAACTAAAAAAATCTGACAGATAATAACCATTTTTTAATGATAAGAAATTAAATATTTACAAGGCGCAATATTACTCCAATCCCTCTTGAACACACATAATTCATTTAATGAAAACCATTTTTTAAATGATAAATTTCTTGTTGGCATATTTATTCTGCCGACCAATTATAAAATCTTAGTGACCATTTAATTATTTTGCAGTTTGACTATTTACTAAGCAAGCATATAATATTACAAGCTAACTGGATTTTGGTTAAATTTTTACCCACTTTTAAGATGAATTATATAGTGTGGTAGCTTTGTTTTTATTTATTACAATAAAAAACTTTGCTTTCCAAATCATTTTAACTGCTTACCAAGATTTGATGCTTACCAAATTTAAAATAACTAGAGATCATTTATCTTTTTATTTAACTAAGAACACTTTACGATCAACAAGTATTATATGTCGACGTTTTGAACCTTTCTGAACAATTTTTATATCGTGACACTCATGAAGACGAAAGCGCGTAACTCCAAACCTACCAAAGCCATATTTATAAATTTGTGGTAAACAATAGCGGAGATGTTCCAGGATGGTTCTATTTTAGAAACATCTCGCCTTTCAGTTAACATTCTAGAGATAAAACGGCCTTAACTTACTTTTTTTTATTTAAATGTGTATAAAGCTTGAAACGTTCATCCGATTTCGATGAAATATGTAGATGTAATAAGTATAAACATGTGTGGTATAGTTTTTCATAAATCATTTATATTGTAATCGATTATTCTAGAACATCGTTAATACTGGAAAATCAAAAATCGGAACGAATAGCCAGCTTACTATCACAGAAGCCGTACCGAAGATATAGCTATATTAAAGTAAATGTATCCGAAAATAAGTATTTTCTCATAAATACAGATATATCGTAAACCATTTATCGAATTTTGTTGAAATTTTGTAGGCACATGCATGGTATAGTTTTACATCAGTAAGTTGATTTTTCCACTATTTGTTAATAAAAAAGATTGTTACAATATTGTTTCGGTTTATATAACCATTTTCAAACAATTAATCATATTATTGTTTGAAAATATTTGCTAAATATATTAGTGTTATTATTTATTGATATACACAAATTAACGCTCAATTCAATTAATTAAATATTATAATAAATAAAGGAATATATTCCTATCATCACGAGAAAGGTGTATGTCCATAGTATTATGTTACATCTATGCATATGTTCATTATTTCAATCTATTTTTTAATACATTTATTTTTCTTTTAAAATAATTGTTTTTATTAAAATAATTTAAATATCCTCATCCGTGACCTAGTATTTATTCTTCAAACGAATTGATAAAATTTATCCTTAAAATTATGTTATTTTTATAAAATTTTAATCCATTTTTATGTTATTATTTGCAGAGCATAGTTTTCACTCTCGTGACTTATTTTGAGAACAATAGATTCAAACAATGCACAGTGAATTTATTTATGATTGAATGTTTATTTAAGGATAAATTCTGGTTGATTAATGATGAATTAAACTTAGTATGATTATTATTCTTATGAAAATAAATCTTAATTTATAATTTATAACATCAGTTTTGTGAATACAAACATTTAGTATACTAGCTTGCTCCATTTTTATAGTAGTTTTGCCGCACGTTTATTTATTTATTAATGTGTAATTTGTATGTAGTTTGTTGTTAACAAGGAAATACTTTGGGTTGAAGAATAATGGATATTCCTAAAAATGTATTTACTTGGCCTGATTATGCAGTGTTTCTTATAATGTTATTGATTTGTATATTTATCGGTGTTTATTTTGGATTTATTAAAGTTTCAAAAAATGTGACAGATTATTTAATTGGAGGTAAAAGCATGACTTTATGGCCGGTTGCAATATCACTTGTCGTGAGGTATGATGTAAAGTAAAACTTATCTAATTCGTTAAATAATCATAGATATATAAAAATAGACCAAAATAGTAACAGAAGTATTATGTTAGTAGATCGGATATACGAATAAAAAAAGAATGTAACTGCGTAAGAGCGTTGCTATTCATGTCTTGAGCATATTCCTACAGCGTAATGATCACATATGCCCAAGAATTTATGTATATATACTTATCATATATTAATAGCTAAAACGAGAAAGATATACAACCTCGAAACTTTCTTTTTTATTCGTATATGTCTTTTTACAACCACTCCTAATGACTACTGTTATATGTCAATAATAGTAATAACAGATGCCATATACTAAATTTGATGCGATATCGATTTTTATTTTAGAATATAAAGTTTACTACAGGGAAAAATTAAAAGTACAAAATATGTCAAACTTTTTAGAAATTCTTAAACGGTCGCGTCTTAGTAAACAATTTTGTTAAAACACGATTTGTTATTTACAGACTTTTTTGGTTAACCCTGCAAATATCAAGAACAGCAATAAAGTATCTATTACTTTATTCCCTAACATCTTTCATCGTGTTCACATTTCTTCTGACGTTTTTTGACTGCCATAAGCGAGTCTACAGAATTAAACGAACTCGACAATTGAAATGTTTAAACAGCATTTTTTTTTCAGCAATATTTCTGGAATAGCCTTTTTGGGTTATCCGACTGAAATGTACACATTTGGCATACAATATTTATATATACAAACAACTGGTATATTCATTGGATTCATCAGCAATTATATATTTATACCAGTCTTTATGGAGTTGCGATTAACTTCAACATATGAGGTACGTGATTTTATAAACTTTAATATCGTATCGTATATGATACACACTGATCATTTGAATTATCTGACGATTTGGGCATGACATAAGAGAATGGCAGGGTGTAAGAATGTTGCAAAATAAAAACGTTACAAGGACAAACCTGAGAGCGGTCTATTATTTTATTTTTTATTTTGAAGAAAATAATTGAACGATAAAAAATACAATCTTGCAATTTGCGCATCACGTAGGTTCAAATCGTCTTTTGGAGGTTTAAACCGTCAAGATAACAAAATTCCTCCAAATAACATTAGGTTATGGATCAGCACAACGAGCATATCAAGCTAAACTGCTTAAAAATGAACCGATTAAAATTTGACGCTCTTGAGTATTACAAAATTGCGATTATACTTCCATATCCAAAAGCAATCACGAGTTTTCTTCATTTCCGAATTGTCCGTCTTGGGAGCTTTGTTCGTTTAACATCTCCTTTAATATCTGATAGGAGCGAATAAATTTTTATATTTTCATGTAATTTTACTTTTTTACATTTTTGAAAGGTTTTAGACGTTCTCACCACCGATATATGTTAAAGGTAAATTTTTTTCTTAATTTATCTTTAAAAGCTTAATAAAAAACAAAATTTAAAAAAAAAACTTATCTACAAAATGCAATAACACCCCATAACGCTCGAGTGTATCTCCATTTAGCATCGTGGACTTCCCTACTAAATTAATGGACTGTAAAATATAGTAAAAGATGATCAATTTTGTATAAATCCTACAATCTACTTGCAGAAAACGCTAATACTGGTTTTCTTCATAATTTACGCTCAATGTAATAATGAACATAGCTGGTTAAGCACGAATATAGCTTATAGAACCATAGAGATGAATTTTTTATGTTCGCTGGTCCCAAATCAATGTTCAATTAACTTCGAACTTCATAGTTTGAAAGGCACCTTATTTAAAATTCTCATAGGAATTTTGTTATGAATATTTCAAGTAAAGAAAATAAAAAATTTATGTAATATTTTGATAATTTAGCTCAATACTTCTGTACTTTTCGTAAAAAATATTTTACGTTAAAAAATTAAACATTTTAATAATATCAAGTTAATAATTTATTTTTTCTTTACAATAAACATATTAATAATTTGTTACTTATTTTATAACTAAATAGTATACGTAAAATAAACAGGTAAAATAACATCGTACTTATTTAGAATATCGATTTGCAAGTTTTACAGAAGTATGCCATTTGAAATATGCAAGAAAGCAATTAATTTTTAAGAATTCTCTACCAAAGTTAGAAAGACCATTACTTTTGAGTACCAATACCTAACACGGTTTTATTAGCATTATTCATAAAATTGATTTATTACCAATAATTAAAAACGAAAATTATGAATTCAGTTTGAACTATACTCTTATGAATTTTATCGACTAAATAATATCACCGAATAGGCAATAGGTTTTCGATAAAATAACATTGCCGAATAGGTTGCGAGTCTGCAAAAACACACCAAGAATTGCCAACCCGATTAAGAAAAATTCCGTTTCAATATACACAGATTTACTGAAAAAGAAACTGTTTTACTGTGAAAAATATTGTCAACTACAAAACATTATGAAATAAATATGTAGTATAAGTGCAGTCGAGAAGTGATCACGAAATAGCTGTGAAAAATCGTTAGAAAGGTCAGAAAATTATGGACAATAGCCCGTTTCGTTTTAATTCCAAAGTACAAGGGTGGTAAATTTTCAAAACTATGTCCATCATTACCAGGAAGGAAAGCTTGTAACTACAATGTAAAATTTAATAACAATTTTTTTTTTTTACAGTATTTAGAACGTCGATTTGATAAATCTTTACGACGGCTTGGATCAATTTTATTCATTGTCAGTCTGGTATGTACCAAAATTTAAATAAAATATATAACAATAAAATTACACTCGACAAATCTTTTCAATTTACGAAAGAATACTGCTAATGATTCTCTTGAAAAGGAGACTATTCTTGAAACAATAAAAAATCTAAACATATGTTTGAATTTTTATTTAATTTAATTTTTAACATTTCATTCATAATGACTTTTCGACAATTACTAAGTACCTACTCATTTATATAGATTTATATATTTGATATTGTAGTCCATATCATAAAATTAAGCAAACTAATAAAATATGATGAAAACGTAGAGAAGTTAAATAATTCAGTTTGTTAACGCTACTATAAAATGTATGCAAAATTTAAGCTTAATTGGAAACCGAGAAACTAAAAAACTGAATAAAATTTGCTAATAACGACATATGCTGGGAAGTAATTTTTGTATATTGAAATTCTATGAAAGGTACAGCTAGCTACGTAAGATTTTGTTTCGAAACTCAAAACCTTAAATTTTACGGGTAGATTCATGGTTTTTCTCTAACATTTTCCTTTCTTTCTAAAAATAAGAAAAGCTAAAACAAATATATTTATGTAGGGTAAAACATTGCTCTTTTAGTTTATTGTTTTAGGCGAATGTGGGGTTGTAACTAATTATTTTTCATTTAGGATTTAATAAATCAAACCAAAACCCAAAATACATAATGTTACTGCCAGATATTTAGGACTTACATAATTTTGATATTTTTTTAAATAATTTATCTTTCAGCTAATATGGCTTCCAATAGTGATTTATGTTCCAGCATTGGCCCTCAATCATGGTAAGTTAAACTTTTAAAGATAGAGAACAGAACTAAATATATATATATATATATATATATATATATATATATATATATATATATATATATATATATATATATATATATATATATATATATATATATATATATATATATATATATATATATATATATATATATATATATATATATATATATAAATATATATATATATATTGGTTTTAGAACATTATTTCAATCAATAATAAAAATAAACTCTTCTCAATTACAGTAAACGTTTTTCCTTTTGTTTTGATATTTCATTCAAAATATGATTTCCATGCGTGCGTAGGTTATCAATCGTTATTTGGGGCTATCAAAATGAGTGGCTGGATTTTATCCAGCTTGACAATTTCTTTCCAATTTGTCTTTAAAGAGTTCACCTAACCACATTCTATTCGGTTTTTTCATTGGCCTATTTCTTATTTGCTTCCAGTTTAAAAACTATGGAACTCGATAATTTGGTTTTCTATCTTTATGATCGAGCTAAAATAGCCGTAAAAACAGTATAACATCCTTTATCACGCGTTTGATGGGTGGGGTTTAGACGAGAATAAACCCAAGCGACACTTTTAATTCAAACCTCTTAGATGTAATCAGTTAATACACTTAGTGTTATCCAATGTAACAATGTCACATTGAAATTTCATATAACGGTTACTTGACAAACAAAAACTAATAAAATTATAAAATACTATTTTATTATTTTGCTTGTTAGAATTTAATCTTATATATTATATAGTGAAAGAAAGATAAATTTCCTTCCGAGTGTTCCACGACACACCTCGCTCTTTTATAGGGAATATTTGTTAATGGTTTTAGGGATGAAATAGTTTCTCAACAGACGATATAGAAAAAAATATTTGCCCACTTTTAAAATTATGCAGTTCATTTTAAAAGGGAGGAGATACTTTTTTATATATCTTCTTTTGAGAAACAATTTCATATTCATTAATTTTATAGTTATAATTTTAAGACCTATCACATTTCGCAATAATGAATAATTTTAATGTTCCCATCAATTTCGGCATACTGAAAAGCAGAATATCATCAACAAATGCAAAAATTTTCTTTTGATTGAAATTGATTACTTAAAATCCATTCGTTAGGACACCACCTTCACGGTTGCGTTAAACAGTAAGGGCGATTGTCTATTACCTTCCTGTGCGCTTGTATCGATATCAAAATTCCCAAGACTACATTTAGCTGTGCCAAATCATCAATCAATTTGAAATGTCGTATGAAATATTTGTTTATAGGCACATTAATGATCTAATTAATTGTCAGTAGACACAGATATTCGTTATTGTTACATCCATAAGCCAATTGATTTAAGTGAGGAGTTAGAGAACTCTTTAGAAATTATTTCTATATGTTAGTTCATAACATAGTTAATAATTTGTACCTTAAAATAATTATTAATAAAAATTAGTGAATTGAGATTTAATATAAAGTGAAGATATATTGTACGCGTAAATTCCTTATTGTACCAGGCATAATAGTAATATATATGAATATTTGAACTTTTTCTACAAACTTTTGTTTTGATAACTTTGAATACCTCGCATTCTTTTGGAAATTTTGGGAGTTTCAATTAAAATGGCACAACTTGTGTATATGACGTAATTTAGTATAAAGTTTGTAACGCTGTATTGAAGATAATAAAAATTTTGATATGGGGTGCGCATAGAATAAATTAATTAGTCCATTTTTGGCAGCCTTGAAATAGATCAAAACGAAAACAGATTACAGATCTAAATTGAGAATTTAAATTTGTAATTGAGGAAAATTGGTTAGTTGGTTCCCATAGATCCGTGGACCCTTCTTTTAAACCATAAAATATGGAGAAAAAATTAAAATAAATGTATCATAAAAACAAAAAACATTTGTAACTTTTTCATAAACTGATTAGATTCACAACTAGTCCGCTCAAAGTCAGGTAATCTATATAATCATACATCAAACTTTAGAAAAATTGAATTAACTATAGAAACGAAATCCATTAAATTCCTATTTCTTTTAATTTTTGAAAGTTTTTGTTTCAACATCTCTACATTTTTATTTTTCGTGCTTATTTACACTGTGCTAATTCCGATTAATTTCGATCTTAATTGAACTAAAGTAAATTTAACTGGAATAAATATCGTTTTTTTTCCCCAATTTCCTAGATCAAATTATTTTGTATTTAGTCACGGTCTGCACAGATTAGCAACAAATAACATCTCCTCAGAGAATCATTACAACTAGCTAATTCATACTGATGATGACTACGTTGTAGTAGAAATACGTATTTATAAAAATAAAAAATAATTTGGTCTAGGAAATTGGGGCAAAAAATCCAAATTTATTCGAAAAATTCTAGAGTTCTCATTAATAATTATTAAAAAATAAATAAATAAATAAATTCAACTCGTTTGCATGCCGCCGCTCAATCAACTGCATGTAAAAATTAACTGGGAATCTGAACCCCGGTGTAAACTAGGCCATAGTTCGAAATCAAAGCTGATTCTTTTGGTTTTAATTCAAGCATCGTCATCACTTCATTCATTTTTTTGAATGTAGTATATAAATTATTAATTGTCATAATTATGAATTATTTTATTTTAGTAACTGGTATAAATACACATATTATAACACCAATTGTTTGTGCAGTTTGTATTTTTTATACTTGCGTGGTAATTAAGATCAATTTTATTTTTAATTAAAACAAACATTTTAAAATATACAACTTTTAGGGTGGAATACGTGCTGTGGTATGGACCGATTTTCTACAGGCATTTTTAATGATGAGCTCAGTTATCTTAGTAGTAGTTAAAGCCACATGGGAAATTGGTGGATTAGAAACAGTAATCGAACGTAATGGAAACAGTGGAAGATTAGAATATCCAGAGTAAGTATCAATTTGTTTTCATATCGTATAAACAAGTCTTAATTTTATAATTTTACACACAAAATTTTAGAGCCAATTTTTGAAATTGTTAGAGGTGCTTTACAAGCCCTTCTATTGTACAAATATTGTTTCTTCTGACTCACTGAGTAAACTATTAATTCTATATTCTAAAATATTTTTAACGTTTCTTATATTAACAAAGTAAATAATTAACGACTAAAAATTTTATTTTATGTTTCAGCATGGAATTAAGTTTAACAAAACGATTAACTTTTCCTGCTATGCTGTTCGGAGGAACATTAACCTACCTAAATGATGGAATCATAAGTCAAGTTATGATGCAGAGATATGTTTCTTTGCCTAGTCTAAAAGATGCTAAAAAGTGTGTAACTTCGATTTTATCATTTGCTAGTTTTGCCATTTTTCGGATAAAGTATAAGATCATATTTTGTTGAGCCGCCTCAGAACTTTCTTCTTCATCTATCTTAATTTACATAACTCAAAAATCGAATTGTTGCATCCTAAGTATTTCTCACAGATCTGAGAATAGGCAAAAAAATTCACTGTCCCGCTTCACGAAATCTTGAAAGAAACACAAAAATTTGCCGCAAATTAAAGTGGTATAAAATTCTGTGTGTACTTATATTACGAAAAACATTTATACACGCCTTAACCCAGCGTAGAGCTTTATGATTCACGAAATAATATTATATTTATACCAGTTGCTCAAACACATAATTGTGCATGCTGTTGTTGGCCATTCACACCAACATTTAACGGTAAATTTAAAGACAACACAGAATATTTTCGAACATTTAATTTACACTTAAATTTCCCCTCGATAAACAGTTAATTTTCTACTACTCTGATTCACTACTAATTATTGTGTTTCACACACCATTTGATTTAATTGTGTCCAACGTTAAAATATTTATACCAATATTAATCAAACTTAACCGATAGCATCTACTGTAAGCGTGTAAAATAAGTATCTTATCATTATTCGGCATTATTTTAATTATTTGGATTCTCTCAGGGCAGTATGGCTATTTTTGATATGTAAAACAACATTTATTGCATTATGTTGTTATTCAGGCCTTGTTATTTTTGCATCTTATTTCAATTGCGATCCCGTTTCAACAAAGGTCAGTATAGAAAGTACTTTACTGATACGAAGCAAGTATTATTTGTTTAATGTTTAATTTTAGGTTGTATCTGCAAAAGATCAACTTTTACCATTGTTAGTTATTGATACCTTAAAAAACTACCCTGGAACATCAGGGTTATTTTTGGCTGGTATTTTCAGTGCATCGCTTAGTTCTTTATCGAGTGGTTTAAATTCTTTGGCAGCCGTTTTGCTTGAGGATTGTTTCAAACCGATTTTTACAAAATTAACATCGAAACAGGAACAATTTATTGTCAAGACAGTAGTTTTGGTTTCGGGAGTTCTAACAGTTGGAATGGCTACGATCGTCGAAAAATTAGGGCAAATATTGCAAGTACGAAATTTTAACTAAACCATAAATATTTGTTGTATATTTTACTGAATTTGGTTTTTCAGTTGTATGCAGCTTCATCCTCAATTTCATCTGGTCCCTTACTCGGTGTATTTATCCTAGGTATCCTATTTCCTTGGGCTAATGCAAAGGTGAGAAATATATTTAAAATAAAATAAATCAAAATAGCCCAACAGAACATGTAACACAAATATGACAAACTCGATAATCTAAATACACTCCCTATTATAAAGCATTCTAACGAACGAGAAAAAATAATCGATAATCTTAAAATTACAAACAAGTAGTAACTGATTAGTAAAAACGATGAATTTTTAACTACTAGGAACATATTTTGTTTCCAATTAGAATACATAAAAATAACGGATATTGGTTAATTTAAGGTAGCTTACACACCGATGCAACACAACTCACACGACCCAATCAAGCAACTAGATATGCATGATATCGATGTTTTCACAGTTTGGTAAAATCAATGCGACTATAATCTAGTCGCTGAATACTTCATCGTTCATTTTGATAAAATAAAGAAAATAATAACATATATATACGAAACCAACGTAACTGATCAATGGTGCGAACGACATGGCCATTCGCATGCTAATTGTCGTATGGCTGTATCATTTGGATTGCGCCAGTATGAATTCTTCTATAAAATCCTTATGGGTCAGACTGATGCATGAGTCGGTCGTGTCAATTGCGTTGTATCAAAATGTATCAACTGCCTGAATCTTATGTATGCCACAAAATGTTTCATAGCAAGTCAGGGGGTCTATAAAACAGATTAATCTTTTATAATTTGATAACTGTCAAAACTTTTTTTAAAGTAATATTTACATTTTTGCACCAATAACATGTTAAAGTGGCATAGGTAGACAAAATCCAAGTTTGCAAAATCTGTTGGTGCAAACGACATTTGGGGTGCAACGTAATTTTATATATCGTTAAGTGCTATATATATTTTAAATTAAAATTTGTTAAAATGATGTAACTAGTTTTAATATTGCTAAAAGATTCAATTAATTTCTCAATTTCAATCTTTACAATGTTCGTTCCTAATAGTAGATATTCTGAAAAATGGTACAAACGGAAATGGATTAATTGTGTGATTCTTTGAGCAACTATATCCATACACAAGGTTTGTTTGTGGGTTCAATATTTGCTAGCGTTGCAAACTTTAGACTTAAACTAATGTACTCTCGAGTATAAAAACTAGGAAATATTCTTACAAATGAATCGGGCGTTTTTATTATAATCTGGATCAATTACCCGTTCACCCTTTTCCACTGTCTTTGCAGTGATTCTAAGTAAAGATGTCATCATTAATGTTGTTTGTTATTTTTATTAAATTTAAACAAAATTTTAACAATTTAACGCATCGTTTTTGAAGTCATTATGTCAATTAATGTATCGAATGATGTTTTCTTAAATTGGTTATATTAAACCATTTTACTGAAAAGATTTTTTTATAATCAAATAGCTAAAATAATGAAATTTCTGAAGTTTATTGTTTGTGTTAAACGTAAAAATGCGACTTAACGCTTGAGACTTAGCAAAAACTATAACAGTTTTATCTGAAGCTGGTGTTAGTCATGATCAGATTGCTCATAGATTTCCCAAGCCCAATAGAACTGTATTAAAAAAGTATCAAGAGTTTCCGAAAAACTGCTTTCTACACAAAGAGATCAGGTCAAAGACGAATTCTGTTGTATTTCGATTAATGATCTTTTATAGTGAAGAGTACCCAAAGAGATTATTGTTGTACCGTTGTTAAAATGCGTAACGTCTTATTTGATGTTAGAAATATGGTTGCAAATCAATAAAAAAATCATTAATAACGAATCATCCAACGCGTAAATCTGTTTGTATATCCACCGCTCTCTTACATCCCCAGTCAAATAGACTTTTATACTTCGCGATTAGGTACTGTTATTGGATAAGGGATCACTTAAAGGCAGTTTTGTTACTAATTTAATATTGAGATCTAAAATTGTATAATTATTTTGGTTAGGTTTTATATTATTCTTCCTGAAATTAAATAATTTCTCATTCTATTTAACAAAAATAAAATAAAAATAGTATAAAGGACAAGTTTCACATGAGCACTAAATACCTAGGTACAGCATGTGATATTAACTGCAGTTTACCTCATTTAAATTATGAGGCTATCATTATACTTGACATGGCATAAATCGTGCGAATCGTAGTTTAGGTTCGATTTATTCATTTAAAGTACAATCCTTTGTCTTAGGGAGCATTATATGCTGGTTCTAGTGGATTAGTGTTTATGGGCTGGATTTGTTTTGGGGCACAATCAATGTTAGCATCTGGAAAATTGCGATACACGGAGAAACCAGTTTACACAGACGGTTGCACATTTAACATGACAGATCAATTAGTCGCACCTCAACCAATGGATGACTATGATGAAACGTAAAATATTAATTTATTAATACTTGAAAAATAATTTTTCCAGCTTTTCTTTGTTAACCTTTTTATTTATGTTTTTTTTTTTTTAGAAATATATTTTACTTATATCGAATTACATTTGTATTTTACACAGCAATTGGTACAATATATACAGTTGCTGTCGGTTTGATTATAAGTTATTTAACTGGTTTTAATAAAGTTGAAGACGTGGATCCTTTACTTCTAGCACCTTTTATGAGACCAAAAACAATTAATGACAAACCATTTGATAATAAACAGCAGTTTTACGATAAGGTAAAATTACGAATTATTAACTTTTACGTCATGCCCATCGTCAGAAAATTTTTGATGGATTATGTTTTTGATAAAATTGTCTAAGCTGGTTTGGCTCGATTACAATATCCAGGGCGCCTGGATTTTTTGATGAATTTTGGCAAAACAAGCCAAAATAATACGAATATGAAGAATACTAATTTTCGAGTTTTCGTCTATTTTTCGAGTTATCCATGGGTAGTTTAATCACAGGCTGAACGTAGGGGCCAAAAACCAAACCGACCCGTGAAAACTATACTCCATAAATACATAGGTAGTTTAATCACAGGTTGAACGTAGGGGCCAAAAACCAACCCGACCCGTGCAAACTACACCCAACAAATCCATGGATTGATAACAGTCGAAAATGACGTCATGTATTTTTAATAGTTGTATCAAATATACAAATGTTGATTTTTTTTAAACGAATTCAATTTCGGTTATTTGTGCTCGAATTGTGTTTAAATTATGGTCATTTAGCAAATAATAATAATTAAATCTTGTAAAATGTATTAAATTGTGATATTTATGTGACATAAGCACAATAATTTCTAAAAAAACAGTGTCGATAACTCAAAAAAAAGGCGAAAACTCGAAAATTGGTATTCTTCATTTTCGTCTTATGTTAGCTTGTTTTATCATAATTAATCGTGAAATCGAGGCGTTTTGGCTTGTTTTGCCAAAATTGATAAAAAAATCGAGGCGCCCTGGATATCGTAATCTCCCCATTGTCTATAATAAAGACAATATCTAATGCCGTATACAATATATTTTTTCAACTTATGCACACAAATAATAATAACAAAAAATAATTATCCAAATGTGATGATATTGCTATGCACAATCTTGACATAAAAACGGAGAGCATGCAAGAGTTTATGACGAAAAGGATTCTAAAGTAAAAACCAAAATTGTATTTTATATTTAGAAATTTTTTTCGCGAAATACTTTTTTAAATGCCATCCGTATGCTTGTAAAGATTGTACGCAACAAATTTCATAATTAATTTTTACTTCGCTAAAATTGAAAAATTTAGAATGTAAATTACATTAGGGATAGTCTGTTTTATAGAGCATTTAGAAGTCACTAACAAAAACAGAACACCACTTAAATGCACACGGTTCAACAATTAATCTACCATAATAGCATAATCTGACACGATTAAGTTAATCCGCATACCTTACTATAAAGCTAACGCTATAATAAAGAAATTAACAAACATAAACCGCGATTAACATATATTTCCAAATGTGGTTAAAGAATGATTGCCTAGTCAAACAATATTTTTGAAAAACTGTGTAGTCTCAAAGCACCGTAAATTTTTTGGATACTAGTCTACTAAAAAACATCTTGGATACTAGTTTACATCGTATATAAAAGTTTATGGTACGTTATTATCCAATTTAATGAATATGAATTTTTTTAAATTTTATCATGTGCTGTTAAAATTGCTGATAAAAATAATACAAAATTTTCTCAAGTTTTATTACTTTCTTTCAAATTTATTTATTTATTATTTTTTTTTTTTTTGTAATTGGCAATATAATCATTATTTTCATATCAATTTTGAAAGGAAAGCCATACTTATATAAGTATCGTAAAATTTGCAAATTCATTCAAAAGTCAGTACATCAAATCTTTTTGTAGTTCTAATTATTAAGGTACTAACATTTGAAATGAAAAAATTAAATATGTTGCAAAAATCATTAATCGATTATAAATTGCTATAATTGCTATATAAATAATTATATAAATAAATAATTGCTATATAAATAATTGCTATATAAATTGATAAGTTTTCTGTTTGATGTTTCGTATAAAATGGACAATATATACTTTTCGTATAAAATTGACAATATAAAAATAGAACGTCATAAATTATGTTTTGCACCAAATTGTAAACATGCAACAATAAAACCACTATTTTAAACATTTTATTTTTATACAGTCAATTTAAAACAAGTTTATACTGTCAAAACAGAATAAATAATACTTATATCAATTAATTGAATACTAAAAGTAGATAACATAATAATTATTTTACTTTTTTTAACAAAAAAAAATTTTAATTACATTTAATTCATTTATATAATGAACAATAATGTAATTCTCTTTTTATTTTTATACCAGTTAAATATTAATTTAAATTTAATATTTTTATTTTTTTGTAAATGGTTTGTTTGGTACAAATAATGGCATTCCTTCAGTATTAATAGACGTGGATTTAAGTAAAGGGGATATTTGGGGGGGCACTCTTTTTTTTAGGAGGATCAGAAACAATATAATGACAATTTAGTTTGGTGTACAAATGATACATAACAACTATGGTTTTTTCGATCAACCTATTTTTTGGACTTTTTTGTACGATAACAGGCACAGAAACAATAACAAGAAATTAATTAATATAATTTTGTAATTTTCAGAAATTTGGAATGAATATATGTATGACAGAAACTGTTGATTTACTTAACAAAGGGAAAAATTCAAGTTTCGCAGAAAAAGACAATTTGACCGAGAAAGAAAATTACTCAACATAAAGGAAAATAAAAAATTGGATAAAAAAAATATATGAATCAAATTGATTTAACTACAAAATTAAAATACAAAATAATTTTTTCAATTTTTTTTTTTTTTTTAAATCTTAATTTGTTCTGTGGATTGTTGTGATTTTAAACTATCTTCAAGACGTGCTTGAGCTATGTAATTTTCAACGTAGTGTAACAAAAAATATGATATAATATTATACAGAATTACTTAAAATTCATTGAATATATTGTGTACATAAATAAAAATGAAATTTGTTTTCATTGTTTCCCCTTCACGAATTTCAGAGAAAGTCAAAAAATTTTCTCCTATATTGCACTTATTTTACTGAAAATTTTTTTTATATAACGCAGTAGTGCGTATGTCTAGTAGACCATTTTTCACGAATTTTTTCTTCGTCACGCAATTACTTTGGCATGATCCAAAATAGCTAGAATAATGCGGTTTGTTTTAAAACATACAAGACCGGCATATTGCCTACGGTAAAATTACAATATTTTCATAAGGAAATTTCGGTAATGGAAACCCCGTTTTTTTTCACCCGATATCTTTTACTTTTGCAATAGAAAATGATATAAATTCCACATACTTTATATCATTGGTTATTAGTAGCTTAACATACGATTGGTAGATACAAAATTTTTAAAACTATAAATATTTAAAAAAAATTTTTTTGTTCTCATTCTTCATTAACTTTGCTAAAGAAACACACCAGTGCCATGTTACACTTTTTATATAAAATCTCTAATTTAATAGACTTAATTATCACATCCAGAATATTTACTGTATAGTTATTGGGAAAATTTTATTCGATCCTGTGTGGATAGTCATCAAAAATATCAAAGTATATTCTTTATAGAACTGGAATTTTTTCTAACAAAAAATACCAATATTTTTTTTGGTATTTATTAGGAACATGCGGCTTTTTTCAATCGATGTGATATGGTACTGCATACTACCAAACAACCAATGCGCAATTGAATAATTTTGAACTATTCTGTGCACAATATTGTTCTTACAGATCTACTTCTGTACGCGGTAGTAAAATATACACTTCACATATACGCACTAACAAAATTTAAGATTCTCTTATGCTAAGTACAAAAATAAGGGAAGGGGCATATTATGCGCAGTGATTATTTTTCAGCTTAATTATAAGGATAATTTTTGGAGTAAAATAAGAACTATGAATTTATACGCAAAAATTGTTCTAAGAAATTGATTTTTGCATATTAGTAAAACATACAGTTCATATATACACACTGGCAAAGTTTAAGTATTTTCCAATGCATAATAGTAATATGTTTAATATCTATGCGTGGTAATATTAAATTAGTTGTAAATATCAGTTACATCAGATTTTGGAGTGAATTAAGAACCAGGAGACCAACCAATACGCAGTTGAATAATTTTGAACCCAGCCATGCACAGGAGTTTTCAAAGATAAATGACTTTCGCGCATCAGTTAACTATTCGACAAAAGCGTTCTGGGAAAAAGGTCATTCTATGCGCAGAATTTATGGTCAGAATAATTTATCTTTATTACTTTGGAGTTCGATAGGTGAGTAAAATTCTAAAAATATCGATCTTTTTTCTATGTAAGATAGGAACAGCAGTTTTTTCTATCTATATGAAATGGTGAATATCGATGGACATTTTTCCAAACAACGATGGTTCTCCTATCCTCTACCCTCCATATCCATATTGCAAGGAACATACGGAACGATTTCTGTGAAATCTGTGATATTACCGATATTGTCTATATCGCCTATTTCAGCGATATCACAGCATTTATTCGCACACGGAGCAACTCATGTGTATGCAATCACTAAACGACCAGCTAAAGTTTTTCGTAGGGGGGGGGGGGTTATACAATGTTTATTTTCTTAAAATTAAAATATGCATGTGTAATGTGTGGTGACATGCAAAAAGTAATAAGTAATGTTTATATATATATATATATATATATATATATATATATATATATATATATATATATATATATATATATATATATATATATATATATATATATATATATATATATATATATATATATATATATATATATATATATATATATATATATATATATATATATATATATATATATATATATATATATATATATCAAGTGGGAGAAATACATGACTGCACTAACCGGAAAATTCCCTTGAATTTCCGAGTGCGGGGCTCGTATGTCGAGAACATACGCACTAAAACCCTTACTCTTGTGTATACTCTATTGTACTCCTCGCGAACCCGCCGTCAAGTATTACTTTGCCCGAGGTGGACTGGCTTATTACAGCCTACTTCATTGTTGTCGCAGTGGGTGTCCATTTGGTCGTTCCCCCTGAAGAATCTTCATCGTCTTGGCTGCTGCATCGATCACTGTCTTTCAATTTTCCTCAAAGCGGACCATCAGGCCGACGAGGTTTTCTGACATACCATGGCACTAGTGAATTGCATCCAGTTCATGGCACTAGTGAATTGCATCCAATACCCTGTTTCCTCTTCATTTGGGCAACTCGGACACGCTGAATCGTAGTCCAGCCTTAACCTATTAAGGTAGGCTTAATAATCCATGCCCGGTTAGCAGCTGCGTGAAGTACAGGTCGCGATGTCTGGGATCTGGCGGATTGTCCACCTCCCGTTTCGCGAGGATTCCCAGCCTCGTTGCCACATCTCTATCGTGCGGCTTCTCTCTTCTGTGGCAGGGGATCTGGTGTCGTCCGTATCCCTCTGCCTTCGTTGGTAGATTCTTCGCCGCTCATCTGCCAGGATGGTGATTGTCGGGAGACCAGCTACTACACACACACAGCATAAGATACTGTGCGATAAGCGCATGCAATGCTCAGTACACTTTTTCTGCTGACTTTTTCTGTGTTTGGCATTATCCAAGCCAATGAGTTCACTAACTTGGATGCTTTGTTAACTATCTTTGGCTTACTATCCGATGATATTCGTTGAACCGGAGCTTCGTGTCGATCTGGACGCCCAGGTATCTCAGCGACCTTTGAGCTTCAATCTTACAGTCCCCAATAGATATGGTGATAGGCTCCCTTATTCTTCTACCCGTTACCAAGACGACTTCCGTCTTGTGGTCGTCCAGTTGCATCCCAACGGTTGTCAGTCACTGGCGTATGCGAGACACTGCTCTATTTGCGACGTGACCTCTTCCAGTTACTTGCCGAGTACTACCACTGCCACGTCGTCAGCAAATACCACTGATATACAATCTTCAGGCATCGTCCGATTCAGCACGGCGTCGTACATGATGTTCCACAGGCGAAGCCCAAGAACCGAACCCTGTGAAATAAAAGAACTCGGTTCGAGAAGAAGCTATCAATGGTCCTCAGTATGTATGCTGAAATCTGAACCTGGTGAAGAGCGTTCAAAATACTGTCCCATCTGGCCGAGTTGAACGCATTAACATATTAGGATCAATGATCTATTCCACGGCATCGATCTTGAATCTAACTTTGCGAAACCATATTGGTTTTCAAGAAAGCCCTGGTCACTCTCACTAAAGATTTCTAGGTGGTTAGCAATGATTCTCTCTAGTACTTACACTCTATGTATATATTATTACCATTTGATGTAAATGTTTCCGTTATTTTGAACCACTTTTATACTCGTTATATAGAATATATCTGTATATATTAGTATAAGCCCATTACCGTTTGTCCGTTCGTCATTGTCGTTAACTTATAAACGAACTGAAATTTTGGGGGCGTATGTCTTAAAAGTGAGTTTAAGTTTGTGAGCAAACACTGTACATTAGGCCCTATGACCCAACTTAAGAACCATAATAGAAGATTCAAAAACCAAAAACTGTGCTTTAGAAAAAAAATCATTTGTAGGAATATTTTTCAGAAAATGTTTGGATTCGCCACTTATTATCACAATACATATCATTATAACACAAACGTCGCGATTTCATTGATATGATTTTCAAATGAAAATTAATCATTATCCGTATTCGGCTCAACGGTTGCAACATTCATGATTAATTTACTATAATTCTGATTAGTATTGCGAGTATTTTATGAATAAATATTGCGAGCCTTTTCAGACTTTTGAAGAAATTGTTAATATTTAATATATACACTCGCAATTCCTCGTTCCTCTTCATTCAAACATTTGTATGTATTTTTTAATACTTTATAGCCTGTTCTATTTATAAAAATTGTACTTTAAAGTCTTAAATCTAATATTATTTGTATCATTTGTTTTTTAATTTTCGTTTGAACATAAACAAGTATTGGCATGTATTTATTGTAATAAAAATCAATTCAATACATACATTACAAGCATAAAAGCTTTGAATAAAAAATTATTGTTGAAAAATTATCACGTTCCAACCTTACATACCTATTACCAACCTGAACGTGATGTTTTGTTATTAATCATTTGTTATCTTACACTTAGGCACTATTACAAAATTTGTTTCAGAAATTAATTTTATTTACTTTTGCATATACAATTTTTAATAACAATAACTTCATATATTTTACCTCTATACATAAATATTAATAATAAAGATTTTATGAGTTTACACAACCTGTTTTCAAATAAACCATATTCAGAAGATCGATATACAAATAGAAGTAAAACTATGAATCAATTGTGTCGTTTTAAGGACATCTGAATCATAATTTGTCGTTTACATTTCAACGTAAAGAGCTAAAATTTGGAACATATATGATTTCCATTTTAACCGACTTAAACAAAAAAGAAAGTTATTCATACGACCCTAATTTGGTTGACCATCTTACTTAAAACCACAGCACTCAAAAAAGGCAAATTTATTCTCTCTTAAGTGTCTTAGAACCATAGTACGAATCAACGACAAGTATATGTTCTCAAATGAAGTAATCTCACAAATCACTTTTCCTTAGCAAACGCGACCTCAATATTGCAAAATTAAAAATTATCTAATATTACTTGACTTTAACCACAAAAATTGGAGATCATTAGTTGCTGATAGAAAACTATAACGTTGTAAGACCTATCAAAACGCTTAGGAAGAACATATAAAAGAAATACAGCAAAAAAGAGATGTGGGTCATTCCATTCCAAATCATCAAATGTGGGGTGGGGCTAGCTATAACTATGGACTCGATTAATGCATCGAATACTCAATATGTCTCATAAAATCAACCAATCATATGGTAATTTTCAAATTTCTAGATCATTATCTTCTATTCGAAAAAATGAAATAAAAATTTAAAAAACACGCCTTTTTGAGGTAAAAAATGAAGCAATAGGGATGGAAATCACTGCATAGTATAAAACAAAGTCGCTCTTTCTGTCCCTATATCCCTATGTATGCTTAAATCTTTAAAACTACGCAACGGATTTTGATGCGGATTTTTTAATAGATAGAGTGATTGAACAGGAAGGTTTTTATGTATAATAACATCCATTAAATAGTGGAGATATACTGTTATTTTTGAGGTTTCTAATGTGATGTCGTAAATAATTACATTTTTTCCGCTTACATTGCAACCGATATCAAATGTCGCATATCACATACCACGTGTATAATATATATATATATATATATATATATATATATATATATATATATATATATATATATATATATATATATATATATATATATATATATATATATATATATATATATATATATATATATAAATTTCATTTTTATAATGATATTGTAAGTTTTCTTAACTTCTCAACTTTTATAATCTGGTTAAAAGCAGTGTTATTTTGAAAAAAAATATAAGATCTTTGAAAATTTTAAATTACTTATGTTATTTGGCAATTGCATATATGATAATAATAAATGCAAACAATGTGGGCACGGTAGTAAAAATATCTAATATTGTATTAAATGCAAAGATTGCTCATCTTGTCAGAAGCCATTAAAAAAATTTCAGTTTGTTATTTTCAGTTCCTGAGATTTTGTAGCCTGTCAAGAATCCTTGAAAATTCAAATTTATTATACATACACAATACATATATTCTAAAATATCTAGTAAAAAACTACATGGAAAGTTTGATCATTTTCCCAGCTTTCATTATCCGTTCAAATTGGTGTTTTATTTTTATTCTTCGAGATTTTATAGCCTTTTAAAAATCATTTAAAATTAACTTTTTATTACATTTAACAACATATACGAAAAATATACATAATACATATCAGGAAACAATATATCTAGCATAAAATAACATGAAAAGTTTGCTGGTATATAATAATATGTTGTTAATTTTACTCACAGAGGTTTCATAGCTTGTTAAATATTCTTGAAAATATTTTTCGTTACTTAACAGTGAAATGTAAGTGCACAAAAATTCACTATTGATTCAGAAGGCTTTTTCCATGTTGTTTTTGGCTAATTATTTTCGCTTTCTTATTTTTATTTCATATATTCTTTGCATATATTGTTGAATAAATTTGAATTTTCAGTGATTTTTAACAGGCTGTAAACCCTTAGGAAATAAAATTAATTTTTTATGGTATGAAATACATTTAAACTTCGGGAACAATATAAATTTCATCAAAGTAGTTTCCTAGATTGTCGCGGATAGCTTTTTATAGAGTAATAAGATTTAGATTATTCTTCTTTTTTCATACAAATAATACGTCTCAAGGAATTTTATCCAATATACTTTTAGCTAAAAATAGATTCGTAGCCTATATGTTCGCAAGATCTATTCAAGATGAAGTCTGTTTTTTCAATCCGAAGTTGCATATTTAAAAATATATATCATATCTTGAAAAACGGTTCCACCCCCTTTTGGGGGTCAAGTAACATTTGGACACTCCGTCACGCCAATTCAAAGTACATCAAACATATTAGTTTAATTGTCTAGAGGTTCAAGGCGGGGGTAATATATTAGTCCTCAAGCTAGGGATGAACCTCTAATCTAGAATTAATCTTTTCCATCTGAGCTTACTTCGCTCTCAAGATTAAGAAAGACCTTTTGCCTCCGGTATAGCATTAATATAATTAATTAATTACTTTCCTTATATTATTACCGTAATTAATTAGAGTAGGAAAGAGGAGGGCAAGATGGAGTAGTGGAACATTCTGAAAAAAATAGAAAAAGTCATATCTCCCCATCTTATTCTCTGCCTGGGATATAATGGAGTACTCTAAATGTCAAGAAGGGACAAGCAAAACTCAATGTTTTTCATCCTTAGTATATATACCAGCACACTTTCAGTGAGCCCATTTGCCGCATTAAGCACATGCAGTCCAGCCTTCATTTGACTTGAAATAACAATTACAATACAAACATGATGCACTACCTACCAAATTAGTGTTTATTCAATATCCTGTCCCCCATCTACATCATGAACCTGCCCCCCATCTACATCAGAAGTAGTTTAATAAATAAAGATTAAAATAATGATGTCAGTGGCCTCTGTTATAGACGTTTATGTCTGAGAAACGGAGGGAGAACCCCATTATCAATATCATCCTTAAGTTATTATTATTATAAACTTTATTATTATTTTAATAAGGACAAAATGGGATACAATTAAATTTAAAAATAGAATTCTAATAACAATATTCTCTCACATAGACAAGTGCTTATCTGGAGTATGATTGTTGACGCATGTAAATAACCTTATTTATAATTTTAAATGTTATTATATACAGATCAATCATATTTCAAACAAAGTGGCAAAAGTCTAAGTCACCAAAAATCGATATTTTAATTTTACACAGAAATCACGCTGTGTTTTCGCGCAGAGGCTCTGTCGACTATGACTGGTACGGTCACGATGTATCATGTGCAAAAACAATCGTTATTGGTCAATTAGTGTTTCACATAAGCTAGATATCCCGTCTAAATCCTCCCACATTTCACCTATCAGATAACTGGAAAAGGTATTATTTCGTTACAATCGTGTCATAGGATAAAGCACAGAGCAAAGAAGTATCTGACTTAATAATATATTTATAAACTTGAGGTCTATTTGCTTATAATTCGAAAAAGGCATTTCTTTAACAATCTGAAAATGTCTCTTGAAGATTGAAATACGTAAATTCGCATTATGTTTTATTCTATACATGGAAGTAATAATGAAAATTGTTTAAGTAATTTATTATAAAATTCCAGTGAGGGTGAAGCTTAATGTTGTTTAATGGTAGACATAGACCCATCAATTCACTAGCTCATTTTTAAAAATGGTAATGCAAAGAAATTAACATACAAGTCTAAAAGAATGTAACAATTCGAGTTTTAAAAAATGGAATATCTTAAAAATGTGTTTACTTGGCCAGACTACGTGGTATTTATTTCAATGGTGTTGATATGCTTTTTAATTGGAGTATATTTTGGATTTATTAAAGTATCTAAAAATGTTAGAGATTATTTAATTGGCGGTGAAGATATGACCGTATGGCCAGTGGCTATTTCTCTTGTTATGAGGTAAGTGGAAGCTAGTGTTTTTCGGATCTATAACAAAGCTTAGTCAGGTTTCAATCAAATTAATTTTTTTTAGCTACCTTTCTGCAATAACATTTTTGGGAGGACCTGCTGAAGTCTATACATTTGGTATACAGTTTTTTTACATTGTATTCAATGATATCTGGGTGGGATTTATTGGTAATTATATATATTTACCAGTTTTTATGGATTTGCGATTAACTTCGTCCTATGAGGTACGTCATTAAAGGAGTTTTGTTTATTTTCTGCAATTCCTTTCAACAATTTTGATAAATTCTTAGTTCTAAATTGGAGTTAAAATAGTATTTAAGAATCTTTTGAACCATTTAAAAAACTTTGTTCAACCATATGAGTGAACGAACTTCGAGCTGAACTTCGAACAAATGATAGTTTTTGTTCTTAGATCAAAGTAACGATTTCGAAGTGGGAATTTATTTACTTCACGTTTGACAACTTTGAAGCAAAGAAGTCATTTAGACTAACAACTAAAATTCATAGTTTTTTATGAATGTAATCGTATAAATTTTTGTATACAGTATAGAATATAAACCATACATACACGAAAAAGTTTACATTGATAACCAATATAATAATAATTCACTCAACACAAAGAGTCATTACATTATTATTTTTAAAACATTTAATACTAGAGATCACAATGTATAGGGGAACAGTGGCATGAAAGGCCCACTATAATTTAGGCGGTAGTTGATGAACGAATGATGCATTAATTAAAATTTTAATATACCAATACTTGTCAGATTTTACCCCAAATATTTAACAATTGAGTGAAAATAAATATCATCAGTGCAACGGATTGAAGATTTGTTTATCAAAAAGCAAGTATTCGAGTACATTTTATTTATTTTCTAACATCAGCATATACAAAACTAATAGGACTATGACTATGATATATATTTGTACAGATGTTCGTACTTATCTTTAAGGTTTTGTTTCCTAAGAGAATATGTTTTGAAAGAGTTGGACTGCAGTGTGTTGAAAAAGCCAGCTCTTTAATGCCTTGAATATGGAGTAACATCCGAAACATGTCGCATAATAAGAATATAATAAACTGGTTAAGCAAAACAGTGAAGTGTGTAAATTTATTTATTCACATAATATAATTAATACTATGGAATACCACAAATCAACGCTCTCTACCATGAATATGTAATAATATATTTGTGTTGAGTGAATTATGATAGGATTTGTTATTAATGTAAATTGTTTTGTGTATGTATATTCTATATAGGTGCATTTTAACATTGTGTTCCCAATAGAAAGTGATTCTAGGAACGATCAATATATATATATATATACTCCAATCAATAAACATTTTCTAGGAATCTTTCCAAACAGCTCAGATCCGCTTTGTTGAATATACCTACAGAAGATCAAGGTTAATAAAAAAGGAAATTCGTGTGTATTCTTCGTAATTCGTGTGTGACACTCGTGACACTAAATTTTTATATACACCCGGTACCTCGTAAAAATCGTAATTCGTGTAGTGTTAGTCATATTCTTGATAAAAGAATTTGAACATTCAGAACCACGAATGGTTCCGTTAATACTTAAACGATACGAACGCTCAATTAAGTTAGTTTAGTTAATATAGTCGTCAGTTCGGTACACTGATAATCACTAGTAATAAAAGATAAATAATTGATGATTGATATAATAAAAATTGATACTAATAGAATGTGTAATATATATCAAGTGAGAAGTTACCCCTTAGTTTGAAAAAATTATCCCTGTTTTTTATCCCTTTAGGGGTAGAAAATGAACCTAAAACTTTTAGTAAAGATGTTCTTCAAATTTGTAATTTCATTATTTTTAATGAGAAGTAAGTGAGGTATAACTATGTTGGTATAAATTTATGTATACTAAACATGTATATATATATATATATATATATATATATATATATATATATATATATATGTATATATATATATATATATATATATATATATATATATATATATATATATATATATATATATATATATATATATATATACATATGTATGTATATTATATTATTTTTTGTTTTTGGTATATACTTTGTTCGTTAAAAATTTACTTGAAATTTGTAATGTCATTATTTTTAATTAGACATTTTTAATTAAAACTTTTAATTTTAATTTGTGCGTACGTGAATATTTTCCAAAGTCTTTCCTAAAACCAACCAAGTAGTTTAAAAGGCAATTCTTTCAAAATTAATTTCTTAATAATTATTTGAAAAACTAATGCCTAATTGTTGTTTATTCCTGTTTCAGTACTTAGAACAACGGTTTAATAAATATTTGCGAAGACTTGCATCATTTTTATTCATCATCACTCAGGTATGTTAAAATACGTTAAATATATTAAAAATTAAGTTACAAATAAAATTTAATTAACCGCAGATTTTAAAATTCTTTAAATATATCGATTGGAAGGTATAAATTCAAATCATACCCAAAGTATTGATTATATGTACCTACAGAATTTACTTAGATTACGTCTAAGTGCAAGATTAGCATAAATTACCATAAAACAGGTAAAAGATTTTTAAAAAAAATCGTGCAATGGCAATTATCTTACATAAATTCTGTTTCATTGAATGATAATGATCGAGCTACAGGCTCAAAGATTGTAGTGCAGGAACACACAAGAATGGATAATTTTTGTGATAACTGATTGAAATGTATTTTAATTTCAAATTTATATTATTTAAAATGTGTGACTGACGAGACATCTATTGGTCAGTATAGGTAGTCGGGCGTACGTGTCAATGACGGTACAAGAAGCTTAGAAGCAGTAATATAAGTCAAGTCACCATGTCATAATGTAACATATAGTGTTCGAATAAATAATTAATTAAATATTACATGCAATAATTTTTATTTTAATGAGCTTTCGTGTATCTATAATTGGTGACCTCGACGAGAAGCCGGGAGTTTTAACTATTTAACGCAATTTTTTTTAATCTAAAGAGTCATTGCTACATTATATGTTCTTAAAAATTAAAAAATAGTACATAACTGTAGAAAAAATTACATAATACATCATTTAAATACATATTTAAAATTTGTAAATTTTTTGAAAATTACACAATCCGACTGATTGCATGAAACTGATATTAAAATTTAGTTTCGAGTGAGTAGAAAATAATTATGAACAAGTGCCTCGTGAAATCTGGTGATAAATCCATGGCACGAAACTTTTTTTAATTGTATTTTTGTTGTGTTACCGTACCTATCGAGTAACCGCTTCAAACTATAATCAAATTGAAGTTTAAACATTCCTTACTAAGAAAATACATTAGTGCCACTTCTATTTTAGTGACAAATGCCTGGCAAGATACTTTATATTCCTTCAAGCCCTTCCGCATTTAAATTTGATTTTCATGTTATAAACATAAATTTTTAGAAAAAGATGATTTTTATCTTCAGTAAATCTGTAAATCAGATTTCGATCAAATAATATATATTTTTATGACTATAAAAAATATATTTATACGAGTATAATTATAAATATTTTGATCTTTTGAAACTTTATCCTGTGCAGAAGGGTAAGCGGTAAATATATTTATAAGATTTAAAAGAATGCAATAAAAAACGGAAACAGTTTCTCATTTTAATCAAACTGTTTCACATTGAATACAAAATAACGCAATTTTCTAGCAGACAGAAAAAAAAGTGTCACTCATTTCACTTTACCCTACAGGGCGGGGGATAAGATTATTAAAATTTGTTATTAGAATCGGTTTACCCTGTAACTAAAACGGGTAAGAAATTATATATAAATTTCTCATTTCATTTAAGCATTTCCTATGAAATAGAAAATACTTCATATCTATATTGCGTACAACACATTTAATTGTCATATATTTAATCATACCTTCCCACCTTTTAATGCTAAGGAAAACGGAATATTGAAAAACTGAGAAACACAAGAATGTTCAATCTTTATGTGTAAATTATTAAAAATTTTAAGATTTCTTTCCCGTCTTGCAGAATAGGAAAATGGAAAATCGATAAATACCGGCTCGAAAAGCATTCCCAAATTTTAATGATAAGTATACCGAAATATACAACAGTACTGGAAAAACTTTGCCCCTCCCCATTCCTTACTAATAAACATTTTGAAAATTCCGTCTTTTTACCCGATTAAGTATAGAGAAATTTGTAAACGAAGTGTCATGCTCCTTGTAAGAATAGTTTCCACTCTCCGTGATTTTTCAAAAAAACTTACCACTTTGTAGATATAGAATATATAATATAAACAGATATATATGTATATTGATATGCCAGAACTTTAATTTGGTTTTCTATTTTCATAGTGCATAGTTATGTTCACAAGCTGTATATAACATAAAATGAATCATTATATTTCAGATTTTAAGGCTCCCAATTGTAATATATGCACCAGCAGTGGCTCTCAATCATGGTAAGTTGTATTTATTTCACCAAATAAAAATATCTGTTTATTATATACACACATCTTTTTTTACTTCTCTCGGTATCAGGAAAACAATGTTAAAATATACGTATATCTGTTATATAGAATATTGCAATTATTATAGAAACATAAAAGTATTGATAACAAATGCATTGATAAACATGGTAGCCAACAGATGTTAAACTTGTTAATGTTATTATTTTTAAACTTTTCACACTATCAAACACGATTAAAATAATAATATAAAATTATTTTATACTGTTTTAAACTATATGGTACTGTAAACCGGAGAATTCCAGAAAAAATATATAAGTGTATCGTTATTAATATTTTTAACGTACGAATGGTTAAAACTACCCAAATTTGCTTAGATATCGAATTTCTTTCCAATTTAACAATAATTTTCCTCAAAGAAACGCCACGTGAAACAGGAGTCTAATGGGTTATTCCATACCAAATCATAAACTGTGTAGTGTACATGTCCGATTGTTATGAAAATAGCCACAAATGTAGAGCTTTTTGGCAAAACAGAGAAAATGACCTTGTGATTGTTCGTTACATATTAACCGAGTGGCACCCTCTATAAATGAAAAAAATTCAAAGAGTGATTTCTTCCTGGTTTAAAATTTTTCTATATTTTCATATTATTGAAACATTTGTAAATGGTATTTGAAAGCTTTATTAATAAGCTTTTATCAGAAGGTATTATAAGGTTTCTGAGTTTATTCGATTTTTGTTTAGCTATATCTATATGCTTGATTTATGCATCAAGTTTTCTTATACTGTGGTAATTTCCAAATTTCTAAAACATTATCTTCTATTCTAAAAAACGAAAGAAAGCTTTGAAATACCATTTACAGTATTTCAATAACTTGGATGGAAAAAAATTAAACCAGCAATAAATGACGCTATGAAAATGTTTGTTTTTTTTTTATTTGTAGAGAACGCCACGCAGTTATTACAGTAGAAAAAAATTGTGCCTATTTTAATCAAAAACAGAGATGTGTCAACGTTCCATATTTGATGACTTGGTATGGATTGACCCTAAATATTTTACATTTTTATTTTAGTCACTGAAATAAATACAAACATTTTAGTCCCAATTGTCTGCGGAGTCTGTATTTTTTACACTTGCGTGGTAATTATTCTGATAATTTCTATTACTTTAATAATGTTACCGATTTATAAAAAAACATTTTTTAGGGTGGAATTCGTGCTGTTGTATGGACTGATTTTCTCCAAGGATTTTTAATGATATGTTCATTATTATTAGTATTAATTAAAGCGACATGGAAAGTTGGTGGATTAGGAATAGTAATCGAGCGAAATATATCCTCTGAACGACTAGAATATCCAGAGTAAGAATTAATTTTGCCATATATCAATAGTGGCCATAGATAGGTAGCTTATTAAACTGGTATCTCTTATTTTATCAAGTTTATATTAATTGTGGCAATAAGTAGCTTTTTAAACTGGTTCTGATATCTTTGATAATGTTTAGTAAAGACTAACTTAAATATTTAATCTCGGGACTTAGAAGTTGTAAATTACCTTATTTGTGTTTGTATCGTTGTTTACAAACGTATAAGTTTATGAACAAATTTTATTAAAATTCAAAATATACCCATTTGTAACCAATTTGTCCACACATTTAGAAATGATGAACAATTAGTTTTATTGTAATTATTATATAATGTAAGTAATCATATTTGAAAAAACATAAGCAAAAAGCGAGAAGTTCTACCTACTTCATCACAAATGCCTAGTAATATCTTCATTCCACTATTTTGTAATTTACGTATATCTTTGCGAATTTTACACAGGCGTGATCTGGTTGTTTTTTTTTTTAATTATTATTATGAATATCAAATTCTACAATTTAGATATTTTAACAGCGTTTGTTGTATTAACACAGTATTTCAGTTTCAGAAGTAGAAATCATATTTGTAACTTAAAAGATAAATATCTAAGGCTATACTATTTTATTTAAATGGTAGAAAGGAATGGGAAAACAAAACACATTTACCGGTCAAACCCGGAAATTTCTAATTGCCGATCAGAAGTACAATGGGAAGCAGGAGGAATACCATTTACTTAAGAAAGAAACTGATTAACTTTTTAAAATATGCTTTTTTATTTATAGTAGAAAAAGCCAGCAAATATTTAATAATTTATTAATACAATTCTTAACTAAAAACGTAGTCATTTTTACTAAAAAGTTCACATCAATCTTACTAATATCTTTACATAAACGAAGCACGTTTGACTGCCATTACTCATGACTCGGGTAATAACGCTCAAGCAAAGAACGAATTGTCTAAGAAATATCAACATTGGTGGTATGTAGTTCCACACTCATAGAACACATAACTTTACTATTTTTGTCTCGTTTGCCGCTTGTAGTAAAGACCCTACATTTTGTACATCAAGTTCTACAAATACTTTGCAAGAAACTAGAATGAGGAACGGAATTCCAATTTTATCAGCATTATAGACGTTATTGGAAGGAAACTTATACTTCTTCATTCACCAAACTTAGTATAAACACGAGTCACTTCTTCTTTATTAAAAGCAGACACTTTATTTAAGCTGGTTACATTAGCTTTATGTACAGCATCCGATGCGTTTCAGGTCATAAATGAACCTCCTATAAATACTAATAGTTTTCAAATGACGAGTATAACACCAAACGACTGCAAAAAGGTAGAAAGAAAAAGATATTCAAACATAATTTGTATAAAAATGCTTACTTTATCAAAAAAACGACCGTTTATGTACCTAAAATATAATATGAATAATCAATAAATATTGAAATTAGGAACTTATCGAGATAAATAAAACTTAAAATTAGATCGGCTCGGCTGTAAACACATATGTGCTCTTTTATGGTGTAAGTTGACTGATTTTACTTACCGCTGGTGGCAAAAGCATCACGCCCGACACCCTTAAGCATTGGAGTTGTGATCATATACACCGTATTTGGTGAGTTCTTGAGATGAGCCGAATTAGTGCCGCCCGTCAGTGCCATTACAACTGCTTCTATTTCAAATTACACCATAGATGCCTTCCCATTCTACAGTTATGATTACGAATATTACACAAAGAGAAATATTGTACACTAGACAATCACACACAAAATAAAAAAATAAATCCCGTGTTCATAATACCAAATTAGTTAGTATGCTTGTAAAAGTGCAATTCAGTATTAAAAATTTGCTAATAACTCATAAAAAGAGCTGTGTATAATTCAAATTTCACACATGCACAAGTATGTAAAAACAAACCTTTATATAAGGTGAAAAAATTTGGCACTTTCACTAAACAAAAAACTATTGACACAAAAATTTCGAGTAAATTTCGAGCAATACAACCATAATTTCGAGCAGTTTCTACAACAAAAGGTTTTCGAGAAAATTGAAAAAAAAAATGTTGCCCTGCTATGTTTATTAAACCTGGAGGACTTATCTTAAAAAAATCTCGAAAATCTTAATCGGTTTCCCAAAAATTCAATATTTCTTATTTATAGGTCAAAATCTGGCGGGGCAACTTTTTTAAATTCAAATATAACAATTGAAAACATACCATAATTTCTTGTTTTGCTTGAAAAATTATAATGGAAATAAATAAATTATAAATGAAAAAAAATTGATTTAAAAATTCTATGCTCATATTTAAAAGCTAATTTCAAACTATTGACCAGTATTTTCGAGCAATTGGTAGAACAACGTTTTTCTTGGAAAATCGCCGAAAAACGTATATCATTCTTCGAAACTACTTTTACTGAAAGAATTTTGAAATTAAAATAGGCTCATATTTCAAGATAATTTAGAAGTGATCAATCCTATTTTCAAGCAAATCCTCTAGCTTACCAATTTTCTAAGAAAATAGGAAAAAAAAACTTTGTGTGTTATAATACAAATACGTTAAATAAAAAGAAATAAATAAAGAATGTGCATTCAATCATTTTGATTTTAAATTGTATTCATATTTTAGAGCTAATTTCAAGCTATTTGTCAGTATTTTCAAGTGATTTTTGTCAAAATGTTTTCCAACGAAAATCGGCGAAAAAGTTTCATAGCTTAATACAGAATTGTTTTCTGTAGACAGTGTAGACAATCAAAGAAAATAATGCAACAATCCGATTAAGATTAACGAAAACCGATTAAGATTTACGAAATTTTTTTAACATATAATTTTTAAATTTCCTGCAGGCATGTCTATAGGATTCACCTGGTTTAATTGCCAAAGTAAAAAGTTTTTTCAATTACCCGAAAACCTTTGGTCAAATAAAATACAAAAATTTTAGATCATTTTATTATCTACAACTTGGCCATTTTATTTTTTTTATAGGGCATGTAGTTTTGCCGTAAATCGAGATAAACCGTGTTTTACTCTTAAAAACTCACTCCCTTTCACGTTCCGACCTCAGATCCCCCTTAAATTATTTTTCTTTATATTTTTGTTATATTCCCTCTCGTTTTAAATGGATTACATCCTACAATTTTTTTTTTTTTTTTTTGGTTTCAAAAATTTATTTCAAAAAAAATCATTTGAATCCTAATTTTTTTATATATGAACCAATTTAGACCAATGTTATAAATAAATAACAATGTTATAAATAAATTTATATTTCTATTTTTACAGCATGGAATTAAGTTTTACGAAACGATTGACATATCCTACTACGGTATTTGGAGGCACATTTATTTTTATCAATGATGGAATTATTAAACAGTTGAGAATGCAACGATATATTGCTTTACCTACTCTAAAAATGGCTCAAACGTATGCATTCATGGATTCATTTTATTTTTTACTATTTCAAATTTATTTGAAACATTAAATTTATTATTGTGTAAACTTGAGTTCTTTACGTACATATTTTAAAACTTTGTTGGTGGTTTCATTAGGATCATTTTTATTTGGAAAAAATCACGGAAATGATTGGTCGCATTCGATTCGGAATCGCATTTAGAAACTTTAAATAAAAAATAGGAAAGGTTTTGTTTTTCCAAAGTCTAAAGTGCATAAAATTAAACACTTCATTTTCGGAACTATAGCACTAGTTTTTATACTTTGAATTGAGTGATGAAAATGGGGTAAAAAATGATTGATTTGGCCACCAAGATTAACACAAGATTTGCTCATTTTAACAATGACTATTAAGTTGATCGGGCAATATAAATAATGTTTTTCACATGTTAGGCATAATAATAAAAATGTGTTTTATTAAATTCTATTAATGATAATATAGAGATATTACGCACCAGATTATTGACACCCCTTAGAGTTGACTTAGCAAAGCCTGTGGGATTTTTGTTCCTTGTGATATCATGGCCCTGCGTATTTGTGGGAGATCATCCGGTTATGCGAGTTTGTTTGGCTGTTTAAATTCATCCTATGATAAAATTATGCTAAAGCGATATTCGCAGTTTTGTGTAAACACGATTCCACGGAATTCTTGGATATTATCATCACCTAGACAAAATAGATGATAACTGGGATTTAATATGGGCGGGTCAGCACATATGAGCTTAAGGACCAAATATTTTAATTACAGTATGGGCCCTGTGATTAAAATACTTACACGATTTTGTAAAAATACTTAGAAGATATTTGGACACAGGCCAGTGATAGCTCGACTTTTATTAAAATTTATTATATTCAGTGACAAAAATAAGTACCTTCAATAAGTAAATTGGCTAAAGCGAATCACATTTTTGTTCCTGATCCCTGTGGCCAATCAAATCTTCCTACGTTTTCAAATTTCTGTTATAAATAATGAAGATTAAATATTTAGTTATAATTATATCCGATTTGATTTGTAATTATTCATAATAGAAGGATGCTTTTATTTTACTTATAATAAATTATTTCTTAATTGCTATAACAAAGCCTCTAAAGTTTTGAATAGATGATAAATAGTATGTTAATCTATGAATGAAAAAAGCTTGAAAATATTTGTAAATGGCCAATGAATACTTTCACCAATATCCTGCTGATTGTTTCTCTAAAGCTAAATTCAATCTGTTTTTAGGACATTTTGGTTATTTTCAATCCTTAAATCGATCTTTATGATATTATGTGCTTATGCAGGACTAGTTATTTATGCAACTTATTTTAATTGCGATCCGGTATCAACGAAGGTAATGATAAACTATAGTTTTAGGTTAAAAATTTGCATTAATAGAATTTGTTTTCAGGTCGTGTCCTCAAAAGACCAACTTTTACCATTACTAGTTATTGATACATTAAAAGAATTCCCTGGTGCATCCGGTTTATTTTTAGCTGGAGTGTTTAGTGCTTCACTGAGCACTTTATCGAGTGCTCTAAATTCATTGGCAGCTGTGTTTTTGGAAGATTGCTTTAAGCCTGCTTTTAGGCAATTAACACCAAAACAGGAACAAGTTATTGCGAAAACTGTGGTATTTATTATCGGATTTCTTGCAATTGGTTTAGCTTCTACAGTAGAAAAATTAGGAGGTGTATTTCAAGTATGTGCATTTCAAAAGAAAAAACTGTATTGTTTTAATTTTTATGATTTTATTTGTAGTTAAACGTTACTGTTGGATCAATTTCTACAGGTCCTTTAGTTGGTGTATTTACTTTAGGTATCCTCTTTCCTTGGGCAAATGCAAAGGTAGTAAAAATTTATTCAATAGATATTAGGAAACAAATATTAATTAAATTCGCATTTGGGCTTTTACGTGTTGTTGCCTGAACTACGAGAATAAAATATGCTTAAAGAAAAATTTTAATTTACCACGTATCCCTTCGAATTCATAATCATCTCACTTTAAAAAAAGGTCCCACAATTATCCTACTCCTGAATCTTTATATTTGTCCCCTGATTTTGAAGTTTCATTTCTATCGCGTGTGAACTTCACACATGATTTTTTCGCTTCTTATTACCGATTTGAAGTTTTGAGCTTATTGTTCTAAAATATTATCTCAGGTTTTACGTTTAATTTGTATTCGTATGTAGTTAGAAAAATATATATGACTATACTAGGCCTATGCCGGCCAAAGTAAGTCCGTTCACAATATCGTCAATTGAAATGTAACGCAGTTTCTCGAGCTTGCGGGTTTGGTTCCCGCCATTGTTACAAAAATTATTTGTTGCAAAAGGATGGTTAAAGAAGGAGTTCTTTGCCTTCTTTTAACTACTAAAATATTGTTATTATTATTATAGGCTAGAAGCTCATGACAGATTCGAGTAAGGTTCTTTCTGTACGGCTAAAATTTTTTCAGTGATTAGTTGTCACCTGCCAAATACGAAAACCATATTTTGGCTGGTTTTAGGATTAACATATTGTAAACATTGCTATGGCGTATAAAAAGCAGCTTTTTCGGGTATGTGAGAACAATCAAATTTGTTTTGAATACCTATCAGTTTAATATATATGATATATTTTATCTAGATTAACCATCCGCTTTTATTTACGACTTAAGTCCTAGAATAAACAATAATCAGTCAAACAAACAATGTACAAGAATCCAACTCTCCTTGTTTGAGTGCTAATTGAATATTTTTTGAATATTTAAAACTATAAATTTTTTTTTCCGATTTATTGAAGTGTTATATAAAATTATCATGAACCATTATTTATTCTATTATAGGGAGCCTTTTACGCAAGTCTTAGTGGACTATTTTTTATGAGTTGGATCTGTTTTGGAGCTCAATCAATGTTATCTTCAGAAAGATTACGTTATCCAGTAAAACCTGTTTACACAGATGGTTGTGCATTTAATATTACAGAACGTTTAGCACCACTACCAATAGATGGCTATAATGAAACGTAAAAAATATTTATCAAACATTTTGGAATAAAGATAAATAACTGCCTGCTTTTCTAGGAATATATTCTTCTTGTATCGAATAACATTTATGCTGTACATGGCAATTGGTGCAATAATTACAATTGTATTTGGTCTACTTATAAGTTACTTTACTGGGTTTAATCAACTTGAAGAAGTGAATCCATTACATTTAGCACCGTTTTTGAGACCAAAACTTAACCGTAGTAATCCATCTGAAAATAATAGACAACGCAAAGAGGTATTTGATACTAATAGAAAATAATGATACTACTAATAATATTGAGAATAAAATAATTCTAAGCAAAAATTTTGATATTATCCAAATCAAATTAATATTTCTTTCCGCCATAATAAAGGGACTATGAAATATAGGATCATGTAACTTGTCTCAGCTTTTTTATAATTTTTCTTCCGTCACATTCATATTATTCCCAATTCTGATGAGGATAAGTTCTGGCTTCTATTCTGCGCATTTGAACATGATAAAATACGATCCATATGTGTTAAGTTGACTTCAACTCCCGAGAAGAAGGTATACCGACACTAATTGACTGATTTTACTCAAAAATAGCTGAACCTTCTTATCTTCAGACCATTTGGTAGTTTTTTGCTTTCCGCCAAGTTTTCTATACAAATCCTTCCTTCTTTTTTTATATAGCTTTATATGAAATTAGAAGAATGGATTCTTTAAGATATTTTTTTTCTTATTTGAAAAGAAAGTATAATTTTTTGAATAAAAGAGAAGTATAATCTTTTTAATCTTACTCCATTAATTAAGCTGTTCTCTGGAATATTGAATTCTGCCTTGAAGCTCTGATGCAACTATGATTCGAAACGATGTCGCTGAGCCGTTATATAATATTTGCTTATACATGTTGGACCAAGGCTCGACCATTGAAACTTTAAATAGTAAGAAAAGTAGTATATTTCTATGCGGTATATTATTTTAAAAAAAACACCAATTAAATGAAATATCGACAAACAAAATGATTAAGAATCATTATAGTTACTTCAATAACGCCAAAAAACTATCAACAAAGTAGAAAAAATTTACAATTATGGAATTTGAACATCTCTTTTTGATTTAAATTGTAAAGTAACATTTCCAAAGAGAAGATACTTAGCCTCAAAAACTAATATTTTTTAAATTATATTAACTTACAGACATTGGATTCAAACATATGTATAGAGGAGGTAGTAGATTTATTAAAAAAAAGAAAAGATCCATCAGATACTGAAATTGAAAATCAAACTTGAAAGAACAACATTCAAATACTTCATTAGAAACAAATTTTAATTAGATTTAAGTAAAATACAATATTTGTACATTCTTTTCTCAGATTTACGGCAAATACAGATTAATATAATTACTATAAATATGTTTAAAATATTCTCCCAAAATTTTCAATCAATCCGAGTAAAATTCTAAGAACCTTCTAAGGACGGAACGGAAGTTCCGTCCATCAAGCCACGATGGTTTAGCTCATTGCAGGTATACGGAAGCAGCTGGCTATTGTCTGCCTTTCTCGTTTGCTTTTATCATTTCAAGGCAACTTTAACTAGTTTTAAATATTTCAGTTGATTGTTGCTTCTTGAGCCATGAGGTTTCTTTGATGTTATTAGTGTTCGTGAATTTTTATTATAAGTGTCTACAAATTTTTATTCAAAAATCATAAGTAGAGTGACAAGATCTGATCAAGGAAGCAGAGCTCGAAGAAAAGATAGATCAAAGAAAAGAAAACAATCATTTAATCCAAAAATTGCTGAGATAAATAGCGAATCTTTCACCTGCACGTCGGCGAAAAAACTCAATAGCCAAAATGAAAAGCACGTGCCAGAAGACAGTACTTTGAAGTATGCAATCATCGACTTTCTTTTAGTTATTTCAACACTATCTTCTTTTGTGAAGTGTTCTAATATAATTAATGAAAATGGACAGGACAAAATATTTCATACAGGATTTCAAACAAAAAAAAGTGTAAGAAATTTGGCCTTGGTTTTAAAATTCTCGTAGAATATATGTAAAAAGTGTCAGTCTAGATACATTTTATAGTGTCACAAAATGGGAAAATCTTACGAAATAAATCGTAGGTTTATTTTTTGGATGCGAATATTAGGCTAAAAAAATTATTTGGCTTGGTGGACCTATAAAATTCATGAATGTGTTCAGACAGTTGCTGAAGCACTTTTTTCATCGGCTGCAAAACAAACAAAAAATTAACGTGTGATGAAAATGATATTGATGATACGACAGATGTAACTGTATCAGGTAATGGCACTTGGAAAAAGCGCGGATTTTCATCATTTTACGATGTGTCTACGATAATAAGATATTGTAACGGAAAAGTTATTTTTGTAAAATCTTAATATTGTAAATTATGTGAAAAAAAACTGGACACAACAGAATTTAAAGAATTGCAGGCAAATCATTTTCAAAAAAAACGAATGTAGTGCCAATCACCAAGGACCAGCTGGTAATATTTAAGTTTCATCGCTCAATCACATGTAAGTTTCATCGTTTCAATCGTTACTATGTTTCAAAGCTCTTTTGAAAAATACAACCTCAGGTACTCAAATTATATTGACGACGGGTACTCTAAAACATATTCTGGAGTTCTTTAATGCCAAACCTTATGGTGACGATTTTATTATGAATCTAATAAATTATATTCTTAAATTCACGTTATTATATAAATTAAAAATTCAACTGCGTTTCTTATATAAACACAAGAAACAACATTTCTATCTAACGTTTCTATCTCAGGTATGTGGTACCACTTCCAATTAAAATATATAAATCTTTCATTAAACCAATCCACACGATAAATCTTCCACATCTTCCTAGCAACGCCTGAGATTAACATTAAGAAAATCCAGACACAAGTATATGGGTGTCTTGATTTTCTTTACATAAATAAAAAAGAATGCGCAGGGCATGTGCAAAAGGGGATGGGTAAACACTTACGTGATTTAGTCAGTAAAACTATCGAAGAGACAACAAATAAGACCGGTAAAATGATTGAAAATGAGAAAAAAAACTCTATCCGGTAAAGACAAACTTACTGGCAAATTAATTGATAAGTTAACAATTTATTATGGCCTAGCTATGAGAAGAAACTGCGATTCGGTTTTAAAATGAAAGAAGATTACTATTAATATATTCATGAATCTTTATTAGAAAAATACTCGTTGTATGATTTTTTATAACTATATAAAAAATTGTTCTAATTTACTTGACAAATATCTATTTATTAAACAAATCTACTATTTTTTACAAACAGTACAACGGGTAAACTATTTATTCTTCACAATTTACGTCAAAATTCACCACCATTGGTGTATTCACGGGGCGACAATCCTTCATACCAAATTCATTTAACAATAGTAATATCATTTCAGTTTGAGTAATTTTAATTCATTTTTCCTGTTTCCATACCTAGAAAATTTGATACATTAGTCACAGTTTGAACATTGAATTCTTTATATAAATTTTTTATTAATGAATTGGCTGGTTATTCTGATCTTGTTATAAGTGCATCGTCTATAGGTAATACAAAATAAACCTAATATTTTATATACAATCAATAGTCATACTTGGATTTTCTAAATTTTAGATTAGAAATCACTTCTTTATATTTCATATTCCAGCACTCTGGTGCATTTCTAAGTCCATATAAAGCACGGTTTAATTTCAAACACTTTGATTTTGTTTTCAGATCGGTGGTATACCATTCAAAAATGCAGCCGGTACATCCATTTGATTTAATATCCAATCCTTTTGCACTGAAATTAATATTCTGATTGCAGGTAATCTACAAACTGGTGCATAACTGTATTCCTCTCCAGAATAAGGTACTTGAAAATCCATTTAGTATCTATAGCAAAATGACCTTCAGAAAAATCTCCAGGACACCATGTTTGTAATTTTTTATGTTATAGAATTTATTTATTATCTTTCTCCATTCTTTTGATTAACAAACTAGTTTTTATGTATTTGATTATTCATTTGTCGATAAAAGTATACGATAAAAGTATACAATAAAAGCTATAAAAACTCCATAATTTTGTAGGTTTCAAGGTCTCACTACAGTTCTTCCAGATTTTATTATAATTTTTACTAACGTTTAAGTTTTCTTCAATTTCAATGAAATCTGTATTTTCTTCTTGTTCATCACTTTCAATTCCACCAATATTGTTTTCTTCACTTATACCTTGTTCTTCTAAATTATCAAAGTTATTCTCAATAACGAATTTTTTTTAAAAACGTAACATATGAAAGATATAATTTTTTACAAGAAAACAACAAGGGCAAACTATTGATCAATTTATTACATAAATGAAAAAATTGTCTTCGAGTTGAGAATTTCGTTGGATTCTTCTGCAGTATTTGCCTGATGGTTTCGATGCCAGTAAAAATTGCTACCTTTATTCATATTTTGCCTCTTCCCCTGTAGTTATTATACGAACCTCGATTGTTTTCTATTATTTGATTTCTTTTAGGACACTCAGGTTAAAAATCTTAAGGACTTCCACATGTATAACAATTTCTACTACTACTTGTAACTTGAAAACTAACTTCATTATTTTCTAAAATTTTATCATTTTCGTTTTTATTTCATTTTTATTTCCTCGCCCAAAAGTCTAGCTTTCACAAAATCCATTTCGACATCAGATACTGTTCTCAATACGGTAACTACGGTAGCAAATTTCGAAGGCAACGGAAATAAAACATATCACACTCAATCACTATCATCTATATTTTAACCAATGTCCTTCAGCATAACGAAAGTTTATTGAAAGAACTACTTCTCACGAAAATATCTCGTAAGGCGTTTAATTGTTCTTTTGCACTCTTGCAATCTTTACGATTATCCATATGTTTGCCTACAATACCTTAAACAATAATTTATTGTACTTTAGCATCATTCTTCTTAAATTTATTTCTGATTTCAATAGCTGTTCCTTCAGGTGGTTAGAACATCTAGTACTAGAACATTTTTGCATTGCTCTGTTTTCAGCAGTGTAATTATGCGATATCTGCAATTATTAAAATTATTTGTTTCAAGAACCAGCATTATGTAATTATTTAGGCCCATCATTTTGTTTTCAATTATTTTCACGGGGAGATACTTTCACTAATTTATTTACTCTTATTACGCAAAAACAACTAGGACCATAATCTGTTACAATACTTTTATTGTTGATTATTTTAAAATGCAATATTACTTTTAATATATTTATTAATCTTTATTAGAAAAATACTCTTTGTGCGATTTTTTACAACTACATCAAAAAATGGTTCTTATTTACTTGATTTAAAATTATATTTAAAATGAAACACAAATAATAACCAAATATGTTTTTATATGGTCAAATAAAAAATGTTTAATATGATTTAAAAGTTGATGAAAATGCAAAAGGATTCATATCAGAAATTAGAAAAGTTTCTATAACTTTAATGGACCAATTAAAATTAAAATTGGTTAAAATAGAAAATAAGGGTATCATAAAAAAAGTTAATGAACCCACGGACTGGGTAAATTCTATTGTTGTGGCTAGAAAAAAAGATGGTAAAATTTTACTTTATTTAGATCCCACTGTATTAAATCAGTATATAAGAAGGCAACATTATCTAATTCCAAATTTTGAGGACTTGAGAACAAAGGTGACTAATGTGAAATATTTTAGCACATTAGATGCTGAGCGTGTCCTTTGGCTTGTAACATTGTCTGAAAATAGTCAAAAATATGTTGTTTTCATATCCTCCCTTAGTAGGTAAGAATTTTAGGTTATAGAATAAATTCTGCTACTGAAGTTATCAGAAATACATAGACAAAACCTTCGGAGATATAAAGAGATTAAAAAAGTTAGAAGACTATTTGCTGGTATGAGGCACGACGCAAGAATACTCGATTAAAAAAAGTATTAGATAGAGCTAAAGAAAATGAAATGAAGTTTTATTTATAAAAATGCCAATTTAACAACATATAGAAGTAAAATATCTGAACCATATTTTTACTAATTAAGGCGTACATGCATGCAAACAAAGTGTTAGGCACATCGCACACGAAGCGATTTGTGTGAAATCGGCAATATCATGGATGTGATTTGCTTATGGAAAGCAATGTATAGTCGCACACGGTGTGATTTTCGTGATTTGAAATCATACATATGATAAAAAAATCACAGCACAAATCCTACGTTGATAACATCACATAGACAATTTTTTTATTATTGTTCATACTGTCATATAAATCAATATTTATGACAAAGATTGATAGTTAAATAATATTTTAGATTAATAGTTAAATAAAAGCGATATTACGAATCAAACCACCAAAAAATAAACATATTTATTTACTTAGGTATATGATATAATATATAGGAAGATAATATATTCCATGTCTATCAGAAGTAGAATTTCAGTTTTGAGTTACTTCATAAAAAAGGATAGTATTTGGACTTGGGACTCCAACAAACAAAAAACGTTTGATGAATTAAATTTATTTGATGAATGTAACTTAATCGTGTATTAAAATATTATATGCAAACAAAGATGTAGATGCATTTTCAAGACAAACTTAAATATTCAAAAAATTACTAGAATAAAGTGGTACACCCGGTAGTTAGTTTGATTAATTTTGCTAAAAGCGTTTTGCATCTACTATACTTCTTTGGTGGAAATTGTGTTTAAATAATATTAAACATTATCTAATCTATAATTAAGAATTTATCATAATATTAGGTAAACTATATATTTTTACTTTATATAAATATATATATATATGTATATATATATATATATATATATATATATATATATATATATATATATATATATATATATATATATATATATATATATATATATATATATATATATATATATATATATATATATATATATGTATGTAATATAAGTAGGCTGTGTGTTGAGAGATATCAGAACGCTGAATCTACAAAAATAAGAAAAGAAACAGTAACTAAACGACAAATATTATTTTTACAAATTAAAAAAAGAAAAAAATACGACCTAAGTAATGAAAATAAGAAACAATAACTACCTATTAACGACAAATATTATTTTTACAAATTAAATACATTATATATGTGTAACTTTAACGATATTTGCGGCGCAAGCCAAATCATGTCACCGATTGTAAAATTTTTTCCTAGTTACTTGACCCTTATCGTTATATTTTGGACAATTTACACAATATCTTTATAAATAGCCTGTGTGTTATTCTGATGTATAAGCTAAATTATTGTAAAGTTTCATTAAAATCCATTCAGTAGTTTTTGCGTGAAAGAGGAACAAATATCCACACACCCACACTCATTCGGCTTTATAATATTATATATATATATATATATATATATATATATATATATATATATATATATATATATATATATATATATATATATATATATATATATATATATATATATATATATATATATATATATATATACATATATATATATATATATATATATATATATATATATATGTCGTAACCTCCAATTCTATTATAGGAAAACCAATTTGGTTCCACAATTGTTACTTGTTTTCCAAAGAATCGAATTCGACTGGAAATCCTGATGTTCTGGTTTAACGGGATCGCCACTTGATTTTTTCGGTAAATACAAGAAACGGAGCTTTGACCTTTACTTTATTAAATTTTCGACGTCGTGTTGATGTTCACTTTTCCTTTTATCGATTTTAACTTATTGTTATTGATTGTTAAGGTTTATTCTTTAATTATAACACTTTGTTGAATTAAAAAATACTTTGTTGATTTTTATTTAATTAGAATTATTTAAAAATACAATAACAATTACAATGTATAAAATTCTAAACAAAAGAACTGATCAAAGACTTCTAAAAATTTTACTTGCTAAAATTTGATCAAAAACTGAATTAATTTGAAAAAATAATTTTATTTTATAATAAAATTAAAGCAAAGCTTGCAAAAATGATTTTATGAGAGAATAATGTTATTTCAAGGTTTTACTGTAGAAAGGAATTTATTTAAGTATGTTGTGAGAAAATGAGGAGTCAGCATAATCCATAGGATCTTCAGTTGTGGTAAATTCCAGTACACGACATATATATATATATATACATATATATATATATATATATATATATATATATATATATATATATATATATATATATATATATATATATATATATATATATATATATATATATATATATATATATATATATATATATATATATATATATATATATATATATATATTTATATATTTAAGAGTACAACGCAATACTCAACTCTGAACATTTAGATTCAGAAGCATACTGTAAAAATTATCTTTTTGAATGTAATTTGACAGAAAGTAGTAAAAATTGGCAAAAGCTTTGAAATTTATTTGCAAGCAACTGGTTAATAAACAGCATCGGATACAAGAAAAAGTTGCATTTTATTACAAATACCAAATGAAGAAGCTATACAAAAATTCACATTTGATATAAGTGATTAAGATAAATATAATAAAAACCAAGTGTAGCTTACAAAGAACAGCATCGGATACAAGAAAAAATTACATTTTATTACAAATACCAAATGAAGAAGCTCTACAAAAATTCACATTTGATATAAGTGATAAAGATAAATAAAAAACAAGCGAAAGTGTTGAATTATATTTGCACTATAAACAATTTTATTTACAAATTTCATAAACAATCCCATATAATTATTCATTTTTATAATTTTTTGTTTGTACTTGTTAGTCACTATAATTAATTTTATGCCATTTAATTCAAATACTTCAGTTACATTTTAGTTCATTATTTTTTACACAAATATTATATTTCGTATATGTTTCTATCACTATCGATAACATGCGACACATACCTAAAATCCTAAAAGCACATACGGCAAACTCAAGAATCATATAAATAGAGACCAAAATATAACGCAATCAACTTATTCTAGTTAGGACACTGCTTCGGCAAGTTAGTTGTTGTAACAATTAGTTCAAACAAAACATAATTGTAATCAGCAATCATTGTAACCAATATAATCTCAATCCTTTGGACGGCGAACCTACGATAATATTTAAAACCTATTTATTTCAAATCATAGAACTTATTCCCAACATACATACTAAGCTCCAAGGTAAATTATGGATTCGAGCGATCCGAAACAAAATGGTAGGGTTGGCGAATGAAGTCTTAGACATGTACGGCACCTCTTTTTTCAGGAACCATATTATAATACTATCATAGAAATTTACTGTGCATTGACGAATCATGTCAAAATCACTGATAACCTCTACAGATATAATCTCAGCTAAGATTAAATATCATTATATCATTAAAAATCAATTTCAACAATCCGAACAACCAGTTTTTCAACGATCACAAAATCAATTCTAACTAAAGCCAAAATTACTCACACCAACACCTATGAAACCAGGGTGTAGTGTTAGCCTTCTCAATAACAATATTCCTTCACAAACGACTACACGATAAAACGTTTTCAATCAAAACAAGTCTTGTACAATATCGAAGATAGAGATAAATTAAAGAACTAGATTATTAGTACGATATGGAACAATCACAATTTCAAAATTCAGACGACCCAACAACATCCGAACCTAGCGACTCATGCGCAGTTGACGCATACAACATTGATCTCTTCGACTCTCAAAAAATTTCGGATTTTCGGTCCAACTCCCCAAACCAATCGGATTCGTAGAATCTAACTCACACGGCATAACTTTACCCTACATTAACATATCATCAACATTTACCTGACATCTAACATTTCTGATAGACACAGGATCATCCCATTCATTCATTAACCCAGAATTTGCAAACCCAAGAGAACCCTTGATCCTTCAATACAGATCAAATCTGACCTAAACCTACGTAAACTAAACAAAAAAAATTAGATTACCCGTAAATGTCGAATTACGAAATCTCAAAATTCAACTTGAGTTTCTAATATTCAAATTTCATAACTACTTCGCCGATTTATTCGGAATGGATACTCATCAAAAAATTGAAGCCAAAATAGAAACCCCAGGAAGTAATATGAACTTCTCAAACCACTATAAAAATACTTTCCAAACCAAACTATAGCTTGAAAAATTTTAAACCAAAGACAATTCCAAGATTTTTGCTACTACACTATACGTACCGGTTGACCAGGAAACCTATACCATCCTAAAAGATACCTATATTGGGAACCAATTCTTTATGTCAGAAGGCATCTACCAAGCAAAAAATTGGCACACAACTGTATCAGTTTTTAACCTCATCAACAAAAATCAAACCTTCTTTATCGAACAACTATTGACAACAAAATACTGAATCACGAGATATTGGACTATTTTCAGAACCAACTAAACGACTATGTACAAAAACTGGACCAAAATATAGATACCTGATTAGGCTAGAACATTTAAATAAAGAAGAAAAGAACGTGATAATTAAATTATGTAGAAAATACAGTGACCTCTTCTATCAAGGAGACTAACTTTTACCAATAAAACCAAACATTGAATAGATACTAAACACGAAGTACCTATATATACAAAATCATACCGATACCCACACATCCATAAAGAGAAAGTAACTCAAAAAGATGTTAGCTCAAGGAATGATAATACCTAGTTACAGGCCAACCCCTATATGAATAGATCCAAGAAAACTATATGCCTCTGACAAACAAAAATGGCGACGAAATGGTCATCGACTATCGCAAACGAGAGAACAGTAGGCGACAGATACCCACTACCTAACATTACTGACATATTAGATAAATTAGGCAGAAGTATGTACTTTACTGCACTCGACTTAGCTAGTGGATTCCACTAGTTCTAGCTTGATGAAAAAAATATCCAAAAAACCGCATTTACAGTTGAAAACGGACACTACGAATACGTCCGCATGCTTTTCGGTATGAAAAATGCACCATCTACATTCCAACGGCTGATGGATAATGTTCTGAGAGAACTCCAAGAAACCATCTACCTAATGCACATGAACGATATCATTATCTTCTCTACTTCCCTCCAAGAACACACGTTCAATCTAACGAAAGTTTTACAAAGACTACGTGAAGCTTATTTTAAAATCCAACTGAATAAATTCATTTCTCCTGAAATGAATGCAAATTTCTCCTGAAAGAAATCGCCTTTTTAGAACACATCGTATCACCTGAAATCATTAAACCTCACCCCGGTAAAATCAAAGCCATTTCAAAATTTCTTATCTCAAAAAGCCTAAAAGAAATTAAATCCTATCTCGGTGTTTTAGGTTAAAATAGAAAACTCTTAAAAGACTTCTCAAAATTTACCAAACCATTGACGCAACGCCTCAAGAAAGGAGAAACCGTAAAACTAACTAACAAAAATTTCAAACGTATAAACAGACGATTTTAACCAACGATACCATACATATTATTCTAACCATAGATGCTAGCTAGTAACGTCGATTTTATTCAACATTTTTGGAAATATATAGAATCCTTCACAATGCAAGTCAAAATTACCCAAAAAAAAAAACGTCATTAAGAGTCTTAGAAACACTCTTCACTCACAGCAATACAATACACTCAAGCACTGGTTATACTCCCTTCGAATTATTCTTCGGGCGGTAATATACTCCCTTCGAATTATTCTTCGGGCGGTAATATATCCCAAGTTTAAAATCAAGCCCAAACGATATACAAAAACATAAATAAGACCTCTATGACAATGTGAATCAAAAGATTGAACAAAATAAACAAAAATACATTGACAAAACCAATCAAGCAAGAAAATTCTATCGACTACCAACCTAATACCTAAACCTACTTAACAGAGAATAAACACAACAACAAACTGCACCCAATAGTCAAACAAGTAAAAGTTGAACTAAATAACCAAAAAACCATAAAAGACAATAAAAATCGAAAACTTAACGAAGAAAAATGATGAAGACCAAAAAATGTACATGCTCGTCATAACGAGGTAACAACCCTGTGATAATATCCGTTGAACTAGGACAAACCAAAGTAATTCAGGACCACCAGAAATATATCCAAACTAGGATCAATTAAACATACAATCGTCCACAAATTCCAAAACCTACAGAAAAACTTCAACCTAATCTACCCTAAAATCACTACCAAAAGAGGTCTTTTCGATGGACTAGGAACAGGAATTAAATTTATCACCGGAAATGTGGATGTGTATGGCGCAGCTCGCATCAATAAAGAAATTGAAAAATTCACTAATTCCCAACGAGACTTAAAAATAAATTTCAAAATGATTCAACTGATTTCAAATACATGCAATACGTTTATCAATTAAATTACAACCTAGTCATCTTAGAATCTGTTTTGGTACGTATCACCGTACTTTAATACTGTGATACCACCCGACTATAATTAATTAATAAAGATTATTATAAGCAGTGGTTATTATATGTTGGCAGTATGCGAGATGATGAAGTATGGACAGGAGAATGATTTGAAGAACCTCAATTATGTATTGAATTAAAAAATAGAATAAATTGTGTTAATATAATAAATTGAGTTTATTGATGATTTAATAGAACATGGTGGCAAACTTTATAAATGAATGAAACGTGAACTTTTTTTAAATCCTATGAATAGAAAAAAAAACTATTACAATGGAAAAAGTTGCTTCATATAACATTGCATCATCAGAACCATTTGATTTTGGTAACCCACAAGAATGGCCAATATGGAATAGACGTTTTCAAAGATACAGATTAGCATCTAAATTTAACAAGTGTTCAGAAGAAGAACAAATTAACACATTAATATATTTAATGGGGGACAAAGCAGATGATATATTAGCACAATTTAACTTAACTGATGCTGATAGGACAGGGGAATGATTTGAAGAACCTGAATTATATATTGAATAAAAGAATAGAATAAATTGTGTTAATGTAATAAATTGAGTTTATTAATGATTTAATACAACAGATTCGCATTTAGAAGAAATTATGAACGGAATTAATATCGCGAAATGAAATGTCCTGCCTACAAATATTTTAGCCCCAGATGAATTAACACATATATATCAAATCCTTTAAAAACAAAACCTTCCCATCAAATCAGATGAACAAATTTATGAACTATTATCCTTTTAAGCTTATTAAAACCATAATAAAATCATACTCAATGTCAAAATACCTCAATTCGAAGGAAACTTCATAGAACTATAAATTAAACTTCCTAGAACCTTTACGCACAATCATCATTGAAGTTTCTCACCGTTACACCCGCACAAATAGACAAATCCAAATTGTGATCAAACAAAAACTAAAAACTAAAATCACAAAATTATATAAAAATCTTAAAAGACAGAAAAAACATCAAAAACAATATTGGAAAATCAACAGCTAGTCCATTTAACAACAACCACATTCTCAGATTCTGAGATAAATTTATTAAACAAAGGGCTAAACTTCGCCATCCTGGCAAATGTATGTCCGTTTGTAAATATAGAAACAGGCATAAAAGCATTAGATGAATGTACGAAGAATCAAATTCGGAAAAATTGCAAAAAAATAATCCAAAATACCAAACCACACAGCCGTCAAGATATCAATGCGAAAACAATCAAGTCATGAAAAGAAAAAGATGTACACTATTTAAAAGCAAACAAAGGAAACGTAATCGTCACAATGAACAAAAGAAATGATTCAGGTAAAGTGGAATAAATGCTCAACGAAAGTCCATATAGAATACAAACATCAGATCCACTATCTTCGATCTTAAATGACGTAAAATATACATTAAATGCATGCCCGAAAATAACCAACAATTAAAATTTCAATTACATTGTTCTAATCCTATTATACTTAGATTATACTGTTTACCAAAAATTCACAAAAAGGACGGATCAATGCGACCCATAGTCTCAGGTATAAATTCGTCTAAATACAAAATTGCAAAATGGTTAGTTAATAAATTTCAATCATTAAGTAACGAGGAACTCTTGTCTTCCGTCAAAAATAGTATTCATTTAAACAAGGGAATCAAAAATACAGATATTGCACCAAATTCAGTTTTAATGTTATTTGAAGTCAAAGTGCTATATTCCAGTGTCCCAATACCAGATGCAATTAATCCTTTAGAAAAATGGCTTAAGAATAAAGTATTAGACTTAGACGAAATAGAATTGTTAAAATTAACTCGTCTGTATATGAGACAAAATGTGTTCACCTTCGAAGGAAAATACTTCAAACATCTACAGGAAACCCATTATCTTCATTATTGAGCAATATATATGTATATTGAAGTATATATATATAATTTGTAAAAAAAAAATACGTATTTGAAATGGCTTAAATTTTTTACTTCAATATATATATATATATATATATATATATATATATATATATATATATATATATATATATATATATATATATATATATATATATATATATATATATAATTTGTAAAAAATATATATATATAATTTGTAAAAAAAATGCGTATTTGAAATGGCTTAAATTATAATTTATATTACTTATTACTTGATGTATTACAACCTTTAAGACACTGTATATATTGTCGTAACCAGATTTTTATAGAAATTAACTATAAAAATTATAGAATATGTGTACGTCACTTATTATTAAGGCAATTTTCGCTGTCACCAGGGTAATAGACTATGGTGCTATTCCAAAACCTCTACTTAGTTTATAATTTCCGAAGTAATATTTAACTAAGGAGAATCCGGGAACGTTATTAGCCACTGTTCAATTAATAACACAAAAATATACTTGTATAAAAATATTAACTTTATTAATTTAATAAGTTTCACTATTCAAACGTAACCGATGGAAATACAATAGATTCTCTACTATTATACCAAATAATTAACTGATTAAATAGGTGTTAGGCATTCCCTTTTATACTGTTTTTGTCCCTGAGAAGGGTTGACCTAATTACACATGCGTTAATTAATTAGGGCATGCGTATCGCATATCTATTACTTAAAATAAGCCTTTTTCTGTGTCACTACATTTTCCCCCCTTAATAAAAAGGATTGTTATTTAATTGATACAATTCTTTTTTTTTATTATGCAATTTGTCTTTTCTAATTTGTCTTTTCTTTTCTACATATTATTTGAATTATTCCGTAATATCGGAATTACAAAAATGTTATATTTGTTATGAAATATAATGAAATTTTAATTATTAATTTGTCTAAATTGAAATTTGAATTATTTAAAATATAAAATATAAGATATTATACAATATTTTTTTTTTTTAAGAATATTTTTAAAATAAAATCTTAATTAATTTATCTAAAATATAGATTTTCCTTTGATTATAAAAATATAAAAGTTTAACATATAATATAATTTTTTTTTTCAAAAATATAATGTATAGTAAAATCTTAAATAACTTATCTAAAATATAGAATTTTTAATTATTCTATACAATTGAAATTTATAAAATTTTTTTTAATTGGAATTATTAAGTAGGAAATTAATTTTATGTACCACACTTTATTTATTGAGATTGTCCTTTTTGAACCTGTCCTCTCTGAATTATATTTTTTCACACTTTTCTTTATATTTTTGGGTTGTGATGTAGATCTTAGATTGTAAGGTGGTGGTTGTGGTGCTGATGTTATTGGGTATATTATTTGCACAGCAGCATCTTCATCGGATGATTCATTTTTATACAAGACACTTGTATCCGTGTGTGGTTGAATTTGGTTTTGATTATTTACACGTTCTCCAAAACAACAATTTATGAAGCTGAGTGAGGAGCTTTCAGGTTCTCTGCCATTTCTTCTATCATTGATACTTGGTTTATAACATGACTTTATTATTTTCCATATGAATTTTGGTAGCTGTAACTTGTAGGTTAAATATATCCCAAATAGAATTGAAAGAGTACTTATTAACATCTTTAAACCATGAAGTATTGAATTTTCGTGTTGAATAAAGAATGGTTTATTCAATTGTTGCTGTAACTGTTCATCGAATTGGTTGAGACGATGAGTGGCGAATTTTAGGTCTGACAAGTCGATATGAGATAATTTTATTGGTTCCATGAGTTTAAATTTTAATGTTGTTTTGTTTATATTTGATTTAATACAACATTCATCTTCAGTTATTTGGATATTCGGAGTTATTAACTTGATTGTTCGATTGAACAATGATATTTGTGGTTCCATAATATAATTGTTGATATGTCCTTTACAATTTCCATTTATTGTTAGAATTCCTGTTTTGTCTATAATAAAATCGGAGTCTTCATTGTTCTGACATAATACCGTATATCTAACTGGTGGTTAGATAAAACATAGATCCATTTATTCATCGTAACTTGCTGCCATATTTCTGCATTCGCGTGTATTGTATTTGTTTTACACGTTTTCGGAATTTTCGTGGTTAATAAGTCGAATAAAGCTGATTCACAATTTTCTTCAATTTTTAATTTTGAAACCTGAACTTTCTCGCAAATGTATGTATTGGGTTTATATTCGTTACAATTATTTATATCGTTCATTAGTGCATATTGTGTTTTACTTCTAGTCATAAGCATATATTTAAAGTCATTTTGTATGTAGGTTAAAACCTCAGAATTTTCCTTGTATGGACTAGGTAATGGTATTATTTTATAAAGATTATATTGATTGATAGAAGTAATTGGTATTTTAATAATAATAATTAATTTGTTATCAGTCATCACCGTTTTTGTTTTCAATAATTTATAATAATATTCTATTAAGTTTTCCCAGGAAGGTTCAATGGGTAAGTTATATTTAATTGAATTTTGTAATTCTTGTTGCAAAGTATGTGGAGGTATTACATTGTAATCAATTTCCCGTGTCTATATAGTGAAAGAGATAATCTATACTTATCTAATTCTTTTTGAATCATATCATTTATTTGTTTTATTAGAAGTAAATGATCAACTAATTTTATTTGTAATGTATTAATATTTATTTCGTTTTTTGAATTTATCATATATTCATTAAAGATTTTTACATTTACATTTAATTTTTCTTCTACGGCATCTAAAGTAGAAATTGTTTTGTTAATATTTTTTATTGTGTCGGATATTATTCTAATTTGACTTTGCATAAGTACGTGAGTTTGTTTTTGATCATTTATAAGACTTTCGATCGAATCTTTATAGAAAGTAGCATCTTCAGCATCTGGTATACCAAAAAGCCATTTGATCGGATAGCTTACACCATCTATTAGTCCTCTTTTTGATCTAGTATGATAAGCTGATACATCGTCTAATTGACTTGTTAATTCTTTTAATTGATTTCTAATTATAGTTAACGTTAATCTACATGTACTGCCTTCTTTTTCTTTGATTAAACTACAAAATGATAATGATTGACTAAAATATTATCTTCTAAATATTGACTAAAATATTTAGAAGATAAGTCAAGCATATTTTGTAAATGTGTTAAGTTAGGAAAATGTATTAAGCTAATATATTGATTAGTTATTTTTGCGTCTCCGAGGTCGACGTAAAACAATCCGGAAGTTTTGTTGATGGTTTCTATATTATAATTCTCCGCCTGAATTGATGCTTTGGTCATCGCTATTATTATTAACGTTATCGTCATCCACATCTGAAACATAAGGTGAAACATAAGGGAAATTCAGCATGTTGTAGTGATACGTTTTTAACTTGTTTTTAATTTTTATGGTAGCTGTTCTATTTTCAGGGTGGTTCTGAATTAATTCATAAGGACCTGTATAAGAAGGTTCTAATTTTTGAAGTAAAACTTCTTTAGGCGCGACTAGGGAGTAACTCAGATTTTTTTTTCTGACGGAAGTAACGTTTCCGCCATTTAAAAATAATAATTCTGATTGGTTGTAAGTATGTTTCCGCCATTTAAAAATAATAATTCTGATTGGTTGTAAGTATATGTCATATACTACACGCTTCTTGACTTAATTAAATTTTTTGAAAATCTCTAAATATACTTGTTTATTTATTACTTTTAAAATAAGTAAATTAAAAATAAATTTTCTGACAATTGCGACATTTTATAATATTAAATAACAAGGTTATATTGACATGTGCTGATCTAACCTTCAATTTGCTACTCTCAATTATTTTAAGAAATTATGATGACATTCAATTACCTGTTTCGAATGAATAATATTAATATAACATTTAAATAATCTTTGTAAAGCACATGAATAATAAATATAATTAAATTATAATATAATATTTATTTATTTAAGTTAATATTTAATCATTTCAGTGATATATGTCGTCAACGCCAAAGAAGTTTTACTTCAATCGCGCGTAAAGGTTACACGCACACACTTTTTTTTATTATGCTGAACTTTTCGGAGTTTATTTTCTAATAAAACAAATTTTATATTTTCGAAATCTTTTTCTTTAGTTTTCCTATCATAGTATGTTTTATTTTGTTCTTTAGATTTTAATAAATTTTCTTTCGCGGTTTTCCGAATTTGTTTTGCTCTGTTTAAAATATCTTGAGCTAAATTATTGTATGTTGGTTTGTTTTTTGGTTTTTCGATCAATCTAGGAATTTGTGGTTCTTTGCCAAATACGAGAGTATATGGTTTTTCTTGTGTACTTCGGTTTACATGAGTATTGTGACTATGTATAGCCAAATATATGAGTTCATCCCAATCATTTTGATTATCTAAAATGTATGCCCTTAAAAAAGTTTTTATTGTAGAATGAGATCTTTCAAGAGACCCATTAGATTGAGGATGATATGGTGTTGAAGTTTTATGTTTGATTGAAAGTATTTTAGTAATTTCTTTAAATAATTTATTTAGAAATTCAGTACCTTGATCGGTAAGTATGGTGTTTGGGAATCCAAAAATTGTGCAGTACTTAAGTAAGTGTATAGCACAGATTTCTGCGTTTGCTTCAGGGATTTGGTAACCTTGAACGAATTTAGTTAATTCATCTTGAATTGTCAAGATATACTTATTTCCATTTTTAGTAATGGGGTATGGTCCCATTATATCAAGAGCTATGGCATCATTGAATTCTGTAGCAGGAGTAGATATTACCATAGGCGTTTTCTGGTATTGTGGAGTTTTAATTCTTTGACAAACAGGACAATTTTTTATATATTTTTCTATATCCTGTTTGATACCTTTCCAGAAGTATCGTTTTTTTATTTCTTGATGGGTGCGAGTTACTCCAGGATGACCTGATAAGATATTATTATGATAATCTTTGATTATTTCGGGGATTTGTTCGCGAGAAGGATGGATTAAATCTCCCGTAATTAATATAATATCTAGATTATCCGGCATGATATATTCTAACATACTTTCGAATGTATCCTGTTTTATATTTCTGGATACATTGGGTATATAAATCATTTCTATTTTTTCTATTTGATTTATAGTTAATACTTGACTTAAGTTAGTCAATGTTTGAAATAGGTTTTCATATGTTATGTTGTCTGAAGGTTTTTCCTTTAGCATAATAATTATTAAATTTTGATTATTTGTTGAATTTAATTTGAAAACATCGTTTATTTTTGGTCTTTGTACATTTCTTAAGCTGGTATTTGTTTGAATATAAAACGAATACATATTATTCATTGACAAATCCGTAGAATATGGTATAATTAAATTTTGAATGTCTTCAAATGATTTATTGGTCTTGGTAAATTGTTTTGGTTCAACATTTTGTTGTTGAAAATCTTTAAAAGTGTCAAACGTTTTTGGTAAAATAACATTTATATTTGGTCTCGATAAAGCGTCAGCATTTGTTTAAGTTTTACCTGCTTTATAAACGATTTTATATTGGTACTCTAAAAGTTTAAGTCTCCATCTTACAAGTCGAGACGAAGCATCTTTGCAACTCATTAAATATTGGAGCGGTTTATGATCGGACACTATAGTGAATTCTTTTCCATATAAATAAGGCCTAAAATGTTTTACCGATTGTACAATAGAGCAATAGCAATTCCTTTTCAGTTGTACTGTAATTTCTTTCAGCGTTATTGAGGGTCTTAAAAAAGTAAGCGATTGGCTTATCTTTAGTTAATGGACCTTGTGAGAGAATACTCCCAATTGCTTCGTTCGATGCATCCGTCTTTAGAATGAATGGTTCATCGAAATTGGATATTGTAAAACAGGTTCCGTAGTTAGAGCTGTCTTTAATTTATTAAATGCATCTTGGCATTTGATATCAAATTCAAATGGAACACCATTTTTTAATAGTCTAGTTAGCGGTTTAGCTACTTGAGCATAATTTTTTATAAATCTACGATAATATCCCGTTAATCCAAGAAAAGACTTTATTTCCTTAGTATTTCTAGGTGGCTTTCTATCTGTTATTGCTTGAATTTTACAAGGATTAGGTTTAACACCTTCTTGCGTAATAACATGACCTAAATATTGCGCTTCTTTTTTCAAGAATTCGCATTTGTCGGGTTGTAATTTTAAATTATGTTTACGTAGTTCTTTAAATATTCTTATAAGTTTATCATTATGATCTTTTAAATTTTTTCCAAATATTACTACATCATCTAATTATACAAAACAATCATGACCTAAATTATTTACAAGCACAGTGTTCATTAATCTTTGAAATGTGCTAGGGGCGTTCCGGAGCCCAAATGTCATTCTATTATATTCAAAATGACCACGGGTAGTCGAGAAGGCGGTCTTTGGTTTGTCTTCTTCCTCCATTAAAATTTGTTGAAATCCCGAAGCCAAATCGAGAATACTGAAGTACACTGAGTTACCTAATTGATCTAAAATTTCTTCTATATTAGGTATTGGAAAAGAATCCGGTACAGTTACTTCATTTAGTTTACGCGAATCTGATACGACTCTCCATCTTTGTTCATTTGAATTTTCTAAACGCTTTTTTGGTACGACCCATAAAGGCGAAGACCACCCACTGGTAGAAGGGCGTATTATATTTTGTTCAAGCATCTTTGTGATTTGTTTGTTTACCTCTTCTTCATGAATTTTAGGATATCTATAATTTTTTGTAGCAATAGGGTTTGGATCATTAAGTATTATTTTATGTTTTAACGTAGGGGTACTAGTAAGTACATCTCCAGGTAAAAAGAATATGTCATTGAATGTTTCACAAATATTTAATATTTCTTCCCTTTCTTCACTTTTTAAATGGTCAATTCTAATATTTTGTTTGAGTATGTCTAGCCTCTCCATTTTATTATTTATGGTAATAAATACTTTTTGAATTGGGCACGTTTTTAAATTTAAGTGTGATAGTTTAATGTTTTTATCTGAAGTGTTTATAACGGGATATGTCTGAGTATCTTTTGTTATGACAATATTTTTTGGTATAATTATGTTTGAAGGCACTTGAGTTTGATCTTCGTCTGTAAGAACGGAATTTTTATTATTGTTTGTAATAAATTTTATGGGTACATAAGTAAGTGTTTGTGGTTTTAAGTCAAGTGTTTTACTAAAATTTATGGTGTTATTACCATAATTTATTTCAGCATTAAAATGACTTAAGAAATCATCCCCAATTATGCCATCATAAGGGACATTAAAATCTTTGTTTATTAAATTGAAAGTAAAGTTAAACTCTTCACCCTCTTTACTAAGATTTATTTCAGCTGTACCTAAAGTGTTTATAGTACCGTTAATTCCAGACAGAGTTAATTTGTTTATTTTGTTTAAATTAACTAAATTTTCTATGAAGTGTCTCGTTTTTAATATTGAAGTTGACGCGCCTGTGTCTATTAATAATTTTAAAGTACCTAAGCTAGACTGGTTACAATTAAAAGTTAATTTTTTATCTTTTACTCCATGTGAAAGGTAGATGTTGGTCGGCTGCATTTCGAAATCCGCAGATGCGACCGGTATCTGGGATAGATTGGAGTTTAAATTTTGTGTATTTGTTTGAGCTATTCTAGGATTCGGTAAATTTTGGCTAGCTCTTTTCTTTTTAAAACATTCTTCTTCTAAATGCCCTTTCTTTCTACAGAAATTGCAATATTTTGAATTATATTTGTTATCTGTGCCTTGAACATGATTACCAATGTTATTATGATTATTGTTATTATAATTATTAAAATTATTATTATGATTGCTTTTTCTACAATCCTTAGTGAAGTGAGTTTTTGTTTTGCAGTTCTTACAATATTTAGATTGTTGATTCATTTTTAATCTGTTAAGTCGCGATTCGGCTAATAAGTACGCTTCTTCTTCACAAGCTAAAGACATAGCCTCATTTATTGATGTGAAGTTTTTATGTCTGAGTATTTGACTTATTTCAGGTATACAATGATGTGTAAATCTACGCAAACCAATGCGTTGAATTACTCTTACTTCACTTGCATATGTGTGCGAAGTCGCTTGCGATTCCGTTGCGAGTAAACATTTATTTGTAATGTCATCTAGCTTCAAATAAAAATCTTTTATTGATACAGATGATTTTTGTTTTATGGTTTCTAATTGTTCCATAAGACATGAATATGATTCAACAGGTCTATAAATTAATAATAATTTATCGCGTAATTCTTTATACGTGTGAATCGACGTCATATTAATTTTAGTTTTCACTTCACTGCTTATTTTTGAAAAAATTAACATTGCTATTGGTAATCTTTGTTCAGGTGCAGTAAATTCTAATGCGTTATTTGTAGTTTGTAAAAAAGAATTTAACTCTTTGGGATCATCGTTAAATGGTGTTATCATTTGAGCTAAAAATGATAATGGTATTAATTCGTTTGAATTTCTATTTCTGCTTTGATTATTATTAATACCGTAATCATTATTATTAATATTATCATTAATATTATCATTATTATTATTATTATTGTTATTATTATTATTATTATTATTATTCCCTACAATATTACTTCCATTATTTGAAACTGAATCATCGCTAGTGATTGATCCGTTATGTTCTGAATTTACATCAGGAATAGGGTTTAATGAACTGTCGATAATACCATTGACCGACATTTTTGCAGTTTAGTTAAATGACTTTAAATTAGCTTTAACTTTTAGAAATAAAATTTTGACAATATGACTTACGGTTTTTGGCGTTCGTGTAGTTCTTTGACGTAGATTTTCTCCGTTTGTGGTGTTGAATTTGTGATGAATTTCCTTTTTCACTTGTACCAATGACTCTGGAGTTGATATTGTTGGCAAGCTAGAGGTGATTACTTTCCACTTGTACTTGTTATTCCATCCAATATTTCCAGTTGGCTAGGAGTGTGAAATTTCCACTTGAATTTCTTTACCAATTTGTTGAGAAAATCTCACCGCTGTCACCAATTTTTCTATGTCGTAACCAGATTTTTATAGAAATTAACTATAAAAATTAGCACTTTATAGAATATGTGTACGTCACTTATTATTAAGGCAATTTTCGCTGTCACCAGGGTAATAGACTATGGTGCTATTCCAAAACCTTTACTTAGTTAATAATTTACGAAGTAATATTTAACTAAGGAGAATCCGGGAACGTTATTAGCCACTGTTCAATTAATAACACAAAAATATACTTGTATAAAAATATTAACTTTATTAATTTAATAAGTTTAACTATTCAAACGTAACCGATGGAAATACAATAGATTCTCTACTATTATACCAAATAGATTATTATCAATGTAAATTACCAATAGATTCTGATTAAATAGGTGTTAGGCATTCCCTTTTATACTGTTTTTGTCCCTGAAAAGGGTTGACCTAATTACACATGCGTTAATTAATTAGGGCATGCGTATCGCATATCTATTACTTAAAATAAGCCTTTTTCTGTGTCACTACAATATATATTTTTATTATTAGTAAACAATCAATGTAATACCCCTTCTTCAAAAAACGTTAAAAAGTCGGAGCAACAGAAGTTGCTCTGTGTGCGAATAAAATGCTGTGATATCGCGGAAATTGGCTCCACTCAAATCACTTCATGTGCGATGTGCGTAAGTCTCAAGAATAGTAGGTATAGACACTTAAATAAATGAATAAATACAAATTTTATTGTTTTTATTACTGAAAAGAAATTTATTGATTTATTATCCGAATTAACAACAGCAGTCTGGAATTTATAGCTTTGGATGTCAAAATTGCTCGATGAAATACATAGGACAAATTGTTAAGATTCAAAGAGCACATGGCACACATAAAATTTGGACGAACCGATAAATCATGTGTAGCTCCTCATGTCATTGAAAATAATCATAAAATCGACAAATCAAATCTAAAACTTTTAAAATCGGTATCCAACGCGACCGAACTAGATGCATATGAAAGCATCTACATTCAAAAATATGGCAAAGGCACGATTAACGTAGATAAAGGACCTATTCCAAATTCTGATTTAATAAAAATTTCAAAATTAAAGTTGAACTATTAGAATTGAAACGGTATTAACTTATAAACGGAAATTATAATTATTTAATTTCCTAATTCATTTTTAGTTTTGTACGTTCAATTTTTAATTTGAGATTTTTTAACTGACAAAACCACGTGGCCCAATACTTATTTCAATATAATTGGAATCAATATCATTGACCGAACACTACACACGTGATCGGTGCTGATTGGTTGATGTAGCAATTTGATAGATACTTGGAAAATATAAATTGATGATAGTAGTCAAAGTAGTCATACTGATGATGGCTACTTTGTAGTCGAAATACGCATTTATAAAATAAAAAATATTTTTTATCTAGAAAATTGGAACAAAAAATCGAAATTTATTATTTTGTTGTTGATTCCGTCTAATAGAGGTTTTGTTGCTGGGTAGTTTTTGTATAATTTATTTTAATTCTTGTGTTGATGTTGGTTTAAATTTGTGCTTGTCAGTTGAGTTGTTCAGTTCTTTGACCACATGATTTTGAAAGTTAAAAAATCTCAAAATAGAAATTGAACTTGCAAAACTAAAAATGAATTATGATATTAAATAATTTTAATGTCAAATATCGTTTCAATTCTAATAATTCAACTTTAATTTTGAAATCTTTATTAAATCTGAATTTGGGATAGGTCCTCTGTCTAAGTTTATTGTGTCTTTGCCTTGTTTTTGAATGTAGATGCTTTCATATGCATCTAGTTCGGTCGGGTTGGATATCGATTTTATAAGTTTTAGATTTGCTGTGTCGATTTTGTGAATATTTTCAATAACATAAATATATATTATATTATTTTCAATAACATAGCTATACATGATTTATCAGTTCTACTAAATTTTATGTGTGCCATGTGCTTTTTGAATCATGTAACAATTTGTGTTCTACTTTGTCCTATGTATTTCTTCGAGCAATATCCAATGCTATAAATTTCCGACTGCTTTTCGTTGTTAATTTTATCCTTTGGATTTCTAAGTAGGTGCTTTGGGAGCTATTTTTAAATTATGTTTTCCAAGTTCTTTTCCTATTTTTTATATGCATGGTCGATAATATTTTGATTTGTACCAATTCTTTTGATCGGTGTTGTCCTGTTGTTGCGTTAACGTTGTACTTCTTAAGATTTTAAAATTAGTTTTTCGAATCATATTGATTTCAATTGTTTAGAGTAGTTTTACTTTAGATAGTGGTATTTTTATTAAACGATTTACTAAGAAATTGAAAATGGCTAGTTTATGTTGTGGTGGACTATTGGAATATATCTTTCGGTGTGTGTTGGTTTCCTGTATATGTCGAATTCTAATTTTTTAATATTATTATTTCTTGATATTTTTATATCTAAAAACGGGATTAAACCGTCTTTTTCGACTTCTGTTGTGAAATCGATGGATAGGTATATATTGTTGAGATTGTTATGAAAAACCTGTGGATTTTTTTTGTCTATGCCAAAAATTGTAAAGATATCATCAACGTATCTTTACGAAACTGTTGGAAAGTAATTGAACGTTTGTTTGACTTGTTCTTCTAGATTTGCCATGAAGATGTTGCTCAAGAATGAAGATAACGGGTTTCCTGTAGATGTTTGTTTGAAGTATTTTCCTTCGAAGGTGAACACATTTTGTCTCATATACAGACGAGTTAATTTTAACAATTCTATTTCGTCTAAGTCTAATACTTTATTCTTAAGCCATTTTTCTAAAGGCTTAATTGCATCTGGTATTGGGACACTGGAATATAGCACTTTGACTTCAAATAACATTAAAACTGAATTTGGTGCAATATCTGTATTTTTGATTCCCTTGTTTAAATGAATACTATTTTTGACGGAAGACAAGAGTTCCTCGTTACTTAATGATTGAAATTTATTAACTAACCATTTTGCAATTTTGTATTTAGACGAATTTATACCTGAGACTATGGGGTCTATCCCATTGATATTCGATATTTTCGATATTCGACATATATATATATATATATATATATATATATATATATATATATATATATATATATATATATATATATATATATATATATATATATAAAACAAACATTTTCCGAAAAACTTTCATATAAGTTTTTTGTTTTTTTTTTGTAACCAAACAATTTTTTTTTTGAATCTTTTTTATGGTTAAATTTGGTCATGGATTAATTGGATTATTTTTTTGCAATTTTTCCGAATTTGATTCTTCGGTATCATCTAATGCTTTTATGCCTGTTATCTATGATTTACAAACGGACATACATTTGCCAGGATGGCGAAGTTTAGACCTTTGTTTAATAAATTTATCTCAGAATCATAATTTATATAATATATATATATATACATATAATTTGTAAAAAAAAATGAGTATTTCGAATAGCTTGGCTTATATATATATATATATTGTATATATATATATATATATATATATATATATATATATATATATATATATAATTTGTTATACAATTCTTCAATCATTTTTATATATATAAGCCAAGCTATTCGAAATACTCATTTTTTTTTACAAATTATATGTATATATATATATATTATATAAATTATGATTCTGAGATAAATTTATTAAACAAAGGGCTAAACTTCGCCATCCTGGCAAATGTATGTCCGTTTGTAAATATAGAAACAGGCATAAAAGCATTAGATGAATGTACGAAGAATCAAATTCGGAAAAATTGCAAAAAAATAATCCAAAATACCAAACCACACAGCCGTCAAGATATCAATGCGAAAACAATCAAGTCATGAAAAGAAAAAGATGTACACTATTTAAAAGCAAACAAAGGAAACGTAATCGTCACAATGAACAAAAGAAATGATTCAGGTAAAGTGGAATAAATGCTCAACGAAAGTCCATATAGAATACAAACATCAGATCCACTATCTTCGATCTTAAATGACGTAAAATATACATTAAACGCATGCCCGAAAATAACCAACAATTAAAATTTCAATTACATTGTTCTAATCCTATTATACTTAGATTATACTGTTTACCAAAAATTCGCAAAAAGGACGGATCAATGGGACCCATAGCCTCAGGTATAAATTCGTCTAAATACAAAATTGCAAAATGGTTAGTTAATAAATTTCAATCATTAAGTAACGAGGAACTCTTGTCTTCCGTCAAAAATAGTATTCATTTAAACAAGGGAATCAAAAATACAGATATTGCACCAAATTCAGTTTTAATGTTATTTGAAGTCAAAGTGCTATATTCCAGTGTCCCAATACCAGATGCAATTAAGCCTTTAGAAAAATGGCTTAAGAATAAAGTATTAGACTTAGACGAAATAGAATTGTTAAAATTAACTCGTCTGTATATGAGACAAAATGTGTTCACCTTCGAAGGAAAATACTTCAAACAAACATCTACAGGAAACCCGTTATCTTCATTCTTGAGCAACATCTTCATGGCAAATCTAGAAGAACAAGTCAAACAAACGTTCAATTACTTTCCAACAGTTTCGTAAAGATACGTTGATGATATCTTTACAATTTTTGGCATAGACAAAAAAAATCCACAGGTTTTTCATAACAATCTCAACAATATATACCTATCCATCGATTTCACAACAGAAGTCGAAAAAGACGGTTTAATCCCGTTTTTAGATATAAAAATATCAAGAAATAATAATATTAAAAAATTAGAATTCGACATATACAGGAAACCAACACACACCGAAAGATATATTCCAATAGTCCACCACAACATAAACTAGCCATTTTCAATTTCTTAGTAAACCGTTTAATAAAAATACCACTATCTAAGTAAAACTACTTTAAATAATTGAAATCAATATGATTCGAAAAACTAATTTTAAAATCTTAAGAAGTACAACGTTAACGCAACAACAGGACAACACCGATCAAAAGAATTGGTACAAATCAAAATATTATCGACCATGCATATAAAAAATAGGAAAAGAACTTGGAAAACATAATTTAAAAATAGCTCCCAAAGCACCTACTTAGAAATCCAAAGGATAAAATTAACAACGAAAAGCAGTCGGAAATTTATAGCATTGGATATTGCTCAGGACAAAGTAGAACACAAATTGTTACATGATTCAAAAAGCACATGGCACACATAAAATTTAGTAGAACTGATAAATCATGTATAGCTATGTTATTGAAAATAATATAATATATATTTATGTTATTGAAAATATTCACAAAATCGACACAGCAAATCTAAAACTTATAAAATCGATATCCAACCCGACCGAACTAGATGCATATGAAAGCATCTACATTCAAAAACAAGGCAAAGACACAATAAACTTAGACAGAGGACCTATCCCAAATTCAGATTTAATAAAGATTTCAAAATTAAAGTTGAATTATTAGAATTGAAACGATATTTGACATTAAAATTATTTAATATCATAATTCATTTTTAGTTTTGCAAGTTCAATTTCTATTTTGAGATTTTTTAACTTTCAAAATCATGTGGTCAAAGAACTGAACAACTCAACTGACAAGCACAAATTTAAACCAACATCAACACAAGAATTAAAATAAATTATACAAAAACTACCCAGCAACAAAACCTCTATTAGACGGAATCAACAACAAAATAATAAATTTCGATTTTTTGTTCCAATTTTCTAGATAAAAAATATTTTTTATTTTATAAATGCGTATTTCGACTACAAAGTAGCCATCATCAGTATGACTACTTTGACTACTATCATCAATTTATATTTTCCAAGTATCTATCAAATTGCTACATCAACCAATCAGCACCGATCACGTGTGTAGTGTTCGGTCAATATATATACTGATCCGGACGCCCAGGAGGTGCCACTGTGACAAACGAAAAGCTGCAGAAGACTACCCAGAAGATCGGAGACACAAAAGCCTCCGGACCGGATGCTTTACCAAACATAGCTCTGAAAGCCGCCATTAGAAGGAGACCAGACATCTTTCTCTCGGTTTACAACGCTTGCATCATAGAAGGTAACTTCCCGGACTACTGGAAGCGGCAACACTTGGTTCTATTGGCAAAGGGCGAATTACCACCGAACGAGCCTTCATCCTATCGCCCAATTTGCCTTCTAGACACGGCCGGCAAAGAATTGGAAAGGATCGTAGCCAACCGCCTAGCGGTTTTTGGTGAGAGTGACCAGGGGCTCTCTGAAAACCAGTTCGTTTTCCGCAAAGCCAGCTCCACAGTCAATCCCGTGGAAAAAGTCGTTGGTATCGCCAGGGAAGCGATCGCCGGAAGAAGTTGGACAACAGATGCAAAGAAGTACTGCGCAATTGTAACTCTCGACGTCAAAAATGCATTCAACTCAGCAAGGTGGAGTTGCATTCTGAACGCTCTTCGATTAATGCAGGTTCCAATATACCTGCTGAAGATCATCAGCAGTTATTTTACGAACCGTGTCCTTTCATATGACACGGAATCGGGAATATGGTCGTACAACGTCACCGGCGGTGTTCCACAGGGTTCAGTTCTTGGGCCGCTACTGTGGAATATCATGTACGACGCCGTGCTGAACCTGACGATGCCTGAAGACTGTACATCAGTGGGATTTGCCGACGACGTGGCAGTGGTAGTAGGTGGCAAGTATTTGGAAGAGGTCACATTTAAGGCAAACAGAGCAGTATCCTGCATACGCCAATGGCTGACATCCGCTGGGCTGCAACTGGCCGACCACAAGACAGAAGTCGTCTTGGTAACCGGCCGAAGAAGAAGGGAGTCCATCACCCTTTCCATCGGAGATTGTGATATTCAATCTCAAAGGTCACTGAGATATCTGGGTGTCCAGATCGACGAAAGTGGTGAACGCATTGACCTGGTTGATGCCAAATACAGGAGGCCCAAGACAGAGCCGTAGACAGCTACACTCAACGGTCACCAGCTCGATCCTTTTATACGCCGCACCAAACTGGTCGTCAGCCATGGAAATGTCTTTGTACGCTCGCCCAATGATTAGCGTCTACAGGAGTGCATTGCGAGTTGCATGCGCTTACCGTACAGTATCATATGATGCTGTATGTGTAGTGGCTAGTCTTCCGCCAATCGACATCTTGGCGAATGAGCGTCAGAGAAACAACCAACGAAGGCAGAGTGGCACTGACGACACTCCGACACGTGCATCAGAAGAAAGAGGCCGCACAATCGAGATGTGGCAAAGACGCTGGGAATCTTCATCAAACGGAAGATGGACGTATCGCCTAATTCCAGACATCGCGACCTGGTTCAACAGAGAACATGGAGAAGTGGACTTCTATGTCACACAGTTGCTGACCGGGCATGGCAACTTCCGATCCTACCTCTGCAGATTCGGCTTGGACTTTGATCCCCTATGTCCAAGTTGCCCACACGAAGAAGAAACGGCGGAGCACATTTTCTTCTCGTGTCCCCGTTTCGCTGCAGAGAGAGTAGAATTTAATGCTGTTCTCCATTGCCAGGGTACGCCTGAAAATCTCGTCAGCCTGATGGTCCGCTGTGAGGAAACTTGGAAAGCGGTGGCCGATGCAGCGGCCAAGATGATGAAGATTTTCCAGGGAGATCGATTAAGGAGACGTCCAGAGCGGCAATAATGAAATAGGCAATAGTCAGCCAGTCATCCCCGGGCGAAGTAATGCCTGACGGCGGTTCCGCCCGGGGTGCAATGGAGTTACCTCAAGAGTTTAGGGTTTTAGCGGGTATGTTCTAGGCTTCTTCTGGTCCGAGCCCCGCACCGTGCCGAAAGTCTCCTAGAAAGGTGACTATCCGGCCAGTGCAATTTTATGCATTTCCCCCTCTTGATTAAAAAAAAAGCATATATATATATATATATATATATATATATATATATATATATATATATATATATATATATATATATATATATATATATATATATATATATATATATATATATATATCTATATATATATATATATATAGAGTGCTATTGATTAAAGTAGTTCAAACATTGATGCTCAATCTTATATCGAATATCTAAAAAATTAACTCTGTTATTTGTTACCTTTACTTGTTTTATGTGATTAGAATAGATACAGATTACAGCCATTGTAATATATTATTATAATAAGAAACGCTTTTCTTATTATTGTAATAAGAAAAGTTTTATAAGAAAATAAGTTTATAAACTCTTGCAGAACGTCATTACTGCCATAATGAAGGAATGTTGTATCTATTGCAACGTTGCTACAACAATTAGGAGAAGTATACCTAGAGAAAGAAGTTTTTCCTTTTTTGCTATCCACACATAATAAATATCTCTAGAAATTTTTTGAGTTGAGCATTTGTTTAACTGCGTAAATACTATAGGTGAAAGCTCTTATGTATTTGACAATGTTGCTTACGAATGTAAAATTACATACGATTGTTGACGCATCATGATTGAATTCTTACGATTTCAGTATTTGATAATGCATATCGCACACAATGGGATTTCGTACATGTAATTTTCTTATGGAAACTAATGTAAATCTGTATACGACACAACAGTTGCAACAATACCATAACTGTGATAAAAGTATAGCATGTATTCTAAGATAAAAATATTGCGGAATATTATTAGCATTTACTTAATACTCGCTACTCCTCATTCCTTTAAATTATGATCTGCTTTATTAGATGCACCTGTTCTATAGGTTTCAGGGCATGAATCTAACCTTGTATTGTTTGTACATAAACAAGCATTCACACGTCTTTATTTTTAAATATGAAAAATAATATTATTTAAGGAAGTACGAGCACCAAGGCAACTTTTGATAAAAGGCTTGATTTTTTTTTAATACAAAGTTTAAATATGTCTAAACAAATTCCAAAAATTTGAAGGAGATTGCCCGATCATTTAAATAAACAATTAACTTTAAAGTTGAGCAATTTAACATTGGTCTTATGGGGTAACCTTCAAACATTGATACATTTCTGTATTTTTCTCGTAAAACTGTCGGTGAATATTTTTAAAAAACTTATGGATGAAAATAAATATATTAGTGATAAATTTAATTCAAAAACATTTACACTTGCCCGACTAATTAAAGTGTATTAATTAAAAGAAAAATAAATGCCGCCACTAGCTAATGTTAAATGTATATCTATATATTGAAAAAAATCATATGGTTACTGCGTTCCCCTTACCGCGCTAGAGTCGATACCTATCCCCACACCGCCTGGCGCTCGTACTTCCTTAACTATCTATTTTTGTCATAAATATTGATTTATATGACAGTATAAACAAGAATAAAAAAAATTGTCTATGTGATGTTATCAACGTAGGATTTGTGCTGCGATTTTTTTATCACATGTATGATTTTAAATCACGAAAATCACACCGTGTGCGACTATACATTGCTTTCCATAAACAAATCACATCCATGATATCGCCGATTTCACACAAATCGCGTCGTGTGCGATGTGCCTTATGCTGTTATGTAGTAACAACATAAATTTTATAGATTTATTTTACTGTAGGTAATAATGTAGTAAAACATCGCATACATGCACCAGAAGCCCCGTTTTTACGATTAAATTCTTCTGATCATTCTAAGCTACTTTCAACCAATAATAAAAGCTGCTGGGACTGAGTACATAGAATATACAACCTAACAGTGTCATCTTATTACATGGGCTAAATTTAAGATGGCTTTGGGATAAAAGTGAGATATCCACTGAGGCAAATTTAAGACTATTGTGGTGTTAAATATGACCACATATGTGATTGAAAATTGAAACCCTATACTGAAATAGATCTTCAAAAAACACTTATGTTAATTAAGTGGGCAATTTATTGGTGAGCATTTTTTTTCTCAAATCAATAAATGTAAATAGACGTAATAAAAACGTTTCTCTAGAAAACAAGATTCATCTCAGGAACAAAAAACCGCAAAAATTACCAAACGGGAACTCACTTTTTCCAAAGCAGAATCTGGTGCAATACAAATCATTTTCTTAACAAAAATTTGATTCTTTGAAGAATATTTCAAAATGTAATTGATTTCAAGAAAAATATAAATAAGAGCATTAAAAATTATTCTTTGTAATTGATTTCAAGAAAAATATAAAATTATACATTTGAAAACAATTTTTAAAGTTTCCGTTTTTCCTCACAGCTCTTAATGGCATAAAGGAGTGTGCTTCTAACAGACTATTGACTTAAATAATATTTAATATACATAGTATTTATTTTAATTTTTGCATACAAATAACTCAAAAAATACTTATCCAAATGTTTTGAAATTGGGTATGCACAAAATTAACATGAAAACTGAGGGCTTATCGAAGAGTTCTCCAAAAATTTTCTAAGGTAAAATTCAATATTAGATATTATAAATTATTAAAATTAGATTTAAAAATATTTTTTCGAAAAAAATCAATATTGTTCATATCAACAAATATTTGAGATATTTTGTCGCGAAAATTGAAAGATTTTAAATAATGGAGGGTGCTACACTATTATATTTCAATCCCTCTTAAGTATATGGTTATAAAAAAAAAGTAGTTAAAAGATAGTTTTGATACTACAAATTTTAATCAAATTTAATTAAAATTAGACTTAAAAAGAAACAAACAAATTTTTATCATAAAATACATTTTTTTCTATGCAAAATTATAACAATTTTGAAGTCTTATATACAATTTTTTACACATGAAATTGAACGAAAAACTACTTTTAAAAATTTTAACAAAAATACAATAAATAATTGCGTGTTTTATCCGTAATTGCATGAATTACCTGCTGAAAATGCATTGGAAACATACGATATCATGTTCATTCCCAATATCTACATAGTGATAGCGTGTATCTAAAATAAAATTTGGAAATAAAAAGAATTGTAGATAATGTTTTAGACTTTAGAACAATTAATTGTACAAAAATGTATTAAATGTAAAATGTAAAAACTATTTTGGTTTATTTCAATTAACTATTATTTCAATAAAATGCAAAAAAATTAATTTATTCGACCGAATTTGCATATACTGTAAAAACCTACGTTAAATATGCATGATAGTCTGCTTCCAAATGTACATCCATGCAAGAGTCAATTAAGAAAATGTGAAAATGATCTCAATCTGGTTTTAGGTCTTAAAAAATCAATATCGTTGTTGCATAGATTATCATTTTTTACCTGCTATACTCAAACAAATATTATTCGAGAGTGCCTGCAGGAAAATTAAATTATGTTTGTGAATAATTTTTCTAGCAAAAATTTTGAACACTCCCACGCATTCATCAATTACCTCACAAATTTACTTCTGTTGTATATTAAGTGTAGACTTTTAGACACATCATAAAATTATTTTATTCTTAAGGTAGTTAAAATTCATATAATCATTTAATTTTAAAGCATGCAAGAACATTCGCCCAATCAAATTCATTAAAATACTTTTGGCTAAAAACACTCCATCGTTATAGCCCATTATCCAGAAAAAATAAATTAACTTAAAAGCGACGCAACTCCTATTTTGATTAATTGCTTTTAAATATGGAAAATAAAAAGTACCTCAACCTTTATTTAAAAATTAACGATCTAATCAAATAAAGCAAGTAGATAAGTCGAAGATGTGTAATTAATATTTTGTTGCTGATCTTAAAATATCCATATCTCATAAATAAGAAGTTTTTCTCAAATACTACTGTAAAGAAAACTGGAGCAAATTTAATCTTGAATAAATCTTGTGTTTGTCAATATTTGGAAGATACGAAAAGGCAATTTGTCTTTCAATAAAATTTTTGAAGTTTCAAACTGATATATGCATATGAAAAAATGATCGTCAATTATTAAAATATACAGATCCAAAATAGCTCGAAGTAATTCAAACTTGGATGTTATCTTCAGGCTCATTTAGTTTAAAAATAAAAATACCCTCTAAAATTCAAGAATAGCAAAAATGGTACATTTAATTTCATCCTCCGTACTTGTTTACAAAATATTAGGCTATTAAACAATTTAATTCTACGTACCGCAAACTACTTTGTATAACTTCTATTGGCTTCTGTACACTTTTGAGTTACAAAGAGATACAAGTGGCATAAGAAATTCCTAGTTTATTTTAAACAATACATATTTAGTCACTAGCCCGTATATACTAACGAATAGAATTTCATAAATTTTTTAACTGTCCAAAAAAGAATGTTTACAGTAAACTTACACTTATCACATAATGTAAAAAGTATAAAGTAACAAAAACATACTTTATACATAATCTGTCAAAATTACACTATCGTGCTATTACCGAAAGTTTCTAAAGGAAATTAAACAAGCAGTACTACATCATCATTTTTAAATATAGCAATAATGCATGTTTATGTATTCAAATACATTTGTATAAATCTAACTTTTGATTAGTGGAATTTGAGTTTGTCATTTTTCTTTGTCTATTTAATGAACCTCTTATCAGATTTCCATAATCAATAACCCATTTTTTAACAATTCCATTATTTTTAGCATTTACATAAAATCATGTAAAAATATAATTATATCAAAAATAAATAACTTTCATATACGTAAACCCTGCTTATTACTTGAGCCAATAAAGTAAAAGTACAATTACACTTTTAATTAACTCAAACATCGACATTCTAGTTCCACATCAAGAGCACAAATTTTTAAATAGTGAATGTATAAAATTAACAAATGACCAACAATTTTAATTCAAAACAAACTTAAATGATTCAATTACAAAATAATTATTTATAAATAATGTTAACACAAACACAAAACACACTGGAGCAGAAAATGAGACAAAATTAAAAATTACATTAGTCAAAACTAGTACGGTGATACATATGAATTTAGGGTAGAAAATTGAACAGAACAGCAGCCACAACAAAAGGAGATAAATGTATTCGGTAGTTTAAGCGTTGGTCTTACGAGCATAAGTCATAATCAGCATCGAATATCCAGTTAGTTTTTAGAAAAAATTAAATATCCAATTCTGATGAATGAAAACACCAAATTGAAAAATGTAATAATGGCGTGAAAAGAAGGAGCCAAAATCTTTGCTCATGCTAGAACGGCCATCTAAAATTCCTCCTTGAACCACATCCTTCAATCTTTTTGTGTGTATGGAACAACTAACCTCACAGATTTTGAGTTCCAAAACTTTGTCTCACCTTTCTTATCGCTGAGTGTACACACCATACTTTAAACGTCGTCCTACTAAGTCGATTAGTTGCTTGTCAGTAGACGTAAGCATGCGCAATAGATATGACATTTAAACGTCATGTCGTAAGAAGTCGGATAGATGAAATATACTGCCTATACAAAAAGTAGTAAGATCTGTCATTTATTGTTTGTAAAATTATCATTTTAAATATGATACAGATGATTTAAAAATTTGGTTAGAACTCAATAAAACACGATGGGGGTAAAAAACCCTTATTTACATCATATATGAGACAGAATTTAGATGCCAATCAAAAAGAATGTCAATTTGATGAATTGTATATATTCAACTGAAGACTTATTAAAAAGAGTAATCAACTACCGTTCAAAGCGATTATTTAAAAAATTTCTTTTTTTCCCTGTTGCTTTTTATAATTTATACCGCGGTTTATCTTAAATGCATTTATTTTCTCATATAATATTTAATATAATTTCGACTACCGTTACATTATCATTTAAGTAGTCAACCATTTTAAATTACAATCTACCGACACGACTACCGACAAGCTACTACTGACTATGTAGAACGGCTTTAAATAAAACTATTAATCACAGTAAACCATCACGTAATTGGGAATGGTATTTTTAATTGTTCCCCTACAGCCATAAGAGATCGTAAATTCTTCTTTGAAAATTCTTTATTAATACTATAACGGTTTTTACACCGTTTTATAACCTTTTTGTATTTTGAACGATTTCCGGCTGCCATTTCCAAAATATTCGCATATTTAATTAATTCCATATCATTCGTACTCGATACAGTTGATTTTTGAACTGGTTTTAATTTTAAGTTTTTAATCTTTTGTTTTCTTGTCGGAGATAATTTTTTTGGCGTTGATTGTTTTGATATTTTTAAATTAAATTCATTAATTATTTCATCTAATTCGTTAATCGTTGTATTTTTGAAAATATGATTATATGCCTGTTTTGCTCTAGTACCTAAATTTATCGGTATATTTTGTCCGGTATAAATATCGTATAAAAATTGCAAATATTTACGGGTTCTTTGTGATAACTTTTGACAACGTATTTTACGGAATGCATTTAATTTTTTTACAATTTTTACAACTTCCAGGTCACCTTTTTTTTTATTTCTTAGTAAGATCTTAAACGTTTGATACAAAGAATACGGTTCTTCTAAATTATATATTTCTTCTATTAACGGATAATCATTACGAATTTTATTTAATAAATTTTCAAATTTTTGGTAAGATCTACTTGCAGTTTGTCTTACAGTTAGAAATTCTCGAAGACAATTTTCAATTTCAATACGATGTATTTTTTCTGCTGTAATATGTAAAAATTTAATAGAATTTGTCTGTCTTATATGAACATTAGCTCTATATCTAGTAGTGAGGGTTGTTATTAATTTTTCTCTGTACGCACATTCTTCTTCTCTTAAAGTTAACGGAACATTTAAATCAAATTTTTCATCAGAAATCCTTCTCATTGATTGATCGGTTGGAATTGCAATATCTGGTGTCAATTCTGTTGTAACTGTTTTATATATATTTGTTCTAATTATAACTTGATTGTTTGGAGCAGCAAAATCATTTTCTGTCACAGAAGCTACGGATTCAGAAATGATTGGTGTATTTACAATTGGTGTATTTGCAATTGAATCAGTTATAATTGGATTAGATACCATTCGTTCAGTATCTTCTGATTTATTTATAATTTCTATCGATTCTTTTGAGATTTTACTAGTTTCATTTAGTAATTCAATTGAAACTGATTCAACTACTAGATTCTCAGCATCGTTTGATTTTATCTGTAATTCAGTTTTGTTTAATTCAGTAACGTTGGATTGAATATTTTCTGGTAAAACTGCAGATGGTTCTGAAGAAACTGGTAAAGTTTTACTTGATTCTGTTGCATTTGATGTTGTTTCATTTGATAAAGTTGTGTTTGATTTAATGTTAGACTTTGATGTAATTGGTTCATGTTCCAATGTTACATTTGCAACTGGCTGGGTTGCAATTAATTCAGTTTCAACTGGCTGAGTTGCAATTAATTCAATTTCAACTGGCTGTGTTTCATTTGATTCAGTTGTAACTGACTGAGTTTCCATTGATTCAGTTTCAACTGATACAGAACCAGCTAGTTCAGTTGACTTAGTTGATGTCGACGAAATTAAATCAATCTTATCGGCATTTTTACGTGCAGATAAGGTATTGGAGTTAATAGTTGTATTTTTAGTTGAATTTTCTTGGACAATGTCAAGAAAACTGCGATTTTCATTACTGAACTTCATTTGATGAATATCCCAATGATTATTATCTCCATCATTGCATTTTCTTCGTTTTGGAGATATATTATTATAATCATATAAATCTGAATAATTTTTTACTTGCATAGAATCCGGCGGGGTGTATAAAATATTATAATAGTAACGACATTTGTCACTTGAATGTCCTTTTGCGGCACATATTGAACACCAATTAGTGGAATTGTTATAATTTTTTTGTTTTGGTTGAATTATATGACCTGGTTTTACCTAAAAGTAAAAAAGAAAAGATTATATCAATAAGCAATAATATATTCTTTTAAGCGAATCATTCATAAATAGCAGTATAAAAAGTAGTTAATACTCGATCATAAATTCTTTTTAACACTTACTGTTAGATGATAACGACGCCATAAATCTGGACAATAGTCAGGTATATGACCCTTATTATGACATGTTTTACAATAGACATTTCTCCAATTCAAACATCGTTTACAATTTGGTGTAAAGGTACGACGAAATTTTGAAAAACACTGTAAAAATTAAATTGATTTTTTATGATTCATGATTTGCAAATTTACAGAATTTAGAAGAAAAATGTAAATTAAAAAATAGAGATGTAAACTTAAATCATACAAAAAATTTTTAATTATAAATGATATTTTTTTAACACGTAGCGAATAGGATAATGATAAGAATATGACTTAGTTAAAAATATACCGAAATATTTAAATTAATTCGATAAGTTTTACTAAAGATTAAGGATGTTGCGAACGATTTAGAAAAATTTAGCTATCAATGTAATTATTTATAAAAAAATTTGGTAATATTTCACCATCTCATTAAAATGTTTTAACAAATGAACATGTATTCTTATGTACATAACAATAAATCAAACATTTGTGACAGTTAAAACCAAAAATGAAAGTAGAAAATAAATTACAACGAAATAAAAAATTTAATGCGGGTTGATAATGACGACCCGCGAGAGGTCCACGTCAGCGAGATAAAACATGGTTTGTATTAATAAATTATGTAAAAGAGGCTCTAAATAATTTTAGTGTCATAAAAAAAAATCAAAATGATACAAATTTTTTAAAAAGAAATTGAACCGACTCCATAAACGGAAACTAAAGTAATTTTAAGTTAAAGACTTCTATAAATAATTTCCTTATGACTATTAATCATTTTTAGCGAGAATATGATTGTCGCCGATATCGAAAGTTAATTGGATACAGAAATCGTTTATAAAAGCTTTGTATTTAAAATTATTTTTTAATTTTTAGCCCCTACTTTTTGAGTCGGTTCAATTTTTATGAAAATTTTTATTTTTTACTTTTGAAGGTTATATAAAGAATAATTTGCATTTGCAAGATCAATCACCAAAAATTTATTTTGCAGACAAATGCTTCCCCTTAGGGCTGTAAGTATACTCTATCATGTTATTGTCATGTATAAAAAAAAAACAAGTCGACTTGAACGTTCTTTTTAATAGTAATGTAAGATCATTCAATTAAAATACTAAAACGTGTGTTAAATATTAAACACTGGTGTGACCGTCTTTATTAACACAATATAATTCTAAAACAGACGTTTGCAAATTAAACACTAGTTTAATTAGTTCTAAAACACGACGGCCACGCGCTTAATGATAAAGTTGTATTGATGGAGTATTTGTTACCTTTTATAGAGATTTAAAATGGATGAAGGTTTTTGAAAAATTGTAAAGCTTTTTACAAGATTTTCAGTGTTTTTTTTTTTAAATTCTAAATTATTTACCATTTAAAGATTATAAGTTAAGAAAAATAAATTAAATTTCATACCAGAATATTATATTAATTGCTGTATTTAATTCATTTACTTACCGTTAAACAACATGATTCATTGCATTTAAATTCTCGATGTTGTCTTGAACCACACATACTACATGGTTTGATTGGAACTGGACAATTTTTACTCATGTGTCCTTGTTGTCGACAATTACGACACCGTACTTTACTGTCTAAACTTCTACGCACACGCATTTTATCAATTGGATTATACCATTCTTTCAATGAAACTAGAAAAAAATAAAATAATCAAATTGTATGTTTTTGAGCCAGTAAATGCAGAATAAACGAAAATATATATGAATGAGATACTAGGAGAGATGTATTCTTTTTACATTATCAAGACTATTCCTCGGTCTGGATTGGGAATGCATATTCATAATTCTTCATAAATAAAAATTTATAATTTTTAACTTTAATAAAGAACTCATAAAAGTATAAACAAACAAAAGAGAGAAAAGAGTTATTTTCAATGCTCTTCCTGATCTTCGCTTGTGTCTTTAGTAGAAAAATAGCTATGCTAACAAGAGACTTTCGAAAAGCCAACCTATGTTTAGCCAGACCCATGATGATGAACTACGTTCCTTTAGTAATGAATCGAGGCGCAAATAGAGTAGCCCCAGGAAAAAAATATTCTCACAAGTAACCCGACTTCTTTAAAAAATATTATTATTTTAAGTTATATTTTTTTTTATATTAAATAACTGAAATTTTCTAGGCAAAACTATTATAACTTACTCAAAATAACTTGAAAATACTCAGTAACCGTAAAATTTATTAGGAGACATATGTAGAAATTAAAAAAAAAAAAATTTTATTCATAAAGTGATTTTACATAAAATTTTGTATAAAATAATTTTAAAAAGAATAAAATTAAAATGTCATACAACATTCTGAGATTTGCTGAGTATTGTCGAAAAAGATAAGACATGGTTTTTATTTTATATTTTTTTAATATTAAATAACTGAAATTTTCTAGGCAAAACTATTATAACTTACTCAAAATAACTTGAAAATACTCAGTAACCGTAAAATTTATTAGGAGACATATGTAGAAATTAAAAAAAAAAAATTTTATTCATAAAGTGATTTTACATAAAATTTTGTATAAAATAATTTTAAAAAGAATAAAATTAAAATGTCATACAACATTCTGAGGTTTGCTGAGTATTGTCGAAAAAGATAAGACATGGTTTTATTTTATTAATCAGATATTTGGCTTTTTTTATGAACAAAAACTCCTATAATTTATATTCCATAGAAGTAGTTTGCAGAAGTTTAATGAATTACAGTTACAGTGAATAACCCCAATAGGCAATAAAAAAAGATACATTCAAAAAATATTTACCTATATATTTGTCTATAAAGTTTCAGATATTTGGCTTTTTTTATGAACAAAAACTCCTATAATTTATATTCCATAGAAGTAGTTTGCAGAAGTTTAATGAATTACAGTTACAGTGAATAACCTCAATAGGCAATAAAAAAACATACATTCAAAAAATATTTACCTGACATTAATCCTTGCTCCTCTACGTGATCATATGTTTCACCACCCCATGATCGATTGTAAAATAATTCACGATCTGCGGTCCAATAGGTATGAAATCGCATTTTTAAATTTAGTGCTCTTTCTTCTTCTTTCGAAATATTTAAACTATCCGATTTTCGTTTTGCCCCTCTATTTTTATTCTCTTCCATATTGAATACCTTCTCTGAATACCCAGAAACATTTAAACAAATATCCCCCACATCTTTTACTTCACTGTCGTTAATGAATATTATTGACTCTTGATCCGAATCGATTGAAATTACTGGATTTTCTGGCGCAATTGGTGTAATACACTCGACATCACTGTCGTTACCAGACGATATCGAAAGTTCTTGTGTTTCATTAAGTGTTGTATAATTTTCAGAATCACGCGAACTATCAGTATGCTTACGAATTTTATTTTCTAATTGATTTATAAATTGTTCATAATTTACATCGATAATTGTTCCATTTTCATCGTCGTTATTTAACGGTACCAAATTATTTTTGACAGTATTTTGAGATTTACTTTCATCACCTGTGTGTGATAAACTAATTCTTGTTTCATTTTCTGATTTATCTGATTCATGATTATTTCTGATTCTAGTGGCAATTTCAGATTTATCTGAACTGGATGATTTTTCCCTTATTTCTTGACAAAGAAATTTTTGATATGATAAATCAGATTCTAAAGTATTTTTAATTTCGTTTTGCGAACTAGATGTTTTAAAAATTTGTGTTTGTGTTTGATATTTCGAATTGACATCAGATTCATCTGAACTAGATGATGTATCAGCAAAGTGAAATTTCGTTGAATCTGTTGCAATTACACGATGGCTACTATCTGCACTAAATGAAACCGACGTGGTTTGATTACAGTTTTGACTAGATTTTGCATATGCAATAGTATAGGAACATTCATTCTTCTTGGATCGCGAAGTTGTTATCATGTCCGCGAATTGAATTAAATCTAATTCGGCAAATGGGCGTTTTGATGTCGTTGCTTGATTATGTTCCGGAGCATCTTTTTCAAAAATATCAGAACAACTACTCTCAGTTTCGTAAATATCCGGGATTAAAGTTTTTGGAACTGTTATGTTTTTTTTTGAAATTTCTGCCGATACGATGCTCTCATTTGTGACTACTGAGTCATTTGATTGATTTGATTCAAGATCTGTGGCATGCATTAAAAAATCATCTGAACCATCTGATAACTTTGAAATATTTTTATTTTGAGCTTTTCGGCGTTTTTTACTTTTCGGCGTTGCAAACTCAATATTTTTGATTGGAGTATTTTGAGTAGGAATTTCTGTTGTGTTTACTGTAAAAATTTTTGAAATTTCGTAACTTTCACAGTTTTCTTTTGTTATCGAAGGAGTGTCTTCCTTATTTTCAATATGTTGTTCCTGAACTGTCATCGATTTATCAGTAGAACGAAGGCGTTTCTTTTTTGGACGTTTTTTGGTTCTTGGAGTTGGGTTAGTTTTCACATCTTTCAATGGGGTACTTATATTTTGACCTGTATCCCTACAAATATATGTTGTACTTTCATTGAGACCATATTCGATTTCTGAATTATTTACTGATGTTTCAACAACATTTTGATTCTCACTCTCGACATTTTCTAAACAGTCACGCTTTTTTTTCTGGCGTTTTTTATTTTTGGGTGTTGGATTGCTTTCTGTAGCTGTTATGTTTTGATCTGAGCTAAGTACTTTTTGAAGAATTGAAGCTTGTAATTTCTGAATCTCTTCTTCAATATTCTCTGATATATCAGCAGTGTTTTGTCTCTCATTATCAACATTTTTCAAACTTTCACGTTTCTTTTTTGTACATTTTTTATTTTTGGACATTAGATTAGATTCAATTTGTGTAGTATTTTCTTCTATATTATTTTCGACTTCTGAAATTGTTGAGGTCTGAAATTCCTGACTGTTTACTTCTTCATGAATATTTACCGAAGTTTCATTTTCATTTTGAAATTCATTCTCAATATTTTCTACACATTCTCGTTTTCTTTTCTGACGTTTCTTGTTTTTGGGCGTTGGAGTTGGATTATTTTCAACCTCTTTTGCCACTGTACTAATATTTTGAATATTATCCATAGATATATCTCCTACTTCATTTTGGTATATTGCAGATTTTACTTCTAAGCATGCAGGAATATCATTTTCTGGAACCAATGATTTTTCTTTTACTGGTGTTTTATGATCAATATTTTCTACAAAATTGTCATTTTCAACATCACTATCTTCAAGACAAATCATTGGTATTGGTGTCCTAGGAATTTCAATGACATCATCATCTTCATTTTCATACTCACTATCCAAACATATGACCGTAGCCACATCTTTCGGTACTATTCTATTAATATTTTCTATCTTATTTGATTTTACAACATTATGATAAATTTTTGAGCCATTTTTGTTATTCTTTTTATTTTTATTTCGTTTCCTCTTTTGAGTTTTCTTGTTCATAACATTAAAGGTAGGTTGAGATTCCTTATGCATTACATTAAGAACTTGTTGAGGTCCCTTATGCATCGTATTAGGGATAGGTTCAAGTGGGGTATTTTCTTGTGGTACATTACAAAAAGCTGAAATAATTTCTTTTACAACATTCGTTTCTGCTGCAGTGGATTCTGATGACTTTGATATAGCATCATCTAAACTATTTTTTTCTAAATTTGAAAAATCCGGTTGAGTATCAATTTGAAAAAGATCAACTTCAGTATTTTTATTTGCTAGATTCTCCATTGATGTAGCATTATTAGAATTTGAAGGCACTGTGTTTTGTGAAATATTATTATCGATCATCAATAGATTTCCAGGAATTTGTTTTGTATTTTCATGGGGTTTGACTCGAGTAAGTTGGCGATTTTTAGAGGCTTGTGATAAAGCATGTCGGTTGGGTTGGAATTTTCTACGTGTTTGAGGTCGTACATAATGATTATTTTCAAGATAACGATTTCTCCACTGATTTGGGTTGTAGTATGAATTTTGATATTGTTGCCTTGTGATAGACTGTTGACCACTATAATACCTATTATTTAACGGTATTTCATTTTCTCGAATATTTGGGTTTCGATTTTCATAGGGATTGAAATTGTTATATTGGCTTACGCCTATATTTTGACGAACATAATCATTATATGGATTTTGGATGCTAGCGTAGTTATTATTTTGATAAGGTTGTTGGTAATTTCCTAAATTATTGGCACGGTTACCTGAGTGATGTACCAAACTATAAAGATAGGAATTGATACCGTCATAAAAGTAATTTGGATTTTGCATCTGAAAAGAAAAACTGAATAAATATTAATCCCTTAATTTTATGGCATAAAAAATTAATTTGTACAAAAATTTTTTAAGTTTAAACCTTACTTTGGGGTTCAGAATAAACGTATTCAAGTAAATATTCGATACGAAATACAAATTCAAAAATTTATGTTCCCGTTACGTGGACGATATTTATCTAATACAAAAATAAATTATAAAATAATGTTCACGAAAACTTTTCGAATTTTGATACCATTTGGTCGAGTCCTATAAAAATCCATTGATAAATTTTGTCTGCCAGAAAGACTATTATATCGACTAATTAACTGTCTTAATTACTAACTAATATTTTACCATTTGCCTACCACCATAATTTGGCTATGAATTTCTAGTTAAAAATATTTCTTTTATAAACTTGTTTTATAAAGTAAATTGGATGCTTAGCAGGGAATTTGCACTGAAATTTTTAAATCTTACCACGAATAAAAAATTATCATACATTAAAAATAATAATGACCCTAAATAAATAATTATCAATTTTTAGTTTTCAATCTTTGGGGGAACCCAGTTCTTGATAAGTATCTAGATTAACAAATACAACACTTGCTTTACACGCCAGAAAATCAATAAGTTACTAGTTGAATATTTGGCTCTACGGTTTTGAAGACGTACAAATATATCACATCTACCAAGTTTTGGAAGTTTGTTAATTTGAAAATTTATTATGCAAACTTTCTGTTTTGCGCTATAGAAGAGAACATAACTAAATGTTTAAACGATACAACTTTAAAGCTTTTTTGTCACAGCATTAATTAATATTTACCAAAAAATATTAAAAACATATGAAAATTCGGAAAAGTATATAAACTAAAATAAAGAATGGTACTATTGACACAAAACTAAATTTATAATGTACTGATGAATATTTACTGAAAATTATTCAGAAAAATTTCTTGATATTTTGAAAATTCAACATCGTTTAGTTTTTATTTTCAAAAGAGTATGTAACGGTAACAATTTCGATTTCGTAACAAATATTTAAAGTTAATAAAATTAATAATATAAAATAGAAGTGCCGCTTACTTTAACTAATTAACTGTTTTAACTGCATATATTAAATCAATAATTCAAATTTCAGTCAAATGTTTATTATGATCACAAAATTAAATTATTTTATTTTAAAATTCTTTTATGTACTCCAATATTTTTGGTTAACATTTGCACATGTGAGTGCGATTGTAAAATGTAATGACAGCGACGCGGTGCGGATATTCTGAAATAGACTATGACTGTCACAGTCATTACAGCATCCTTTTCTTTCTTAATTAAAGTGTATATATCTTATTCATTATTACTGTACTGTACATTTTACATTCAGACAATCTATTTCAGAACTCGGAGGATATATATTTAAACCATGAACATTAAAACAAAAACTTGACTGCTTGGATTTCTACAATAATGAAACCTTAAAATAAGGCGCTGTATATATGAGTATTCCTATGGCAACTATAATAATGGCACAACTAATACAGTAGCAAATATTTTTTATCATAGTATACTATGAAAATAATTCGAGTCTAATCGGTATAATGTTACCTACTCCCCTTTGGTTAATGGCTATACAACTGAAAGTAGCTGAAGCCAGAAATTTAAAAAAAAAAAAAAAAATGTTACCTACCATAAGAAAATCAAGATTGAAACTTACATATTTAGATAAATATTGAGGTTTAGCCGAAAAACGAAATAAATGACTTCATCTCTAAACTGACCACTGGTTTTTCTGTATTACAGTATTTATATGGAACACAATAATTCTCAGCGTAAAAATTAATACTCTTCAAGAATCTGAGATAAAATTATGAGTATGTGCACTTTTTTGTAATTGGTTATCAAGTCAGTTGTAATTGGTTTTTTAAGCTAGTACACCTCTTCGAGGAAGAACGTGGTTTTTTACTAAGTAGCATAACCCACATTAAAAGGCACATAATAATTATTTTATAATTAAAATAATTAATAAATTTGTTTAAATTAAGACAAAGTGTTTTTGTTTTGTTCTTCAACTGACTTCTTCATGCGACGCCATCCACGTTGTGAATAAAATTTGATATCATTCTTTATTGTGTATCAAATAAATAATTACTTATCAAAAACCAGAATAGATTTTTTGTTATTAATAAACGAAATCAGAATTATATGTGTGTGCATTTATTTTTCATCATTTATAGCAGCAGTAACCCACAAGTATCTTACTGAAAATTTAAATTTGATATTGAAATAACTTATAAAATATAAAGCTCAGCATTAATTTCCCTTTTTTTAACTACTTATCTTTTAAACCCAACTTTTATAAAGGTCATCTGTTTATTTCCAGTGTGATAATCGTTCTAGATATCGGACGCTTTTTTAAAATTTGATATTTACGAAAATAAAGAGTTGAAGAAAAAATCAAATGTAGTGTGGGAAAATGTATGCAATGAACTACAGAACTTAAACCACCGAATTTATATATGTAAATGTAAGTGAGGGTTGGTAGAAATCATATACTATCTCTAGGGTCTCTTTATAATAAAACAAAAACAACTAATGCATGAGAATCCAATTAAAACACGTGAACCCTGGTGGAAATAATATGTCTGTAAAAATATGTGAATGTGTTTAAAAACACTTGTAAAATCATTTGAAAAACTTTTTATTTTTCTTTGAAACTCTGTGTAAATATTTAAAAGTATTTTGCATAGTATCTCAACAACGTGAAACACTTTGGCATAATTTCATAGACTTTTAAAAACTTTCATAGAATTTAAAAGAGTTCATAACTCTTATAAACACTTTTTCATATTTTGGAATTTTTTTAGAACCTTTTTATCTATTTACTATTAAATGTATGAATTAACTGTAATAAACTATTGTATGTACATTAGATGTGGTGAAAAAATCATATCTTTATGGATTCACAGTATTCTATTGAAATGTATGATGTAATCAATCTCCGCCAGTTTTGTACGTGATCACTGGTTATCTACCTAAGATACTCACAGTGCTTCGATCACGTGATCAAAAAATTAAAAAAAATACACACTATATATATTTCGCGTCTACAAATCAATATTTACAACATATATTAATTTATAAACATTAATTACACTGTAACCATTTTAAAATAATTTTTTTTTCGCTGCACAGATAACTTTTAAATTAAAATTTATTATATTTTCCGTTTTAAACATCAATCATAGTATATATAGCTGCCTATAAAGAAACGACTTCGCCGCATACTGAACCTGACATCATGCCTTTAAGTCTCACTGTATAGCGGAACGTACCCAATATTTGGTTATGATTGAAGAAATGTCAAAAATTACTTCATGACGTATTTTTATAAACTAATAAAACAAGTAATATAAGTAAAAATGTATTAACTTAAGTGAATTATATTTTTAATATATATCTTAAAATGTCACAAACTGGACGTAAAAAAGTACAAGTAAGAAATTCTAAAATTTATGCATTGTATTTAACAATATTTTATTTGATAAATATGTTTAAATGCAGGTTTCATTTGTAATAAGAGATGCAGAAGAAAAAAGACATCGTTCGGGTATTAACTCGTTACAGGTTGATCCGGCGTTAGGTCGATTGTATACCGCTGGTCGTGATAGTATAATAAGAGTATGGAACAAAGATAAATATATACATAGTATGGAACATCATACGGATTGGGTTAATGATATTGTTGTTTGCTGTGGGGGTAAAAATTGTAAGTTGCTTGACAAAAATTTTCCTTACATTTTATTTTTTTATTCTGAAAATACTTCAATCATTTGTGGATCAAATCAAGCTTTAAAGTACGTAGAAGAACTACGATTAACTCTTCTAAATCTTTCCTGACAAAACTAATAGTGTGCTCTTATTGGATCATTTCATCAGTTTTTAAACACATAGATAAGACAAATCACATGGGTAGCTTACATCACAGATTGAACGTAGAGACCAAAACCCAACTCAAACTGTGTAAACTACACCCCACAATTTAAATTTTTGCTTTTATCATAATTTAAACGGTGATCAAAGTCATTAAATTATTTTAAGCAGAATTTTGACCATAAAACCCTTTTTCAAAAATCTTTAAATTTTGTAAAAAGAGAGTAACATAATTAAAAGTATATTATTTATAGTAATTTCGGCTAGTGCTGATACAACAGTCAAAGTATGGAACGCACCACGGGGATTTTGCATGTCAACTTTACGTACGCATAAAGATTATGTTAAAGCATTAGCCTATGCTCGGGAAAAAGAACAAGTCGCATCTGCAGGATTGGACAAAGCTATATTTCTGTGGGATATTAACACTTTAACAGCATTAACTGCTAGTAATAACACAGTTACAAGTATGTATTTTAATATACGTTTAACTAAATGCTTAAGGTAAAAATCTATCAGAAATTGTATCCATTTTTTTTATTTGCAGCTTCAAGTTTAACAGGAAATAAAGAATCAATATATAGTCTTGCAATGGATCCACGTGGAACAATTATAGTTAGCGGTTCTACAGAAAAAGTATTAAGAGTTTGGGATCCACGTAATTGCCATAAAAAAATTAAATTGAAAGGTAAATCTTGAAATTATTATGTTCATTTCTATGATTGTAAATACAATTTCTATTGGAAGAACAAATTAGTTCGATACGTTTATTGTTCACTAAAAAGTATTTACGATCAGAACAAAATTAATAAGCAGACTAATCAAAGTATTGTCAGTCGCTGGATACTAACACACAGCAAGTGAATAAATTGAAGCTTATACCGCCAATCTACGACTATGGTATCGTCATATTGCAGTAGCTCATAGCATACCACATTTGTTTAGTTCTATACAATACTGCATGACCATCTATGTTAAAAAAATTTTTTTTGTCATATTAGCTACTTGTGAGTAAATAGCTAAATTATCTTGCTCAGTTCATAAGGGACTCGGATCTTCATCGAATAATACCTCCAATCGTTTTTCTTTTCGATTGTTTTTGACTGTAGAACGACACTTATCTGCAACATTGACACCTCAATTTTTTAAATGTGGAAATTATTCCCTACGTGATTTAGTTTATTACACACAATGAAAAAGATTTTAGTTTGAAACTTGACAATTTATTATTAACCTCTCTGAAATCATCAAAACCAGCTATAGAATGTTTGAGTCTGAAATTATAAATTCATCTATCTTGGGAATAATCCCATCGAAAAAATTTAGATAACTGCATGACAATTCATCTCGATATGATCTTTAGTTTTCTCTACCTCTGATAGTTTTATCACTACAGCAGTATGCTCTAGGAGGCATTTTTGTCTGTAGGTGATGGAGTATGCTATAAGAGAACCAATCTTATAATGCTTATTATTATTATTATTCATATTAGATTCCCTAAAAATACAATTTTTTTATACATACATTTTTTAGGACATGCAGATAATGTTAAGGCATTGCAACTTTCAAATGATGGTAAACAAATTTTATCAGCCAGTTCAGATGGTACAATTAAATTATGGTGTTTAGGTGAACAAAGGTATCATTTTTTATTTAATATAATATGTTCTCCAAAACTGGAAAACTCATTATATTATATCCTAAATTTGATTTTTATTCAAAAATTTTTATTCATAGGTGCATTCAAACACTTCGGGTACACGACGGTGCTGTTTGGTCTTTAATAGCTAACGATTCATTTACTCATATATTATCAGGTGGTCGTGATCAACAAGTAAATATAAATTTTATAAATTAAAGTGGCTTTATATCAAATTATAAATAAATATTTTACAATTTTTACTGTTGCAACTTTTGTGAATACAGATGGTTTTACAAAAGTCATTTTTTTAACTAATGCGTGACATAGATCACAGAGTTTGTTCAACGAAACGATATGCGAAATCTAATTTGGAAATTTATAAAATACTATCGTAATTATGATCGAATAACATTCAGCCACAGTGTTTTTTTTTTTTTATTTAAGAGTTGTTATAATATCGTAGTTCTACTTTACCATGGTGTCTACTGGTAAAAAAAAAAGCTGAAATAGCCAGATAATTTTAATTTTGTATAAAAAGTCATATAATAGTTAGAGAATTTTAGTGAAAGTCAGTGCGTTTTTCAAAGATTCTGGATTTTTTAATAATAATCCCTATAGATAATAACTATTTTGTTTTTCTTTATTTGAAATTTATATTTCAACTTCAGCAGTTTGCTCGTTTGTCAAATGGTAAAAATTAAATTTTTAATAAAATAATATATATTAATTTTAAAATATGCGAATTATAATATGCCATATGAGAAAAAATCGGTGTCTAAAAAATAGTGGATAAAAATAAAAGCGATAGTCAAAAGATAACAAGAAAATATCTTTTCCGTAGCGCCATCATCAGTATGAGTTCGTTAATAGTCATTATAATGTTACTAAAAGACTTATTTTGATGACTTTTCCCTAACATTTTTGTTCTCTGAGTAAAATACAATGTGGAACGCTAAATAGTCGAGTTGAGGCGTCTCATGCCAATTTGACGAGTTTTTTCGTAATTGAGACCTTAAAATTAAAAAAAATTATGTTTTTTGGTTTTCTAGCGTAATTTTGTTATACAAAACACAAAAATAACATTTATATTGCGAGTGATTGTTTATTTTCTGAAATATCGCATGAAATCGATTCGTGAAATCGGCCTCCATATAAAATTGCATAAGGTATCTCAAAAACTACACAACCAATAGTTAAATAAATGTTTAATTTTTTTAGTTATGTATTCAAACATGGGATAAGTTTTTTTCGCAATTTTATTAAGGTACACCCCAAAAATTTTTGTTTAATTAATTAGACATAACTAGAATTATAGGGTGATTTTGACCCAAAAATCGGATCTATTTAACGATTTGATGCACATTTTTTGTTTATATCACTTCTGAGAAACTAGCCACTCGTTAAATAAGTGTTATTTTTGTATTTATAAATTTACAAAAAAACTTGGGCTTATATTTACTAAAAATAAATTTCAATCTATGTAGAATTCGTCAATAAAAACTGGCATGTGTTTTTCAACTAGTCATCGGATTATTATGAGTTCTATGCAAAAACGCCACTCAATATAGAGTCACTTTATTTTTTACTTGTATTAATTGTACTAAAGTTTGAATTTCTGGTTTTATTTTTTAGGTTTTCTTAACAGATTTAAGGAACCCAAATAACAATACACTTGTATGCAATGAAAAAGCTCCAATACTGAAATTATGTTATACAGTTGATCAACAATCGTTATGGGTATGTTAACGAAACTTCATTTGTTTATATTTATTTAGTAAAGTCACTTTTAAAGACTGCTCCAGGTGATGGTTTTTTTAAATATTAAATTGGATTAAAGGATTGAAAAAATGCAGAAATTCCTCAATATATTCATTTGATTTATCTTCTAACTTTATTCCTAAAAAAAGGAGTATATCTGCTGACATTCATAAAAATAAAGATAAAATAACCTGTAGTAAGTCCTATCCATTGCATCAGTCGTTAATTTGTTAGTTTATAAACATTTTTAAAATCGTTTGAAATCAGATTTAGTAAAAATTTATAGTATGTTTAGTTTGTATGTCGATGATGCAATGAATTTAAAGTAGAAAATTCTCAATAGTTTTTTCGAAAATTAAATATTTTTTTGGTTATTCGTGATTCAAAATATCAATTTTTTAATGAATAAATGTATGTTTTTTAATGATTTTCAACGAATAACTTGTGAAAATCGAAAAAAGTGAGGGAAAGAAAACATAAGTTTATTAAAAACCAAGAAGGAATGTATATTGGACATTTCTATTCATTAAATATTAATTAATTTTTGTGCATTAAAGGCGATTCTTTCAAGTCAATACTTACAGTTAATGTCAAATAACACAGTAATGCGGAAAAAACTCATTCAGCCTTTATTAAAGTTCGTATAAAGACGTTCATAATAAGTTTTTGTTGAAGCCGTCAGCACGTATCACACTAAATAAATGGATAAACAGTTTAGTATTTAACTTATTAAAGATAATTTATTAGATTTCACATTAGCACATTCACTGTATTATAATTCCATGTTTTAATCTGTATAGGAACTAAACACTATATAGCGTGTTATTTTTAAATTTTCAACAATAATTTTTAAAAAATTAGGTTGCGACATCATCTTCAGATTTGAATTGTTATCGAATACCAAAAGTAAGCATGTCTTCAAATAATGATTACTATGAGGGTGATATTACAATGAATTGTGAAGTATCACCAGTTCCTGTTCTACACATTCCTGGTGCACCACGATTAACTCATTTCCACGTTTTAAATGATAAAAGACACATATTAACTAAGGATAGTGAAAATAACGTAGCATTATATGATGTTCTGAAGGTTAGTTTAAACTTAATTTTGTTAGATATTTTCAATAATCTGAAAAAAGAATACTAATCCACTTATAATTTTTCAAAATATGTATTAACTATTCAATTATTTGTAAAAAGTCAGTAAAAAGAAGGTTTTTAAATGTTTTTTGTATAAAAATTTCGTTTCCCTTAAATTTGCACAAAATACTTAGTACTCTTTTTCTGTCATTATTTATTGTTTGTATGCACACAATTATACTAAAATTGGTTTTAAAGGGTAAATTATTAAATAACTTCTGCTTCTTTCTCATGATTCTTATGCCACTAAGCAGGGTTAGATGTGTAATTAATATTATATGAATTCTTCAGAAATAAAATGGGGATTATCCAATCTCCAGACCCGCTTTTATTTGAGCTCCTCATTTATTTCGACAAACTTCTCATTTATTTGAATACACCATTTTCATGTAAAATTATCTTTTCCATCCCACCACAACCATTAGTTATTATAAGAACTGAACTTGCGGCTTAGGCAAATTGCGTACAGTTCAGTCAACAATATTGCCAAATGAAATATCGAGGCCGGTATTCACTATTATATATGATAAAAAATTCTGAATGTTTCAGAATTTCGTAGCACTATTAGGGGTACTTGAACACAATAGTTCTTTTCTACCCTTTAGTTTTAAACATTTAAAATAGATTAGAAACTTTAAATTCATTTTTTACAATCACACAGAAAATGAAACAATACGCCTGTATTCATAGTAATAATAAAGTCATGATGGTGTTATGAGTGCAAATTTGCTGCTTTTTTACAATGCCAGCTAGAAAACTTTATCTACTATTCCTTCAATTGAATCATAATTTTATGTGTATATGTCACATTTTTAATTTTGAATATTAATTTATTTAGGCAATTAAATTAAAAGATTTGGGTCAAGTTGATTATGAAGAAGAAATTAAAAAACGTTTTAAAATGATGTACGTACCAAATTGGTTTAATGTCGATCTTAAAACTGGGGTAGGTTACTTCACGACTAATTGTTGATGTTTAAATTTTTAATAATCTAAAATATGAGTGTCTGTGCAGATGGTGACCATAAATTTAGGACAAGACGAAACTGATTGTTTTTGTGCATGGGTTAATGCTAAAGATGCTGGACTTGTAGAAGGTGTTGATCCAGATCATAAAGTTAACTATGGTCGATTAATGCGTCAAGCGCTATTACAAAATTGGAGGAATTTCGAAGCGGATGCAGATTCACCAGGAAATATAATTAGTGTTCCGCCACATACACCCGTTGTTTTAAGGTGTGTGTTCTCTATCTCTAGCGCGATGCGTAGCCCGAGACTACGGGTTATAATTCATATCGCTTCCGTTTTTTAAATTCGGATTAGGATTAAACACACTTAAAGATTCGTTCAAAGCTCTATTACTTGATTTTTTCCTGGAAAATGTTTCAAATCAAAGTAGTAGATAATGATGAATTTAGCAAATATATAAAATTTTAAGAGAATCATAGGAGAAATTTTCGTAAAAACTAAAAGAATCAATAAATTCTACGTCGTTGCCTAGAACAACCAATTTATTTAACGGATGAAGTACTCTGAGAAAAGTCGATTTTGATGAAATGCTTATTTTCTGGTCCTTAGATTATTTGAAATTTAAATATAAAATTTGATGATAGTAGCTGTTTTCATTCAGAATGGCAGACAGAACAAATTTCTAAAAATATCATTTTTTTGGACTCGGGGAATCTCAAAAAATGTGTTTCGAGTAAAAAACATTACTTTTGTTACTATTGTATGGTAAATAAGGTAAAAAAAAACAATAGGAAGTAGAGTTTTCATTTTATCAAAGATTCAAACTAAAACAGTCAAAGAAATTTGATTCACACAAGAGACAAAATTATTCTGATTTTTCGTTAATGGATATAATTCTATGCATTTATATGAGTATAAGGAGAACTCCTATCAGGAATTAAATATTCATCATCGAAGTAAGAATTTGATCGTAGCCCTCAAATTAAAAAAAAAATTTTTAATTTAAAAAAAATTTATAACTTTTTTATTCTACAGTGAAGTGAGCGGACGAACCTTATATAGAATTCTAGTCAATGATATGTCGGGTGAATCGGAAAGTATTTTACTGAGTGATATGATGCCAACATGGCTTGCAGCTAAAGATGATCCAAATGATGTGCAAAGATTTCAAAAAGTATCATTTTTTCTATTTCGTTATTTAGGACCAGGTACTAATACCCTAAAACATGAACAAGGTGCTAAAAAGGTAAATCAAAATTTAAATATCCGCAGTGGTAATTTCTGAATCGCTAATTTTAATTGTGTTCGATTTTTCAGGATCGTTTAGCTGCGAATGATTTTATACAGTGTAAAAAAGTTGCTGAGCATGTTATAGAAAAGATTTTAGGTGAAGCAGGTTCTGGATCTCCTACAGGTACTGAAAATGAAACACCTCCGACAAATAATAATGCAAATAATTCTAACGTTCAAGTTGAATTACTTTGCAATGATCAGGTAATTATTGAATTCCTATTTTTTTAAATATTTTTAGAAATTCCTAATACCTGGAGTGGAATGTCATATTAAAAGAAATAATTTCATCGTTTTGGTGCAAACACAAGCTCATTAATATATTTGGTGTGTTAGTACACATAAATTTTGCTAAAATGATTAAATCATTCATTTTCATGAGTTTGAACGTCCCTCATGTGGCAAAAACTGGAAATAAAACAAATCTTTAATTTTTTAAAACTATTAAAATCAATTTATGTAAAGTGAATTCAAAGACAGATAGGCTTAAACGTTACACATCTGCCGGGGCTCGAATTATTGCTAGTCAGAAGTGCTACGTTAAATGCCTATAAGTAACTTTAATATTATCATGATTTATTTTTTTCAGGTATTAGATCCCTCTATGGATTTACGTACAGTAAAACATTTTATATGGAAATCAACTGCCGATTTAACATTATACTATCGTGTCATTAAATAGAATTATGTTGTGCATTTTTATATTGTGATATATATATTTTTAAATAAATTTATGTAATTTAGTGAATAAATAATAATAGTTAGTTATTCTGTAAGCTGTAGACCTCACTCAAAGGATAAGTATACTATAACTACTACTAAATTTCAATTATTTTATTATAATCTTGGCCTAATGTCCTGGTGGCCCAATAAATCATTTTAGTGCTGTACCTGAATGTGATATATTTACTTACCAAATTTCCTCAAAATCAGAAAACACATTCGAAAGATACAGCGGAACAATCATAATCAGACTAATGAAATAAAAAACTGTCGAATTTTGTATAAATTATTAATCTACTGTAGTGGCAACGTGCCCTTACAATCAAAATAAGTCAAAAATATAAGTTCAAAAGCGTCGACTCTAAAACGTGATTTCATTGATTGGCCAGTTCGTCGACACATCGATAAACTTAGTGCAAGTCACACACACGAACGCATATTTTCATGTACAAGAACTCAACAAGTCCAGTAGTGCATACGTAGCCATTCATCCAACATGGCCCTTGCACGTACAGGAGAGTCGTCCATAAGAATTTATTCATACTAGACGCCATGTACGAACAGTGCATATTAAACCACGTGGCATATGTACAAATAATTTATTATAATAAAATAATATTAAAATATTTCAAGTTGTTTCATTTAAATTAAATGATAATATACAACATATAAAAAACAACAAGATACCACAACAAGTAATAAACACCGCACTACTATCCAAAGTAAAAACATATATTCATCTCAAGAAAATCGCGCTTTTCTAAATTATATCTATCATCAATTTTAATGACAAAAATTGTTTCTAAAGTTCAACTTTTAAAACAATCGATAGCCAAATTTCGTGTACTTTACACGAAAAGTATTATCAGAAACAAGTTTTCTTCACTACTTATAGTCGTCAAAAATGGTCACTTCTATACTCTAATACACAAACCAACAACAAAAACACAGATGTCTGTCAATTTCAAGCTTGTGGGAGCAATAGAAAATTTTACAAGTTGTGAAAAAGTAAACAATCCACTTTTCTGAATTTTCGTAGAAGTAAAAGTTATTATATAATCGTAATGCGGTTCCCCGTAATGCCATGCCACATAAAAATTTTTAGAAGTATATTTATCAATGATATGATACTTAGAGTGAACATTCGCCAGAATAGCAAACTCTGTGGACAAACTACTCGCTGCGAGTGAAACATACATTAGAACAACAAAATAATTGTGGGTTATAGATAATAAATTCCTCTCTGGCGACTACTTACCACTCCCTCGATATTTTCTCAGCTAGAACCGAGTGCTCGCTATTATAAGCATTCCATAGAACTATTGCAATTTGAATTGGTGACAGCTAAATTTTTTAATAAAAGTTTAAAAAAATAATGAATTAAATTAGTTAATTATCATTTTGAGTTTTACGAAGTATAAAAGGTAATTTGAAGATTTAGTAGAAAAAAAAATTTTCACAACGATGTAAAATTGATTTACCCCTTAAAATTTTAAATTATATAATTGCTTTTTTTAAAAACATGGATATGAATGAAAATATTCCAATTAAACCTGGATGATATCAGGCAATGGAAATATTTCAAACTAATGTGTCTGTCAATGTTATGCGTTTAATTCTTTGTGAAATCAGTGCAATTAAGCGAAAATGTGAAAACTCATCCGATAAATGTTTTTAACAATCTTCAAAACGCAGTGAAAGTCTCAAAATAAATTGCCTTACCCAATAAGGAAGATGCGAAGTTAAGAAAAGTTAAAGAAACCAACGTAAATTACCTATATTTAAAATAAGACAGTGCAAAAGTTGTACAGTAAATTTAACACATGTAAAATCCCAATAAATATTTAAATTGTCTTATTTGAATTGGTACATTTCTATCGTTTGTGTAATGGGAGATATATATATATATAAAATTTGACCACCTTTTAAGATATATTTGGTACAACTTAATAGGTTAACAGTTTTCGTTTGTTAAAGACCAGCAATTTTAAATAACTAGAGTGAAAATAAGAGCAACAATGCAGTGGCTTTATTTCGAATGATTTTCCAATTTCTTGCTTATTTAGCATATAGTACTTAATTTTTTAAATAGTTGAGATTTCATTACAATCCATATTTGTTATACCACTTAATGTCTTGTCTTACGTGAAGAAATTTTTCGTAACATGCTCAATGAGTTGAAATCAACCCCAATCTTTATACATTAATGATATATTTTTACGGCTGTTATAGTGTTATGATTATAAATTCTATTATTAAAATATTTTGACAATACAAATTATTTCTGGTTTATTATTATCTATGTTTGACATATAATAAATGTTATAACTAACCTATCCATTGAAATGTTACATTTTTTAGGCCTTACCTTGCGTTTTTTAGAGGACGCAATTTTATTTTTTTGATGTGTAGGGGGGGGTCAGTGTAAAGCTAAAACCAAGTTTGTGGGGTCGCCACCCTTGTCCCATGGCCGCCATCTTGAAAATAGGGGTTGAAATGGTATTTACGATATATCTCTTAAACTATTTATTTTATAAAAAAAATTTGTTAACATTTTTTGTTGCAAATTAAATTCTCTACAACTTTGCTCCAGTAACTTTTTGTCGTAGAACTATAAATAAAAAAGTTATAAGCGAAAATCTTCGGAAATTTGAGAAAAAAATTTATATTTTTCGATGTAACTTTTTTTTTTATCATTTTACGAAAAAATGATGTCTGACCATTTTTGTACATCGTTTTTTGAGGAACAACTTTTATTCGCATCATTTTTTCATTAAGTCAATAGCTAAGGTTTTACAGCGCTCCGAAGTGAGTACTATTTTTCAGTACTCTTAACTATACCTATATTATACGTGTGTACCTATAACATGTCATCAGTTATTGTTTTTTTTTTCTTCTTTTTTTTTACTTTATTATTATAACTTTTTTAATTACAAATTTTGCAATATTATTAATAATTAATTATTGACTCTTTTCCCCACCACCCACGAGGTAGAGTCTAGAGGCGCGTTTTTTTTTACGTGGTATCCCCAATAGGCATAATCCACGGTGATTTTCTAAATTAGAACTACTCCGTCCTCAGTCGTTTCGATGGACCAGGCTGCGGCTCAGCATCTGAAATAACAGTACACATACCGTTTTTAAAAAAATCATAATAGATGTTAGAAGTAACTAGTACACATACCGTTGTTTAAAACCTCGGGCTTCGCCCTTGTTCTGGAATAAACTGAATGACTATAACAGTACTCGTATATTCTACAAATTAAATTTTTATTTTATAATGCCGACTATCTGTATTATGATAAATTATAAGACAAGACTTAATGGATTTAAAATTGAACGTTCGGTTGTTAAAGTACAAAATAATGCAAATTTGAAAAAAAAATCAAATCGAGAGGTGGATTCGAGAAATACAGCCAAATTTACAATTATTTAAATTACTAAACTATACAGCTTCGCAAATCGATTAAATTATATCTTTTCATTTTCAAGAGAAGATCATGGAACTGACTTTAACATTTGTCCTGGTCTATTACATCAGAAAACAAAAAAATTGGAAAAAATTTTCTAATTAAAAAGATTGTCAAAGTTGACAAATCAATATTAATTATTATAGTTTTATTTACTGCAAACATGGATATACGATATGCTCTCACATATTCTTACGGATGAATGTCTGCAGATCATCAGACATATTATGGATAAAAACAGAATCATCCCAGACATACATCATGAAATCCTAAACATGTTTGAATTAAATCTACAAAATTACTTTCAGTTCGATAAAAACACATTTTTACAAAAATCTGGTTTACCAATGGGTTCTCCTCTAAGTTCATTTCTTACCGACATTTTTATGGATCATCTAGAAAATAAAATACTCGGTTGAAGTCTCTCCTGCTCATGCATTCTTTACTGGTATAGGTACGTCGATGATATTCATGTGGGTTTTAAAGTTTTAAACGAACAGATAGACAATTAGATAACTATTTCAAATTTCTCAATAGCTTTCACCCAAAAATTAATTTTACAATGAAAAGAGAAAACAAGTTCTCCATCAACTTTCTAGATTTGTCAATACGTAAAAATCCCACTAACTTCTTATTTAATATATACAGAAAAAATACATACTCTGGCATTACTATCTTTGCCAATTCTTTCAGCCCCTGGTCTCATCAATTATCGGCTTACCGTTCTATGGTCTACAGAGCGTATGCTATCCCCCTTTCTAAAAGCGATAGAAACAAGGAACTGAATACCATAATTCAAATTGGTATAATAAATAATGGATATCATATAACCCCCAAATTATAAGAAATCTTATTAATAAACAAGAAAACCAAGCTATGAAAAATCAAATATTCCCACATATCTCATCCAAAACAAAAAATTCTTATATATCTCTCCCACATGTAGGCAATATCTCACAACAAATTGGAAACCTCTTTCGGAAATATAATATATAACCAGCTTATAATAATGGTAATTTAGGCAAATTAATTTTTAATGATGCAATAATGAAAAAAATCCATTCTTAATTGTTGTCGTATTATATGGACATATATTCAGTTGAAGTTATCTATGGAATGAATTCATTTCGTTGCTATGGAATGAATGGATGTTTGTTATTAGATTAAATTCATAGTTTAGTTTTTTGTTAGTTTTCTTATTTGACGTTCGAAAAAATAAAATGAATTTATTTTTGTCGCCAATGCCGATTTGAAAAAATTGGGTTGGGAAATGTAGATTTTCGCCAGCGACTTGCGAATGAATTGGGGAGTCAAGGACATGGAGGTGACGGAAGACTGCGACATGTGCAAGGTGCAGAAGGTGAGGCCAGAGAAGAAGACCAGCTGTGGTATAACTTGCGGACCAGTCAGCGGACGAGGAGGTTACCGCAGAGCCTTCACGATTATCAGTTGGAAAATGACCTAGAGATCATGGGGGCGTGTTGTCCTATTATATGGACATGTATTCAGTTGAAGTTATCTATGGAATGAATTCATTTCCTTACTATGGAATGAATTGATATTTGTTGTTAAATTAAATTTATAGTTTGGTTTTTTGTTAGTTTTCATATTTGACGTTCGAAAAAATATAAGGAATATGTTTTTGTATAATTTACGTTCAATAAATCACATTAATAAAAGTGGTGTTTACATATTATCTTACAAGCAATGTAATGCCGCTTTGTTAGTCAGGTAGATCATTTTTAACCAGGTACGAAGAGTACATAAACAGTCATAAAACTGCTAACTTTTCCATTCAGCTTACTAATACAGGTTATAAAATTTATAAAGAACACAAGCAGGAGTTGTTACATATTTGTGACAAAAGCCAAAAATTAAGTTTGCTTGAAGCCATAGAAATAAATAAATTAAATACAAATATTAATATTTTAAATAATCAAACATAACTTAATAACTCCCCATTGTTAAATTTAAAATTATAAATATTGTAAAAATATTTATCAACTCTACCTACAGTTTCTTCGTTCACAATAATCTTACCTGCTTTTCCTATCTATAGCCAAAATAAAAGAATAATTAAGTATTCATTATTTGATAAGTCAAAATTGCACTCGTAATTTTAAAAAAAAGTTAAAGTGTAAATTATACAATGTTTAAAGTTTCCATTATTTTATAAAAATTGATTTTCACAAAATAAATAAATCATTTATTTTCTTTTTTTGTTCGACATTTGCTCTATAGTTTACATGCAAACAATTGAACAAATATTTTTTTTTTTTTTTAATTTCTGGCTTCAGCTATACAGCCATTAACTAAAGGGGATTATTTGTTTTTTTTTTATACAACAACAGTACACAATACTGTTAGGTGGTCACCCATCCAAATACAGATTGTGACTGCTGTTGCTTAACTTCATTGATTGGTCTATGCATGTCATTACGTTACGTCAGTCCGGGGTCAAACTTTTTAGAATATAAATGTTTTATTACAAATTTTAAACACTCGTAGCGCATCAATCGATTAAGAGGTTCTCCTACGTACATGTACGGTACAATTAGTAGATTTTAAGTATTCACAATTTTCAGATACTAACTGAGCAAACTGAAAGGAGCTGTTTCTTCATCTCAAATGCAACAAAAAATAATATATAAAACTTTTTTTTCAAGTCTTATAAGAGGAAATCCCAATTTACATTTTTTTTTTCTTTGAGTATATTATTACGTTTATTAGACTGGCGGATCCTGTAACTTCAAATCTAATTGTATATTTGAAAAACTAAGTAAATTTTCTACCTGAAATAACCATAAAAATATTATTTAGTTTAAACTTTGTTGTGTTTTTTGAAACATAGAACGTTACAAATTACTTTTTTTAAAACTTAATTATTAGTTTTTACTTCTAACGTTTTTTTTTTTTCGAAAAATTTGTTTAACATTTATATAACGATTTCTTTACTTCAAATTGCCGCCTAGTATTTTCATAGTTTTGTTCTTTCTAGGATTTTTAACACCATAAAATTGGTAATATTGTCTTTATTTAATTTCAGAAGTCAAGAAAATTGTAAACAGATCTAGTTTACCGCCGAAATACATAATATTTTATTATAAAAATAATTAACAAAATATTAACTAATTACTTCATATAATAATTAAAAATGGGAGTAAGTTTTTATTAGATATAAAACGTAATAATAAGTATTCTTTTATTCATAACCTTTTTATGTTTGGTTTTAGAGAAAAACAAACACAAAGGGTAAAGAAAAACGTTTACAACGAAAAGAAGAACAATTAAAATTAATAGCTGCAAAAGTAGTTGTTGATAATGCAAATAAATTAGAGGATCCTCTACAGCCATTTCCAGTATTTCGCAAATTTAGTAAAAATAATATTGATGTTGAACTAAGTGTATCCAAAGTTACAAAGTTACATGCTGATGTTATCGATTGGATTTTTAATTTAACTAAGAAAAATATGTATGAAAAGTAAGTACGTGCCCCACGTGAATTATGCATTAACGATCGTCTTAAACATTTAAAATTTGTTACATAAACTATTTATAATATAAATATTGTTTGGACTGTCCTACAATTGAATGTGTAAATATAACGAGCCTATTTCTTTAACAATATGAAGAAAATATTTCTGCCACTCTTCGAAAGTTTTAAAATAAAAACCTGGTTGGTTATGATTTATGATACACAAATACAACACAGGAACCATTTATAGAGTTTCAGATTTGCTATAATAGACTTTTTAACATAGGTTTTAGGGGGTGATTACAATATCCGTGGGGCCTCGATTTGACGATTAATTTTGGTAAAACAAGCCAAAATAAGACGAAAATGAAGATTACCAATTTTCAAGTTTTCGCCTATTTTTCGAGTTATCGACACTTTTTTTTAGAAATTATCGTTTTTATGTCATACAAATACCACAATTTAAAACATTCCACAAGATTTAATTATTATTTTTTGTTAACTGACTATAATTTAAACACAATTCAAGCACAAATAACCGAAATTTAATTCGTTTAATAGAAATCAACACTTGTATATTTAATACAAGTATTAAAGATACAGGTACGCCATTTTCGACTGTATTTAACCCATGGATTTTTGGGGTATAGCTTACACGGGTCGGGTTGGTTTTGGCCCCTACGTTCAACCTGTAATTAATCTACCAATGGATAACTCGAAAATTGTTATTCTTCATTTTCGTTTTATTTTGGCTTGGTTTGCCAAAATCCATAAAAAAATCGAGACGTCCCGGATATCATAATCGTGCTGGTTTTAGAATGGAACAATTGCGTTTACGCATTTTTTTGTTTATTATGTTAGTTTGACATCTAAATATGTGCTAAACAGTGCTAATAGTTTGATACTCGACATATACATATATTTTGTTTAGTACATCTAAACCGATCGAGTATCTTATTAACCTTGCTAGTTGTTACTTGATATCTTCTTTTTTTTAATGAAAATTCGAAGAAAAAAAAATTAAAATCCTGAAAAAATGGATCAATTTTGAATAATCTTAATTGACTATACGGAAATTTAAATGTAGTTTAAGCTTCTTTCCAGTTATTTTGAAATAACTGATTGGAGAGTATTATAACATACTTCCCCCCCCCCCCTCAATCAAACATTCAACCCTGAAAATGTGCCACTCTGATATTTTATCATAGTTAGATGCCAAACTAACGTAAATAATAAATATGCGTAAACGTAATTGTTCCTTTCAACCCTTACATTTTCTATATTTTAAATAGTCTAAAAATAGAACAACTGTAATAGCTTTTTTAAAATTTTAATATCGAGTAATCAGAAATTTTATAATAAATTTTAAATAACTTATGAAGTTTATCGATTTAGATATAAATCCTGTTCATGGGGATGGAATGATATAAAAAAAAGAGAGGAATTAACTGAAGAAAGTGCATGGTACTTATTGGCAAAATCAAATAACGAATATGTTGGATTTTCTCATTTTCGATTTGATTTAGATTATGGTGACGAGGTTTTATATTGGTAAATTAAGGAATATATTATTTTTAAATAGACATAAAATAATAATGGAAAAATTTACATAATTTTAATTTTCAGCTATGAATTGCAATTAGAAAAAAAAGTTCATAGGAAAGGATTGGGAAAATTCATGATGCAAGTATTAGAATTAATAGCGTTCAAGAATAACATGAAAAAAGTAGTTTTGACAGTACTTAAAAATTGCCCCGAGGCAAAATCATTTTACGTTGCACTTAAGTAAGTGAAAATTTATTTGGGCACTAATTTCTTTACATTCTTTCAATCCAAACGCAACTCGACTAATATCTTTTATACTATCGTGCCAATAAAGCACTTTTTCTAGATTTCAAAAACATATTTTATGCATTTTATTCATTGTTTTAGCTAATTCAAAGCATTTTTTATTAACCCAAACGTTTAAATTCATATTAAATACATAATTGATTTCAATAACTTCGATTCATTAATTAAATAAATTTAAAAATTAACTTAATTAATAGCAGATACTTAAGACTATGTCCCACTAAAATTTGGTTTTCAATTAAATGTACAATTTAAGGTTTATTCAATTTTTTCACAAAATTCCACCATAAAATCTTGTACGGCATTTATTTCGGGTTTTGAAACCTGCTTTCATAGGTTGCTGAGCTTTCGAATATCGCCAGACTGACAAACAGACATACTACAGGTTCGATATGGATAGACATAACTTGGAAGTTCCTAATGCCAGTGTTCCAATTACAAAGCACAATACCACATTGCGCCGCATAATGTGGAATTGTGCTGGCTACATTGATCCCTTGAGCAGATTGCATTCGGCCCTTGGTTGACTTCATTCTGTTTAAAAAATGTTAAATATGACAAATAAATAATATATTGCTATCTAGCTAGCTATTTCGAGTGCACGAGTGTGCGATAGTGTACTGTAACTGGACCATCCAATGCGAGCATTATGACACATAATGATGCACTCTTTTGTTGTAATTTTAAATCAGAAATATATAGAACGCATGATATCACGACTTAAAAATTGACAATTGACTAACACAACCACGTATAATGTTAGCTATCGTTTTTTCACAGTAATAAAAGTTTTATGTTAAAAAAAAAAGGAAAATCTTTACACTTTTTATTAGTTTTTCTCGAAAATAGTTTAAAAAAATTTTGTTGCTTAATTATTGCAAAGACTAAACTTTTGTTAAATATCTACCTATTTTATAGAAAATTTTACCTTATTTAAATTTTCATTTATATTTGCCATAAATTTTTTTGCTTCAATGTAAGTTTCTTCAAGACTGTATAAAAATATGCTTTTCAAATTATTGTTTATAGATATAATATGGATGAAACATCTCCAACGAACGATTATGAAACTGAATATGCATATGAAATTCTTTCAAAGTATAATAAACGTCTTGTAAGCGAACCACCATCAGCACATCTACAAAAGAACGTACCACAAACACCATCTATCTCATCACTTATGATGAATAATCATTGTTGTTCATCGCCTCATTGCCATTAATTTTATCAGAGGAAAAGATTTTAATGATTTTGTCTTTACTTTTCACCCCATTAATTATTAAGATGTTTCGTTAGTTTTTATTAATGATATTTGACGTAAGGTATATGTAGCTTAAGGTTAATAAAAAATAAAAAATAAAAAAAATTCAAATTGAGTTTTAGTAAGATATATTTTCTGTAGAAAAGTTATGAATAATATGGAGTAAATTTTCTATCCGGTTTTGTGTCCTAAAACAATAAGGCTCATTCTACAATAAGTCATAAGACGTAAGTCGGATGTCGTAATTCATACGCAAGTGTCAAAAATAGTGGTATTTTAAATTTGTCAGTTCAGTTATAATATGAATCAAACTTTTGTATTTCAACATAATGAGGTAATATCTCGAAAAATATTAATTTAGTTATCAAGTGAAAATAATTTTATTGTTTTGTGGACAAAAATTACCTCAAAAATAACAAATTTGTATATTAAAAACTAAGAAATTATAATTGAAGAAGTCTGTGGCGGCTGGTGAGAACGAAGATATGATGCTACATTTGGAATACAAAATAAGACGATTCTTTATAAAAATCTTATATATTTAAATGTGCAAATCTTATATATATATATATATATATATATATATATATATATATATATATATATATATATATATATATATATATATATATATATATATATATATATATATATATATATATATATATATATATATATATATATATATAAAATTGGAATCTCGGAATCGGCTCCAACGATTTTCATGAAATTCAGTATATAGGGGGTTTCGGGGGCGATAAATCGATCTAGCTAGGAATCATTTTTAGAAAATGTCATTTTATTCGTGTTTTATCGATAATTTTTTATAATGTAATGATATATTTGTTTAATATTTATAGTCATATAGTCATTGGAGTGGCTAAGTGTTAGCGTGTGAGGCTCTTATACAGAGATCCCGCGTTCGAATCCCGGCTCGACCGACGAGTAAAATTAAATTTTTTTACATTTTAAACCCAACCCAACCCAACAAAATAACACAATAAAGTGAATAATAAGATTTTAAGATAACACTTAGCCACTCCAATGACTTTATATATATATATGACAATTTGAATTTTACATGTCCTTTCAAGTCCCAACCCTATTTACAGTGTAACGATCAGGGGCTGGTATTGCATTAATAATAGTTTCGTATTTTACCACACAAAAAAAAATATATTACTAGATAATGACCCGATTATAACACCGTATCGGAGCTCTGTACTGTTACGAGACCAATGGTTTGTTAGTATTAAGATGTTGCGTTCCATCTGTTTACCTAGCAGAGTACCTTCACTTTTAGTATTTTCGTATTTAAATTGCAATAAATTGTATTGTATTTTGTTCGTTCCATTCCAAATCGAAACATTAAAATAAAATAAAAATGAATAATGTTTACACCTGGGCTTGCTAATATTGCCTTATTGATCCACAATATTCGTATACCAACTTGGCAACATCTTTAAATGCGACTTTCTGTTACATGATGGTGTTACGCGTTCATGCCCAAACAAAGGTTGTTCTTACGCGTCAAAGTTACACGTGAATGTTTCATGTGTGTATGTGGCTTTATAATTAATACGTTATTAATAAATACATTTTTTTTTTATATTAAAAAGGTAAATATTGATAAAAATAAAAATTTATTTGCAGATGCATTAAAAAAAAAGAAATGAATTTATAGCTTTATTATTTAATGATAAAATAATTATTTTGTAATCTTAATCTGTAATTAATTTTTATAATTAGTAATTTTAATAGTAAAATTATAAAAGTGTTAAGTTTGTAAGGCTCTGAAATGTGGATAGCAGGATGCTATTTTAACAACAAGTTCTACATTTAAACAGTTTCTTGGAGCTCGTAAAGTAAAAGAGGTTACTCGAATTTCAATTTTTCGAGAATTTGATATAAAACTAACTTTTTTCTAATGGTCATCTTTAATTATTTTGAGGAAGTTGGCATTGCGAATTTTATCCCAAACTTTAGCTTTTTCCAAATATGTTATTAGTTTTTAATTCCATAATATCAGGTTCTTTAGCATTAAATAATTTTAAAATATATATAACTTACAAAGTTTTTACTAAATAATAAATGATATCAAAATATACAAACAACCATAGAAGCTCCTTAGTCCACTGTTTATGTATTTAAATTATTTTAGTACTTACCCCGACCGCTATTTAGCTATATTTGTTATTTAAGGCTATGGTCGGTATATAATGTGATTATCAGCAGTGACCAACAATAGTTTTAAATGTAGTTAAGGACTACTTTTAAATGTAGGTAAGGAATGGAAGTTTGAAATCTTTCATAAAACGAATACAACAATGAATTATGCAATTGACTTTCAAAATCTATGTCTGTGTGAATTCCATCGATGAAAGAAAAAACTAATGTAGATACCTAAAACAATTAACCCATCTTCAATTGTAAATTCATTGTTGCATTCGTTTTATGAAAGATTTCAGACCTCCATTCAGTACCAATTAGGAAAAACTAATAGCTATCTGTTGATTACATTAAATACCTCTTAACCCTTAAACTACAACTACGGCCAACTAGTGGTTCGGGTTAATAAAAATATTTTTTGACTACATAAAAAGTGGGTGTTTTGATATTGTAAATAAAAAATTAAATTTTTTATTAACGCGGAATCAATTATTTTGACACTTTAAATTTACAACTCTAGTACGAACAAGCTGTTATGACGTTTTTCTGCTTAGGATAGTTCATATTATATCCGTTAGATAGCATAGTTAAATATAAAGAATACTTCCCAATAATAATAATAATTGATTTCTCAACTTTGATAATTTTTGTTAATTAAACAATTTTTTCCAGTTTTTTGTTTTCCTGGTAGGAATATTGTCGCATTCTCAAACTGATGCAAAAGACCAGGGCAAATGAAATTACATCGGTTCCATGATTTTTAGACATGGAATTCAAAATTTATAATTCGATAAAACTATAGTCAATTCAAAACCATCGGTTAGCGAAGCATGCTTCTGTGTAGTTAATTAACTTAAATAATTATAATTTCAAAGCTGAAATAATCGAAAGTACTTCCCATATTTTTTTCAAATTTACATTATTTAGTACATTAAATATCGAACGTTTAATATTAAATTTCTTAAGCCTTGTCTTACAGGTTTCTGAATACAAAAGGTAGGCATTCTATAATAAAAATTTAATTTGTGAGTGTTAAAGAAATAACGCACTTTTTAAAAATAATGATTAAAACATGCGCAGGCGTTATATGAAAGCGTCGCTAGTATCAGTTATAACTATAGAACTTGCCTTAATTAATCTTTTCATTTTAATTTGCGATTCGTTTTTGTTTCGGATTGACTGTCAAAAACTAATGTAATACCATGAAAAGCAAATATTTCCTATATTTGTAAAATTTATTGTTAACAATAAGAAACAAATTTTAAAATGAAAAAGAATATATTTCCAGGGTGTAAGTGGAGGCGACTAAGCTTAGAGACAAGCGTTCTTTTGCAGCTTATAATAGAGCAGGTGGCTTAGTACTGAAATACTAATAATAGAACAGGTAGCATACTTATGACGCTATATAGAGTGTTTATGACGTCATGTTTTATAACTCTTATTTTATTAAATGCAAATATAGAGATGCGTCGTTAAGTGTTATACGAAGATGCTAAAATAGAGGCACGCTAAAATAATATCTTTTAAATAGTACCATCTTAATAGTGTAAAAATCAAAGGTATAAGACATATGGATTAGTAGTCATTATTTTTCCTGTACTTACAATGTATTATGCATATCAACAACATTTATGCGATCATAGTATATTTTCACCATTTTTACACCCATCCTCAAGTATTAAACCTGAATACAATATTTTTAGTATTACATAGATAATAGAAGATGGTATTGTCTTACAATACATTTAAAATACACATTTTTATGAAAAAATATACATGTTTTATTTATTTTATATACAAAAAATTTTTTCTATCTAGTAAAGAAAAAACAAAAAATATCTGAAAAAAATAAATTAAAAATTGCACTATTATTTATTTTGATATGCTTTCTTAATTTCATTGAAATGCAAATTCGTATTTGACAAATTACAATTTAAAATTGTCTCTATTAATTATTAATATTATTAATTATTTTACCTTCAATATTTTCAAAGTTCCCAAAAAAATCTTTTAACGAGGGTACTGCATTTTGTTTTCAAGTTATTCAATGAATTAATGTCTCTGAAATATCTGAACATATATGCATTCATAATTATTGTTCGTCTCGATTATCTCGAGAAAAATAATACTGACGTGGAGCCGATTCATTCGACGCGTAATTACGTTTTACTCATCCACTTTCCAGCCAAATTGATTCAGTCGTTTTTTATTGAGAATATAAAGGAGATTATGCATGAAAATACTTTCATAATAATATTATCGTGTGCTTTAGTAAAATTAATAATAATTAGCAAAATAATACAGAAATTATTTTTCTACGAACACTTTTTTTTGTCTACGTTTGAAGTTTAACCATCAGATCGTGATTTATTAAAAACTAGCTGGCCCGGCAAACGTCGTTTTGCCATATATTTCTAATCAACATCAACATTTACTAATTATAAAAACATATTCTCAACACTCTATTTCTAAATAATGAAAAGCTGAGGCAAATCAGAATAAATATTGATATTAATTTATATTTTAAAGCAGATCCGCCCGGTTCATTGGTTGCTGTGTTAATTTTCCCATTTTATTAAATCATATTACATCGATTACATGCGAATGCAATTCTACCCTTAGGGGTATAAGTTCAGAAAATACTTTCTTATCGAAATCCCGGTATTTAGTGTGCACCCGGTACATTATATGCACCCGATATTTACCTGGTATTTGGTGGGGTACATCCGGTACCGCGTTCACCCGATAATTTGTTCTGTGGTACTTATACACTTGATGAAATGTATATGGAACTCCTGAACCACGAATGATTCCGGTAATATTTGAACAACGCTATATGCACACTTTATACAGTTGACAGTTCCACATACTGCTAGTGAGTAGAGATAAAGAAGTTTTATTTTGAATTTCAAATTTAGATTTTGGTTTGTATGGAAATGATGCTAATAAGATTTGTAACATGTGAGAAAAATAAAGACAAAAATTGTTTCACAGCTAGGAACATTTTGTATTCGAAAATTAAATTGTCGTTTATATTATTTTCCGTTACTTATTATTTATGTTCTGACCGTTAAAACCTTTGTTAAGAATACATTGTTAATCCATAAATAAAAAAGGATAAGTAAAACCTCTCTCTCTCTCTCTCTTTAATGTTAGCATAAATGTGATTCATTTTTTTGTAGTTAGTTCAATAAAATACATATATCTTTTTATAACAAGCTTCATCATTTGTTTTTTTGTTCAAAACCCGCCACTTTGCTATTTACAGAATTTCATTAGGTAATGTGCCCAGAAGTGCTTTTCTTGAATAAAAGAATTAATGAACGATTTTTATTTCGCGAAAAGTTATATGTGGTTTTATAAGTCATCTCGCTGTAGTGTAAATTATAACTTATTCAAGTGTTTGTTGTTTTTGAAGCCGGCTCGCCGTAGCGTAATAAAAACTGACTGAACCTGCCTGAACGAGTGAAATATTTAAGATTACACAGTTGCAGTAAATTAATCTTGTTCAAAGAAAACAATAAAAAAAAATTCATGTGTCGTATAAAAATACTAAGAATTGAGTGTTTGGTGTGTTAGTTTTAAATTTGTGAACTAAATTTTAACCTCTTAAAGCACGTACGTAACAAGAATTATTTTTTGTAAACAAAGAAAGATATTTTCTGTTGGCCTAAGCTTTGTTTATATTTTTGTATGATAAAAATATATTGCATATTTTTTTAAAAATATAATTTAAAAATATGAAAAAAAAGAAGAAAATAGTTTCAGTGGTCATATTCTAAATGGATCGAACTATCGTCTTTGGAAATTCCAAATTACGGCTTACATGAAAGCACGTGGATTAACCAACAATTTTAATGGGAATGCCCCGCTTGCGACGGCATCTCAAACCGACAAGGATACTTTTGACCGAAACGAAGGAAAAGCGATGAATGCGATTATTCAGTCGCTTGATCTTGAACGTGCTAATGTTGTACTAACTTGTTCAACGACTAAAGAAATGCTTGATAAGCTAAGTTGGTCTATGAAACACATCAAGGCCTAATACAGGGATGCCACCTGTCAGCACTCCTTTTCTTACTTTAAATTAATTTTCTTTATGAATGGATGGATATTGTAGCTACTACGTCATCTTGTATTAAGGGCGAAATAAAGATTTTGTTATATGCAGATGACGTAGTGCTTACTTCAAAAACTGTTGGATGTGGATTTGGGATTTACGGTTGGATAAATAGGAAATTAAGAATTTTAGGGTATAGGTTGGTATATTAAATTTGGAAAGTTTGTGGATAAGTCGATCGTGCCAAAACCGTGTCAAAAGCTTTTTCGATATCCAGAAGGACCATGCTTGTGGATTAATTCCAGTTTAATCCGGTAGAAATATGATAAGTAAGCTGGTGAAGCTGGCTTACTGTGTTCGATTTGAAATCAAACTGTTGGGGGATAAGTTGTTTGTGAGAACCTTTATGCGACTGCAGCTGATTCAAAACTATTTCTCTATAACCTTGCTAAGGGATGGAAGCAAGCTTATGGGTCGATAGCTTGAAGGCAACTTAATTTGCTTTCCCAGCTTCGGGTAAGCTAAAACCTTAGCGGATTTCCAAAGGTCGAGAAAATAACCAAGTCTAAAGTATGCAGTATAGATATAACTGTTATTCCATCATCACCAGGAGCTTTCCTGAATTTAAGTTTCCTTAAAATGCTGTATACGTCATGAAATGGTGATATACTGTCGTCATCAATGGGGTTTATAGCGGAAGAGCAAATAGTATCCAAAGATTCGGACACCAAGCGGGGCGTTTATTCTTCGTGATATTCGTCGCCGTCTGTTTAGCTGTGTGCCTTAGAAAACGTGTCAGCTATAAAATGGGCTTTATCGGAATCCGAGTAAAGGTACCCGTTTTCTGACAAAAGAGGAGGCAGTTTTTTGGAACAATTACGCAAATTTTAAGCAATTTTCCAAAAATTATTGTCACGATTGGTTAGAGCCGAAATCTACTTATCCCACATCTCATCTCTGGTGCGCGTGACTTTATCTCGAATATCAGCTGACATTCGATTCATGGCATCATGAAGCTCAGGCAGTCTAGCCTTTTGCCAAAATTTCGGTAGTTTGTTCCGAGTCCGTATTCGAGTTTTCCTAGGAATAAACTTTTCGGTAGCAACTATGATACTTTTCGTGAGCTTGCTGACCTCCAAGTCTATTTGGTCGATGGATTTGATCTGAGTAGTGATCAGGGTTTCGACGTACAGATACTCTTTGAATAGTTTCCAGCCTGCTTTCTCAAAGTTCAGCCGAGTTTGCACAGTTTCCTTCATTTCACGCATCCTTCATTTCACCTAGAATGAAAGTGATTGGGCGATGGTCTCTTTGGGGTTTGGGGTGGGCTGTGAGCAGCATCAGCGTAGTAGGAGGGCTGGTCTGGGTACGCAACAAAGAATTTTCAGTGAATGCGTTTCCACTGACATTATTAGATGTAAAGTTACAAGACATGTGACGCGAATTGTAATCATCCATGATCACAGCACAATTATGGGTTCTCACAATGCGATCAATATCCCTTCCCTGTAAGAGTCTATCTGCGGGGTTTTATATTCGAGACTGTTGTCTTCAGGGCGCAAGATACAATGTTTGACATCTTGTTTAACAAATAACGCATTTCTAATGGCGCGGTCACGAAAATAGGTGAAGTATCCAGGGATAGATATTTTCTTATCTGGCTTTAACTATGTTTCTCTGATGACTGCAACACGGATTCGATGCTGCTCGAGTGAGAGAGGCTCGGGTAATTATCACAGGAGACTTTGAGAGTTCCATTGGAAAAAGCGAATCTGAGATCTAATGGAAGAGGAATGAGATGTCATTTTCGAATAAACGATCACCTCGAAGAACTTGAAGAGTTTTTCGTCCTTGGATTTACATTATTTCATTGCGACCACTTCAGGATCAGTTTCAGGAGGTTCATGATGTCAAGGAGATTAGAACCACCAGTTTCCAATAGAGCTGGTGAAGATTCCACATCCTCATAAAAATGAATTTGAGTGGGTTATTATACACAATATCAATTATTTACTTTTCCGATGCCTTCTTAACAGTCTCCTGCTGCTTGAGATGCTATGGCTTCTACGTACGCTATGGCTTGCGTACAGGATAGTCCATGGCACTTGCCGGGTGCGCTGCGCCGCAGTTGAACTTTGCAGGCTCTGACCGTGGGTTTTCGCTTTTGTTTGAGGCGTGTTTTTACAACACTTAACACAACGTAAGTGTCCACGACAGTTCCATGGTCTGTGCTCATGATCTTCGGTAAATCTTCATGAAATCGGTAGCACTGTACAGCACCCCATTTGCTTATGTATTTTTCCACCCTACATGGAACTCCGCAAATCCATCTAATGTTGAGGACGCTTTGGACTTGCGGCCGTTTTTCAAATAGAATAAGGCGAGATACTCGTAAGCTTTCACCCTCTATTTTTGAAAGTAACATGATTTTTTGTGATTGTAAGTCATGCTTTTTTAAATCTTTGACCATATTATCAAAGTGGTGGCGCATGGTGCCATGATGGATGTATTTTGGCTCTATGTCCCCTTTGGTACGAGGCTATCGCTCTATAGGCCATTAAAAGTAAGAAAAAAAATGGTTTTGGGCTTATCTATTTTGGGGTATTTTTTTCCGAAATATAAACGCCGATGACTTTTAACTTGATAAAACTATTAAATGCTTTAATTTTACAATTCATATCATAAAAATGTCTTATTAACTTCAATTGAAATTGAATGATTAATTTATAGAATTGTATCGGAAAATAAATTTCCGATTCAAAGTTTTGAATAGGTTTCAATCGTAAATAATTTCCGATTCATACACACGATATTTAAATATACGTAGCGTTGCAATATTCAAATACACGTATTATTTATTCATTATAAAAACATTATGGTAGTTTTAAATCCGTCATACGGTTACGGAAGCGCTGGCGCAGTATACCGATGTAAAGTAATGACTCTGTAAAGTTAGCGAACAAAAATTTCCTTTCCAAGTTTTTTTGATTTTATTGGATTGTTCATAAAATTTTATTGCTTGTTGATAATTATTTTATTTGTTATACACAATTTAAAGATTGGGAGTGAAATTGGCGAATAAAATTGTCATTTGAATTTTTCTCAAAATATAATTTTCTTTTCTTTAAGAACTATGTAGAACTACTTATATTTTAACACCATAGACATAAAACTTGTAATAGATGAAATGTTTCATAATAATGTATCACGGTCTTATACTTACATCAATGGTTAGAGGTGATAAGTATTCTGAGTAGTATAACATACTTGCATACACGGTAGCTTATAAGTAAGTGCAGCCAGTAATCAGACACTTTTGGTTATAATGTTTTATAATTGAGTTCCAAACCTGTTTATATATGACCATTTAATGTATAGTGTTTAATATATATAGTAACTAATCACATTTTGGTAATCATCTGAGAGTGTTAAGAATTGTTATTATTTTTAATTTCTGGCACTGAGATCTTAGCGTGAACGTTCAATTTTGTGTGAAGTTAGCTAATAAAATTTACATTTCAATTTTTTTTTCTCAATATAATTTAATTTTTCAAATTTTTTTTATTTTATTGGATTGTTAATAATATTTGGTCATATGAATAAGCAATCTATATATATCTATGGTGTTTACCAATGACTGTTTTCATCTTCTATTTCACATTCATTGCATTTACCTTTCGTAATTTTTATATATAAATACAAGTCAATACTATTACTGCTTTGATTCGGTTAAATCATCTATTGAGTAAAAATTGGAATAAAATATATTCCAGATTAATAAATATTAAATTAAAATGGATGAAGATATAAATAATGGCCTGCTATTTAATTATCAATATTATATACCATCGGAAATATTACCACTAATATTAAGTAATGTTGATGTAGAAACTTTATACAAAAGTTGTACATTAGTTTGTAAACAATGGAATAGAATTATTAAAAAATTTGTATGCAAAATAAAATGTGAACAAGAATTTAAGAAAGATGATAAATATAAAAATAAATTACAGTGGTTACGACAAGAACATTATCCGTATTATGTATATCAAATGATTAGTATTTCAAATAAATCATTTTATACTAATTTAATACAAAATCCGTGTGGTGTGAATGTATTTAATTCTTGGTTGATGGATAGTGAGAGCCGTGATAATAATTTTACAGTTGAAGATTGTACATTATTTGATAAAAATATTTGTGAACTTAATGATGAACTGATGTCAAGTAATATAACTAAATGTTTTACAATAATAAATTCTGAGCTTAGTGAAAAAATACAAATAATTGATTTATATAAATATAGATTAACACAACAATTTATTGACGAATATCAACCACCAATTTACATAAGTGAATGGTATGGATGTCGGCGCGATAATATAACGTGTATTTATATACTGTATATTATATTATTAGATGCTAATTATAAAGAAATTAAGCGTTGTAATTGTTTTTACGCATTTTTCCGTAAAAGTGATAGAGAGCGATTTGGTTCTTTTCATAAAGTATGTATGTTAAATTTAAAAATTAAGCCTTGATTAAACAATCGAAGAAATTTGTTAAATTTCTTTGTCCAATACTATAAAAAATTTGACAGTGTGAAATAGTAATTCGGATAAAAACTGTATTTACTTTACTCAAATATATACATTAATAAATTTTTCGTCTAAACAAGCTCTTTATATTATCTTTATAATAGTCGGGTTTTAAATTTTATTCAAAAGAATATAATTGAAGCTATTATATATGCCATTATTACCTTCATAAATGTTCTTTTGTTAGTGCTGAATTTAAACGAGTTATAGAAACCATAATGATCTCCCTCACTAAGATGACATATTATACTTGTTCCATTGTTCCATAAAATTATTATTCTATAGTTTGATTAATAAAAAAAAAAAAAAGAAAAAAAAAAACAATTATTTATTTTTATATTTTTATAATAATTTATAGGTGCAACATATTTTTAAAGACTATGGTAAAAATGTCAGATATGTGTATTTTTGTTCCATGGGCCAAGGCTTCACTTCACATTTGGAAGGATGGAATGGATACTGTGGTACAAAATTTACAAATGCAAATGTACAAGTTTTCTATCCAAATGATGCACATTTAGATAAAGAGATAGACGAATACCCACAAGAATCATATCATGACCGATGTAAGCAACATTGCAAATTATTATACATGGAATATATTCCCCATTATTCGAAAAATAAAAATTTATATAAAAATATATTTTTAAACTGACTATTCAATGCTTATTTTATTTTAATAATAAAAAATCTACTGGCCGACTTTGGAGCGCTCTAAAACCCCCATAAATTAAATCTAAAACAATTATGGATCAAAATTTTTGTTGAAAGATGCTCTATAATATTAGCCTGAGGTGATTTTGTCCTGAAATTAAAAATAAAGAAGTTATATAACAAAAAAATAAAATTTGTTGCGTAATTTTCTGATATTTTTGTTAATAACTTCTTTATTTTTAATTTTATTGAAAAAGTTACATAAACAAAATTGTTTAACAAGAGTTGCAACCCCACAAACTTGTAGTTAAGCTCCTAGTGATCCACCCACACGCCCCAACAATAAAATTGTGTCCTCTGAAAAACGCAAGGTTAGCCCAAAATAATGTAACATTTCAATGGAGTAGAAAGCAAAAATAGTAATATTATTTCGATATAATATATAACTATGTTTTAATTTTTCAATTATTTGGCTACCTTGGCGCTGTTATATTAATATTTTTTACTTTGTTTTTTGCAAAATCGTTTTTTTGCAAATGTTTGATGAAATTTATTATTTGTTCGATGTTCAATTTTTTTTATTAAACATGATTTAAAATTTGTCTGAACACAGCTCCGGATGTAACAATTTTTAATTTTATAATTTGGATAAAAAAAAAAAAAACAAATTTGTTCGATATTATTTCTACCTTTGTATTCTGATCTTACGGAGCATGGGTGATCTCATAGTTATTTTCGCGGTTATATAAAATTTCACTCAAAATAATATTTATAATTATTATGAATATCAATTGAAGGTTGGTTTTAAATTAAGCATTAATAGTTTATCAAAATCCGATTTTAATCCTTGTAATTGTTTAACATAACGAATTAATTGTATTTTGCGCATCATAAGACTGCCGACAAGCGGTTATTAACTATGTAGAACGTTCTTTAACGATCGCTATTTTGCTTAAAAGCGATTTTTTCTGCCAAATACAGCAAATGTTTCAATATCTACTACATGTTCTAGGTTGTCATTATTGGAGTTCGTGTCACATTTATTAGTATTTATACGTTTTCTAATTGCCTACATGGATTATAATCTCTGATTGCTTTTCATCTAACTTGTGCCGTGCCGCGTTGTTATATTATTTTTTTACTTTTTTTTTTTTTTTTTGTTAAATCGTTTGTTCGTCGTTTGTTTGAAAATGTTGGATCAAATTTGATATTTGCTCGATGTTAAATTTTTTATAAAAAATGGTTTAAAATCTACCTGAACCAACTCCGTAAGTAACTATTTATATATTTTTTTGTTTCTTTTAATCAATCTTAATAAGTTATTATTTGTTCGATAATATTATTCTGTGTGAAATTTTAAATAAACCGCGAAAATAACTATGAGCTCACAGCTGATGCATGCTCAATAAGTGGTGTAAGAATGCAAAGGTTATGGGATTGTAACCTTTCGAAATTATATAAATGATATCGAACAATCGTTTTTCTTTTATCCAACAAATTAAAATTCATTAATTAATGGTAGAGAGCTTTAATTTGTGGTATTCCATAGTATTAATTATGTTAGGTGGGTAAATAAATTTACAGACTTTAATTTTTTTTATTTTGCTTAACCACTTTATTTTATTCTAATTATGCGACATGTTTCGGATGTTAATCAATATTCAACAGTTGATGATTAGAATGTCGCATAATTAGAATAAAATAAAGTGGCTAAGCAAAATAAAAAAAATTAAAGTGTATAAATTTATTTATCCACCTAACATAATTAAAATTCATTAAGATTAAGATGAAAAGCAACAGCAAAAATTTAAAAATTCTTCATGCAAATTTTAAATCAATTCGATTTAAAATTTGCATGAAGAATTTAAATATAATAAATTCGATTATAGAGGGTAGAGATAAGGAGAATCATTTGTGTACATGAAAAAGTATCCGCCAAAAGGCAATAAATTAGGGTGGCGCCACATTAGCATCAGGGTAAATTTTAAAGGAAGCGCCAAATATCTTTAGAGTAGGATAGAGAAATAAACAATACATTCATACTATACCCTTAATTTCCAATCCTGTAATGCATCATGGAAAATGTGTCAAGCGGTCGCGCTACCACGCGTGTGTCAAGCACACTAGCCGGCATCTAAAAAATTAATTAAAAAATTTTATTTGGCCTATACACATAAATAAATGAATAAATATTTTCATAAGATTACTGATTATTAATGATTATTTTTATTCTATTTTTTATAAAAATCATAATTAAAATAATAAATGTAGAATTAATAAGTACATAATATCAGATATCTAACAAAGGTAACGTCGAATTCGTTCTTTCCTTTCATTAAGATTTGTATTGTAAAAAATTTTATTGTTAATGTAATGAATTATTGTTCATTATAATTATTAGGACATTTTTGACAATAATTTCCAGAGTTAAGAATGACTGTGTACCTTAATTACTTATCAGTTATAATCTGAATTATAGTTTAATTACTATTAACATTATTATAAATAATTAATTAATAACCAATTGTAACAAAGACTATGACAAAGCCTAAGAATTAATCAATTTGTTATTAATTAAAGTTGTGAGCATTACAGAAAAATTGAAGATCTATTTATAAAAAAAAAAAAAAAAAAAATCATGTGCTGGGATTCGAACCTAGTCTTCTTACTTGGAAAGCAACCAAAAATAATATGCCCTGCTAATCATCTTAGTATGTATAGATCAGAGGTAACTGATAAACTGCGATTAGAGAAAACCGGTTTAACCGGAGAAATTGAGGTAACAAAGAAAAACAATTAACTGAGGGTTTAGAAATAATTATTATCATTTATTGTTATTATTGAAAGGTGATAATAATTTGTTTAGACAGTAATTATTAATCAATATTTGTAATTATTCCGAGAGTTAGCATGAAAATACTTTAGATGCCGGCTAGTGTGCTTGACACACACGTGGTGGCGCGACCTCTTGACACATTTCCCATGATGCATTGCAGGATTGGATACCTTCTTATATATTATCTTATATACCCTTTGTCTACACCAGCACCATTTTGGTAGGATTTTGAACTGTTATTTACAGATGGACTTTTTTCGATGTTCTACCATATGAGATGACTTTCCTCACCTCTACCCTCCATAAATTTGAACGAACATTTGCAAACAAACGATTTAGCAAAACAAAAAAATTATTAATATAAGACTACCAAGTTCAGTAACGCTTAATTTACAGGTTAAGCTAGTTTTAGGGATGGCCTATCCATCCACATAAGTTAAGTATTTTCAAATGGTTTTTTTTTTTAATTTTCCATTTTATTAAAACGATGTAATTAAAAATTGTAATCTCGATGTAACTAGTATATAAGATGATGTATTATAGATAAAGCTTAGGCTAGGTGCTATAGTTATAAGCCATAGTTATAGTTATAAGTATAAGTTATAAGTGCTATAGTTATAGTTATAGTTATAAGTATTTTATATATATTTTTTGATGAAAATAAAGAATTATTAATTTGAATTTGAATTGAGTTACGCATTTTATGGATATATGTTCTGATACCACTTGATTGATGTGATGACATCATAGATATTATCTATAGTGCCGATTGTGTAGAGATCCACACATAAAATATTAGTGACACGCTATTTGATTTGCGTATATTCATTTTACGTCAAAATATGTTTTTAAGAATTTAAAATGGAACGAAAATTAATACAAATTTCTGATTTTAATAGAATCTGCAGAGTTTGTATGAATAATAAAAAACCGATAATGGTTTCTGTATTTGATGTTTTACTATCAGAATTAATTTCGTATAGTGATTTATTAAAGGAGTGTACTTCCATTTCAGTAAGTAAAAAACATATTAAACTTCGTAGAAAAAACAATATCAATTTTATATTTAATTTTGGGGGTGTGTTAGAAGTTCCTTAATGATATTTGGCAAAAATAATCCAAAGGTTTTAGAGAACGAGATAACTTCCGAAGGAAAATTTATATTTGTTCCTTTTTCTTCTTTTTATTTTTTTAAATGAATGAAAAGTGATTGAATTTTGAATAAAAGTTTCTACGACAATTTTATATCACATAATTTAAGAAATTAAAATTATTCTCGTTTATAATGGTTAAAGTACAATAGTATATTTTATATCTGTGATTATAATAGTATAATATATAGAAATATTATAATTTATATCTCTATATTATAATTTTGAAGTTTATAAGGCGCTTGAGGATAATATTCAAGGGGAGGGGAGATAACGATATCCGTGGCGCCTCGATTTTTTTTTATGGATTTTGGTAAAACAAGCTAAAATAAGTCGAAAATATTCAAGCGCTTAATTAAATTAAAAAAATAAATAATGAATTTTTATTAATAAATAATTTAATGAAAACGGATGGCCTGTCAAGATTGTGCATGCTAAATTTCATTACATTTGCATATTTATTTTTTATTATTATTAGTATTATTTTAGGGGGCCTTATTTTACATTATAGAGAATTTTTTTATATAGGTGTCTATTTTTAGTTTTTATTCTTATTTTTTATATAGGTGTCTATTTTTAGTTCCCAAATCTTAGTGAATATTTAATCATCGTTTAACAGATGATTTAAATTATTTATCTATAACGTTTTGAAGTAAATTTACTATATTACAAAATACGCAGGTGGCTCTTGAAGCTGGGCACGTTAAATGTGTTGTAAATCTATTGTAAACATATCAAATTGGATGTATATGATAAAAAATTTTGATATGTTTTCTAGACCTTTAAAATTTACAGATTTCAGTTGATGATATGTTACCCAAACAATTATGTATGGATTGTTCTAAACAATTGGAATTAAGTTATAAACTTAAAGTACAGTGCCTGTATTCTGAACAATTAATGAATGATTTAATAAAAAATGCATCGACACGTTCTAATGAATTTGACAACGATAATTTATTTGATAATGAAAATACTAAACAAAATTTTGGTAATTATATTGATTATGATTTATCGCCGGCGGTTGAAGTTTTTTTAAAAGGTCACACGAATTAAAAAATAATTAGTTCATAAAACTATAAACCTTAATATATGTTCTGAATAGATAACTTTTTAACAATCTTAAAAATGCTTGAGAACATTTTGATTCAGACTTACCTAGGTATACATTTTAGAAGTCAATCAATTTGAATCTCTGTATTTCCCACATCTCTACAACTACAACCAATCCGCAACCAACATAATGCACGATGGAAGTCTTAAGAATTTGAGTTTTTCTTTGAAAAACAGTTCGATTAAAATATTAAAATTAAATCGGAAATGAATAGGGTTAAATAAAAATTAATTTTCGATTCATCTCAATTAAAACTTATTCAATTGGAATATAGGAATATTGGAAAAGAAAATTATTTCAAGTTCATTCCAAAAAAAAAAAAATTATTTAAATTAGAATCGAAAATTAAAAATCTTTTAAATATTCTATTCATTCCCGATTAAATTTGAATACGATTTAATCGAATATTTTTAGGAATCTTACAAACACCAGTTCTCTTTCCTTAGAAAGTGTCGCAAAGTGAAATTTACACAAATATTGATTTATTGTATGGTTAGATTAAATAATTGGTATTTGCAATCTGATGAGATTGAATTTCTAAAAATAGGACGATGGAATTTAAGGATTTTGAAAGTATAAAATTCAAATAAACTAATTTTATTGACTTCAACCGTTCTTTCATTATTGATATACATTTATAAATATTGCAACTATATAATTTCGTGATCGGAATCATTATCAAACTTTTTTTAGATGATGACTCTACTGGCGTGGATATAAAAGATGAAAACAATATAAAAAACGAAATAATCGATGAATGTACGAATAAAACTACCTCTCCAACGAATTTAGAGAATAAATATAAGTGTATTCAATGTAATGTGTTTTTTAGTAAAAACACTATAGTTAATCACGTCGAAGGAGATCATAAAAAATCAATTCAATTTTGTGAACATTGTGATCAAATATTTTGGTCTGCATCAGGTTTTAAACAACATATAGAAAAACTTAATTCTAAAATTGAAACAATTGATATTAAGAGACATTTCGAAAATATTCAAAATGAATCACGTGAAAAAGAGTATGCTTGTAAATATTGTTCTGAAATTTTTCAAATAAAACAAGATCTTATTACACATGTAAAAGATATTCATAAAAAAACACGAAAATATATTGACTTATGTAAATTATGTAATGAAATCAGTTGGTCGACAAGAGAAAAACGGAAGCATTATTTAATACAACATAAACAATGTTTTTCGTGTTTTAAAGAAAATATTAAAAATTTTAAAGAATTAAAAGAACATTTTAAATTACAGGTAAGTGGTTTATACTACTGTAAAAATGACCCAAGAAACTTATCTATATACAATTAAAGAGCTTATAAGTGACTAAAACAGTTTTGATATCTAATATAGGATCATCCAAAAGGACGAAAAATATCTGCCCCAAAAGGATGTTTATGTGCTTATTGTGGGAAAACACTGAATAATAATTCTCATTATAAAGCACATTTACGAACTCATACTGGTGAAAAACCTTATAGTTGTGATATTTGCGGTATGTATAGAACATACGGTTCATTTTTATCGAAAGTCATCCAAAATAAATAATTAAAAAAATTTTATTTCCTTTATTCTAATTGATGTCTATATAAAATGTTGAAATAAAAATTAGTTCGTAAAATTTACTTTTCTATATACCTAGTCAAACCTGAGTGAGTGAGAACTGGATAAGCGACAGAACTCTACAAGTGAGAGCAAATATCGTGGAACTAATATTGATTTAAAACTTCTAATTTTTTGAATCAGAATTTATGAAGATGTATCCAGTATTTAGTTTTCCATCATTTATAAAGATTTAAGATATAGGGACATATATGCATGCACCGTAGCACGGCCCTATGTTGGCTGTAACACAAATAAGGAGTTACTGAGATTTTATGATCGCAAATTTACGGTCATCCTTCTTCCCCTAGAGGATTGGTATCAGAATGATTTTAAATTTTCACTCACGCCCGGGCTACACCTTTGCACAGATGGGACATGGACAAAAAATTTATCGTGATCGAGAATTTTTGGACCAAGCATAATGGAAGCGATTTCATTAGATTAGTATCCGGACATTTTTCAAACTGATACCTTTGATTTATTGAAAGATTATCAGATCTGTAACATAAAAGGCTAGTATTCTTTTGTATTATTATTATTAATGGACTTAACATTTGCAAATTCACACATACCTAAGCATATATGGTGTTATATTGGTGCGGGTATACATACTAGCAAATACTATTCCCTTGTTGTAATTTCAGGGCTGAGAGACGGCCATTCTGCGGTGCCGGAATGTGTGTCCCTACCTTTAGTTGTGTTAATATCGATTTTTTTTTTAATTTTAGGCAAAAACTTTTCATTATGGTATTCATTACACTGTCACAAAGTTACACATACACAAGAGAAAAATTTTAAATGTAAAATATGTGATCGAAGTTTTCCTTTTTCTGCTTCTTTACGACGACATATTTTATGTCATTCAGACGAACGAAATTTTCCGTGCGATCTATGTGATAAGCGATTTAAATGTAGACGTGAATTAACACGGCATAAAGAAATTCATACAGGTAATTCAACTATATATGTCAACAATAACAAATAATTGAAAAAGAATAGATCTGGTAAACTTTGAAAATAAAGTGTTTGCTATATATTCTTACTATTTTTACACCTATACTTAAGACTCAAATATGATTAAAAAGTATTTTTTAGAGTTTTACACAGATAATAGATTTCGTTGTCTTGCAATATATATAAAATACCTCTTTAATACAGATTTTAATGAAGAAATAAATATAAATATTTTATTTATTTATATTATATACAAAAAATTTATTTTTTCTATTTAATAAAGAAAATGGTAATAATTTTGAAAAAAAAAAATAAAAAAAATGCAGTATTAATTATTTTAATAAGCTTTTTTAATTTCATTGAATTATTAAAAATTATCTCTGTTTTACCTTCAATATATTCGTACACTATTTAGTTCTCAAAATTTTTTGTAACCTTTTTGACGGCACTCCATTTTGTCTCCAAGTTATTTGATAAACTAGTTGTCCACATGTTCTGTGTCAAATACTATTTTTCTGTTTGATAGTAATAATTCATTTTCTAGACTGCTTTAAATTTTAACAAAAGTACGTAAGTGTCCATAATTGCCACTGTTTATTGGTTTTTTATATTAATAAAGATTAATGTTTTACAATATTACAATGGTATTAATTTTTTGTATTTTCATATGATTTAATTTATAATAATTAATTATTATCCCATCATGTCTACCAGGATAGGAACCATTTTTATATATTAGTACTTTTGTCCATGTATTTAATAGTCCATTTTGACGCACTTTTGGCGGCGCCATGCATTTCATGATTAGATTACCTCACTGTATAATATTTTAATTTAGATTTTAATTGCGCCCCTATAAGAAATTACTAGGATCTTTTATTTTTCTTCGGTTATGGGTATATTTTTGATTTCGAATATCCCATAGTTTCGAATTCGGAGCTCCATAACATCCCTGATATGTAAGGGAATTAAGCATGCAAAAAAATCTATGTCAAAGCCGAATTTATAGCCTTCCTATACAGATATTAAAAATTAATTAATGTTTTTTGTTTTTTTTAAATTTAGGTGAACGAAAATATTCTTGTACAATATGTAAAAAAACGTTTATCAGAAGTTCTCATCTTAAAGTACATTTACGAACACATGATGGTGTTAAACCATTTGCGTGCACAATCTGTACTAAAGCGTATACTCGAAAATATATACTGGAAAATCATATGAAAAGTCACAAATAAAAATAAATGAATAATTTTAATAGTTTTATTTATTCTTTATAACTGTAAGAAAAATTTAACAGATTACATGGGTATTTCAGAAGTAAACGATTTTAGTTTAGTTGCACTTTATGCCTGGATATATAGTCTTATTTCTGAACTAATTCTAACTGGCTTCTAATTCAGCTATACAGCCATCAACTTTCTAGGTAATTTGGTGAAGTCGATTTTTTAAATGAGAAGCCCTATTTTTTATTTCGGATTCTGAAACATCGTAAAACTTTACTACAAACAAAATTTTTTTTATTGACCTTAAGAGATCAATTCAAACTGGGCATTTTGAACATTCAAACATGGGCAATTTGTGTTCATAATAGTAATATAATAATTGATATACAATCTAAATACTTTTTCCGATTATATGGCAGGCATGAAGTGCAACTAAACTAAAATCTTTTACTTATAAATTTTATTCTGTCCAAATCTCACGTTTTAACAAATAAATTTTTCAAAATTAATAAAACTAGTGAGTTGTAGATGCCACTTAGAAATATTTGCCCTTAATATTTCATTTCACATCGATTGCAAAACTTGCGCAGCAAAAAAGGAGGCATTTTTGAAAATTTTCGAAAATGGTAAGGGAGTTTGAGAAATATTACAATTTTCTTATCATTTCACATCGATTGAAGAAAACCTCATTTTCCTATCTTGCTGAATAAAGGGTTGACATTTATAGCAATTTTTTCTAGAGAATAAAATTAAAAAATTATAATTTATCTATTTTCTTGATTATTTCACATTGAATGCTAAAAACGTGTCTTTTTAACTCACATAAAAATAAAAATGGTATTTTTGGAGATTTTGACCAAAAAGAAGAAATGCAATAAAATAATTGATTCAACGATTTTGTGCAGGACATTGCTTAAATCGTTGAATCAATTATTTTATTGCATTTCTTCTTTTTGGTCAAAATCTCCAAAAATACCATATTTATTTTTATGTGAGTTAAAAAGACGCGTTTTTAGCATTCAATGTTAAATAATCAAGAAAATAGATAAATTATAATTTTTTAATTTTATTCTCTAGAAAAAATTTCTAAAAATTGAATATATATAAATATAATTTTTAGTAGATTTTGATATATATATATATATATATATATATATATATATATATATATATATATATATATATATATATATATATATATATATATATATATATATATATATATATCAAAATCTACTAAAAATTATATTTATATATATTCAATTTTTAGAAATTTTTTCATTTATTAAAACAAACAAATATATTATTAATTGCTAGCTATTTTAAAACTTAATCCAAAACATTTGGATATTTTGTTTTTCCATTTTGAGCTTCAATAAACAAACAGCTGGGGGTAGACTCTAGAACAGGCAACATAAAGTTGGCCATGTGAAAAACATGATTCCTCCAAATTCACACCACAAACGTGAAGTGTTTGCCTTTGGGCCCTATTGATGGATATCGCAAATTTCTATAATATATATATAAATGATAATTTCTAAAAAACATTGTCGATAGCTCAAAAAATAGGCGAAAACTCGAAAATTGGTATTCTTCATTTTCGTCTTATTTTAGCTTGTTTTATCATAATTAATCGTCAAATCGTTGCGCCCTGGTCGTAATCTCCCCCTAAAATCAATGATATAACGAACGTTTTGTCTGTACTACCAAGTGCATGCAAGAAATATAATCCACCTGCATTATTGGAATATGTCATATACATGTTTTTGCTTAATATCCAATTTGGTTATATTCGATTATACAAATAAACGCAAATCATTAGAATTGAATTGCTCCTCACGTTGCAACTCACGGTCAAACAAATCATGCATCTCACGATTTGGTGCGATCAAACCCAATTATACTAATGCTTTATTTGCAATCGTTTGACACATATATTCAATTATTATCAAAGATTCGTTGTACATTTCCAAGGTAATCAACAAATTGACAGCTAAATTTCCATTAACAAAATGATCCGCCATTCTTTGAATTAATTTCTTACAAAAAATGTGATAAATGAAGAACCGCTGGACCAATTTTGTCCAAACTTCACATAAACCATCAGTCCGAACAAAGCCTAAAAAGTTGGTTTGGATAGGTGAGCCCGTTCTTGAGTTATAAAATTACAACGAAAAGTGGCATTGATTTTTATATATATAGATATAATTTATATAAATTTTCAGGTTACCCTTCAACGATTTTGTGCAGGACATTGCTAAAAATAATTTATATAAATTTTCAGATTACCTCAAAATCTACTAAAAATTGTCGCCCATCTCTCCTACTATATGTCATCCCAATTCTCTAAATATTCTGCTGATACTTCGGTATTGATGAAGGTCGTGCTAAATTGGTAAATAAAAAACGTCCTATTTTAAATGTATTTGTTTATGTTTACGTAAGCTGCTTTTAAATGCAAATGTATTATTACAAACATCGCATGATAACGGTTTTTCCCCTGTATGAATTCGTTTATGTTCAACTAAGTTCTCATGACGAGTAAACTTTTTGTTACAAACATAACATGAAAAAGGTTTTTCCCCAGTATGAATTCGTTTGTGTAAACCTAGGCTACTCTTCTGTGTAAATTTTGCATAACAAACATCACATTCAAAAGGTTTATCCCCGCTATGAATTCGTTTATGTCTAATGAAATTACTATTGTCGTTAAATGTTTTGTCACAAATATCACATAAAAATAACTTTTCTCCTGTATGAATTCGTTCATGTTTTCGTAAACTACTCGATACAGCGAATATTTTACCACAAATATTACATGAAAAAGGTTTTTCTCCACTATGCTTTCGTTTATGGACAACTAAATTATGTTGGTAAGCAAACGATTTATCACATAGATCACATGAAAATGGTTTTTCTCCTGTATGAAATCGTTTATGGCGAATTAAATTTCTTTGATTGGGTAATTTTTTATCACAGACATCACATGAATATGGTCTTTCATTGCTATGAATTCGTTTATGTTCTTCTAAACTTCGATATTTAATAAATGTTTTACTGCAAATGTCACATAAGAATAATTTTTCCATGCTATGAATTCTTATGTGATTATTTAAATATTTTTGTTGGGTAAATTTCTTTTCACAAACATCACATGAAAATGATTTTTTCTTGTGCTTAATTATTTTATAACGAAATAAATCAGTTTGAAATGCAAATTTTTTATCACATATTTGTTCATTGTGAATTAATTTATCTAAATTCGAAGTCTGTGTATTCTCAATTTTATCGCAGTTTTGAATTTTTAAGCTGATTTCATTGCAAAATGTTTGATCATCAGAATCATTCGAATTAGCTCCTTTATTATTTTTATCCTTGATTATAAATTCTGTATTAAGTGAAAAATGTTTTTCTTCATTATGAATTAGCTTATGTTTACGTAAACTACTTTTAAATGCAAATTCTTTTGAACAAACATCACATGATAATGGCTTTTCTCCCGTATGAATTCGTTTATGTTCAACTAAATTTTCGCGACGGGTAAATTTCTTATTACAAATGTAACATGAAAATGGTTTTTCTCCAGTATGAACTCGTTTATGTAAAGATAAACTGATTTTTTGAGTAAATATTTTATCACAATTATCACAAGAAAAACGTTTTTCTCCACTATGAATACGTTTATGTCTAATAAAATTGCTATGGTCTGTAAATGCTTTATCACAAGCACAGCATGCATACAACTTTTCTCCGCTATGAATTCGTTTATGTGTAAGTAAGCTACTTAATTGACTGAATATTTTACCGCAAACATCACATGAATATGGTTTTTCTCCAGTATGAATTCGTTCATGTTGAATTAATCTGCTATTTCGAGGAAAACTTTTATCACAAATATCGCACTTAAAAGTTTGAATTCCGATATGAATTGTTTTATGCTCATTGAGTGTTCTTTGGTTGGTAAAATTTTGATCATACTTATCACAACAAAGTGCATTTCCTCCTGTATGTATTACTTTATGTTCCGTTGTAGTTCTTTTATTAGTATCACAAGAATATGGTTTTTCTTCTAAATGCAATGGTTCATGATTAAGCAAACTGTATTTTTGGGTAAAAATTTTATCACAAATATCACATGAATGAGGTTTATTCCCTGTATGAATATGTTTATGTACATTTAAAGTACTTTGAAATTTAAATTTTTTATCACAGCCATTACACGGAAAATGATTTTTACTGGTATTAATTGTAGTTTGGTTGGTAAATCTTTTTTCATCCGAATTAGATAAAAAAGGTTCTTCAATTATTTCATTAATATGTTCATTTTTAATAACCATTTCCGCATTTACTTCAACTTTACCACTTTCTGATTTAATTAACACTGAATTGCCAGAATTTTGTAATGACATAGTGGTTGGTAATTTTTGGAAAATTTTTACAGTAAATACCTATACAGCAGTGTTGCCGATGGTTCAAGTTAAAATTACCCACTCCATAAAGTCCCATTACCCGTTTATACCCCGCACACTGAAAGGTAGTGTTACCAACTGCTAAAAGCGCGGTAAATTTAAAACTAAATATTAAATCTTGAAGTATTTAAAATAAAAAGTACACAATAATTAATTATTAATAAAATTTATTAAATTATTTTTTTTTTAATAAATTTTTAAAACATAACATTTTTAAGTATTTAGTAAATATTTATTAAATTATACATAAAAAATATTTATTCATCGTTTTAAGAAAATGTAATAAAAAACCTTTACCCGTCTGAGTCCAATTACCCATCATTTACCCATTCAACGTCGAATTACCCGAAAAATGGGTAATTACCCGGACATTGGCAACACTGCTATACACTTTCCTAAGTTTCTGACAGTTTAGTTTGACACATATAAGATAATAATTAAGATTACTTATATATTATCTTAACTTATACATAGTTTTCACTCTAGTTGCATTCTCTTTGATATGACATACCACATAAATGTCAAAAAGACATATGTCAGTATGGTTAGTTTCGTCTAAATTTACATCGGCGGTATTTTGAATTATATTTGTTTGAATATCTTATGTGTATATGATAATTAAAAGCGTATATTTTGAATAAAGTATAATTGTGAGTAGGATAAATATATTTGAATAATAATATAATTGAGTTATATTTATAAAAAAATAAAGCAATGACTCATTTTTTTTATTATAAATGTGTATAAATACGTAAAGTGGACCCTAGACTGTCAATAATATTTACTACATCATTTAATATGGCATAATGTTTAGAATTATATTGTAAATGTTAAACATAATAATAAAATCGTTTATTATTTTATGCAATCTGTAACAAGTTTTAATATGTTGTAATTTTTAAGACTGCTTTCGATCATTTTATTGTAAATTGCTCACCGAATCCAACCATTTAATTAATAAAACTCAATGCGGTTACGTATTGCGTATAGAAAACTATTGAGTTACATATATTGGCAGTTTAAACTAAAGGTCCTCTAATAAATCAAATTATATTTATTTTATTTTAGGTGGATTTTCAATAAACATATTTTCTTTTAAATTACGTAAAAAGCTTAAAAGTGTTTATTAATATTAAATAAAATGGATAACGATGATACATTTAATGGTTTGATTTTTCTAAATAAGTATTGTATACCACCAGAAATATTATCTTTAATATTAAGTAATATTGATACGAAAACTTTATATAAACATTGTCCATTAGTTTGTAAACTATGGAATGAATTTATTAAAGATTTTGTATGGAAATTAAAATGTGAACAACAATTTTTAAATAAACAACAAATACAGTTATTACGGCAAAAGCAATATCCATATAATGTATATCAAATGATTTGTGTATTTAACAAATCATTTTACAAAAATCTAATACAGAATCCATGTGGTCAGAATGCTTTCAATAAATGGTTGATAGATAAAAACGGTGGGGATCGTTTTATAATCGAGGATTGCTCATTGATTGATAGTGATTTTTGTGAAATACAAGACGAAATGGTATCAAGTGATGCAACCAAATGTTTTACAACATCTTATGGTCAATGCAGTAAACTGCAAGTGATAGACTTGTACACACATTTTGGTGGGGGTGAGGTAATAAAACAATTTATTGATGAATATCAACCACCGATTTACTTGAGTGAATGGTATGGAAGTCGACGTGACTGTGGATGCTTATATAAATTGATTGTGATTTTATTTGATTCAAAATATCAACCAATCCATCGATGTAATTGTAATTATTTATTTTGTTACAAAATCGAACAATGGCAAGGTGGTTTTTTTAAAAAAGTACGTAAAACCTAAGTTTCAAGTCTCAATTAAAAGTAATTATTATTTAGAAAATCACAAACTCGCTCTAAATAGTCATGTTAAAAAGAACATTATAGACTAGTTTAAAATCATGATGTATATTTTTTGTCTCTGGGCTGCGGATAGCGTCCTTGTCTCACACACTGTTTTAGGTTTATATTTCTATGCAGGTAAATTTTTAGGCAAAAAACTAAAACATACAATTCTTAAAATTATTTTAATTTTTGTTTTCAAATTCAGTCACTTATTAACTGCTAAAGTTATAACACTAAACAGCACACAGCTTTCCCAGGTGGTCACTCATCCAAGTACTGACTATACCTGATGTTTTTTAAGTTTGGGAATCGGTTTAAAACGGTGTTTACATATCGTCATCAGTGAAGTTCAAAAATTTTTTTCATTTGAAATATTTATATATTTTATGCTTTTAATATGTACAATGTTCGATTTCATATTATTGAAAGAATTAGTATTATACTTACAATTAATTCAAATTTAATTTTATATATAGTATATATATATATATATATATATATATATATATATATATATATATTATATATATATATTTTGAAATAGAATTATAAATATTACTTGGAAAAATCAACCAAATTTTTCCAAGTAATATTTATAATGAGAATGATTTTAAGAATCTTGTATATTACATGTCCAACACCCTAATTGTGGTCGATGGGCTAATGTCATATCAAATTTATTAATTCAGCTGTAACTATAACAGCTCGAAGGCAAATAAATAATTTACATATCCTTATTAAATTTCATAAATTTTCTTATAAATACTAGCGACTTTCCCATTTATCGTAGCTGTATCGAAGAGATCGTTTTCTACTCTGTGCAAAGTTGGTACATTGTTTCAATGCATAGGAAAGGTTATTAAGGCTAATCCTAAATATATACAAAGAATTAAGCCTGGATAAGGATGAAATTTTAATAATAAGTTTTTGCGAAAATAAAATTTAATTATGAATTAGTTATTTAATCAAGCACCTTACTTAAATTATTCAGTATTAAATATAAATAAATAAAATCTGATATGCTTTCAAGCTGTAAAAGTTCCATCAAAGTAAGTTCCGTAGTTTACAGTTTAAATGTGATATTGTGATAAGCAAGAGGGTTAATATTCTATCGGTTTATTTTTATTAATGTCACTCTCTTGGAAGATTTTTCAGATGGCCGTGCCCACAAGCTTTGTTTGGGACTAGTACCGCGTATGAAGATACCTTGAAAGCCAAAATATGAAGGCTATATTATTAATACATATGAGGCAAGAACTCTATTTGGCAGATTTACAAGTTTACGTATTTTTACTATTCTAGCCTCTTGAATTCTAAAATCATCACAAAAATTACTCATCAAATATCATCTGATATAAAGATTTCGTTTCCTAAACTTAAAATTGAGCGTAAGCTTATATAGCTACAATATTTAACGCCCTAAAATAACTAACAGGTTTGAAAATTTATTGATTATCCAGTAAATTATTTAAAATCAAGTATTACCGCTATTCACTGTTAATAATTTAAACGTGAAGTTTGACTTACAAACTGGTTCTAAAAGTGGCTTGATATCCTAGAAAAAATACTAAATCAAATTAACTCCATCAATAAAGGTGTTATGGTCGTTAACCAGAAATATCTCAATTCATCTTCAAGTCATTCGTCGAAAAGATATTATTCTCAAAAAAAAAAAACTTGAGTTCAGAAATCGTATTTTAATTAAACCAATAATCCGTAAAAAAATCTCTTGTCGTTTCTAGAAGTTAAAAACATCTAATTGACAGATAATACAGAGTGCTTTTCTTAACTAGCTTGGCAGAATATCTCTTTAAGCAATGGCGTTAAATAATAAAAAACTATGTATTTACTATTTATAAGATGAGTTTAAACTGATGACTGTTTTAAAAAAAATTTACGGGCCTCCACAGGGCTACTAATATTTCAAGTAAGACCGTATACCCTCTGATACCTCATCTAAAATTTTTTATGGCATCTGATTATAAATTGGTAAAAAAATGACCAAGCTATGGTACAAATTTTAAAAAAATAATTTTGTTTAGTTTAATAATTCCACTAAATTACTTCGAAATATTAGTAATAAAGCTGAATTTTTTAATACTTATATTCCCTGTCATTGCTTACGGAAATGTCTTATGGTAGTGAAGTATAATTCCTGAAAATAATCAATTTATTTTAAATTTCGATTCGTTTTTGTTTCGGACAGTATGTGAAATAACTAATGAAAAAAGTGAAAAGCAAATATATATTCTTTGTCGAACTTATAGCACAAAAAAAAAAGATTTTAATGAAAAGATGTTTTTCAGATGGTTATTCAAATAATTCTCAATGCAAGAAATTAGATGTTGTATAAAAATTGTTTATTTTCAGGAATTTCTTTATCATAAGACCATTTGAGTAAGTTTTGAGAGTGAATGTAAAAAATAAAATGCATTTGTATTATTATTTTAAACTTTGTAAATTACCATCGGCGTTGTAAATTCTTTAAAATGAGGTATTGAAAAGTCTAGGGCCCTATTTAAAATTTTCAAATTGTAATGGCTCTTGAATGTACGTACACATCATTTAATTGTCTTTATATTTATTGGCTTAGTAATATTATTTTAGGTGTTATGATACGGGATTAATTATTATTATTATTTATAGGTTGAATATGTTTTTAAAAATTATGGACCCAATGTAAGATACATATTTTTTTATCATATTGGTCAAGATACACAATTTTGGGCTGGACATTATGGTAGTAAATTTACAAATTCTAATGTTCAACTTTTTTATCCAAATGATACTTCTAAAGACCACGTGATTGATTTACATCCACAGGACTCTCATCACAAAGGTTGTAAGCAAATCAATAATTGTAAATCGCCCATCTATAATTTTGATCGAACATTACAGGTATCGATAAAACATTACAAAACTAAATATTTGATTTGATTGCTTATCAACTCTAAATATTTTAAATCTATGTCATAATGGTTCAAATTTTCACTTAGTATATTCGAAAATTTGAGTACCTAAATACATACATTAGTTTGGCAAATGATACTAAAAAAACTTATACGAAATTCAGTCATTTTTAGCTACCATATTGAAGAAAGTGATGAAAGGGGAGGAATATTTTGTCAATTTTTAAATTATGAAAATACTCATATTAATAATGCCGATAGCGCTAGTAGCATGTTGAATAATTATATTTATAACATTGAAGGATATCCGAAGGAATCCGACAATTGCAAACTAAAAATGAAGATGATATCCTTCAATGTTATAAATATAATTATTCAACATGCTACTAAGGCTATCGGTATTATTTATAAATATATTTCATTTAAAAAATTATTATATATATACAAATTTCATGATTTTGAGAATATAAAATTAAAAGAAACCCAATCACTAATATCATATTAAAAAAATTACCAAGTAACCAAGTACTATTCTTGACAGGTGATGTGAAAATAGTAGGTGTGTAGAATACGTTTTTTCTTCAACTTTTAAAATCAAGATATGCTAAGAATACTATATACCGTTTTAGTTTAGTTTTAGTTTAGTTTAAGTTTAAATGTTTTTGCAATGCATTACATAACTTTTTGTAAACGTAAAAAATGCAAAGAAGAATTTTTTTCCATACATGAGGGATTAAAATTCAGACTGGTTTCAAAGCACCTCGTCTTTATTTGAGTTTAATTGATTACCTTAAATTTGTGACTTTCTTCGATATCAGTTTTGATAAGCAAGCGCAGATTTACAAACGCAGAATAATTTTAAATTAAAAGAATCAAGCTTACATCAAAATGGTGGATATCCGGAAGTCTGGAAATAGGCATGCACAATGCGCTATTTTATTGAAACTGATAAGTGCTTGTAGTTAGTTTAATTTTAGGATCATTTGTCTTTCTACTCTGTGCTAACTATACAGAGATGTAGTATACTTGACAACAACAAAAAAAAGCATCGACCTGAATCTTTTATTTTATTTACAATTACAAAAACACGATTTTTATTTCGTATTTTATAATTTATTCAGTTTAAAATTTAAGGTTTATTTAGATAAACAAAAGTAAATCTGATAAAGGTCTTAAAACATCATAAAAATTGTGTATTTTGTAATTTTACATAAACATGAAAGACTCAGGACGGTGCGTTTTTTTTTTTAAGTTGATTCTACTTTTTTGTCGTTATTATTGTTTTTATATAGTTTATAACTATAGCTTTATTTTACCTCAATAAAAATTATTTTTAAAATCAAAACCAGTGTTGTGTCTCAACCATTTCAGAAGTAACATTTTTTCCCATTTATTTCTACATTTTTCCTTTGAACAATTGAAAAGAACTAGTGTCCGAATGAAACTAGTTTTTTCATCTAAAACTGAACCTTAATTTTGGATTCTTTCCCTGTTTCGACCGAAACTTACATTTAAGATCATGTTTTGTGTGAAAAATAACCTCATTCGAAATAATGTAGTATCCAAATTGACACCAATCAAAAGAAGCAAAATCATCTTACGTGTGAGCCCGGGCGGAGCAAAATCACGCTTCGTCTATCGCAGCTCAGTGCATTGAAAATATTCGATCGTAGTGCAAAACTTATCTAATATAGTTTTCGTTTCGGTGGGATGACAGCCGAAATCGAAAATTTGGTTACACACTAAAAATTACCCCTTAATTCTATGAGTATAAATTTTTGTAAATGGTTTCTAACAAAGTTTCATCTTTGCTAAAAAAAAATAACAAAGAAAAGCTAAAGAAAATGAGAAATAGGGTCCCGCAAAAAATTTTTATTTTGATATATATTTTGTCGTTTGTTCTTGTTTGTTCGCTATAAATAATTGATTGTCCTTAATATGTTAAATTTAAAAAAAAAATTAATTAACACACTCTTAAATAGGCGCTTCCCCATCCACCCGTCAATCCGTCTTCCTTTAAATCACCTATTATTTGTATAAATAGTAATTTTAATTAGCTAAATACTTGTATTCAGGAAATTAGTGTATTGCGCATGCGTCAATATATGCGAGTACGGTATAGACGAATGCACGGCTATATAAACAGGTTTGGAAAGTCCATGTTAAAAAAGTGACAAAAAGTATAATTAAAGCTTGCACTTATAAATTGCCTTGCATGCAAGTAGAGTCACAGAATATATGCAGGTTGATAAATATATATAAACCATATCAAATCAAATTATAAGACAACAAGTGACCGTTCTGATTTAAGTGTATATTTTGCGGTAGAGTATACTTCTCACCACCAGCTACTATTGACAGTACCACTTCTAATGCACACGTATTAATTAATAACACTAACACTCGGAGACTATATCGGTAAAAAATTCTCTGTTCTCATTTTAAACACACACATATATACATAGTTTTTATATACACGTTAATTTATTAAGATATATGAGTAAAATCGTAAATAAATGAAGTAAAATAATTTTTAATTTACTGGTTTATAGAAAAAATTTTAATTTACATGTTTCATTTCTTTTACATTATTCTAGACGGTTCGTAGGTTCTTTTGAAGTAAAATTTCTGCTTTATATAGTTCTATATACAGTGATGGATTACCGCTTAGGCCCGTGAGGCCCGGGCCTAGGGCGTCACGTTTTGGGAGGGCGGCAAAATTTTCAGAACGTTAAAATTTGAGAGCCGAAAAAATATACCAAAAATTAATTTTTAAATTGGTTCTGATTTTTTTTTAATTTATAAAAATTTCCTATGGACTGTAATTAATTCATTTTTTTATTGACTTTTCAATTTGAGGATGTATTATTCATATTTTGATGGAATTAATTATAGTCTATCGAATAAGGTTATTAAAAAGAAACAATCAAATTGATAAGCTTCTTTGAGAATTACTAAATTACTTTTGTTTTTTCTATAAGGTTACTCTTACATGTATAAAGCATTTGAAATTACTTATACTTATTAGTTTTTGAATTTAATTTTGGTGTTAAATGAAAATATGTATGAATTAACATTTGACATTCATCTGAAATTCGAAACATTCTCAACTTCCTGCTAAGAAAATTGACAATTTTTTTGTTTATCTGATTCGAAAAAAAACGGTATTTTTTATAGCTGCAAAAATATTGAACTATATTTTTAAATTTCAACAAATTTAAGAAATTCTGAGACAAGAATTTGTTATAATAAAATCAAAATATATATAATTTTGCTGACCAAAAAGGGCGGCGTATCAGACAGGGCCTAGGGCGGCAATAAGCTTAATCCGCCACTGTCTATATATTAGTAGACAAATGGCAAAAGACTATTTATAAGCTTTGTCATAAGTTCTCCTGTTTTAGTTAATAATGCCATTTTGAAGTAAACTTTTTTAAATTTGTTTAAAATTTCTGCTTTTTGTCATTCTGTATGACAATAGACAAATGGTATACGACTATTGTCTTATTTACAAGCTTTGTTATCAGTTCTCGTGGATTCAATTTATAGTATCTGTAGTGGCAGCATGCCCTTATAATCAAAATAAGTCAAAAATCGACTCTAAAACGTTCGTACTAACACAAGAACACATATTTTCATGTACAGGAACTCAACAGTCAACAGTTCCAGTAGTGCATACGTAGCCATTCATCCAACACGCAGTGTTAGCATTCGTCACATATGTATCGTACAAAACACATAATTCAGAGTGTTGTACGATTGAACATATGACACTCACGATACGCCACCATTCCACGATAATTCAGTAAATTCAAGATAATTAACTGAAAATGATTTTTTTTCAAATGTTACCGCCGTTTATTTTAATAATTAAAATATAAATGTGATAATAATAATAATCTGCTTGAAAAATTACTTAAATAATTTGAAAATTGTACTGAGTAATAATAAAATCAATAAAACTGTATTAAAATTTGATTTAATATGTAAAAAAGTTTTATATGTTCAACAGAAATAATTTTATTGGATAAATCTTTATTCGTATTTTAGCGCTGAAAATTATATCATGTGTCGTTCAAAAAGTACCAACAAGTAAAGTCATTTGTTTCAAAGTTAATTAATAAACAAAATTGTAAAAAGTATTCTAACACATGATTATTAACAAGTAATTTTTAAGTTCGAAGAATAAATAATAAACGACGTACAATTGAGTCAAATTAAAATATAAATCAAATTATAAAAACTCAAAAATAAAAATATAAATCTTTACGAGGGTTAAATTAAGTCAGTTAGATCTAAGCTATTAGCTAACCAATACCAATCCATAGAATGAATCAATTTTTGACTTGATGTGAATGCGCCATTATATATTAGATAAAGATCAGTATATAAATTCTTCTTTTTGTGTTCTGACGTTTAGAAAAATCTTAGGTTAAAACATTATTTATACATTGTCAAATAAAATGTCAAATTTATTTTATTGCCGACTATGTGGATTAGAATTGCCAATACCTTGTATAAAAACTTTAGAACAAATAAAAGATGAAAATCTAGACACAATTATTTATCAATGTTTACATATTAATTTAAATTCAAATGATGTGTTCCCAAAAACTACTTGTTACAATTGTTGCAATGTTGTATTTGAATATCATAACTTTCTAAACAAAGTTCAAAACGTTCAAATTAAATTACGCGAAATATTTCTTGAAAATGCATTAAACGTTACAAATATTAAAACAGAAACAAATTTTGACGTGAAAAAAAATTGCATAGATGTATCGATTTTTTCGAATGTTGATAACAAGTCGTCAAAGAAAATAGAAAATAATGTCAATTATGAATTGAAGTCAGAAATCGATGATTTATATATAAGCCCGATAACTTCAAATGAAATTGAAAAACTTAAACCCACAGATTTCACAGGTAATTGTGAAAACATATTTATAAATTTTCTGAGATCACTGATCTATATTAGATAATTTATTACTTAAGAGTCTTCATGAAAGTAATTATAAAAATATTGATCATTATACTAAGAAAATTTATGTTTTTAAAAATTTTGTGTAAAAAATAAGATAACTCTTTTGTACCATTGAAATCATTCAAAAAATACCAATTAAATCAGTAAACTATTTATTTTAATAACTATTCATTCAAATTTAATTTATGAGCATTATTAGGAATTTTGAGCCTCTAAAGATAATACTACAACAATTCGCGGTTACTAAAGTTTAATCCTACATAAAGTGTTAAACAATTAAAGGCATTAAAATCAGAAATTTCTTAATCAAATTTGTACAATACATATACACATTATCTAAAATTTAAATTAACGTAGTTATACGACACTATTTTCACGAACAAATTAACCAAAAAATAATCAGATTTTGCATTTACAATCTTAACATTGTGGCACTGTGATTATGAAAAATACTTTTTTTCGAAATTAAATTCTTTTCCATGACCGCCGTTTTCATGTAATATTTGAGGTTTACTACACTATAAGTAAATTACAATTTATAGACCGGTAAAATGAAGTTGTTTAAATCATAATAATTTTTTACGAATTTTGGTAAAATAAGACGAAAATGAAGAATACCAATTTTCGAGTTTCCGTCTACATTTCGAGTTATACATGGGTAGTTTAATCACAGGTTGAACGTGGTGACCGAAAACCAACCCGACCTGTGCAAACTAAACCCCACAAATCCATGGGTAATTTAATCACAGGTTGAACGTAGGGACCAAAAACCAACCCGACCTGTACAAACAAGACCCCAAAAACTCATGGATTAATAACAGTTGAAAATGGCCTACATGTATTTTTAATAGTTGTATTAAATATACAAGTGTTGATTTTTTTAAACGAATTAAATTGCGGTTATTAGTGCTTGAATTGTGTTTTAATTATAGTCTTTTAACAAGAAATAATAATTAAATTTTGTAAAATGTTTTAAATTCTGATATTTATGTGATATAAACACGATAATTTCTAAAATAAGTGTCGATAACTCGAAAATTCGGCAAAAACTCGTAAATTGGTATTCTTCATTTTCGTCTTATTTTGGCTTGTTTTGTCAAAATTAATCGAGGCGCCACGGATATCGTAATCTCCCCATAAATGGGCTAATCAGTTAACAATATTTTTTATCTATAATATTGTAAATGCAGAAATCAACAACAAAAATGTATAATAATTGTTTTTGTATTCAAATATGTCGAATTAAACCCTACCATTTAAAGTTTCGATTCGGTGTTGTTTACGGCAGAAGGTCAAAAAACTACTTAATATAATAAATTGAAAAGCAAATATTTTGTATCTTTGTCAAACTTATTGTTAACAGTACGGAACAAATTTAAAAGGATGTCTATTAGTGGAAGCTGGGTTGATTATTTTTTTTATTCAGTTCATAGACCAATGTAATGTTTTAGAAGAATCGTCGATAATAAAGGAAGAAAGTGATGTTTATTGTGAATCTATAACTGATTTAGAAGAACACATTGAATCAATACATGGTGTTTGCGAATTTTCTGAATCAGAAACATTACCAGATATAGAAAGTAAAAAATTAAAGTCAAGTATGTGTTAATACACGAACTCATTAGAGAATTGAAGTTAATTGTGAGGATCTCAAATTTTCAGATAAAAAAGGCCTTAGTAAAACAAAAAATGTAAAGAGACCTTTAGTTAAATATGATTGTGAAAAATGTGGAAAATCTTTTAAGAAAAGATCGCATTTAGAAAGGCATCATTTTACCCATATTGAAGACAAACCAATCAAATGCGACCAATGTGGAAAAGGGTAAAGTTGTATTTATATATATTTATTGTTTAATACTTAAAATTGTTTTTCCACGAATTTGAATATCATTTTTAATATTGAATAACATTCTTTTTGAAACATTTTAGCACCAGCCATTCTAATCACGCTGATTATTATTATTAGTATTTTGGAAAATCATTTTTTTCCAAAATTTAAAATAGCTATCAATATTTTATTTAACTTATCAGCTCTTTTAAAATCTTTTGAAGTTTGCAAATTAAAAGCTCAAAAATATTTTGTGATCTATAATGATTTGTGCTAAATATTGAGAAGAATTATACCACATTAATTATAGTTAAAATAATATTAATTTTTCAAATTTTAATTTGATTACACTTACCTTCAGAAAGTTAAAGTATAATTTAAAATAATATTTTAACCCATTTGCTTTTAAGATAGTCGATAATTGTTCAATTTGAATGTACAAGTCCTACTCATTTTTGAAGGAATAAAAATTCACATCGTTAAAAATGTAATATCCTTAATAACTGTCTATTAATAGATAAAAAACATTGTAACATCTAGTATATTATATATTTTTAACCCCCGACGAAAACGGCAAAAACGACGGGGAGTTATAAGTTTGACATGTCTGTGAGTGTGTCTATTTGCGTAATCGTAGCTTCCGAATGAATGAATCGATTTTGATTTTTTTATTTGAAAGGTGAGTTATTCGGGATTGTTCTTTGTTTGATGGAAATGGACCCCCGCCATAAAATGCCGGATTACATATTTTTTCACAACTCCTTCAATATGGGTAGAATAATATACACTATGACAAATTTTAAATCCAAGATGTGTCGGGGGTTTTTTAATTTTGAATTCATACTTGTTATTAATTAATTTGTAACATCCCAGTAATATTTTAGATTTTTACAATCAAAATTTAATAATGACAAGTTTTTCTTTCGAGCATATAATCTTAGTTAGCTTTAACTGGTTACTTCTTTTTATTATTGAATGTGTAGAATTTCTAGGCAATCTAATAATTTTATTATTTCAGATTTAAACATGCTGAAGCATTAAAATCACATTTAAGAAAACATTTACCATCACAAGTAAAAAATCGATACAAATGTGATGTTTGTCATAAAATGTTAATTTCATCAACGGGTTTAATATACCATAAAAAGATTCATGAAGGTGATATAATATTTTTTATTTATCGTTGGTATAACATCGACTTAAACAAAAAATTATTTTTATTTAAATAGGAGGAAACTAAATAAAAAAAGATCGATTTAATTTGAATACTTATAGTGAAATTTTCAGAAGGAAAAAAATTTATTCATTATACCCTGAAAACTCATTTACGTATTTTGAAACAGCATTGATAACTCGAAATTTGTTCTATCGAGGAACTAAAAATATTTTTTAGTTTATTTGATACTAAACATTTTATTTTTATGTAAACAGGAACTTATGAGTATGTTTGCGAAGTATGTGGGGCTAAATGTCGAACACAACGAAATTTAGTTGTTCATCGTCTCATGCATCAAACAGAAACACCATTCCATTGTGAAATATGTACCAAAGCGTAAGTTAAATATTAGCGTAAGAAATGAAGCAGACAAAAAGTAAAAAAATCTAAATGAAAAAGTACAATGTGTTTTGTGAACCCATAGTATTCTTAGAAAAAAAATACTGGATCTTATATTTTAGACTATTTTAAGTATCTTGAAATTTTTTCTTAAACCTTACCGTTTTTAAAATAAAATTTTTTATAAAAAAAAAAAAATACTTGATGAAAATTTTATATTCTTGTGTGGTTTTTATAAAAAATTTCCTTAAAGACCTCTTATCTTTTTCACCTAACCTTGCAGTTTTAGAGATATTAGCGTTATAAAATAAATTTCACATTTTTAGGTTAAAATTCACAACAAGGTAAACGATTAGTGTGAGGGTATATTCAAACATTTGATTAGAAAACCATTGGATTATATATTTTGGAATTTTTTTAGCACTTCATTGCCTCTTTTTTACTGTGGTTTTTGTTTTTTGTGCTTCTTAAATCATTTAATTTTGATTAGTTGTGAGATCGTGCTTGATTTTTAATTTTTTTAATTTTAATTATAGTAAAAATATATATAATAAATACTACATAAATGTTCTGTAACAATTAACTATTTATTTTTTGTTGTTAAAAATTATTAAACTAAATTATACTTTATAATAGAAAATTTATCAAAATATATTTTATACCATGTGTTTTATACCCTATAGGTATATAAACCAATATTCTCAGCACTTAGCTGATTTTGTTTTGTTTATAAACTGAATAATTAGTCTTGCTTTAGATGAATATCCAAGAAGCAGATATCTCGGTTCCCAGGATATTACCCAGAAGTATTTTTCTCGAAAATGACTAGGTAAAGAAAAAAATTGGTCAAGATAAAAATCGAATGGTTTTCTCGTGATATATTTGAATCAACCTCACATCAATCGTCTATTTTTCGATAATCAAATTTTAGGAGTAAAATACAATTTTTGTTGGTACCAAAAAAAAAAAAAAAACCGTCAAATGAAAGAAATCGAGAGGCTAAAGGTTTTTAGCGTTGTCCAAAATATAAGATAATATATAGTATATCTTGATCAAATATTTGGTATTTATGCGTTATACACTACAAACACTGTTAGTAGTCTCAATGGTGAAAAAATAATTCTGTTATGGATTAGCAATTCACTGCTACAGTACTCTATAGAAATAAATGGTGTCATAAGCCGCCACCGTTTGTGAGTACTGGCGTCTCTGAGGTAAGGCACTCAGTAAAATAATTTATAAACATTACTGAGGATCGGGGTTCGATTTCCGTTCTCGCTACAATTATTATTTGTGATGATGGGTTCGTGTATTGCAAGTATGCATAAAGTATGCGTAAAACAGGTGCAATCAGCCAGACGAAATAAATGAGAAGCTGGAATATTTAGCAACTCTAGAGATTGGCCAATCCATAATTTTCGTACTTAAGTTCTAATAGATTCAGAGAATATAATACATCTGACGCGGCCTAGAAAGACATAAGAAGATTTATGACAAAAAAATTTAATTGTAGCAATGATTTTTTTCGTTGGAATAGAAAACTTTTGAATAAAATTATTTTATTTGAAAACATGGCTGACAGTATACTAAACTGCGTTCCGTTTTAAACACTAACCAGTATACCTGCAAAAAACGGCTTCGCAGTGTTACTAAATTTACGTCATACCTTACAGTGGTCGCATTGCATAACGAAATATACTCTTGAATACAACGTAATATTAATTGCCCACTTTTTATAAACAAATTTAAACTAAAAATTCGAAATATTTTTTTGTAACGCTGTTATTTTAAAAACTGTGAGGTAGGGGGAATAAAGTTAAGAGACAAAAATTGTTTAAAATTGTCCCAAATGTCAGCTCCAGTGGATTTTAAATCGAATATTTTGCGCTTGGTCTCATAACAACCCATTTTGAATATTTTTTGTTCCTATCTTAAATGACTCATTTCTTACACTATGTTTTAGATTCTACGTGTGTTAATTAAAATATTTCATAATATTTTAATTGCTTTCAGTTTTAAGACTGATTACGGACTCAAGAAACATCAATTAGTTCATAGTGAAGTTAAACCTCATATTTGTGATATATGTGGACAAAAATTTAAAGAAAAACGACGCTTGGTTCGACATCAAAATTCACATTCCACAGAGTTACCATTTGAATGCAGTTATTGTAAAAAATGTTTCAGAGAAAAACGTTTTCTACAGGTATACAAAATATTTCAATTCATATTTAATATAAGAAATCGTAGTAATTGTATCTGATTTAGCAAACATCCAATTTCAAATATATAAATAAAAATATATACTATAATAACTGTTATTCAAATAAAAAAGAAGTACAAAAATACTCAAAATAAAATTGTATTTTATAATTATATATAAACATTTCTCTGAAAAATACATTTAAAATCAACTTTCGTTTGCCTACGCATCAAAATTTCAATTTAAATGCAGTTATTGTTAATAGCTAATTTGCAAAAAATATATTACCAATTGCTTTTTTTTTTTTACATAAAAAAATATTCCGAACACACCATTTGGTGATTGTTACGCGTTCTACAATCTGAATTCAAAATTTTCGCTTGTCTATATGCTGAATGAATAATAAACTTAATTCACCCACACATAAAACATTCTCAAGACGTTAGATCGAGAGATCTTGGTGGAAATTTCTACCTTCAATATGTACGTAATACATTTATTTAAGACTTATGGTAATGTGAACTGTTTTGTTTATTTTGTGCTGAATTATACATTTTTTGAACAGTGCGGTGGATTTCTGAAACACTCCGCATATTATATAAAATTTTATTCATTATAAGCTGCATATTCGTAATTTCAGTGCATTTATTCTATTATGCCAATGACAAATATATATATATATATATATATTTATATATATATATATATATATATATATATATATATATATATATATATATATATATATATATATATATATATATATATATATTTATAAATTTAAAGTGTTATGCCATGGTGTTTTCTTATCCTTGTATGTCGGAGTACTCAAATTTCTTTGGCTCACACATTGTTTTAATATATTGTAAGTTTTCGTAATCATTTTCCATAGGAAAAAAAGCTAAGAATTTACTCAACAACACGGTGTTATTGTTTTTTTATTTTTAAAAGATTTAAGTCAGGGAGGTTTGTGTATTATAATGCGTACATACGTTTTTTTAAATGTTCTATATATGTATGATATGTATATATAATATATATGTTAATTTTTGTTAGGTTTTATAATATGCACGCACACCAATACTTTATAAGTTTCAACAATAATTTATTTTAAACTGTAAACTAGTACGATTAAGTTGCTGAGGAAGTCCTAATAAAAGGACGAAACGTTCAACTAAAATCAACACTTAGTTTGTAATTTATTGTCCTGAATCCCTGTGGCCAATTTTAGTTATTTATTAATTTTCTGGACGTGAACAAGATTTTAATATTTATATATATAATTTAAGATAAATAGTGAAAAGTTATTCTACCTAAATGTAAATGTTTAAGGAGATGCAAATTTTGAGAAAGGCTAAGAGTGTGAATACAATTTTCTTATTTTATCGAAACGTTTCGTGATCAGCATGGAACAATTTATAACTAAAAATCTAATAAGATGGTTCAAATTATTTTTCGGCGAATATTTAGCGTCATTTTCAAGAAACAGCCATTATCGAGACATTAACCATTCTGTGGAAATATTTTTATAAAAATACCGTATCGTATAAAAGATATAGAGTTTGTTTCATTTGTAAAAAAAAAGCATAATAACGAGTCTTTACATGACAAATCAAATTGAACTGTAATTAATAAAATATATTTTAAGGTCTAATAAAGACGTATTTTAAATTAAAATTTAAAATAGATATTTATTCGAGAATTTTACAATTGTTATTAAGATATAAATTATTTTTTAATTATATCGATTTCATATTGGTAAGAAATCACTTATGTATGACATTTGTGATAAAACAGCATGTACTAAATGATTTATTCAAATACGCATATTATTTATGATCATATAGGCGAATTAAGAAAGAACTTACTTCTTTTTATAAGTTACCTAAAAAAATGTATATTTAAAATAGCGGTCTTAAGTTAATATAAATATTGATGATCATATTTTAATAATAATATAAATATCGATGACTATACAATTTGGTATTTTTTAGTTCAGTTAAGCAGTTACGGAGGCGCTGGCTCACTATGCCGACGTGTCGATTTTTTCAAATAACTCGTCATATGAATTAGCAATCTTTATATTTATGTTTTAGGTATAGAATACAGCATCCAAATTACAGCTCGCTGCCTGTATTTGTTTTATTATAGTTTACTTTATGATGACAAGACGGGGGAAATAGATATACCAAAATGACAAGACGGGGGAAATAGATATACCAAAAATTTGTTAGTGCCGTTTTTTAGCATTAAAAACTTTAGACCAAATTTCATATATCATCTTATATATTTCATATATGAGGATATATGAAATATATGTAAGGCGGGATTAATAAATATTCTAAGATTATCGCAATAATTGTAATTTTTCTAAAATTTACCTGCACCAAAATAATAAAATAGTAACCACCTATTAAATTAATATGTGTAGCAAGGAGACTTGTAGTACTCCAACAGTAAGGGCAAATATAGATGATGACGTATTATTTTTTTTTTAGTCTATCAAAGGTTAAATTATTTTATAAACATGTGTTTAATAAAGTAAATTAGTCTCTACCGGCCGTTCTAATGTGCTTTTCAGCTAAAAAATGATATGTTAATAATTTAACAAATAAATAAATTTAAGGTTCATCTTCGACAACATACAGGAGAACGACCGTACTCATGCAATGAATGTAACCATCATTTTACGAATTCTTCAAATTACATAAAACATATGAGAGGTCGACATGGAAATTACAAACCTATTAAAAATGGAATCATAATGAGAAATGCAGTTGTTTCTTAATTTAATTTTCAAAATAAAACAATTTTATATTATTCAAAATAAATTTTATTTATCTTCAAATCTTTATTTATAAACCAGTTATAGATTATACATGATTCAAAAACTTGATACATGTAGAATACATTATGAACGTAAAGTGATTGCAGAATAATTACGTTGTTTCATCTCATTACATTTGGATAATATTTGAGTTATTTGTTCCTAATAATAGTGTATCATATTCATATAACTATGTGTGTATCTTTCTGAAACCTAAAATTGTAACGCATTGCGCATTGACTAAAAACAATTTATAACAATTATTAAACACTAAGATTTTACAGTGTTGTTTGAAATTTTAATATAAGTATTGGAATTTAGTGAGCATTAATGATAAAGCGGTGTGGCCCACATTTCGTTTCTGGTGATGAGAGGATCGTACCGTAAGTAAAGTCCACCGCTCACAAGGATACTAGTAGTAGATTACATAATATCCGCTGTATTGTGTAAGATTCCATATATGATACATTTTATACCTATGATGAGATCCCGCTGATAGTTCTTATTTTAATCCGTAGTTAGACTCGGTTTTATGGTCAATTTACTTCTAAGCTACGAAAAACTGTTAACGAGAGCAAGCAATTTGCTATAGATTTTTAAATCTCGATTTTACCAAACCAACAACTTTCATCAATGAATTCGATCAAATCTATTGAAGGATTTTATAAAATATCATGCAATTAATTGCATACTTATAAATAAAATTTAAATAATAAAATACAAAAATATAATTAAGGGAATACAAGGCAAAAATCGAACGAGTAAAATTGTGTACACGGTTTTATAAAACAATATTTGTATCTTAGATGAAATACTGCTTGATATGAAAAGTATGGTGCAGCGTAGATTGGCAATGTTAAACAAATATCATAAAAATTATATATAATACTACTAGAATTAGTCCAGTGTTTTTGGTTCCATTTGTCCATAAACGTGAATTTGTCTGAAATTTTGACAATGAATAAGGAATATTATTTATTCACAAGAGGTGAGAACCACCACAATTAGGGGGATGGTGATTAAAAATTAAATAAAGTAATCAATAGAATAATTTTAGGCAAAACGTGTTCTGAAAAAGTTTTTCGAAAAATCAATACTATTCGAGTTGTTGAAAACGTTATTTTTTCAAGAAAACTCAAATTTTCAAATGATTTTTTACAAATAACTCAAAACTTATTATTTTATTAAAAAAGTGTAATGACCATAATTGTAGTCACTAAAAATTTGAGAAATGTTTTGTTATGTTTTTCAATGTAGACCCAATAAAAATTAAGTTATTCAGATCATTGAAGCTTGGTCAGATTTTTCCAACAAAAATGTAAAGATTTCTATATTGAATTATGAAAAAATTTTACTTCCTACGGGGAAATTGTTTAGAATCTCTTTTGAAATACTTCAAAACACCTTTGAAATGCGTTCTAAAGTCTAGTATGAAAACTAAGAAAGTTATAACGAAAATATTGTTAGTTATAAAAAAGCCTATTATATGAAAAAAATTTGCATTGAAACCCATTTCATTGCTACCGTAATTGGAATTAAATGGTATACATTTACAAATGACTTTATTTTAACATTAAAAAAAAAAAAAAAAAAAAAAAAAATATATATATATATATATATATATATATATATATATATATATATATATATATATATATATATATATATATATATATAATATACTAGCAAACCCGGCGAACTCCGTTTCGCCACCAGATGGCTTCGTTTCGTTTGGTTTCCCAACTCGTGAACACGCAACGTATAACTGCCCATGTGAAAAACAATGATTTTCTAAATTTATCCCGCAAACACTAAGCGATTGGCCTTGCGACTTGTTAATTGTCATTGCGAACGCAAGGCGAACTGGAAATTGCAATCGTTTGAAGTCAAACGGAAGATCAGTCGGAATCATTGGTATTCGAGGAATACATACATTTTCACCTGCGTACTTTCCGTTAATAATGGTTGCCTCAATCAAATTCGGCATAAGTCTTTTTACCGAAAGTCGAGTACCGTTGCAAAGTCGCGGTGGATTCAAATTACGCAATATCATAATAACTGTACCAACTTTGAGTTGCAATTTATGTGGTGGAAATCCTGGTAACTCCTGAGAGTTCAAAAACTCCGTTGGATAATTTACTACATCATCGGGATTTGTTATGGAATCAACGGATTTGTATTTCACCAAATCTCCAGCAATTTTTGATTGAATGGTGAAATTCATTGCGTGTACATCATTATTCTTTGCGGCAAGAATTGCTCGTTGAGTTAACCAAGCATAATTCTGATAATTCTCACTAATGTTTGGGAAAACATTTTCAATAAGAGCTAATTGAGAGTCTACAAATCGGCAAAAGTCGTTGGTAAGAGTAATTAATCCAAATGTCGCATCAACTGGGACTTTTCCATTTTGAATAGCTAACAATTGTTTGGAAAATTGTGCAGCACTTTGATCATTTTGAAGTTGAACTCTCATATTAGTGGTTAGCGATAATGTTTTTACGTTATTCCATAAAGGTGATGCCCTCAGGCAAGCATTCAATTCATCTACAGGCGTTCCACGGGGAATTACTGGCAACGTCTGCCTGAAATCGCCTGCCAACAATATCATCAAGCCGCCAAAGATGTTATTTCGCCGAAGATCCTTCAGTGTGAAGTTAAGTGCTTCAAGTGATTTCTTATGTCCCATTGTGCACTCATCCCAAACAATGAGCTTGCATTGCATCAACAATTTTCCCATTGCACTGGATCGGGAAATATTGCATGTTGGAGTATCAATTGTGTTTAAATTGAGTGGCAACTTAAGCGCAGAATGTGAAGTACGACCGCCATCTAGAAGAGTCGCCGCAATTCCAGATGATGCTAACGCCAAAGCTATGTTACATCTTGATCGAATAGTGGCCAAAATCAATGAAATGACAAATGTTTTCCCTGTTCCTCCAGGTGCGCCCAGGAAGAATAGACCACCAGTATTATTGTCCACCGCTTGCATTAATGTTTCGTATACTTGTTTTTGCTGTTCATTCAGCAACGGCACATTATTTCGAACGAATTCCTGCAATGTATCAACATTGTATTGCAGCTTTCGATTTAATTCTTGGTTGAATGCATCGTACATCGATCGATTTGGCGCAATCATTCCTACTTCAATCAGTAGCTTGTTTGCAATAGTCAAGCATTCATCCTCAATCAGAATCAATCCTTCATTGTAGATTTCATCGGTTATTTGGATGTCAGGATTATTCCTTTGAATGCGCAAGCGATGCAAGATATCTTCACATATGTCGTCTTTGTATTTGTTTCTTAACTGAATTGGTTGTGAAGGAAAACATGTTTTGCCTGAAAATGCAAAATTAAATGAATTGTTAATGGAAACCAGTAATAGCAATAATTAGTGTGTGAATATTGTATCTGTAATTGGATCGACCATCTTCAACGTGATGTGGTATCCGTCTTGCCCTTGCCAATAAATGATTGGATATTGTAACGCATCGAACAAACGATGTGTCTCGTTTACACGATGCATGATATTGCTTCTTCGCTGAACGACAATGTCTCGCGATTTAGTTGGACCGCCAACAATAATTGCAGCAACATCATTAACGGTGGGTGCATTGAATCTTCGCACATGTTCACCTGTTGGGGTACAATCCGCTCTTATGACAAATTTGTGCGTATCCGATGGCATTCGTTCCAATGCTGTTTTGAACATATTAACCACAGCATTATTAGCGTGAAAAAATGCTTGCAACTGTTCAACAATTTGTCTCTTTAACTGTTGTGTTCCCTGTATATTGCACCGCACATTCAGCTGATCCACCATCGACGAAATGAAATATATTTGCAGAAATTGATGCGGTTCATCTGGTGTTGGCACCATTGAACCATGCAAATAATATATTTGTCCTTGTATCTGTAATTGCAAACAATCATTTGTTGAAGAATACGGTGTAACTTCTGATCCTGTGATGGTGTAGTGTGTGGTGTATATGTAGTTGTTATGTGTTGCAATTCATTGTGTTGGTGTGAGTGATTGGTTATGTGTGTTGTATCTTTTACCTTGCAAGTCGGCATGAAGCTGCCTTCTCGAATGATATTAGCTCCAAAGAAAGTCATGCGAAAGCAGTTATTGTATTCAAGGATGTGTTGAAGAAAATGGCTGGAATCGGGATCACTTCCATCGAACAATGGTTTCAGTGGCTGTGGTGGTGTAAGTAATGGATTCAGTTTGACTTTTCCACTTGCGCAGCACAATCCATCCGTTTCTGTTTTGAACTTGAACGCATTGCAATATCGGCATATAGTCGTCATTGGTTCAATATCTAAATTTTCATCATCACTGTAGTTCGCAGTGGGATCATATTGGAATGCCAAGCAATTGTATGATGCCAATGATCTTCGGGTGCTCACGCGTTGTCTCAATCGGGCATTTTCTCTTATTATATTTTGTCTTTCTTCGTTTAAGTTCTGTGAATACACATGTTGCTGGCTTGCATGTCTTGTGCGGCGGCCAATGTTCGCACGTCGTCCTCTAGGCATTTTGGACTATGGGCAGAGTGGTGAATTTAACCTCAAATGCACGATCCACATAATTTACATAGTTCAACTTACCACCTTAAAGACAAATGCCTGCTGTTGAAATTGAATAAAAATTTGTACAATACACGTGATTGATTTGATGGTTTCCAATTGAAATTTTAGGAAACGGATAACTTATTTTTTTTACTTTTTTTTCACAATTTCACAGTGAACACAATACCGGTTTGTCACATGAAATTAAATGAGCAGAGAACAATGAGTAGCTGTCAAACAATGTATCACTTACCGGCGCCATCTACTTAAAATATTGGTTTGTAGTACATGGTATGTATCAGAGATGGCGCTGTATGTGAAAAAAGATTTTCCCGCTTTACTGGTTCGTGCGTTCTGGAGTTATAGCGTCAGGAAGGAAAACCCGACTTCTTTTTATATAGTATAAATATAAATAAATAAATAAATATATATATATATATATATATATATATATATTTTAAACATAAAATAATAAAAATAGAAAATAATGTTGAATAGAATAGAATATTAACAAAACAAAATTTGAGCAGTAAGAAAAATAAAATTCATTCATTTTATAAAAAAATATATTTTTAATTAATATATGAGGATACATATGAAGTTCGTCGTTGTACTCGTCGTGATTTTTTACAAAGGAATTAAGACAGTAAGCACAATATTGGAGACCAAGGAAGGGATAACATGCTAGAGATTACGTTTGGATAAAAAAAAAGGAATATAATAAAATGGATAAACATAAACGTACAAAGAAAAAAGAATGAACTAATTTTGTTATTTGAAGGGTAGAGAGGATATCCAATTCGTTTAATGAAAGGAGTTTGAGAATATTGTAAGGATCAAAACCACCCATCTGGGTTCGGGAAATTAGAAAGATACGTTTATGCTGGTTAAGGAGTAGACATGCGAAAGTGATATGATTTAGATCACAGTTGCCACATCTACATCTAATCTCTGGGACAACGTACATTCGAGGAAGATGCACAGATTGATAACTGTGCCCCGTTCTGATGCGGATTATTACTTAAATATTTTCCCTGACCACATCCCATTTATTGAACCATTATTGGAGCGCTGAACTAGGCTGAATTTGGAACAAATTACAACCTTTTGGTGACGTGCTCCACATTTGATCCCATTCTTGTAGCATAGATCTTTTACAAATAGCCAAAAGGTCTTGTACAGGTGGTGGTGATTTGACCACTGCGCCGTTCTGTAAGTTGCATCCTTAGCCAACATATCAACAAACTCGTTTCCACGTATACCGGATCAGTACTATGAGGAAAGGAGTTTTTGAGAAGATGAAATTTTGCTTAAGGAGGGATAAACTTCTTATAATCTTAATGAGTCAGATATTAAAGTTGCTCTTTTGACACTGTTTAACTCTATGTACGACAGTGCTTCCAAAAGCGACAAACTGCTGAAAGAAAAATTGGCTTAATGAAATGCCCCATGACCTTGAAAACACACGACGCTAATATGATGAGGCGATAGGATTGGTGTATGTCAAATTCTTTAACCAGTTTAAGGATTGAAATGGCAATCGAATGTTTCCATTCGTCCGGAACAGATGAATGTATAAACAGTTGTTTTAGTATTGACAAAATATGGTATATATCTTTTGCGTTGTAGGTAAGTTCTTCAATAAGCTATAGGAAACATTATCTGGACCAGAGGAAGAATCTACCAAGCCAAACAATACTCTCTCTAATTTACAAATTCCAAATGGACAATCCAGTCGGATGGTTATTTCGAGTAAACAGAATTTCAATAGGTATTTGGACATAGTCGGGAGTAAGTTTTTCTAAGAAGCTCGAGGTTCAACTATGACCTGCTGAAGAAGAAAGAAAAGGATTAATAGACTTTCTAAACACCTTAACTGTTTCCCAGATCTCTTTAACGAGTGTACTTCTAGGCGTTCACAAAAAACCCTCCACGAGTTCCGCTTTTTCTTCTTTTCGCCTATTCTGCGCTTGAACTTTTTTGGAAGCATCCCACCACGGTAGGGGAAATAGTTTTGTTAGGAGGTTTGAAATTTGAAATGGCTAGATCACCGAAATATACTATACTGATGAAATATACTGATAAAATTTGGAATACCATTACAAAGGATTGTTTTCAGATACAGGATTTGGTTAGGAATCGTCAATAGTGCGAGAAAATAGATTCCAATGTGCTCTATCACACCATCTACGAGGGTGGGGGTAGGTATGTAAAGGTTCGATTAAATTTTGTCGATAATTTAGGTATAGTAGAATGGGAAAAGAATCGCTGCAATAGCTATCATTAAGGATATGTAAATTAGAAACTAAGCTAAGATGGGGATAACAAAAAGTGATACTAACAGCAGATGATTTTTATAGAGGAGAAGGAATAATTGCGATCTGTTATTCATGCAAACCAAATTTTTGAAGTTCATGACTTCCATTCGTATATTATCCCCTCTATCGGATAATAGGATGGTGAATTTAAATCACCTGCAATTATTTTGGGTTCGGGAATATTTTTGAGTTTGAGCTGAAATTGCTCAAAATTAATGATGTTGTTAGACGAATGTCAGCTTCGCTGACTACAATTTCCTGAAAAAAGGCTTCCTGAGCACGATTGGAATGACTCTAGCACGGTGGAATGAATGAATAAAACTGCATACATTCCATTGCAGTAGTTTGAGCTGTGCGGCCCACTGAACTTAAATCTACAACAGTTGTAGCATTGGGTTACCGGGTAGGTACAGGTTTAAACTGCACGTGAACAATAAAAAATTATTACGTTATCTGGGAGTAATGTGCCTTCAAATGTAACCAGGATGATTTATAGGAAAATGTGTCATTTACACCAGCAGAAACAGTTCTGCGTGACATTCGATGAACTTTTAGAATTTTCGCATTTTTATTTCTTTGCATAATATCAAGAAGAGTTTGTTCATCGAAGTCAGTATCTATATCTCTAACGACACCTAACCTAGTTACACAAACGGTTGGGGACGTATTCATGGATATTTTTTCTTTTAGGGCTAAACGACCTAGGAAGGAGTTAGCGGTGGTAGAGGAATTGAATTGGACGCAGAGTCTGTCACGACCCAAATTCTCAATCTTGACAATATTAGTAATATTAAGATAAAAATAAGAATGAATCCGCAGCTACTCTGTATCCTTGTTTAGAACACTCTATCACCTGAAAGACGGTATCTCTTCTGGTTCATGGTGTAGAGAAAGAATCATCCAGAGCAGGTGATGCTATAGAATCTTATTGAGACCAGTGGTCACACAAAACGACCACAGCTTCTCATATTAGTAATTTTACTGTTTAACAAAATGCGCCCAAACGCCAAAGGGTGTAATCAGACTATTTTCATTCGATTCTAAAAATATTTTAAAAGGGCCGAGTGTATTTTTTAGATATTTGCAAGTTGGTTTTTCTTTTATGGTAGTAGAAGATTTTTCAACATCCGAGAAGGGTCTGGAGGAACATCATCACCACTCAGCTCCAACAAGCTAAGTACGAATTTTAAAATTAACAAAAAGATAAAATAGAATTACAAACACAAACAAATATTTTAATACTTTAGGTGTTGTACAATAATTATTTAAACAAAAATATGCTTGTTGTTGTTGTAGAGTGTATATAATATACGCCTACACACTTTTGTTTGTATAACAAGAATCTGTAGTGGCATCTGACCTTTATAATCAAAATAAAATATAAGGTCAGATGGCACCACCATCCAAGCATCGACTATAAAAACGCGATTTCATTCGTGGATCAGTTCGCCGACACTTCGGTAAACTTCATTTAAACGACATCCAAATTACACAAATTATTACACATACACCATCTCACCAAGGACAATTGTACTTAAGTAGCCATTCATACAACACTACATATACGACGAGTACATTTTAAGCCACTTAGCTTATGGCACGTGTACATATATTTATTATAATAAAATAATATTAAAATATTTCAAGTTATTTCATTTCATTTAATATAAAAATGTATAAGATTCTACAACAAGTAAATCTAAAAACCCTACAATTGGTGACCCCTCGACAAAGAACACGCGCTGCATTTTTGATCACTCTACAACTCCAATGTATTGTCCGAAACTTTTTTGTTTTAAAAGCTTTTAGCAGATAATTTAAAAAAATCGAAAAAAAAAAACGTTTTTCATGGTCGTTTTTTATTAATTCATCTTTTGGATGTACGCATAACAAAATTTGAGATACGTTTTTAGTTAATATTTAAGTAACGAAAACCTTTAATTTACATGGGCTAGTTAAACTTTATAAATATATTACACACGCGTTTCAAAAAATTTTAATGGTTGAGAAAATTCAATTAATTCAAAGACCGGATTTTAGGCTAAAAAATATACACAGATTTATTTTCATTAAAGCTCTTTAAGTTTTTAGTTAACGATTTCAACAAAGACTCGTTTCGAAGGTGTTTTTACGTACTTTTATAAAGGTTCGATGAATTTTATTCTGTATTGCTGCACGTTTTTTGGTATTCAACACTCAATATCACTATTATTGCTATTTTGCATGAGAGAATGAACATGTTTAACGAGCTATAATTCGCTTAATATTATGTGTACAGAAATTTAAAACAAATGTTTCTCTTTTGTTTTTATTAACTAAAATTTATTTCTTTCACTATTTTCAATCGAGATATTCGTTGAAAACCGTATAAATTTTTTCAATGAATAATTTGTGATCTTTTTAATCACAAGTAACTAAACAAATATTAAATTTTCGAAAAAAAATTTAGTAATCACTTTTAACCAGATGGGACTTAGTGGGTTGCGAAGAAGAAATCACACAAAATAAAGTATTAAAGATTTAGTATTTAGCATATTAAACTTAATGCAGAAGGTTGGACTCCAGTACATTCAACGTAACAGAACTCCTAGATAATAACCTCTAGGAACTCCATTAATATGATTCATTACAAGAACACCATTTTAATTTATTCTATAAACCAATAATTATTTTTAATTTATCAATAATAATTATTAATAACAATAAAGTTATACAAATATATTCTGTGAATTTCATACATAAAATTGTAAGAATAATTAGCCACATTAAAAACTAATACTCAGTGTAATCAGTGTGTTTATCAATGTACTTTTCACAAAGGCCACTTTAAATCTAAAGTTGATGTATGCCCAATACACATATATTCTGGATACAAGTATTCAGCTAATAAAAATTATCAATTAAACAAAAAATAGGCGATTTGAAGGAAGAACAAATGTTGTTTATGCAAGAACAATTATAAATGGATATTTATAGTCCAATAATGAAACAAAAAATTAAAATAATTTGGGTAAAAATAATTTTTTTTTTCATTAAAAAAATCAAGAATAAAAAATTATTTATAGCGGGAAATCAAGAACAAAGGATATATTAACGATATATGAAAATAGAAATTCAAAAATTTAAAAAAAAATTCCCGGGACTATAATGGCACTCATGGGCATCATCGTTGGTACTGAAGCTCACACATTTGCTGTTAGACGTAACGAGCTGAGGATTAATCGCTCTGAATACGAGCTTCTGATGCTTCAAAAGCGGCAGAACAGCTCGTTTAGAAAAAAAGAACTTCACGAAATCTCGATTTTGAGAAAAAGAAGGTCCAATGTATTGATATTGGATCGTTGATTAATCCAAAGTGAGTATTAAATATTATTATCTGAGTTATTCTACTAGAAATCTTTCTCAAACATCAAACGCGTTTTTCTCAAAACTCCTTTTGTTGAGGTGGTTGACACGATATCTCAAGTTCTATCCGACCGATTCCTTTGAAATATTGTGAGAATCTTTATACATCTCTTTATCACTTGAACCTTGGATTTTGAAAAATTTTGATTTGAAGTTTTTTTAAAAAATTCGTAAAGGTCGAAAAACAGAGGTAAAAAAAATTTGTTTTTCAAGTGTTTTTCAACCAGGGAGCACCGTTTGACTGGCAACAGTTCACCGACCTGTCACTGGATGAATTTTTGACTTTTTTTTTAAATTTTTTTTATATACTATAAAAATCAATAAATATTGTATAAAAAAATGTATAGTAAAAATGTTTTTAATTTTTTTTTGTATCCTAGTTTGAAAAATACCCAAAAAGTAGGGCTCTAGACCAGAATACCCCCTTAAAGAACTATTGTTATTGTTAAATAGAATTTTACTAATTTTATCTATTAAACTTAATGTTTGACACTGAGTTATGATATTAATGAATGAATTTAATTATTTAAACAAAAAATAAGTTGAAAATTTCCAACTATTACTTTTATTTGTTTATTTTAAAGATAATTAAATTTTTACAAATTTTCACGCTCATTTTCAACATAGATGTCAACAATCGATGTTTCGATGTTTTTATTAGAACATGCATGGTTTGATGCTGAATGGTGATGTAGTACAATGATTTAGTACGTGTGGTAATATTTCATTGATATAGCCACAACGTCTGCACCATTTATAACCATTACCGAATCGACGTGCACCATTAAGTGGAACACTGCCGGTCGGATAAAGTGGTAGTCACAGAATTGAGTGTTTACCATTCAATAGAAAGTGGTTGTTCATTTCCCTTTGACATATACATGAGTACGCGTTTCCCTGAACTGAGCTTGCCCGAGGTGCTGAGCGTAGCATTCGTACTACCATGGAAAGCGCCGTATCCGGGACGATTATAAGTTCTGGTGTTTGCCCAGGCCGATTGATGATAACAGACAGATCACGTTTCTTGACGCATCAGTCAACTCACACCTATATTGCTGTTCAGGCGGCGGCACGCATTTCTTGCTTGTGACCACAAACTAGAGATGTCTCTAACGTGAGACAGACAATTGTTTGGCGAGCATTTTCTTATTCAGATCGCCACCGATACGACGCCTCACTACGCGATTCAGGCAGGACCACACCGTTTCCCTTATAATGGTGTCCTTGTAGGTCAGCAGTCTAAAGGTGCATCAACTTACTTGGTGCACCACAGTACTTACGTCCGCGGAATCGGCCAACGGTAAAAGATTTGCGGCATTCTGGTAGGATGGAATATATAAAATTTCAGGTGATAAACGTTGTGGTAGGTTCATCCATTTCTAGGCTAGTCTTTTGATGGTTTTGCCTGCGTCTGCCAAAGATCCTTTGGCGACAAAGCCGCCTTGTAGTATAAAGTCTAGTCGAGAAAGCATGAACATATTTGTGGCTTCCAATTTTTGCCTTGGTGCGAGAAGAGACTCGTGTAACTTTTGTGCATCCTCTTTGATAGTCCTAATAGTTCAAGGAAGTTTACCAGACACGGAAGCCCGTGGGTACACCTAGATGATAGTACTATTCTCCGTCTTTTAGAACCCTTAGTCCCCCTCCTTGGATAGTAAATTCAGAGGAAAGACTACCCGTCGTCGCCTACAGTCAACGTGTAAAGAGGCACATTATGGTGGTTGGAACTTTAATCCCATCCATTTTGCAGTTGATTCTACTGCATCCAAGAGAATTCTCAAGTGTAGTTTGTAACCATGCAGAGCTATCAATCCAGATGAGTGGTTCAACGGCCAAGTTAAAGATTATAGGGCTTAGTGGCCATCCTTGCCTTACCTTTCACGAATTGGAATTGGGCGGGCTGCACCGTCTTTTGTGCGGATTGTAGTGATGGTATTTGCGTAAAACTCAGATTAAAGCGTTTATTTTAATAAACTTAATAAGATACATTTCAAAATATGTGAATTTATAACAATAATCGAATCAAGTGTAGTCAATACATATAAGTTAAAATTTGAGAATAAAAACAGAGAAAATAAAATATTAGACTGCACATTTAAAAACAATAGAATAAAATATATAAATAAAAGGAATAAGTGTCATATCACAGACCACAAATTTGGCACAAAACACATCACTAAATTAAGTTAATCACAGATGGTGAGGGGGGGTGGCTCAGATGTGCGGGCCACCATATACCATTGTGCTTGGCTACGAGGGCTGATCATGGTACTGCCTTTGTCCGGTTAGATGTTCTATATAAATGTCACGTGACCAACGGATCGTATATGATGCCATCAGTCTGGCCATGGTCTGCGCATATTTATTAGCGATTCCCAAAGACTTTACAACCCCGTAGTTTTGTGTTAGCCAGGTTCCGAGCAAACCAACGACAAATGCACCCAGTGAGACCCTATAGCCCTTCGAGGATAACTTATCAGCAAGTGGTTTATATTTTCTAGTTTTTGCTGCCGAGCAACCTCAATGGCGCCTGGGGCACCCTCAAATGGAATACATACGTTGATGATTTTTACTACCTTACTAGCCTCATCCAGAACCACCAGATAAGGACGAAGCGTACTGCGCACGCCGGGTACCTGTCTATTGATGTTTAAGACAGCACCCGGGGGGAGCCACGCTCCGCGAGCAAGACGGTCTTGAACGTCATCATGCCGACGTTGCCACGCTGCCGAATGGGTAGTACAATCGTTCACTACGTGCGGCAATGTTTCATTGACATATCCGCAACGTCGACACCGTTTATCACCGTTACCGAATCGAAGTGCACCATTAAGTGGGACAACGCCGAGCCGGTGGACAAAGCGGTAGTCACTGAACCGAGTGTACCTACCATTCAATATAAAGTGGTTGCCCGATGTACATGAGTACGCCTTTCCCTGATCGGGTTTTCCTAGAAGGCTAGAAAGGTAGCTTGCTCGAAATGCTGAGCGTAGCATTCGAACTATCATAGATCGCGCCGTATCCGGGATAATTATGCACCCTGGTGTTTGCCCAGGCCGATTGATGACCACAGATAGGTCACGTTTTTCGACACACCAGCGGAAACCCACACCGATTTTGTTGTTCAGACGGCGGCACGCATTTCTAGCCTGTGACCACAAACTAGAAATGTCTCCACCGTCACGTGCTAATCGACCTTCCAGTGAGCCACTCAAATATTTGGCAATAATTTCCTCACTTGGTCCTCGCCACCGATCCGACGCCTCACTGCACGTTTCAGGCAGGACCACGTCATTTTCCTGACAATGATGTCCTTGCAGGTCAGCAGTCTAAATGCGTGCACCACCGTACTTACGCCAATCCAGACGCTACCCTCACGAGTGGTTCAATCGCCAAGTTAAATCTTATTGGACTTAGCGGACATCCTTGCTTTACGCCCGCACGAATTGGGATTGGGTGGGTTTCCCCGTCTTTTGTGCGGACTGTGGTAGTGGCATTTGCGTAAAGCTCAGATATCACACTGCGCATCTTGCTGGGAAGCCGCATTTCTTCCAATACCCGCCAAATAGGGCCGTGTGGTACAAAGCCGAAAGCATTGCCTAGATCCAGCCATGCAAATGCGATCTGTCCGCCATCTTGGCGTACATCATTCAATGCACTTTGGACCATGAAGTTATGCTCATAGCACCCGTCACACTCCAGAAAACTTTTTTACATTTGAGAGATATTGTTGGAGAGCTTCGCCTAGCAGCTGACATGGTCAGAAATAACGCCGACGTATAACTTGGCGATCTTTTCTCCCAAAGTAAGAGGCTTCCAGTTCGACAGCTCATCTCGGTTACACTTGTTTAAAGGAGAACAGTGTTGGATTCAGCCCACGCCAATGGTGTTCTTCCTCGTGAAAGCAACGATCGAAGATCGGAGAAAACACTACGTACCTAGGATCAGATCGTTTTAGGTACGAGTACCTTATAACATTATTCCTGGCGTGGTATTAGATGTTTTGGCCAATCGCGCGCACACTGATTCTTTGCAGATGGAGTCATGTAGGAACGCAAATCGTTCGTTTGTACCCTCGCGTTTATTTTGATCAGGTCTGAATATCTGCCGAAGTTCTTCAGTGGTAGACGTTCGTTCCTGCTCTTTAAAAGCCACCGTTCAGTACAGGCGGTGATCCAGTTTGGCTGAATAGTTGAGGTAATGATCTTGATGGACTAGAGTCCATGCTCACCAGCGTATTTGATGGCGGTGGGTCGTAATCGGTGTGGGTATCCTCAAGTACATCGCGACACAACCTTTCAGGCACCATAAAAAAAAACCTGTGCCATTACCGGTTTTAGGAGGCGAGGGTTATAGGACAATGCTATTATAAAGGTAGTAGTCAGGTGGTTGTCTTCGTTGCTGCTGCAGTAGATACCTCTTAATGTTGTTAATGACGATATAGTCGATGTTGGTGTTGTTGGACGTGTCAGGTTATGTTCCGGAGGTGGATGAAGTTGGATCCACGGGTTTTGGTCTCTCTGATGACTGAGCCCACCGGCCTGGCCCGTGTGATGCGCCAGGGTGGAGTGAAGTTTCTGGTGGGCTGTGATTGTTTTCGCCCGCCTAGGAGCTCTGTGGGTGCGTTTTTTTTTAGACGTTGTAGTAGAAACCGCACCTGGTTCATCTGTTCAGCGCATTGAAATGTAAAAATCGGTATCCCGTGGTGGTGTTTAAAATTTTTTTAAGGTCGCAGTGGCACTTGAATTTAAAAATATTAAGGGGAGCACCACCCCAACCCAGGGGAAACGAGTTTTGGATCTCATCTGGAACTTTTTCCCAACATGTCTCGTAGCAGAATTCTAGAGGAAACGGGAACATGATGGTCGTGTTAACCGTTCCCCCCATTCCAACTACCTCCAAATTTTCGCCTGAAGACATTTTGGTTTGATTTAGGTCCTAGCTGATGTGGGGTTTTATTCTTTAGTTCTGTAGAGGAGTCCAAAGTACTAGAGTACTTAGTCTCTGTGTTAAAGATAGCAACTGGGATATTGTAGTGAACTTTGGAGTGTACACTCTCACAAGATAGATAACACACTCCAAATAGAGAGTTCTACGGTGCTATGGAGCTGGGTGTTGTTGGATCCAGTTAGTTATTCCGAAATTTAATTAATTCTGCTTCCGATATTGGTCTGCTGGCTGTTTTTTCTGCTGTTTGTTCAAAGTCCAGAACGCTTTAATCCAGTTTTTCGATGCATTTATATCCAAGTTCAAATGAATCCATAATATCATAAATAAAACCATTTAAAATAATTCACAACCAACATTCAAAATAACGCCGAAAAACAATTTAAAATAACGATTAACCTTATAAGAAAAAGCGTTTAAAATAGACAAAAAGTGTTTATTTTAATAATCTTAAAAGATACAATAAAAATTATAAAAGTTTGTATAAATAATCAAACAAAGTATAGCAATAAATTAAAAACATACTAGTTAAAATTTGAAAAAATATAGAAAATAAAATAAAGGGACTGCAGGTTTAAGATGCAATAAATAGTTAAAATATAAAAAGAAAAAAGGATAGTAAGTGTCATACCACAGTTTAAAAAAGAAGAAATACACAAAAACCCTAGCACCATAGATAAAACATAGAAAAAATAGGGCATCACTTCACACATTGCAGGTGGTAGGATTGGGGGTGTGTCAAATGTACGGGCCACCGTATACTAGTGTGCTTGGTTACAAGCAGCGGGGTCCCACTCAATGTAATATTTTAGGTTCCTTAATTCAGTTGAGGTTTTTCAGTGTTGAAAACTTACGAAAACAAAATGTCGATTTAGAGACATTTTTTTTTTCAGAACATCACAGAACGGGTCTGTGCACTTTTCTTTGTTTACCATTTTTCACGAATTTTCAATCCTTATCTGATAGAAACAAAAGAATGACAAAAACTCCACTAATGTCAACGTTCTGTGAATCCAACACGTGACAATATGAAAATAAACAATAATGGCGGGAAGCTAGGGCGATTTCGTTTCATTAAAGAAGTTATAGAGGGCGCTCAGATCGTCAATGATACCAACAATACGTTTTTATCAATTATTTTCAGTACGGTAGCACTGCAAAACCTCAAACCAAATTGCCCATCTGAGTGGGACTCCTCTGGTTACAAGGACTGATCATGGTACTGCTCAGATGTACGAGCCTACATTTTGATCTTAGCCATAGGGCCAAGAAGCGATTCAATACCAAGTTGTACAAAAACAAATGCGTTCGTCTTATGAGGGGTGGGGAGAGCGGTATACAATGAAGTAAAAAAAGTTATGGTAGGAATATAACAAATATAATATTATTTTGTACAGGGCAGCATTTAAATAAATTTTTTGCTGAATTCAAAATAGTATTAAAAAACAATATAAGAAATTTTTAGCGTGTACTGTATGTCAAGGATTAATTCAAAACTACAATAATAAATTAAAAAGATATTCAATAACGAAAGTTGAATTACATATTTTTATAAATATTATTTATTTAACTTCGAATTAAAATTGTGTTATTAAAATTGTGTTTAATTATTAAATTTTAGCATCTATTAAATTAAATTGTTTGTTAAAAAATGTACTCTTATAATTATCTTTATAATAAACCATTAAATTATTGGTAATGTCGCTTAATGCAATTGGGTAAATTTTATTCATTAATATTTTTTTATTTTTACATCGCCCATAAATTAATAAGACTATAGAACGTATTGGTGGTTTTTAAATACGTTGAAAATAATTTTTTTAACATAATTTGACAACAGTCTGTTATCAACAGGAGAAATATTTTTAACAGATTGTTTTGTCAAAATACTGAAAAAAAATTTCAACATAAAATAAATGTTAACAAAAATAACAATCAATAATAAAATTAATAAATGATAATAGTAATTGTAATAAAATAAAAATACTATAACAAAAATTTGAAGTCCGTGACTGGAAAATGAAGTTTGTTGTCATTTAATAAATATGGCGGACCAAAAATTATTAAAGTTTATTTTTACTTACTTTTGACAAATCTATTTTATATTTAGATAATATCGTTTCTTTACGCTCTCAACATTATACAATGTACGAATCCATTTTGTATAAAAAACTCTCTGTAAAGTTTACGAACAAAATTATCCTTGTTAGCATAAAATGTCAAAGTGATAGTTCATGAAGAGGAGTTATATGTTAATGGTGGAAACGTAGGAATACCTATGTAATAGTATGCTGGTAAAAGGTGATTTACACTGTAGTGGCAACGTGCAACATTTTTTGGTAACACTACAATTGGTGACCCCTCGATAAAGAACACGTACATCATTTTTGGTTACTCTACAATTGCTGACTCCCGACTTGCAATATTTTGGTCACACCACATATTAGTAACGGCATAAATAATAAAGCGATTAAAACCACATATTGGTGATCCGCGATTATATTTTTTCGTCGTACAAAAAAGGGAAATAAATCAACCACAAAAAGTGCGCGAATATACCGTCATTTTTGTTCACATACATTTTAAAGAACACGTGTTTACTCAATGCACATATAACGAATGAAACGACAAAATTTCACCACGTGTTAGCAGCAATCGAAAGTGAAATATTGGACGAAGTCAGCGATTTTGTTATCAATCCACCAGAAGGGGATGTTATTTATTCGCAATTTAAACAAAAAATCATTCAACAATTTTCCTATTCAGAAGCAAAGAAAATAAAAAAATTATTAACAGAAATAGAACTAAGAGACAAGCGTCCATCAACACTGCTACACCAAATGAAACTAGCTGGTACTCAACTTAATGAAGATTTTCTACGTTCATTATTCCTACAACGTCATCAAATATTCGATCGATATTAGCAACAGGCACCGAAAGTTTGTACAAATTAGCAAGAATGGCTGACAAAAAAACTTCGACTACTCAACGCGACACATACAATTAGATATCAAAGCTATCCGAACAAATAACTATACTATACAATGCTAACCATACAATTTAACGAATTAAAAGCAAAACAAAACAAATTTAGATCTCGTAGTCGATCGAGTTCACGCGACGCGAATAAATACCCAAACTGCTGGTACCATTTTACATACGGGGCGGGTGCTCGAAAATGCATAAAACCATGCAATTTTACAAATCCGCAAAACAACACAATCAGTACTAATAATTCGGAAAATAAAATATCCGTTGTTATACACGGCGGGCTACGGATCTATATCACGCAGTCTATTCATATACGACAAAAATTCCAATTCAGAATTTCTCGTAGATACAGGGGGCGGTCATTTCAGTTTTAAACGCAAAAAATTTTCCAAAACGATAAAAATTAGAATATAAACTTTTCGCGGCAAATTCAACTCCAGTCAATACCTACTGCAATTAAATTTCGGATTACGCCGAGATTTTAAATGGAATTTCGTCATAGCAGACGTTGACAAAAACATTATCGGAGTCGATTTCCTTAAAAATTTTAATATACTCGTCGATATGAAACGCGGCAAAATAATCGACGGAACTGGTACCATGAATGTTACTTACCACTAACATTCAGCATATATCGGAAGAAGAAAACATAGTAGCGGACGTATTCAAGAAATCGTAACACCCAGTACCATTCCATTTGAAGAGATAGCGCAAGCACAATAAAACGATACCGAACTATTTAATCTAATAGCATCTTCAAAAACTAAATTGCAATTTAAAAAAAGTAACAACCAAATACAGCACAACACCACTAGTGTGCGATATTGCTAACAACGGTTTACGCCCATACATACCCAAAGATTTTAGGAAAATCATATTTGATACATTACATAATTTATCGCATCCAGGTGTCAAAAGTACAGTAAAATTGATAACTAATCGATTTGTTTAGCCTAATATACGCAAAGATTGCGCTAAATGGACACAAACAAGCGACGCCTGTCAAAGATCAAAAGATCTGGAGACACAATAAAAGTCCGTTAGGTAAATTCGACATTCCAAACGAACGGTTTACACACCTAAATATTGATATAATAGGACCGTTACCCCCGCCAAAAGGATTTACATACTGCGTAACCATGATAGATCGTTTTTCAAGATGGCCGGAGGCTGTTCCAGTTACCGATATTATAGCAGAAACAGTCGCACAAGCCATATACAAAGTTTGGATCAGCAGGTACGGGGCACTCTGTAAAATTACCACAGATCGTGGACGACAATTCGAATTTTCAATATTCACATCGTTAGCTAAAATACTTGGTATCAAACACTTACGAACAACAGCGTATCATCCAGCGGCGAATGGAAAAATCGAACGCTGGCATCGATCGTTTAAAGCTGCAATTAAGTGCCACATGACTGAACGGTTGGTGGACGTACTACCTACAGTATTAATAGGTTTATGTACAGAAATTATCAGCTATTTAAAAATTTGCCCAGCAGAAATGGACAAACGCTACGACAACCAAGAGATTTTTTTCTGTAATCCACTAGTGACGGTGAATGTGACCCAAATATATTTATTTCAAAACTCAAAAATATTATGCAAAGTTTTAAACAAATATCAACCCCACTACAAGGTAATAAATAAGTGCAACCACAACTAAATAAAACTGATTTCGTGTTTGTGCGTTTCGACGGTGTGCGGAAACCACTACGAACCCCATACAATGGCCTATACCGAGTTATTAAACGACACGATAAATATTTTACAATCGAAAATAAAAACAAACACGAAAACGTCAGTATCGACAGACTTAAACCAGCATATCTTCTGAAAGCGGAATTTGATCAAAATAATCTTACACTAATCCAGAATTCGCAACCAGACAACGAAACATTTACGTCAACGAAGAAGTGCACCCAAAACGAATCATCAAATACAACACGTTCTGGTCGTAAAGTGCATTTTCCTCAAAAATATTTAAATATAATTAAAATATAATATTATATGTAAATTTTCTATTCAAATGTAAAAACATTGTTATTTTTTTTTTTGTAACGGTTCGTGTGTCATTTGCACTGAAGGGTGTACTGTAGTGGCAACGTGCACTTATAATCAAGATAAATAAAAAATATAAGGTTAGATGGCACCACCATCCAAAGCGTCGGCTCTAAAACGTAATGTAATTGAATGACCAGTTCGTCGACACATCGATAAACTTCATAAAAACACACAAACCCATGTTTTCATGTTCAGCAACAAGTTCAGTCGTGTATACGTAGCCATTCATACAACATGGCACTTACACAAACAAGTACAGTCGTTCATAATCGTTCATTCATACTAGACGGCATGATGAACAGTGCATATTAAACCACGTGGCATATGAACAAATAATTTAGTATAATAAAATAATATTGGAATATTCCAAGTTTGTTTCATTTAAATTAAATAAAAATATAGAACATATAAAAAACAAGATTCCACAACAAGTAAATCTATAAACACTACAATACCAGTATTATCACGCTGACTCGGATCATCTCATTGCTGTGATAATTAAATTACTATAATTTGGGGAAAAATTTTTTGTCATATATTTTCCATTTAATCGAAAGAAAATAATTTTTAAACAATTATTTTATTTGTTAATTATTTATAAAAAAATGGAAAGTAGTAAGTTACACCATAATGGTCACGCTTATGCAGGCCAGTGTATTGTGATAGGGCTATGTTTAATAAAAAATTAATCCTAACAATCAAAACATAATTATTCTTTATTAAAATAAAATATTACACAATGCCAAATATACACAATAATAATAAAATTTAAATGATGTAAATGACTTTTTACTATTTTAAATTTTGCTATATTAGTGTATATTTAACTGAATAAGAATGAATAGTCAGGAAGCTTTTAGGCATCTTTACAAATGCATATAGTTGTTGCCATGGGCGTAGGAGCCATATGGGCAGGGTGGGCAGCTGCCCACCCAGGAATTTCCCTGGGTGGGAATCTTCCCTTTGTTGAAGAGACTAAAAATTTTATTGCTCTATTACAATTTCGTGTAGGATAATTTTAAGGGCAAAACAATAGTTTTTCACGAAAAATTGACCTTTCTAATCGAACCTGCCCACCCAGCAAAAATTTCCTTCCTACGCCCCAGGTTGTTGCCTATGTGGTATCTCTCTAGATCATATAAAGCTTGATATTGCAAAAATATATAAATTATATACTTTTTAACTTTTTTAGTAGATTAACAAGAAAAGATAAACAATATTAATAAAAAAACAGACAGTCACAAGTATGTTGAAAAGTCTTCAAAGCGCATGATCATAGTAGCGGAAACAAATGATTGCAACACTATGACTTTGTCCAACACGTGTTGTTAATTTGAACTCACGCCAGGATATTCCAATTGACGAATATTATAGAATTTTAGTAGGCTTGCTGCATTAACACTTTTTCATCATATTTCTTTAAGGCCAGCGCACACCATTCGTTTTTCTGATCAGATAACTCTTAACATGTATTTTATATTAAATCTTATCATGTGCGCATACATATGATTCTGTCTGATGTAGCATCGGAAAATCTTACGATGTTATCTGAAGTAGGGTAGATTTTCTGAGCAGAAAATTTTATGGTTGCCGCTGGCCCTTAACGTCGTCAATCTACCCTGCACCATACTAAGAATATCTTGCTGTATATGACATAAGGTATCTCTAGTGTTTAATTCATATATGATTGTAATCAAATTTTTCCGCTACTAAAATCATACACTTTCAAGATTTTTCAACATATTAGTGATTTTATTTATTATTTAGTAAAAAATATATATAATAACAGCCACAAATATTTCAAAATTCATAGAGATGATAGATCACATCGCTCTTAGCTATGGTAAAATCACGATTGAAAGTCCGTTATAAATCGCTGTTACCGTTGTTACTCGGCAAACTTCAATTTGTCAACAACTTAGCGCCATTTATGGCGAATTTTTTAATTGTTACTTGCTGCTTACAGTTGGACACTTTTTCAATTCTTCCCCCGTATGAGATATTACTCCTTAAAATATCTACCCTCCACTGTTTCATTATTAAAAATAATTCAATTGTTTTATATATAATTTAGTAAAAAACCAAATATTTACTTCAAGTATAAATTTGACAAAAATCACTATTATTTTCACTTTAAAGATAACGACACGAACTGTCAAATAGAGTTACAGAATTCCAGTCCTCAAATTAAGGCAGTGTATGTATGAGTATTCCTACGTACCACAGACAGTTTAAGAGGAATAACAATGGCGAGTTTATAATAAAAATATAAGTACTTTTCTTGAAAAGAGAAAATTAATTATTGATTTCTAACTAAAAAATAAAAAAAAAAAAGTAGAAACGAATAGATATAATACATGTTTAACATATAATTTTTATCTACAGTGTTTAAAATATTTAAAAAATTTTCTGTTAGCATAAATGTCAAACTTACAGTTCTTAAAGAGGAGTTATAATGGTGGAAACCTAGGAACACCTATGTATATAGTACTCAACTGAAACTGAAATAAAATTAATTTCTTAATGGTGAACGGGCGATGAAACATGAAACGTCGACAGCTACATGATAGTGATAATAGATTTAAAAGTAGATGGGAATATTGTCACCCACATGGAGAGATAGAGAGTATATATCATGCGTCAAATATTTACCTATAATAAAGTACCTATTATAAATAACGCTAAATAACCACATAACAATGCTATCAACAATATACGCAAAAGTTGTAAGTTTAACTTTTGTTGACAAAAAGAATGGTTGAAAATATTTTTAAAATTAAAAAGTCTTAAAATTTTCTTTAATTTAGTGATTCTTTTAATTTTTACAAAATGATTAAATGCTATATGGGATATTCTCAGTATTCATTCTTAATCACAAATAGTAATGATAAACTTGCCTTTATAAAAAATATAGACAACTAAGGGTGCATTTTCACTAATCGAGTTCGTCAAAGATTAAAGAAGATCCACAGCGAAATAAGATGAAGATGAACACATACTTAATAGGTTACAAACTATTGGTATCATTCAAGGTGGTAAGAAAAACGTGTTTCATGCAAAGTTAATGGAACTGTAGTAGTTTCTAAAAAGTTTTTTGACTCCAACAAGTGGTCGAGTAATAGGCTCAAACTAAGGTTTCAAATCAATAAGGAACAGAAATGGGCTGTCCCCTAAATGTTGGTACTTGATCTCTAGTGGGTAGCCGTATGTTACTTGATCTCTAGGGTTTACTCCGGATCTCTCACTCGGTTATACACACGTGTAGTAATTGAATGGATAGTTCCTAATTGATTGATACTTGATTTCAAGTGGATTGTCGTATCAGTATCCTAACAATGGTCCGTTTCCGACACTGGTTTTGGTTGGAAACGTTCTCTTCTTTCTATATCTGACTCTATAATTTACTCCGGAACTCTAACTCGGTTATACACATTGGTAGTACTTACAAGTTGATAAATAAATTTCAGTTAATTTTGATAAAACTTTACTAAACTTATCACATGACTAATATCTCTGAATTTTGGTACTATTTGTATAATTTGTACAAGACATGATTTACTACTCATTTGATTTTCTCTACTCTTTCTGCAAAATTATAAAAAAATAACGTTCACTTATAGTTCGGCCTTATTCATTCTTTTCCTTTGTTGCTTCGGTATCTGAATAATGTACAAATAAAACAAATTATAAAATCATATTTCTTATAATTTGAAATTTTTAGGTTACGATTAAACCAAATTTCCACCTTTTGTAAACTTTTAGTAAGGAAGTGTAAAAGATGAACATGGCCAGCAAGCAAACTTAATAAACATAACGTGTAATAATTAATAATAAATATAATTGTTTACAAAACATTATGACCTTGTTATTAAATCCCTAAAAGAAAATAACGTAACATGGCGCAGTCGGGTCGGAAGTGTTCTGTTTAAAAAACAAAATAAAGGTTATAAAAATCAAGAAACCGCCAAATTTGGAAAGTGTTAATGAAAGCGTGAATAAATACCGTAATATAGAAAAACAAATCAATTAATAGTGAAATTAATGAATTCCATTCGACTGGTTCTAGCAGTAAATCAAGTGCACATTCTGGAACAATAAAAAAAGATCGAAAAATATGGCCGACAAAGTTGTGAGCAGCGTAAAAACCTTTTTTGTTCAGCGTAAAAACCTTTTTTAAAAGACAGTTTAATCCGTGACAGAATAGTTTGTGGTATAAGAAATTCAGAACTACTACAGTACTATCAAACTAATACAACAAACTGACTTATCCTTGGAAAAATGTATGTGCAAATCAGAAGAATTAACTAGCTTACAAATACAGACACTGGAAGATACAAAAAATGTAAATACAATAAAGACAATTAAAAATAAGTACGATAAGCAAGTAAACAGTTCTTGTAAAACAAAAAACTCATACAAGTGTCATTTAAATTCAAAAAATTATAATCCATTCACGTTTGACTGTAACAGATGTGGTAGAAACCATGGGCTTCGACAATGTCCTGCATATGGAAAGCAATGGAAAAAATCATTTCTCAAAACAATGCAAATTAAAAACAATGAAAACAGTGCAAATGTTACAAAATAAAACTCAAGTAGAAGATGGGATTAATAATCTCTACATCAGTTCAATTTAAAATCAACTCAAGAAAATAGACTGGACGAGTGGTTTGAAACCGTATATGTCAATGAGGTATAGAAACTAAATGTAAAACTTGACACGGGCTCGCCGTGCAATGTAATTGTTAAGGTGGTGGATTTTATCTTATATAACTACATTTTATTCATATTCAAAATAACTTTATTTTTCTTGTATTATTACTACATTTCTAATAACTCTGACTTCTTTATTCTTACCACCGACAAACTTAAACTTATCAAAAATAACTAACTAATTAATACCAACATATAAAATATTACTAAAAATAAATGTGTTATATTTAACACGCCTCCTCACATTTATTTTCTTTTAAACAATTAAGTCCAGTGAATTTCTTAATTCTTCGAATCTTTTCTTACACAATGCTTTAGTAAAAATATCCGCTACATTTTCTTCACTTTTAACCTTAATAATATTAATAAAACCTTCTTTCATACATTCATATACATAATGATAATGCACTTCTATATGCTTCGAATTTTTTGTAAAATTACCATTTTTTGCTATGTCTATTACACCTGAGTTGTCTTCATATACATTAAGTGGTTTAACTAAATTAACATCAAAAATTTTTAACAATTCTTTAACAAACTTAAGTTCACTAACAGCTTCCGATAATGCTACATATTCTGCAAATGTTGATGCTTTCGTCACACTCTTTTGTTTCCTTGATTTCCAATATATTACATTGCCAAATAATCTCAATACGTAACCAGTTGTGGATTTTCTGTCTAAGTTATCCCCCGCCCAATCGGCGTCAACATAACAATCAAGAACTTTAATATTTTCATTTCTCTTATAAGTCATCTTTAAATTTTTCGTTAAATAAAGATATTGTAAAATTCGTAAAGCATATTTGTAATGTGTCTCGTTATAACAACTTTGAAATCTACTCAAGTAGTTTACACTGAAACTTATATCCGGTCTTGTAGCCGAACTTATATAGAGTAATGCACCAATTAAATTTCTATATTTAATGTTCATTTCACAATTATCTGATTTTTCAATTTTCAAATTTACTTCCATAGGTGTACTATATAATTTACTGTTTTCCAAATTATATTTTTTAATTAATGACTCAATATATTTAGTTTGATATAATTTCATTTCATTCGTTTGAGGCTCATAATCTATAGTGATTCCCAAATAATCTTTAATTTTACCAAGATCCTTCATTTTAAACTTTTCCGATAATAAAACTTTAATTTTTTTAATTTCATTTTTATCTTTGCAACAAATTAATAAATCATCAACGAAAATTAATAAATAAATGGTAACTGTTCCATTTTTAAACATATACAAACAAGGATCAATATCACTGCGTTCAAAACCTATACTTTTCAAAAATTCGTCGAGACATTCATACCAAGTTCTAGAGCTTTCTTTTAAACCGTACAACGCTTTTATCAATTTACAAACTCTGTTTGTACCATCTTCATAACCTTTAGGTTGTTTAACATAAACCTCAGAATTTACATTTCCGTTTAAAAAAGCTGTCTCTACATCCATCTGTTCAATTTCTAAACCCATCTGACAACAATATGATAACAAAATCTTCAATGTTTGCATTTTAGCTACAGGAGAATAAGTATCTTCAATTTCATCGGTTTGTTGAAAACCTCTCACAACTAATCTAGCCTTAAATTTATTATCACACTTTTTAGTATAAATCCATTTTACATCTAACACTTTATTATTATCGACATTGTCAACCAATTTCCAAGTTTTATTTCTATTTAAACTATCTATTTCTCTATTCATAGCTTTCCGCCAAATTGTTTTCTCATTACTTTCCATCGCTTCCTCAAATGCTCAAATGTACTTGGTACATTTGTACTACAAAAATTAGCAAAAATATAACTATTATACACTTCATAATCTTTTAAATATTCTGGAGGTTTTAAGGTTCGGTCAGATCTACGAACACCCGATACCTCATCACCTTCATTAATATTATCATCATTTTCATTTTCATCATTACTACTTTCACTAGAAGTTAGGCTATTGTTGGTTGTATTATCATCTACATTATCCGTACTATCAGATACATCATCATCTAAACTGATCCATTTTACATTATTTTCAACAAATTCTACATGTCTTGCAACAACTACTCTCCCGTTTAGCAATATACGGTAACCAACATTACTGTATCCTACTAAGATTCCCATATCAGCCTTTTTATCCCATTTAGATTTCCTCTTTTCTTCCGGTATTCTAATAAAAACTTTACTACCGTATAAGCGTAGGTTTGACACATCCGGTTTTCGTTTAAAAAATATTTCATAAGGCGTTCTTTTTTCACTCGTGTTTGCTAACGTACGATTTTTCAAATAAGTTGCCGCGCAAACTATTTCTGGCCAATATTGTTTATCCAAATTTGCTTCTTCTTTTAAACAACGCGACATATTCATTATCGTTCTATTAAACCGTTCCGCGGTTCCATTTAATTCATGTACATAAGGAGGACAATTATTAATACTAATTCCTTTATCTTTCGTGAACTGATAAATCCTATTATTCAAATATTCTTTGCCGTTATCACATCTCAAAATTTTAACTCGTTTTCCCGTTAAATTTTCACATTCATTTACGTATTCAACTAAACAATCATAAACTTCTGTTTTTGATTTCATTGTATATATTCTAGCAATTTTACTGTAATCATCAATAAATGAAACAAAATATTCTTCGCCTTTAAACCCTTTTGTCTTGAAAGGTCCACAAACATCAGTGTGAACTATTTCTAAAATTTCCTTTGCCTTTTGTCTACTATTTTCGAAAGATTTATCATGCATTTTACTTTCTGTACATATTTTACATTTCATTATTTCCGATTCAAGTTTATTAGGTAGACCTTTTAACAATTGATTTTTACACAAAGTATTTAAATAACCAAAATTAACATGGCCTAACATACGATGCCATTTTTCTTTATTGCTCATCTTATTTGTATTTCCATTTGCTATATTAACAAAGGACACTTTTGATTCATTTGATCTCAATTTACTTTTCATGATGTATAAACCTCTCTCTTTGAATGCTACAGCAGTGACTTTACCATTATAATTATCAATAACCTTTGACATCTTTCTTTTAGATATAATCGTATTATTTTCTGTGATTTTACTATAACTTATTAAATTTGATTTCATATCTTTCACATAAAATACATTTTTCATCTCTATTAAATTCATTTGACCAAAAGCATTAAAATAACTAACAACATTTCCTAATTTTGTTGCATTTACCTTTCTATTATCACCTAAGTAAACATTTACTGGTTTTTTAAGTTCAATACATTTATCAAAATATCTTTCGTCATTAATAATATGGTCTGTACAACCACTATCTAAAAGCCACACAATCTCATTAGAATCTACATTTCTTATCTCAGAATTTTGTACCACATGATGCTCAACCGTTGTAACCCATGCATTATTCTTCTCTTCATTCTGTTGTTGTTGACGTTGCTGAGGAGTTGCTTGTTGCTGCTGATTATTTCTGCGATATCCACGAAAACTGCCACGTCCTCTATAAACACCTCTTCCAGTACCTTGCCGTCCTCGTGATGATCTCCATCTTTGATCATCTGATGCTTGTTTATTATTTCTACAATTTCTCTGAATATGACCTGCTTCACCACAGCCATAACATGTCCAATTTTGCTGACTTTTATTCACCATAAATACATTTGATTTTCTACCTGGATTTTCATCTTTTGTAATTTTCATTTCAGCCATTTCAATTTTACTCTTTACATAATCAGCCGTTTGATCTTCCACTTTTAACGTGTCAATTAAATCACCAATATAACTATATGACTCCGGTAATGTGTTTAACATGTAATTTAATTTTTCTTTTTCAGTTACAGTTGCCCCAGCACTTTTCAACTCATTCACTATCTTTTCGAAATCACTAAAAAAGGGGCGAATACGATTACAAGGGCC